>RZOE01000092.1:117500-719700 GCA_003992445.1 Leishmania aethiopica
GAGGGGGGTGCAGGAGAAGCGGTGAGTGCGCCAGCGGGGCAGCGGACCGCTGGAGAATATGCAGGGAAACAAGAGAAAAGCACACGAAAACAAGCGAATAAAAGTGGCGCCGACGCAGACGCATATCTGTGCGGGGAGTAGAAGAAAGGCCGCACAGAGCACGAGCGGCCCTTGCTCCACGGGCGGAAGCGCACGAACAGAGACAACGGCCCTTTCACGCTTCTTTTTTCCGCGGCGCTACCCCGACCCGTCGGCTGTTCCGCATTGCTTACCTCATCGGAGTGGTCCTCGCTGCGGCGGCGGCGGCAACGGCACACCCCACGCAACGGCGACAGAGACTTCTCTCGAAGCACGCAAGAAGCCAAGCGGCCATTTTTTATGCGGCACGGGCATTCCCAGCGAAGCGTCGATGTAGAGGGGAGCCGTTGACGGTGTCCGTCGCGAGCGCAATGACGGCTGTGTCGACGCCGCACCGTGCGAGAGCTCCGCGCTGTAGAGCAGAGGACGCAATGGAGAACATTGCATGCGTGCCCCCTCGCTTCCAGGACGCGTCACAACGTGCACGACGTGCTGGCCTTCGATAACGCCACGGCAGTGTCCTTCGCACGGGTGCACCACGCGCGGCCAAAAGCCGAACGCGGGTAGCGACGTGGCACACCTGTGCGCGCGCTGTCCCAGTGTCGGCGGTACACGGTCGCGGCGCTGCTGTGGTGACGGCATTCGAGTTCGGCACCGCTCAGTCCTGTGCAGTGAGGGCACGCGCGCACAGCTTTCTTTCATCCACATCTCCCACTCCCCCTTTACCAGGAAGGTGTCGCCAGCTCGGAGGTGCCACCGGACTGAATGCCCCTCAGCGGCATGCGGAACGGCGTACACGGCAACCATCACATCAGGGCGACACGCACGCACTTGGAGGATGCGGGACGAGACGCTCGGCAGCGCCGGCTCTGGAGCCTCTTCAATGCCCTGCAGCTGCAGTAGAACACTTGCCATGGTTGGGCGACGGCGCGGGTGCACGACAAGCATCGATGCGGCTACAGTCACCACGGCGCAGGGCACCGCTCGACTACTCGCGGCCACGGTGATCGCAGGTGGGGAGCACCCAAGCGAGTCGAGGAGGCCCTTGCGGGAGGCCACGACGCCGTCACGTCCTGATCAAAGACCGGGAAGACGCCAGTGGCCAATCGGAACAAGGTCACCCCGAGGCTCCACACGTCGCACGCCGCAGGCACGTCGCAGTCGCAGAGGTGCGAAAACGTCTCCGGTGCCATGTAGTGCGGTGTCCCCACGCAACGCTTCAACTCCTGCCCGACCTCCTCCACGCCGCACGCGAGCCCAAAGTCAAGTATGCGCACGAACGGTGGCCGCGCGTCACCGCAGTCACCATCACCGCCAGCACCAGCGCCACCAACAGTGTCGAAAACATTCACCACGAAGTTGTCTGGCTTCACGTCACGGTGCACAACGCCGCGCCGATGCAGATGCGCCACAGCACGCGCGCACTGCGCGCACATCGACAGCAGCACCAGCGGCGGGAACCGAAAGCCGCAGTGCACCGCGTACTGCTCCAGGCTGAAGTCACCGGCGTCCATCGGCAGCGCGATCACGCCCTCCCGGCAGTCGAACCATGGCTTGTACATCGGCACAACGTGCGGCGACACCCCAGCGCGACGGCACAGGGACACCTCACGCCCAGCGCACCGCACCTTCTCTAGCACGGCTGAGAGGCGCGTTTCTCTGCGCAGCGATATCCGCTTCACCGCGGTCTTGCGCCACACGGCGTCGCCCTCGTGGCGGTATGCAAGCGTCACTGTACCGAACGAGCCGGCGCCGAGCCGCTGCGGTGTCCAGATGTACCCCGGGTCGTCGCCGACCCGCATCACAATGCAGGCACACCGCAGCGCCCGCTCGAAAACGGCGCTGGGGCAGCATGTGTCAGCTGAAGGCACAATCATGTCTGCATTATCAGCGATCGGCCCACTCATCACTCAAATTTGGAAAAGTGCTTTATAAAGGCGGCCAAGTAACCATACACATGGTGGAAAAGCATGCAAGACTGCGCAGATGGCGCGGGAGGGGAGAAGGGGAACAGGTGCGACGGACTGTCAACTGCCTGACATGCACACACAGACGGACGCACAGATCGAGTAAGACGCGCGTGTTCAGTGATGCGGTGCGTGTGAAAGGGGTGGTGGTCATCAAGACGTGTGTAGTAAGAGAGCGGCGCAAAGAGCAGGTGGAAAAGTGCAGCATGAGCAGTAAGTTTTGTTGTTGTTTTCGAAGGATGGAGTACGGCGCGGCGCAGCCTCGACGCCCAAACGAGAAGGGAAGCGGTGCGCACGGTCCTTCGCGGCGGCTAGAAGCACAGTCGAGAGACTACACGGCGTAATGCTGAGCTCGACGGTGCGGAGAGGAGAGCCAAGAAAGAGAAACCGGTTGGCCCCGCACATCTCTACACGGAGACGGTGTGCTTGCCCGGCTGCATAAACTAGCGCAACGCAGAGAGGATTTGGTGGATGGGGCGCGCTTCAGCGCAGCAGCGACGTCCGAACACACGTACCTGTGCGCTGGATAAGCTGACGATCCTCCTTTACAGAATGGTAAAGATATGAAAAGAAGGCACCCATCGGTGGGGCATGAAGCACAGAGAGAGAGAGAGACGCCCATCGGGAAAAGATACTGCCACCTGCAAAATCTTCTTTTCGCCGCCTCCTTACATTCACGGAGGGAGCGTTCCCGGTATATTCTGTGACGCTCAGAAGGAATCGCCCCCCCCCTCTCTCTCCATACCAAGAGATCATCTCAGGGGAGGGGCATTCCATAACGTATATAATCATATAAAAGCGCTGAGAAAGGAGAGGAGGAGAAAGACAGGGCGGCGACGACGACGACACCGCGAGCTTGCGTTCCTTCTTCACACACCTGCGCAGGCATCCACAGACACAACCCGACACAAGTGAGCATTCATCCCACAGGATGGCATGAAACCAGTGTCGACAAGCACTATAGAAGGGGGAGGGGGGAGGGGGGAGGGGGAGGGAGGGGGAGGAGCATGCGCGTTAAACGACACGCACACAAATACACACATTGCACATTACGGCGCAGAAACACAAAGATATGGGGGGGCGTCCAACAAAACACTAACTCCAGCACATGCACACACAGACACACTCACACACACGCCGAACAGACTTCTGAGTAGGGAGGAAACAGGTTTAGTGAAGGATGCACGCTTACACATTCGTGTGCTTGCTCTGCTTTGCTTCGAGCGGGAGAGCGCGTGAGAAGATACAAGAACGTCGCATGCGTAGAGGAAAACGATGCGGAAAGACAACCGACACGACGCAGCACTCCGCTTGAAGAAAGTGAAAGGATAAGAAAAAGGCGAGGCCGTCGGAGGGGGAGGGGAGGGAAGAATAGTGGAAGGATAAGACAGAAGTAGCAAGCAAGTAATTAACCAGGCAACAACAATATATATATATATATTTTTCATTTATTTTCCATGCACATGCCTACATATACATATATATATATATATGTAGGCATCTGTCTATGTATATGTATATATATGTATGCATGTATATATATATAGAGAGAGAGAGAGAGATGCATAGATGTATGCACGCGTGTATGAAAAGACGCGCGCCAGCGTGGATGGACAGTGTCGGGAACAAAGGCGAAAAGAAGAACGATGTGAAAAGGAACGAGAAGACGACACGAAGGATAAAGTACAAAACCAAACGGAGGGGCGGCAGCGGCGGCGGTGATGCGAGAGGAAAAGAGAAACAACACGCCCTCACACGCATGCGCTCGCACACTTGTTGCCCGCTCGCCCTCTTCCTCACTTATGTGTGGGTTTCAAGACACGGCAGGGCTGCGGCGCAGATCCTGGCGGCCATGACTGGATCTGGTGACTGAACGCCTCCTGAAAGCCCTGCAGCTGTAGCAGCGTAGCATCCGCGGTGGGTCGGCATCGGGGGCGCAGCACAAGCATCGACGCAGCGACTGACAGCACCGCTAGCGATTCGGCCGACAATGGCTCATGGAAGAGATTCCTCGAGGGGAGCCACAGCTTTCCGCTGTGCAACTCGGTGAAGGGCGGTTGCTGCCACGTCTTGTCCATCTCGAAGACCGGGAAGACGCCAGTGGCCAATCGGAACAAGGTCACCCCGAGGCTCCACACGTCGCACGCCGCAGGCACGTCGCAGTCGCAGAGGTGCGAAAACGTCTCCGGTGCCATGTAGTGCGGTGTCCCCACGCAACGCTTCAACTCCTGCCCGACCTCCTCCACGCCGCACGCGAGCCCAAAGTCAAGTATGCGCACGAACGGTGGCCGCGCGTCACCGCAGTCACCATCACCGCCAGCACCAGCGCCACCAACAGTGTCGAAAACATTCACCACGAAGTTGTCTGGCTTCACGTCACGGTGCACAACGCCGCGCCGATGCAGATGCGCCACAGCACGCGCGCACTGCGCGCACATCGACAGCAGCACCAGCGGCGGGAACCGAAAGCCGCAGTGCACCGCGTACTGCTCCAGGCTGAAGTCACCGGCGTCCATCGGCAGCGCGATCACGCCCTCCCGGCAGTCGAACCATGGCTTGTACATCGGCACAACGTGCGGCGACACCCCAGCGCGACGGCACAGGGACACCTCACGCCCAGCGCACCGCACCTTCTCTAGCACGGCTGAGAGGCGCGTTTCTCTGCGCAGCGATATCCGCTTCACCGCGGTCTTGCGCCACACGGCGTCGCCCTCGTGGCGGTATGCAAGCGTCACTGTACCGAACGAGCCGGCGCCGAGCCGCTGCGGTGTCCAGATGTACCCCGGGTCGTCGCCGACCCGCATCACAATGCAGGCACACCGCAGCGCCTCTGCAAAGACAACGTTGCGGCGGTGTATTTCCGCCTCTGACGCGACTTTAGGCGCGTTCTTGACATTGGCCTCGTCACGCTCCGCCGAGTCGCTTTTCCGGTGCTGCGAGGCGACCGACATGCCTGAGGTTGTGTCGCGTGTGCTCAGGTGGTGAGGAATAGTGACCGCTGTCCACCGTCCTGTCAAGGCGTGGCAGCGTGATGGCGATCCTCTTCTCGTCGATGAGTCTCTGCGTGATGTGCAGTCGCTTCCGCGTGCACTTGTCGCTCTCTAACTGGTTGTCAACCTCCCCACCCCTCTCGCGAGGCACTAACGCCGCAGCGAGCCGGGCAGGGAAAGAGAAAGAGGGGGAGAGTGGGGAGTGGGCCGCAGCCACTCTCTCCTGATGCGTTTCGTTTCTGCGCAGACGCGTCAAGGCCGTCCGCCGGAGCCAACAAAGAAGAGGTGATGCGTTAAAAAGAGAGCACGCGCAACAGCAAAGACAGAGAGGAAGGAGAGAAAGCCACGTCGCGCCGTCTTGTTCACCGGCGGCGTTTATGCTCTCTTCGTGCGTCTCTTTTCCCGGCCCCGCTACGTGTGGCGCGCAGAACGTGAAGCAAGAGAAACGCAAGAGGTAGAGAAGAAATTCTGCAGACTGGAAAGCGGCGATGCAGGAGTAGGGGTGAAGGGAGGGGGCGGTGAAGGGGGGGTGAAGGGGGCGCGAGCCGTGCGCAACTCTTCCACCGCAAAGGCGAGTGGGGGTGGTGAGAAGGAAACAAAAAGGAAAAAGAAAGGGGCGACGGGGCAGCGCGTAGGCGGGTTCCGTGTATCCGAGACGACAAGTAGCGACGGTGAGGTGTGATAGAGAGGTACAAGAGGGAGGGAGGGATGGACGGGGTGGGGGAGGGGGCAGTCGCTCTGTGGTTGTGCCCTGTCGCTCTTTCTGTGCCTTTTCACTTCCTCCTTTGCGCAGACGTCGTCTCCTGAGCGGACGCACTTGCCTGCGCGTCGACCTCAGCGCCGGGCTCTTCAGCCGCTGCAAGGATGAGCGGGGGAGAGAAAAACAAAAAGGGAGAGAGGGCGCACGTGTGTGTTTGGGGGGGGGAGGGGAGGAGGTCTTCGAGACGCACGTGTTTCCCTGGAGTACACAAAAGAGGGGAAGGGGGTCTAGGTATGAATGGATTGCTTGTCAGGTAGGTATGCGTGGCGTGTACCTGTGTGAGAGGGGAGGGGAGGGGAGGGGAGGCGGAGGGAGGGGGAGCGAGGGGAGAGGGGGAGGCAAAGAAATGCAGAGAAGCGAGGAAATCCGCTCTTTGCTTCTAAGGAAGCACGCGAAGGCACCAAAATCGGTGTGTATGTGTTTGTGCGCGTGCAGGGAAAGGGGTGGGAGGTGCGACAAGAGAGGTGTTGCCTAAGGACTCTGAGGATAGGGGGAGGGGGGGGGGGGCAGAGCCGGTAGGTGCTGATGTTGTGAGGTTGAAGACGGCTTCGATCTGGCACGGCGTGCCAGAGCGGCCAAGCGATGAAAACAAAAAAAGAAGAGAAGCTCACAAGCCGTCCAAAGGTTGCAGACGCGGAAGCGTGGTGGAAGGGACGTGCACGGTGGTGTGTATGACGGCGATGGTGGTAGTGGGTGGGGCAGGTGTGAGGTCAAGGGGAGGGGACAGAGCGCTGAGGGGTGGCTTGTTGCGGTGCTTTTTCGAATGCGAATCAAAACCTTGGCGGAAACGACCACGACAGAGACGGGGGAAGGGGGGAGTGTGCCGAGCGGAGGAAGAAAGGGCGGCGTTGGATGGAGGGAGCGCGAGAAGAGAGTCGGACACACACCAATGTGCACGTCTTTTTGAGGCGGTATTCGTGGGTTCCGCTCCCGTCGGAGTGATTCCGACGTCAGAGAGACGATAGGGAGAGAAAAAAGGTGATGGAGATGGGCGGGTGGCGCAGGGAGAAGAGTGCCGGAGGGATGGATGGGGAGGATGGCGGCGAGGGGAGAGGCAGAGAGAGAGAGGGAGGAGAACGACGGGGGTCGAGGGAGGAACAAGTACGGAGCTGGGCCCTGGCAACTGCACACACACGCGCGCAGATAATGGGTGCAGCTGTGCTTGCGCGGGGAGCCTGACTCCCTCCCTCCTCTTCTCTCTGCCCTAGCCTTGCCTCTCCCTCTGTTGGCGGGTGCAGTGAGGCGGACACACGCTCAACGTAGCGTCCTAGCTTGGAGTTCGTTCCGCTCCTTGTGTGTGTGTGTGTATGTTGACCTCCTTGTCGCCATGTCAGCTCTACAGGATTGCTCTCTCATCACGGAGAATTGGGGGAGAGGGATACACGGGGGGAGCGGTCCGGCGCCAGTGCACACACACACTAAGAACGAAACCATGCTGGAGAACGAGAGTCGGTGATGGGCCGTCGCTTACTCGTGTATGTGCGTACGCGTGGGGGCGTTGCTGTTGGACAGGAAACGGGCGAGGAAGTTGCCAAGGAAGCTCGCACAAGTAGACGGCGAGAGAGCACGCGCACAATGGACGGAAGGGGACCAACGATGAAAAGCGGAGACACAACACGCCTACGATAGCAAAGAAAACAGGTCGGGACTGCATCATGCCGACCCCTCCTCCTGCCGGGTGCGTACGTCTTAGCCGTCTCACCAGCTTCCCGCACCTCCCTTCCCCTTCCTCGACCCTCAACCTCCGACCGACCTCATGCCATCCCTTCACATGTACATGGATTTGAGCCAGTCGCGGTACCGGTACCCACACTCGCCGCGCCGCCACGCCTGGAAGCACGTGTCCGGGTTCGCCATGACGGCCGTTACCCCGCCACGGGTGACCTCGATTCCGCTTGTGCCGTTCACCACAATTAGGCGGGGCAGCGCAACGAAAGGGCGCAGCACCAGCCCAGCATCGCGCGACACCCACGACGCCCCGTCGCGGTGCGTGCAGTGAAAGAAGCCGAAGGAGCGCGTAATGTCCATCATCTCCTTCGCGGCGAGCGACACGGCAACGACGACGAAGTCAGGGCTGTGCCGCTTGTGAAAGCGCTGCAGATATCGCATGAAGGTGAGGGAGCGCTCCGACTCTGTGAAGAAGAGTAGCCCAACCAGGCGACCCTTGAGCACGTCGCGCTGGCACAGCGCTCCGCTTGGGCTGTGTAGCCTGTCGATGTTCTTCAGGTAGTCGTTCATCACGTCGTCGTGCTGGAACGGTACGACGCGCTGGTCCATCAGCTTGAGCTCCTCGCGCTGCTCCGCGAGCTTTGTGGCGCCGTCACCACCGAGCCCGCGGCTGTCGGGGTCGCGCGGCTTCAGCGTGGCATCCAGCATGAGCTGCATCAACCGCGTGACAGTGAGCTGCTGTCGATCTACCATGGAGAAGTCGCCTGTGCCGAAGGCGTGCTGCAACGTGGCGCGCTCGAGCGTGTCGGGGATGGCGCCACCTGCCGGACCGCCGAGCCAGTTCGTATTTGTGGTGCCGCCCCCCTGAGGGCCACCGCTGGCACTGCTCCTCCCACCCGACTCTTCGATAGGCTGCGAGGTCGTCTCTACGCGCTTTGCATTCTGGGGCAGGCTACTCTCGCCATTGCCACGCAAGCCCGACATCAACGGCTGCATGTATGGCGGCGGGCGATTGCGCGACGGGTCGGCCTTCCAGCTGTACAGAGAAGGGTCCAGAGCACCGTCGCCCCAGCCCCCGCTCAGCGCGCCCGGGCCGTAGGGAGCATGCTGCGTAGCGTTGTCGGCGCCGTCGTAGAAGACCGAGGAGGCTCCGATGGGGGGCGTTCCCAACGGCGTCGCCCCGATGCCGCTGCCGCTTCGCCGAAAAGCCGGCGACCCACTGGGGGCAGCACTTTGGCTTCCACTGCGGGCGGTGGCACTGCTGCCAACCATTCCAGGCCCGTTGCCGACATTGCGCATGCGATGTTGGGAGTAGAGCAGAGTCGGCTCTGACCAGCTACCCGGTCCTTTGCGCGAAGTGCGTAACCAGAGAAAGGTGACACGCATGACTTCTCCCTTTCTCCCTTATTTTTTTTTTCGTTCGCAACCGAACCAAGGCAGCACCCGCTGGTCGTTCAGCGCTTTGGCCGGCGACGCGTGGATTTGGATGCTGCTGTCAGTTACCCTTGCCCGCCGCACATGCCTATATGGGCTAGGGGTGCGTGGAGGTGGGCAGCGAGACGGCGAGGCAGAGAGCACCAAAGGAAACAGCTAACAAAGACAGAGATGGAGAGAGGGCGTGGGTGAGACAGGATTGCGTGCAGAGACGTGAGCGTAGGGCGGACGGAGCGCGGGTAGCCCGATGCTACAGTGGGTGTCTGTGAGCAGGGATGGGATCAGCGTAGAAGCGAGTGGAAGGTGGGTGAGAGGGAGGAGGATGTTCATCGTGGCAAATACATGCACACGCACACGCACGTGCGCGCCCACTGGAGGAGAAGAACGTTGGCGAACGGGATGTAGATCACAGCCGGAGGAAAGTATACGGAGCCGTAACCACGTACGCCTCCGCCCGGCATAAATGCCTTGAGCTCCGCGACGACGCCACCCCTTTCCTCCTCTCCCTCAGCCTCGCCCACCTTCTCCCTTCACCAGGACGCAATTGTGCGCGTGTGGTCGTCCCTCCTCCGCGCATCTCTGCTGAGACACGGAGCAGCACGTCCACCACCCGCACCCACACACAGGCGGTGATGCAGACATGCAACGCAGAGCCACACCACCGCGGTTTGGTCTGCTTCGTGCATCGTTGTCGTTTTGTACGTGCGCGTCTGCGTCATTGGTTTCTTTTCGCCCCCCTCCCTCCCTCCCCCCTCCCTCCTCCCTCCCTCCCTCCCCCTTGCTTGACGATCTCAGGCTACTAGGCAGAGGACTCCGCTGGCTCGATCTCCCTTCCGCCGTCCTGCACCCCTGCCCCTCTCCCGTGCTCATTTTCCACGCTCTCACACGCACGCGTACATACGTCTACAAAGAGGGGGGAAAATAAGTAAACCCAGAAAGGACGGGAAAAGAGTAAGGCGCAGGGTGATGCAGCAGCCTGAGTGCGTGTTTCACGTGCGAGAACTATCGCGCGATGAAGTGCTTACGTGTATGCATGCATGCATATATATATATATATGTGTGTGTGTGGGGGGGGGGGGGGGGGTATGTCGGTCATTGTTGCGCTTGTCGTTCCTCCCCCTCCCCACACGTTGTGTCTCCGTCTTGACAGCTTCATTTGCCGTTGACTTCACTTTGCGGGAAAATGAACGCTTGTCTGATATTTCCTCCTTTTCCTGTTTCCCGTTGTGTGTCGGCACTGTTCGCGCTGCTTCATCGACGCTTGACTGGTTTCCCATCCGCGCGTGGTGTGGCGCTACGTGTGTCTCTCGCACACGCGATCAAGGCGTAGCTGGCCTTCAGGGGATGAAGGCAGTAACACGCGCAGGGGAGGGGAAGCTTGCGGTGGCCTTTCGCGTAGGGCCGCGCCTCTGGACCACCACCAGCACCCCTTCTCCCCTCCTGTGTACCACTGTACCTCGGTTTTCTCGGCCTCGTCACGCTCGAAAGATTGCTCGCTCGCCCCCTCTCCATATATACATATATATTTCTCTCTCTGCGTATATGTCAGAAGGAGAATGTTGGCAGTGAAAGAGGGAGAGAGCAGAGACATGAGAGGGACGTGCGGATGACAACGATGGAAGGTAGCAGAGAGAGGGAGGGGGGAGGCCTGAGAGCTCCCGGGCAACAAAGACGTGAGCCGACATCGCAAGAATGGCGCGCACACGCCACACACACAAGCACGCATACGCAGACAAAGATGCGGAATAAGAGAAAGGAGAAAAAGCGAGGCCGCGGTGACAGTGGAGGGAGGCAAGGCAAGGACGGGCATGAGCGCGGAGAGAAAAAGAGAGAGAGGAGATAGAGAGAGAGGGGGGTCCCATAAGCGCAAGGAGAATGCGAAAAATAATAACAAGACGAGGGAAAAGGAGGAGGGAGGGAAAATACGTCGAAAAGAGGCAAACACAAAAAGGCCATGTCAGAGGCGGGCGAACACCCTCCCCTCCCCTCCCCTCCCCTCCACCGGGTCACCTTACGCACAACGACACACGCACGGAGAGAGAACATCAATGAAGAACAAAAAAAAAAGAGGAGCAAGAAACAAAAAAAAAAGAGGACGAGTCCCATACAGTCAAATACGCAATAGCATTTCACGCATGTAACACACGAGAAGGCGGCGGGGGAGGAAAAGGAAAGAAGACATGGAGGAGAGACATCTTGTACATCACTCTCCTAGTAGTGGAGGTAGGTGGAAACGGTAGAGGACCGTCGAGAATTAAAAAACATACATATATATATATGTATATATACAGATATGTCTATGCATATACATACACAGATATATATATATATATATATATATATACATATACATATACATACATACATGTCTGTGTGTGTATGTATGTATACACCTGCACATACGTGCATAGATATATGTAAAACTAAACGAAAAAGACCTTTGAAGAGCGAAAAGAGGCACAGCGGAAGCAAACCACGCACACACACACGCACACACACACACACACACACAGAAAACGTGCACGGACACAGGCATGAAGGTACCCGCGCGGAGACAGAGAGACAGACATGCGTGGAGAACCTTCGAAGAGGGAGGAAGGAAGAAGATGCGCATATAGAGAGAGGAAATCAGACGTACATGGATCAGTAAGAAAGCCAGTACACACACGCAGTTCACGCACACACAGAGGATGCAGACACGCGGAGGGAGGGGAGAAAGGAAGCAGGGGAGGGGAGGGGAGGGAGGGGAAAGGGCACACACACGCACAAGAAAGAAAACGACGCAAGAGCAAAAAGAGCAGCAAGGGCACAGCGGCCCGTGTGTGTGTGTGTGTGTGTATAATCCTGCTGACGCGCGTGCGGCAGACGGCTTGCCACGTGATGGCTATTCCCGGCAGGCGCCTGCACACACGTCGGTGCGTTCGGGTACGCCGCTGTTCCTCGCTCACTTCCGTCTGTCCTGCGGCACCTTTCCCTCCCTCCACCTCCTCCCGTCGCTGCAGCCGCGCAGTCGCCGCTGCTTCGCACATGCTCTTTTTCGTCTTTTACCTGCTGCGTGCCTCTTTCGTAGCTACCGTGATGATCGCCGTCTTGGCCCTCTCGTTTCCTCTCTCCTTCGTCTTTGCGCGTGCCGGCCTCACTTGCACGCATGTGCGTGTGTGCGAGGACGTGCGCTGCAGTCGAAGGTCTGAAGGTAATAAGGAAAGGCCAGAGGAGGGGGGGAGATGGGGGTCGTTCCGGTGTACACCTATGCACAGGCCTCTGCGACCTTCCCCATCACTAGCGCTACCATCGCACTTACTAGCCTCTTTACTTAGCGCTAAGGAGAGAGAGCGAAGATGAAGCGAACGCGTGCACACAAACACACATACGCAAGCCTGTGCGTCTCCACCCCCGCCCCGCCGGAGTGGGAAGGCGCGCGCGCACACGCAAACAAGGGCAGCTGTGATCAAACGGCAAAAGCGCAGGAATGGTCAGAGACGGCTGTGAGAGACATGCATGCAAGTGTGTGCGTGGCTGTGAGTGAATGAGTGAATGCCTGTGTGTCTGCCTGGAGACGGATGTAGGGGGTATGGGGAGGAGAAGAAGGTCTACCAAGAAATACAAAACAAAGCAAACAAGCCAAAGACAAGAAAGCGGAGTCGTTGAACACTCCCTCCTCCTCCTCCTCTTCCTCCTCCTCCTTCCCCCCCCCCCCCGCCTCGGCATACCCGCGAAAAAAAAAAAGTGAAGAGGAAGACAAAACAAGAAAAGGAGGGGAGGTGGTGGGGGGGGGGGGGGAGAGACGAAACATCAAACACAAAACGAAAATGCCTTCAAAACAAAAAGGAGAGAACGTCTTCTGCCTTTCTGTTCTGCGTCTGGAGAGGGCGCGGCGGGGCGGACGCGCCCACATGAGAACGAGAAAAAAAAAATATATATATATATAGACGGCAAGAATAAGAGGACACGACAGACCACCACCACCACCAGCGGAGGACGACGTGGTGCGGTGGCAGGGAAACAAGGAGAGAGACATTCCACCCGTTTGAAATGGGGAGTGGGAGGAGGAGAGAGGGAGACAAACACCACCTCAACCAGACATCATCACCCCAAGCATAGACAAAGACACCTACACCGTTCATACCATCTCCAGCCCTTGCACACATAAAGGAATCCGTGTGTGTGCGTGCGTGCGTGCGTGCGTGCGTGGGTGTGGAAAGACAGGAAGGTGGAAAAGGAGGGGTGAAGAAAGGAGGACTGAGGGTACGTGGGCAGTTGGACAGTGATCTCGAGAGAAAGAGAGATGGGAGAGATGGGCGAGCGAGAGGCTTCAAAGAGAGAGATACAAAGAAAACCAGCGCCAAAACCTCGGCCCGTCCCTCACCCCAGCATCTCGCTCCCGTCCTCACCCACACTTCACAGACACCTTCCTCTCGGCACCCGCTTCCAAGTGTGCCTCTGCTCGACCACTGGCGTTGCACCCCACTTCCATGGACCCGCTCCCCTCTGCATCCCCTTCCCTCTCCCGCATCTAAAGAAACACTCTCGTCTGCTTTCTGCGCTTTTTTTCTTTGTCGGCCTTCATTTGGTTTTTCGCTCTACTTTTCCTTCTCCGCCTGATGCTGGCGGTACTCCTCCGACAGCGGCAAGGCGTCCATCTTCGACTTGAAGCCGTTCACGCGGCCCTCAATGAACATCTCCGTCTCGCACGGGTACACCACCACGGAGGCTACCCACTCGCCGTTCTCCTGCTGCTCCAGCTTCGTCTTGCCAAGAGCCTTGATGTCACAGTCCTCGTTGAAGGTGACCAGCACGTGCATTTCGTACAGCGTCGTGTCGTTGTAGTACGCCCACTGCTTCTTCTTCCTGTTCACGATGCGGAAAAGCAGCCCATTGTCCTTCTCAAAGCCCTTCGTCACCTCCTCACCCACGAAGGTGGGCTTGCCGTTCACGTACGTGACGCTGCTGTTCTCAGAAGAAGCACCGCAGCCCATTTTCAAGAAACACACACGTGTGCGCTGAGGGAAGGGAAGGGGGGAGGGAAGGGGATGGGGGAGTCGTGAATAAAGGGTATATAAGCCTAAGGGAAAGTTCGCGAGAAGGTAGCGCAAGAAGAAAAGAAGCAGACGATGATGGGTGTATGGAAATGGGAGACACACACGCACACGGACAAGCACACAAAGACAGCGAAGGCGAAAAAGAGGGCGAATGATGGCAAAGGGAGAGAAAAGATGGCAAGCTGTGAGGATGGTGCCGCAACGAAGGGCAGAGAATCGGGAGGGAGGGGGGGGGGTAGAAGGAAGGCAGGAGAAGTGATGGTTCGCATGCCCAGCGCAGCAAGTGTTTTATGGTATTATTAAGGCACATGCGTGGGCATGTGCATCAAGTGGTGGTGAAAGGGCACAGTGACGCGGGTACGTTGTGGGAGAACGATGCAGGCAGAAAAGGGGAGAAGAGCGAAAGAGGTGGACAAGACATGCAGGGTGTAGAAAAGGAGTTGGAGAGAGGGACCGCGAGCTCCTGCGCAACTGGATTGCCTCCGCAGCGACCGCTCTGCAAGCTGCAGAGCGGGGAAACGACTACGAAGACATGGAGAGGCTTGCCACCGCATGTCAGCGGATGTATGGTGGGGGTGCTGCTGAGAGGTGAGACGGTGGTTCTCATACCACGACCCGCTAGCCGCATTGCTCAGCTCCACGCACGCATACACCCGCGTGCTCATGAATGCTCTTGCCGCACTTCTTTCTGCTTCAAGTCACCGGCGGCGCAGCTAAAAGCTGCCATGGGGTTGATGGGAGGAGGTGGAGGAAATCAGAAGTGTGGATGGACGGAGGACCCAGCGACGCTGGCAGGCAACCTCGTCGTACGAGTAATCCTAAAGAAGCAGGAGAAAGCTGCGGCACATCGGTGCGTCTACTTCCCTTCCTCTCCGTGCATGCCATACATCCCCCGCGTAGCGGCAGCGAGTAGTAGCACATGCACATCTCCAGCGTGAAGCCGCGAATAGGAAGGGAGGAGGAGAGACGGAAAGACAGAGGTACGCATAGGTTTCAACCTTTCAAACACACGCGCAAGGGCGGGGCAAAACAAAAAAGGGGCGGCAAAGAAGACATGGGGAATCCGGGGAGGTGAAAACGAGCAAGTCGGTGCACACAAGATAGACACAAACAACAGCGAAGAAAAAAAAGGGCCACGCGTGCGTATAAACGCGCCCCCTTCGCCACTCTTCCCACTCCCTCTCCCTCCTCCCCCCATCCTACATGCGCACGCGCCTCACAGCAGTAACGCTATATGCGGACATGCACGTTTGCTTCACGAGAACGCTACGCGCATAGACACACACACACACGCACCTACACATCTACCCGCATGTTAGCACAGCTGGAGACTCGAAGTGTGTGTGTGTGTGTGTGTGTGTGTGTTTGGGTGTGTCGGCGCGCCGGTGCGTATGCGTAAATGTGCGCGCTCTGACCCAATGCACATGCGCAGACCGACAGGCACGATAGGGAGGAGGCAAGAGGGAGAGAGGGAGAGAGGAGAGGCAGAAGGCAAGCGGCTCGCACAAGCGGATGGGCATACCACCTAAACGCAAAAACCGAAAAGGCAGACAGCAAGCTTTTTTTGACAGAAAAATCGAGTATATTACATATGCATATGCAAACATGTGGTCTAGCGGGAATATCGGGGTAGAGATGGGGTGGTGTCGTGGGAGGCTACAAGATACGGTGCCGCGGCACCCAGATAGGTGCACCATCGTCTGGCTCACTAGACAACAGAAACAGTAGCATAAGCATTCGTTTCGCACCTCCACAAGCGACGCCCCGGTACAACCCTCTGGAGTTTGTGTCTTGCGGACGTCTTTGTCTCTCTCTGTGGTTGCGCGCGACACTGCCGAACTTCATACGTGTGGTTACTTGAGCGCGCGTCTTCGAATGGAGAAGAAAAGAATGCGCGCACCCACCGACCGTCGAACAGACACAGGCACACACGGTCAGTCCGCTACCGCTCCCCCTGCGGCCAGACGACTGCCGCTGCCGTCGCTCATGAGGGGGTAGGCGTCCATATTCGATTTGAAGCCTTCAATTTTTCCCTCTATAAACATCTCCGTCTTACCGGGCATCACGACAACGGTGGCAACCCACTCGCCCCTCGCCCCTTTCACTACTTTGGTGTGCCCGAGGGCGGTGAGCTCGCAGCCGGCGGCAAAGGTGACACTGATGCGCATTTTGTACTGCGTCGTGTCATTGTAGAAAGCCCACGTCTGATGCCCTTTCTTCCTCTTGACGATGCGGAAGAGAAGACCGTTGTCCCTCTCGAAGCCCTTCACCACCTCATCCCCCTTGAAGGTGGGCCTGCCATTCTTGTATATAATCTTTCTATTGGTGGAGTTGGAGCCGCCCATCCTTCCCGTGTGTGTGTGTGTGTGTGTGTGGACTTGACGCTGGTGGTGAGAGCTTCGGTGAAGCCCGAAAATGTGCAACGCGCCTCGCTCTCGCCCGTTTTGGTTGCTGTCGCGGTTGTCGAAGATGCTCCAATACCCGTTCACAAGAACAAGGAACGCAGCGACGAGGATGGCAATACCGATGTCGGCGTTGAATCCTCCTCTGCTGTTGTGCACCGCAGAAAGAAGGGAGAGCGGGAGAGAGTGAGCGAGGGAGAGATGGCAACACGGCCGGTGATGGGTGGATCGGATGGCAGAGAACGATAGAGACTAGGGAGGGGGTCTCGATGTGCCCGCCCTTGTCCTTGTGGAGTTCCTTTTTTGCTGCTCTCCTTTAGTGCGGGGACTGCCAAAACGCACGCACACGCGCGCGTGCTCGACAGCGGAGCGGGTGGGGAGAAAGGAGAGAGCCCCTCACGGGCACAAATTTCGCTTTGCGCCTTTCCTCCGCTGCTCCCCCGCGGCCAAGAGCTCAGGGTCTCCCTACATGCGAAATGCACCAGAGAAACGAGAGGGGAGGGAAGGGGGGGGGGGGAAGAGTGACCATGGCGCTCGAGCCACTGAGTGGTGATGTTCGCAGTCGGTCGTGCGTGCATGAGTGTTTGTGTGCATTCCCGTCTCCTTGCACGCTCCTCGCCGTCGAGCCTACTCGTCCCCCCCCCCCCCACACACACACACAACAGCGCTCTTCTGGCTGCCGCTAGTGTTGAGTGCCTCGGGAGAGACGAGGAGGGTCACCGCCGAGGTGCGGTTGCTGCACACGCTGGCCGTCGTGTTGAGGAAGGACTGAACGGAGCGGTAGCACCACTGGGGCATCGACGCGGGCAACCTCGAGCTCCCGTTGGCCTCGTAGCCCGCTACACTGCTCTCAAGCGAGATGCGCAGCTGCGTCTCACCTTTACGGAAGTTTGGCAGCGGTGTGGAGATCGACGGCAGCGGCGGCGTTACGCCTGACACGTGCGCCGGAGTCACGCGCCACCGCTCTGCAGCCGCAACGGTGAGGCGCCGGACGTGCGAAAACCCCGACTTCACAGGTTTGTGTGCTGAACGCTGCGTCTGAAGGCGCGTGCCAGAGTAAACCCTCCGCCCCTGAGCGGGAGACGATGGCACTTGAGCGTGTCGCATGCCCGATGAGAATGAGGAAAATAGAAGCCAAGCAAAGAGCGGTGAAGAATGCACGGCAAGAGGGGGCGTGAGTTGTGGTAGATGACGACGGACACAACGAGGTGAGAGGTCGGACAGCTTCACGGGGAAGCCCGAGAGGAGTTCCGTGGAGAGGGGGGTCGAGCAGCTGGAGGGGGCAGAAGGAGTGGGGAAGGTGCGGGCGGGCAGGAGAACGCAGTGAGAGAGGGCCGCACAACAGAAAACAAAAAAAAACACAAGAATACAGAACGGGCGCCGAGAGGCAGCACAGGGAAAACGAAAGCACCACGCACACGTGTGCGCGTCGCTGTTCGTGGTGTTCGTGAATCGATCACGGCAGCAGCATCGTGACAGCAGCTAAAGAAGGCAAAACGCAGGATCGATGAGGTGGCACTTAGCACAAATAGAGAAAGGGGAGGAGGGGGCACACAATACTGGCGTACTGGTGTGGCTCCATTACGTGTCGCACAAAAAAAAAAGGGAGGGGGCGGGCAGGGGCAGGCACCTCCCTTCACCCAGTGTACACCTGGAGCTGCATGTATGTGCGTATGCTCTTTTCTTTTTTTTGGGGGGGGGAGAGGAGAAGATTACGTTCTTGATGGAGAGCACGACACAAGACACGAAGACAGAGGTGAAGACAAAGACAGGGGTAGCAGTGGCGGGCAACATTGCCTGAACAAGGCGAAGAGCTGCGTGAGCGTTGAGAGGCGGAGGGGAGAAACTTGACTCTGGCAGGCGTAATCGCGCACACAAGACAGTGAGCGAGGACAGTGGAAGAGGAGACAATGGCGGTGACTTCCACCCAAAAGCTGGCAGATGCTGCAGAGCCTCCCCGCCGTCTCAGATCCCCATCGGTGTGGGTGGGCTGCTCACCTCCTCACCTAGTACTGCTTTGGTGTGGGCCGAGCATTTCTCTTGTCCGCCGTTGCTTAACCAGTGGGGCGGTAAGCGGCTTTACAGGTGTTGTGTCCGTGTGTGAGCCAGTGTGTCGGGATGATGGATAGGGGTGGGGTGGGGGTGGAAGGAGAGAGGGATAGGGAGGCGGGGTGCGCTTAGTGCACACGCCTCTCCAAACACCGACAGCCGTTAAAGATGCGCTCACACGGTCTGCGTGTGTGTGTGTGTGTGTGTCGTTTTCGAGGGGGAGGCACATGCAGACGAAAGTGTGCACACACACACAGACGCTCATGACGCGCAGCTCAAGCGCTACGGAAGCACACACACACACACGCGCGCGCGCGCAGACCGTGTGAGCGCCACTTACAAAACAAAAAAGAAGCGAGAGCAAGGAAAAGGGGGAGGCTATACAACAAGATGAAGAGAACGCGAGAGCGGAGGGCGCGCGTCACAGCGTGTACACACGAACAGAGGAGGGGGGTGCAAGCCATGCCCCTCCCCTCCTCACTCCACCTTCGCTTTCTTCGCTGCCGCCTCTTCACCGTTGCTCACGCCAGCCGTGGCAGCACCAGCGTCGCGCAGGGCGGAGACGGGGTTATAGTGAACAAACAGCTCCACCATCCTCAGCAGCATCTTGCGGTCGGCCATCTCCTCTTCCCACTCCTCAATGGCATCCGCCACAGCGTCGTCGTCCTCCTCATCCATCTCCTCATCCTCCTCCGGGTGGGGTGGCATCTCGCTGAACACCTCCAGCACACTGGGGCCCTGTGTCGAGGACGATGCGGAGGCAGCCAAGCCGCCGCTGCTGGGGTGCGGGCGCTTTTTGCCTGGGGCACCGTCATCCTCCTCGTCCTCGTCCTCGTCCAGCTGCGGACCGTGCCCGTCCTTCCACGTCACACCCGAAAAGCCCCAACTCTCCTCCGCCGGCGGCATCTCGTCCTCCTCGCCAGCCTCGTAATCCATTATCTCACTCGCCTGGGCCCAGAGCTCCGTCTCCTCGAAAAACGGATTCGGCTTGAAGCGCAGTGTAATGCGGTGGCCCTTATCCGTGTACAACACCTCGATGTCCTCCAGGTACGTCTTGAGCAGTTCCTCATCGTACGGTCCGAGGAAGTGGGGCGTCGTCGTCGACTCGCGGTCCTTCATCTGCAGCAGGGCGATGAGGGCGAGCGCCCAGAAGTTTGCCGGCATCTCCTTCTTTGCTATCAGCTCCGCAACGACTGCGCGGCGCGCCGCGAAGATGGCGTTCTTCTCCTTGCTGTACTTCACATCACACGCCTCCACCTTGGCGTGCATCTCCTGCTGGAGGCTATCCAGCTTTGACTGGATCTCCTTCGCCTTTTCCATGCTTATAGGCCTCTTGTCGTCGGTGGGCGTGTGTGTATGTGCGGTGCACGGAAAAGAGAGCTCACAGATGCCACGAGGTTGTTTTGCAAGGTGGTGTGAAGGAGCGTGCAGGGCAATGATGATGGTGCGGACCAGTTGTGGGAGAACGGGGACGAATGCGTGGGCGCGCGCGCGTGTGTGTGCGTCTTCTTGTCGGAGTCGCTGTACCCCAAGTTTGGTAAAAAGACGCGTGTACATGTGTGTGTGTGTGTGTGTGTGCGGGGAGCGCAGTGATGTTGAGGCGGAGAAGGAGGTGGTGGCACGCGAGCAGTGAAGATTCGCCCGAGTCGAATCCGCAAGCAAAAGACAGAGAGGGAGAAACAGGAACACGCAGGAGAGACAGCGAAGACGCGCATGGGTGTGGCCAAGTGTTGGAGAGCCACGAACTACAACACGTGTACCCTTTTGGAACCTGTGCGTTGGCACAGATGCCTGTGGGCAATGCAGCGAGAAATCCACGGTGAGCGCCTCTCCCTCCCCATGTTGCCTCCTTTCCTCTCTCGCACCGGATGAATTTCACTTGGGCGACCGGAAAGAGATGGCAACACGCTCGGCAAGGCGCCTTCCCACCTCTCCGCTCTTCGCGCGCTCTGGGCTGAGAGGAAGAAACAGGAGCAGAGCCGCACACGTGCACGCTCGTCTCCACGACCACCACCACTCCCAACCCCACGGTCAGCGCAAGACGGAGTGGGTTCTCTTCTTCTGTTTAGCGAATACGCGTATGCGTGTATCTCTGCTTATTCACGGTTCATATGATCGAAGATGAAGTCCATTGGTGGTGCGGTGTGGCCGTGCTGGGGAAAGTGGGATGGAAGGAAGGAGGAGAGGGTTGCACAGCCCAGGACAGGGCACTGCCAGACACGCACTCGCCCCTTTTCCTTGGCTATTTTCCTACTTTGGGTACCCATGTCAGATGCACAGACACACGCGCACACGCATCAGCGCTCGCTGCAGTTCACCTCTCTCCACACTCGCCCACCCTCTCGTGCGCATCGGCCCCGCCCCACTGTTGCATTCTTCCTTCCGCTTCGGTTCCCCCAATGGCCACCTAGCCCGCCCAGGCGCGCGTGAGCACTGGAGAGAGAGCCGCTGGGGGGGGGGGGGGGGGATACAAAGACGGAGGGAGAAGAACACAAGGAAGGAAAACAAACGTGGGAGGGGAGGGGCGAAGACGTGAGAGTCGCAAAAAGACGCAGGTGACGTGTGTGCGTGTTGTGCGTGTGTTGTGCGTGTTGTGTGTGTGTTGTGCGTATTACAAAGCATCGACACCGATTAGCGCGCGCCCTTTTCTCTCTTTTCGCCGACACCCACCCTCATCCCTTCATGGAAGGGGTCGGGGGAGGAGGGGTGGGGGTGCCGGTGGGGTGGGGACGGGAAAAAGAAAAAAACAAGGGAGGAACAGGAAACATTGTAAAACAAAAGACGATCCACAACAAAGAAAGCACACACACACGCACACAAGAACACTTACATAAGTGTGTGTGTGCGCGCGCGCGGTCGAGTAAAGAGAGGGCGATCAGTTACCAGAGGGCATGGCCAAACGAAAAGAACGAAGGAAAGGCGGAAAAAACAAGAAGGGGGGACACTGGAAGAGAGCCAAGGTGACGGGGAGGGGAAGAAACATACACTTAGGGGAAGAGGGAGGGAGACAGCAAGAGCTGAACAAACATGGATCAACGCGCACAGCAACACCACACACACACACACGCACGCACACACACACATGCATGCATGCATACGTGTGTGTGTGTTTCTCTTTTTTTTCCTTTAATCTTTTACTTTGCTGTGTTCGCGTTGTTTGTTTGTTGGCCCATTCTTCTTTCATTTTTTTTTCTTTTCCTCGTCAGTGACCCGCGTTACAACCGGGGGGAGGACACAACGAAAAAAACGGACGCGGAACATGTCAAACTCACAACGAGAGAGAAAAGGGGGAAGGGGGGAAGGGAGGGCCACGGTGTAATGAGAGACGCACACGCACACACACACACACACAAATACCGCTGCAGAGACACCGCTACACACACGCACATACATACACAGGTTTGCACGGGCGCACACTTCACAAGAAAAAAATACAAAGAATCGGCGATGCAGGCTGCAGCACCAACGGGGAGGAAGGGGGGTAGGTGATAGGACAGAAAAGAGGCGTGGGCGTGAGCGTGTTTGCACGCACCCCTCCCTCAACTTCCCCCCCCCCCTCGCTCAGTGGACGGGCTCTTTCTTTTGCGTACGTGTGTGTGTGCGTTCTTTGATTGTTTTCGAATTGGAAGCAAGATTAAATAAAAGTAGAAAAGGAGGGGGACACAACAACGAAAGATGTCGCCGTCTCGTCATCACACCATCGTAATGGCCGCAGCATCACCTGCGCGTGCGTAGGGTGTGTGAAGAGGGGGAGTGGTGGCATTAGGAGGAGGGGGGAACGGGCGACAGGGCTACCTCTGCAATATCTGTGTGTCTGTGCGGTGCTGCGTGGTGTTGGTGGTGTATGAGAAGGGAAGGGGTGTGGAAGAGGCTTTCCTTCGCTTTCCTCCTTTGGACAGTGAAGGGGTGGGGGTGTCACAAGCAAAACCAAAAAAAAAGAATGACGAGTTCATAAGACAGAGGCAAGGAAGAGGGGAAAACAGTGGGAGGGGAAGGGGGCCAAACCAACGAACAACCAAGAGGTGTGAGGCGGCGTGTAGACGCACAGCGCACCCATACACATGCGTTATATGCAGCAGGAGGCAACAGAGGATCACAAGAAAACCAAAACAGGGAATCGATACAAAAAAAAGACTCGAAGGCACATCTTCTCTCTTCCTTCTCCTTGCAAGTCCGCTAGCTGGAAAGAAAGCGGGGAGAGAAGAGATGGGCGCCTGCTGCGCAGAGGAAGGAAGACGGGGTGGGGGCGGAGGGGTTGAGAGGGAGAGAGGAAGAAAGGTTGCGTATGCTCAACGTGCATGCCAAGAAAGAAGACAAAAATGAAAAGAAGGAAGAGATATTTCGACAAGAAAAGTCGAGTCGCAGAAGACGCACACAGATACACGCAAGGGCACACACACACGCACTTATACACAAGGGGACACTCATGGTCTACAAACGAATGAGTATACCTGTGTGTGTATGGGTGTGTGTGCGTGTGTGCGTGTGTGCGTGTGTGTGTGTACCTGCATGCCTGTGTGCACTTCTCCTCAGGAGATCTTCTTTTTTTTCTGTCCCTTCCGCATACGTCTCTTCGGGGGCGTGTCAGTTTTTACCTGCTCTCCCCCACTCGCTGCATCGCGTCCATCTCGCTCGCTCGCTCGCTCTGGTCCCCAGACATTTTTGGCCGAACCCTCTTCGATTCCCGTGTTAGCGTTTTCGAACGTTTTTTGTCTCTTGCACTTGCCTACCGCGTGCTGCTGCCGAGCTCGTCGCCGTTCTCCGCCTCCTTTGCAGCCTTCTTGGCTGCCCTCTTCTCCTCCTTGCGGCGCTCCTTGTACTCCGTCGTCAGCAGCACGGCGTTCACCACCGAGTTGAAGCCGACCACTTCACCCTGGATGAAGGGCTCCGTGCTGCCCGGGTACACAATCGTCTTGGCCACCCAGCCGCCATCCGGGTCCTCGGCGAGGTACGTGTTGCCCAGCGCCTGGAGGTTGCGCGAGCTGGAGCCGAACGTCACCTTCACGTGGAACTCGAACCTCTTGCAGTCGTTGTAGAAGGCCCAGGAGCCACTCTGGTGGTTCACAAGGCGGAAGAGAAGGCCGTTCTTCTCCTCGAACAGCGGAACCTTCTCATCGTACGGGAAGTCGGTGGGCCCGCTGTAGCGGAACTCACCCTGAGCGTGTGACTGCTTGTTCCCCATGACTGTGTGTGTGTGTGTGCGTGCGTGCGTGCGGGATGTGGCGCTGTTGCTGCTCTTCTCCTCTTCGGCAACAAAAAAAAAAAACGGAAGGTCGTAACGGGAGTGAGCAGAATACGAAGAGAGATCGCTGACAATGCAACAACGAACCAGATCAGCGGCGACGTGGAGAGACGGAGATGCCGTTCGGATGCGGACGCCTCAACTGGAAACAAACAAAAGGAACCAAGATGCGCGAAGATTGGAGAGGGAGTGTGTGCGTGTGTGTGCGTGTGTGTGCGTGTGTGTGCGCGACAGACTACTGAGTAGGCAGAACAGCGGGAGATCGAGAGGCCAGGAAAGACAGGGGAGGTATGAAAGAGGAGCAGCAGCGATAGCGGGTGGGAATACACGGATGCATGAAGGGAGAGGAAAGCGGGCAAATCCGACAACGGTTGGTCTTGCTCATTTCGTATGTGTTCTTGTTCCTGAGACTGAAGCGTGAGGTGCGGTAGCTAAAGACCGACACACACACGCCATCCTCTTCCCGAACACCGTGCACACAGATGGGTCTGCATGACGAAGCCTCCGACTTCGTGAGCTGCAAGAGAGAGAGGAAAGGGGCTAAGGACCGAGGCCTCGACGCACAAGCATACGGCCAAAAAGGGCCCATCGTCGATGATCAGCCTCGACGCGAGGGTTGCACCCGCCAGCGGGGCTTGCCTGCGCATGTGTTTTTCTTCGCGCTATGACGTTGGAGAAAGAGGCGGACTGAGGGAACAAGGGGGAAGGCGATGGGGTGAACACTGGGACAGGACGAGAAAAGAGGACAGGTAGAGAAGGGTACGGAGGGGAAGGGAGTTTCATAGCAGCGGAGACTCCCCAGTGGGAAAAAGGACCGAGACCGAAGAGAAAAGTGGGGTGCCGTCTCCCCACTTTTCTCTCCCCTTTCCTATCCACACTCATAGGCAAGCACTCAAACACGTACACAGAGAGGGTGAGAGAGAACGTATACACATATACCTCATACTGCGCTTGAGATATGCACATCGGAGAGTGCCTGTGTGCGTGTGCAGGTGCAGCTGATAGAATCGCAAGGGCTCTGCACCCCCTCGGTGTATGCACATGAAAGGAGCCGAGCGAAGTGACACGAAAAAAAAAGGACGGTGCGGGGGCGTGGCCACAATAGCCGCTGCATGGTATGGCCAACGAAGTGGTGATCGAGGGTGACAGCCCTGCTGGTGCCGTTTGGTGACACTTCGCAAGAGAAACCGAGGGGCAAGTAAAGAGAGAGGCGAAGACGAGGCCACCCGCGCCTCTCCGCATGCGCACATATCTCGATCCGCAACCTTGGGCGGTCACCCACCAGCTCGGTCGAAGCGGTGTACGCAAGCGACACCGAGGCGCATGTGAAGAAAAAAAGCGACGGAGGGAACAGATAAAGGAGAGGGGAGAGGACGAGAGAGAGAGACGCCGAAGCGCAGGCAACGGCCACCGAGCACCGAAAGAGGCGTGCAAAGACATCAAGGCACGCCCGCACCCGCGCTCCTTCACGCGGCGATACGTCTACAGAGAAGCCACTCACTACCCGAAGGAAAGAATACAAGAGTACATGGAGTCACCCGACACGAACGGAGAAGACAAAGTCCGACATAAACGAGTCGGGTGCGGTACCACACACAAGAAAACACAGGCGAGGGCAAACACAGAGCAAGGGGAGTAGAGAAGTTGCCAGCTGCACGCACGAGCCGTCCAGCTGCATGTGCCCTGCTGCTGCTGCTGCGTTGGGAAGACGGCACAGAACAATCAACGATGAAAAAGACCATAGGGGGCAAGAGAAAGAAAAGGGTCAAGAAACAACGTCACTTCAACGCCACTCGAAACCCCCCTCGCCCTTCGCCCGTCGCAGGCCCCACATCACGTGGCGCGAAACAGGGGTGGACACGCGCTAGGGCGGTGCGCCGACTCAGCCGTCGGAGAGCACGGCCCCCTGCCCCGAACTCGACCCACGCACCTCTTGCTCCGCAGGTCGCCTCGCCGCCGCTCCCGCATCATGCCGGTCGCCGCCTGGCGCATCCTCCCCTCGGGGTGGCTCCGGCCTCCCCACACCGCTGTAGGCAGCGCGAGGGCCGGGGGTGGGATATGCGCTCGCGTCACGCTGGCGCTCTGCCTATCATATGGATGGCGCAGACGCGTTCGCTGACCCAGGTCGCTCCGATGCAACGCCATCCCGGACCTGACCGTGTCACCACCAGAGGTGGTTCTGCATCTGGCAGGGGATAGGGCTGGGGAGGGCTGCTCGGCTTCACCACCCAGTGTGTCGATAGTGGACCCTGAGATACGACGCACTGAGCGGTGCCCACACATCACGAGGGGTGGCGAAGGGGGTCGGAGAAAAAAGAGCTACAACGAGGAACAGAAGAAGGGGCAACAGAGGTACTTGCGCGTAGGCGCAGCCCGACCGAAACTGGTACAGCGACAGGTAAAGCATACACGCATGCGCACGTACGCCAATGCCTGCCAGATGTCGCCGATTACATCCGCGGCCACGGAGAGAAAACGGGCGACGGGGGAGGGGAGCGGGAAGGATAAGCGAACGTCCCTTGCCGCAGCTGTGGGTGGCAATGAAACGTGCGACGCGCTATGACTGCACTCCCCTCCGCCGTGCGCGTGCACCCGTCAGAGCGTGAGCTGCGGGGGGAAGGCAAGGAAAGGTTGAGGAAGAGCAGAGGGCGCAGCTCCGGCTCACTCTGCCGCTAGGGCAGGCTCGAATCTACTCGTCTTGGGGTCGAGCACCATGCACTTCCACATGTACCCCTTGATGGGACCCTCCACGAAGGCTACGGTGGCACCTGCTGGCACAGACACCTTCGCTTTCACGCAACCGCCATCGAAGAACTCGAGCTTCACGGGACTCTCCGCGTCTTCGGCAGCCCCGTGCGCACGCGCCGGGCGTAGCGCCTCGGCACGGAAGAAGGTCGCCTCCACCGTGGCGTCGCTCTTGCTGTCGTTGAAAAGGGTCCAGCGAATCTCCTCCACCGCTGACGCCTGCTTCTCGTCGCCCTCAGCGACGTGCTCTTCGCCCTCCTGCTTCGGTTGATGGTGCGGCTTGTGGAAGGGCTCGGTGGTCAGCAGGAAGATATTCGCCGTCTTGCCGTACATGAAGGCCAGCTTTGCCTTCGCAGCCTCCTTGTGAGGGCCGAGCACCTCCGGGTCGATGGTGGCGAAGTTCGTCTTCATGTCAACGGAGAGGGCCCTCACCTCTTCATTGGAGGCCGATGTATTGGCCTTTGGCGCGCTAGAACCGCAGCCCATTCCGCCTCCCTTCGGCTGATTTATTTGGATCTGGCGGCGAGCAACTACAGAGAAGAAGACAGAGCGTGAGACACGTGCGTATGTGCTCCGTGTAGGGAACTCGCCAAGTTCACCAGGAAGGGGTATGATGTGCGTTTCTGTGTCACATGAGACGCAGCCGTGCTGCTCCGTTACTCTGTTGCCTTTCTGTTTCTTTTTTTTTTCGCCTTGTATTGTGTTGTTGTATTTGTATTTGTGTGTGTGTGTGTGTGTTTGTGTGTGGCGTTCTTGCGGTAGTCAGCTCAAGAACGGTGAGAAAGAGAGAGGGTCGAAGAGGGGGCAGGCGAAGAGAGCGAAGTGAAGGGGCCGGGGAGGAAGGAGTGGGCTCTCAACGCGGCAGAGATGCCATCTCTGATGGGCACGCCCTGCACACCACTAAATGTGTCAAGAAGTGGCGGCCATCAGCACATGAACGACTTACAGACCGAGAGAAAGACGAGTAAGTGGTGCTTGAAGGGCCTCTCCTCGGCTGCAAGAGTGTGGCTATGCAACTGCGATGGGCAGTGGTAGTATTAGCCTTGAGCTGCGTTGTTGCTGATACACGCAACCGTCTAGAAAAGAGAGTATATATAGTAATAAACACACACAAAAAGAGGTGCTGGAAAGGCACCAAGAAAGCGCCGAAGGCAAACGCCGTGCTGCTACCAGCAGCTGATGCCCACGGTTAACGGCTCTTCGTCCATCAACGCCTGAGCCGCTTGTTTATTCTTCAACGCGTCCACTCTACTACGAATACGTCAACAAGTAGATGCATACACAACCACAGTCTATCTGCTTGTGTTTCACTACGCTTTTGCCAAGGATCCGGGCTAGCCAGCACCGCTCGGGGTCGCTCAGCCCAATGCAATGCCACTGCAATACGGCGCAGGTCAGGGCCAGGATTACGCTCAACATCACTGAAACGCAGCTAAAGGAAAAAAACAGCAGAGGGAGTGCGTATACTTGTCGAGTCGCCGACAGGATTCGTAGTGAGCTGGTGCAAACGTGACCATCGTGATCGCAGGTCTCTTCCGGCACAGCGGCAGCCCAGACCCGTCCGCCGACACCAAGAACGGGGTTACTACACTACGACATCACGGTGAGGTGTGGCCGGCATCTTCAGGGAGCGCCGTCCTCGCAAACAACAAGGCAGCGGTAGAAGAGAGGGACCAGGGAGGGAATGGTAGGGCACAACATAAAATGTACATGAACGGTCGCAAGAAGCATGCACGCGCGAGAGGGAGAGAGAGAAGCAAAATGAATCCTGCGAAAGAGAGAGAAGAAGCGAAAAGTCACATGAATGCAGAAGCAAGCGCGCACGTATACGCACACGCCGAGCGCGTGCATCCCTCAAACGCAGCGCACGTGCCCTCACATTCTCTGAGCGCCTACGCAAACGTGCACGCGAAGAAGAGCAAAGAAAGAGTCGGGCACCAAAAGGGAGACCCCATCAAGGACAGCACAGCGCCTTACACACACCACTCCGAATCGCAGCCATGACGTAAGGGGAGGGGGAGGGGGGAGGGGGGGAAACAGTACATGCTTAAGAAGCGAAACGCTAACGCCACCGAACGAAACGGAAACACATAAGTATATCACTAGATATGCCTATATACATATATATATATATATATATATATATATGTAGGCATATCATCAGATCGAAAGCAGCGGGCAAGGGGAAAGGCGGGAGGGAGGAAGAGGGCCAACACACAACGCACAGCGGCACATTGGCGGGGAGGGCCCCGCATAGAAGGGCACCGACGCAACTGTCTTCCCTCGCATCCGCACATGTGAGATTGATGGGCGTATGTGTCCTTGTCGGCGTCTCTCGCTGTCCCTCACTTCGCGTCAGCTAGGCAAAACGGGAGAGAGAAGGGGAGAGCCGGCGAAAAACGAAAGAATAAAGGCCGAAGAGAGGAAGGGGGAGGAGGAGGTGATGGCTGCTGCGGAAGCCGCCACGTGCGCGCCAGCAACCAGCATGAGTCAACACCGATCCCCAAAATCGGACTTCTTTGTCTCGTCTCCACAAAAGGTGGTGTGGGCAAGCACACACACACACACACGCACGCGCACAGCTGTAAGCGCGTGTACGCACGCGGTGGCAAGGAAAAGCACGCATGAAGAAGGGAGAGGGTGGCTACAAGGATAGACAGACGCACACACGCCCACGCAGACACACGCATGCACAGACCGTTACTGCCGCACCAAGCGCCACACGTGTCTTCTCGCTTTCATCGCGAGCGAAAGGACCACAAAAGCAGACGTGTGCGTCCGACATGTCTGTGGACGCCCTTCCCTCCGCTGCTTCTTCCTAGAAGGCGATGTCGAGTGGGTTGGCGCCGGTGCTCTTCCACTCGCTACCCTCCAAAGAGGCGTCACCGCGGGGTGCAGAGCGGTCCTTGCCCGAGCTGGCTGCCAGGCGCTTGAGGTCCAGCGCCGGCACCCCAGCTGCGCTTCTCATGTGGCCTGCACGCGCGGCTTTCGCATCTGCTGCAGAGCACGCTGGAAGAGTGGCAGCGGCTTCCGGCGCTGCGTCAGCAACGCCACAGCCTAAACTCGGTGCACCGAGGCTATAGGGATTCCCGGCCGCTTCAACGCAGTCGTTTTCACCATTCCTGCTCTCTTCCGCTTTTCTGTGATGGCTCCAAAGTGACAGACGGCGCTGCGCACCGGTCTCCCCAGCAACAGCTTCACCCTTCACGGCTGTCCAGGCGCGGGCAACGAAGATGGCGGGGGGTGCTGGGGTGGTGTAGCAGACGTCGTCGCTTCCGCGTCATCAGCGCTCCTAGGGACATCGGTCAGAGCCTCCGTTGAGGCCTCGAAGACGGTGGACTGCCCCAGGTCGAGTGGCGCAGCGTTCAGCGTGTCTGACGAAAGAGGTCGGATGATATGATGTGTTTTGGTGCTCTGCTAGTAGCGGCTTTAGGCAGCGTCGCCATGGCACTGCCTGTGAGGCGAGCGACAGCGGGACCGGATCTGGGCGCAGGCGCGGCGCCGACTGCCGGGACTGCTGCTTTCGCGAAGAACATCAACGTGTGCTGGTACCCCTTCTTACTCGCCGCTTCACTCTTCTTCTTGAGACTGCGCACCATCTTGGGTGTGAGCATGCGGCCCAGTACCGCCATGCTGCCTGATGCGTCGAAGGGCACGAGGAGCGTGTCTAACCTGTAGCCAAGCACGTCACCTTCCGCCAAGTACACCGTCGCCCCTGGCGCGAGCACCACAAATACCTCCACAGCCGCCGCACCAGCGACGCTCTTCTTGAACTCCGCAAGCTGACGCTCCTCCACAGGCGTCGTTGGGGCAGGAATCGCAGCTGTGAATGCCTCCACAAGAACCGGACGCACTTCCACGTAGCTGCGGCTGCTACTAGACACGCCCTGCGGCTGCAGCTCCTCCTCCTTGGTGGAGAGAGAGGTGTGCGAGAGCGGAGTCGGGCGGCAAAGCACCCGCAAGTCTCCAGGGGCCGGTGTCGATGCTGTTTCGGTCCTGCCAGACGGTTTCATCGGTGCCTCCTCCCCGGCGATGGGCTTCATCGGGCTCGCGGACCTCTCCTTCTGCGCCCGGTAGCACAGCAGCACCGACACCTGTGCCTCGTGGGTGCCGCTATCGTTAAACAGCAACCACCGCGTCCGTTCTGACACGCGGAGGAGCGTGATGCGCGAAAGCTGGCGGCGCATGCGCTTCGGGCTAACACCATCGACGCCACTGGCACCTCCGTTCGACAAAGCCGGCGCTACCGAGGCGCTTGCCCCGCCTTGGCCGTCCTCGGACTTTCGGAAATGGCTGTCCTTCACAAGCACGGAGCACACCGAGAGGGTGGCTAGCGACACGTCCTGCTCGTCATCCTTAGTCGCGTCACACACAATTCTAGCTGGGCCAACGCTAGACGACGGCGCTGGAGCAATGGCGAAGGTAGAGATCAGCTTCTCGGGCGCCTTTGACAAGGCGGGCTGCGCGCCATCGTTGCCACCCTTTTTGGTGCGGCTGCGCTGCTTTGGCTGCCCCTCGCTGCAGTGCGGAGACGGAGGATCGGGTGGCGGTGCCGCCCCTGCTGAGCGACCCACCGCGTTCACCGCGGCTGTTTCGGGCGGTAACAGTGTCGACACTAGATGACTTGCCGCCGCTCCGTTTTCGCCGTCTTGCAACGGTCTCTCGGCACCACTCGTGAGGGAGTCGCCACGATTGCTGGCCGCTCCTGGAAACATTGGGGTGCGCACGGGGCTGTTGGTGGCGGAAAAGTTGAACCCCTTCTTCACAAAGTTCGAGCGCGGAGACCTCAGCGGATTCCAGCGTGAGCTGCCCGGGCCGCCAGCGCCGGTGTCATTGAAGCCGGTCATGGTGTTCACTGCATACCCGTCGTTTGTCAGCAGCGGGACGAGTCGGCCTTGCTCATCCACCGCGATGTTGAGGAGGAAGCACGAGCTGAGTGATGGGAGGAGGCTAGGGCTTCTGAGGAGCGCATTCGCGACGGCCACGGCCCTTGCCTCTCCCTCGTCTGCGGTGCTGTCGCCGCCGCGTTTCTTGTTCCTCTTGGCATCGGCAACAATTTTCTTCGCGTCCTTTCTCGACTTCTCCGATACAACCGGCAAGCTGCGGAGCGGAATGACGCGTGCTGCGCACCCGCCTTGCGGACGGCGCACCGACTCGCCTGGGCCACGCATCGGCAGCGTCGATGCAGGGATGAGTTGATTGTCGGGCATAAAGTTGTAGAAGAGCGGACACGGCGGCGGGGGCGCGCTGGTGTCGCCAGCGCTTGCCGTGCTGAAACCAGAGCCCATCGCGATGACGTGCCGTATGCGGTGTTGGGGCTGCGTGCCAAAGACAGTGGAGGCAAGGACACTACACACGCACAGAGACACACAAGGAGGTGGGGCAGCAGCAGCAACAGCAAGGGGAGGGCGGGCAGAAGAGCGCAGGCTGCGCCTAGGCGGAGAGATCAGTGAGAATAAAAAGAAACGAGAAAACAGGAAAGCGAGCGTACACGTGAAAGGGCGGCGCTGATGCGCCGATCAGGCGGCGGAGAAGGAACCAGCCAAGTAAAAGCGTGCACAAGACGTGGGCGGCAAACACGCAACAAGAGAACTACATAGACGCAGAGAGGGGGAAAGAAGAGAAAGACGGTGCTCCGATATAAGAAGGGAGAACATGCAGGGAACAGAAAGCAGACGGTGAGACAGAAGTACGAGATGACGAATTCCAAGGTTCACGTATGCGCTCTTGAGGTCCACGCACACACACGCACACACACACACTGCACCTCCAGAGCCAATAACGCCGGTGGAGGCAACGGCGAAGGACGAAGCTGAGAAGAGGGAGATCGGCGTAACCGGCTGTCGCCTTCTCGTTTCGCCTACGCCAGAGATCCAGACGAGAATGAATATACGTGCATCTGTACATAGAAGACGCGCTGCCGCTGCAGGTGACGACACCCTGTCTCGTGTTGCAAACCACAAGAAAACGAGGGCGCAGAGGGGGGAGAGGGATAAGATAGGGAGGAGAGAAACGGCAAGGGAGGGAGGAGAGATGCGGGCTATGCAGAAAAGTGTGGGGAGGGTTTCTGTGGCGCATAAACAAAGAAAGCGTCCTCCAAGAGGCAGCTCACCGTCTGTGGAGGTGGGAGGCGCACGTGTGTGTGTGTGTGTGTGTGAAGGGGAGGGAGGAAGGATTGAGACAGTGCAGTGGGACAGGAGTCGGGAGTCGAAAGAGCGTCGAGAGTGTGGCGTGAAGAAGGGCGGGAGGACACACCAGTGCACACGCATCGAAGGCGCTCCTTGGAAACCGCTCACGGCAGAAGGCATCGCAGTTGGCGACAGGCGCAGCGGCCGAGGAAGAGGGGAGCTGGTGCCGTGGTGAACCGAGAGGAGCATGAAGCAGCTGCCAAACGCGGTTCCTCTTCTTCAGCCCGCGCTGGGCCAGCGATACCGGTCGACGGCGTCAGCCTGCCACCACGTACGCCTTTCGTTACGCATCTGTTGTCGTGTTTCGTTTCGTGCTAATCGAAGAGGGAAGGAAGCTTTCTCCCCTCCCTACCCTCATCACACACGACACTCTCCTCTCCTGATCAACAGATAGGCCGAGCTGTTCACCCCACCACCACCACCACCACCACCACCACCAGCCTCTCCCGCATAACGCGTTTGCCGCATTGCCCATGGTGGGACGGCAGTGAGAGTAGGGGGCGCTCAAGGACATATACAAGAAGAGAGGTGTGTGCAGGAGACGAGTGCACTAGCAGGGAAGGAAAGGGAAAAGGCTAAGAGACCAGAGAAGGCGAAAAAGTCGAAGAGCGTTTCGCATGCCTGGACCAAAACGTGTCCGGTGGACTAGCGCAACCACCAAGCACATCTACACACACACGCACACACACACACACGCACACACAGCGAGAGAGGAGGGGAATGGATGTGCTCAAAGACAAACAACAAAAAAAAACCTGACCCACGCACACACACGCGCCATCCGTGCAGAGGGCCATCAATGTCGTCGACATGCAAGGGCACAGCCACACACACCAAACAGATTCTCTCGCGTCGACAAAGAATCGCGTTCAAGGGGCGCATATGTGATTGGATGCCGCATCCTCTCTTTCCTCTGTGTTTATATCCGTCACCCGCCTTTCTCATGATGAGAAAGTCATACATGCATCGGTGAGAATGCACACGCGTCACCGTCCACTCATTACTGCTCGCATCCATCACACCCACCTTTGCCTCTGGCCTCCTTCGACACAACGCGCCAAGTAGTCGTTGCGTCCCATCGTAATTCCTCCCTCGCTTCCACAAAGCAAGTACGAGAGGGAGGGAGAGGTTCAATGGATACGGATATACGGGACTTGCTCTCAGAGAGCGAGCGAGGCTTGACGCACGCATGGGTTCATATGGGAAGAACAAGAGAAAGTAGGACCGCAAAGGGGAAGAAGGGAGGGGAGGGAAGAAGTTGGAGTGTAAACATTATAAAAGCGCTTTCACGTACCATGCACAGGCCAAGCATGACGGACGAAGACGAGAACACGCGGAAACGCACAATGAGAGGAAGTACCGGACGTCTACAAGCCTGAAAACAAAGAAGCTAATCTATTCCATCATCAGCGCACCCCACTCACACACACACACACCTCACTCTCTCTCTCTTCTACCAACGACAAGGGGAAGGGCCAGGTAGCGATGACGCCGACACCAAAGCAGACGGAGAAGCTCATTAGAGAGATAAGAGAAAGACGAAAAGTGAGTGTGCACTTGAAAGGGGCGGGTGGCGTGATGTGGTGAACACGAGAAGGAGCGAGGGGGGAACAAGACGCGCACCAATAAAAAAAATGGATGAAGGGTGTGGAGAAGGAGAAACAACAAAGTCTCAACAAGACACCATCGCGATCCGACACACACGCATGAAATTATAGCACGCATTGCTTACGTGTGTGTGCGCACGAGAGCCAGGCGCCTCATCGGCCCCTCGGCATCTTGCACGAGCTGTATAGCGACGGGAGAGAAGAGAAGGGGAAGAGAGGAGACGCGAGAGCAGAGACACCAAAGCAGGGCAGAAGAAGAACGTTTTGTTTTTGGCGCGAAGAGAGTCCGCCCTACACGCGTGCGCATCACGTATGCGTACAACCTCGTCATACACGCACACTAAACCTCATGCGGCACCTTCTTCGCCACGTCACTATTCGCCTTGCGATCGGTCACAGAAGCCTCCTCGACAAAGTGAGCCTTGGCGTCGTGGTGCGTCGTCTTCGTCTCAGCAAGCGCCGCAGCAGGTGGCGTCATCGGAGTAACGGATTTCTTAGCAGCAGCGGAAGTCTTCGCCTCCTGCCCCGTATCCTCCGCCTTCGCCGGTGAATTCTCCTCAGCGGATGCGTCAGGGGACGGCATCCATCGGCTGCCGCAGTGTCCAGCTGCTCGGCTGGAATGCGCTTGCCAAGCTTCCCGCCCGCCTCCGCCGCTGCCGCCGAGGAAGACTCGGCTATGCGTCAACGTCGGTGGCGACGTTAATCGGACTGGCGTCGTAGCACGTGTAAAAGCCGTTGTATTCGCCGCGCATGAAGCTCTGGGTCTCCCCTGGCGCCACACCCAGCACCAGCTGGCACTGACCTGTCTCCTCATCGAGGGAAACCTGGCGCGCGTTGCCGAGGGCCTTGATAGAGCTCTCGGGCCCGAAAGTGACGGAGATCCGCATCGTGTACTCGGATGTGTCGTTGTAGAAGGCCCATATGTGGCGCTTGTCGTTCACCAAGCGGAACAGGAGGCCGTTCTCCAAATCAAAGCAGCGGTAGACGTGATCGATGGGGAACTCCACGGCGGGGCCCGGACCAACGTACGGGGAGCTTTCGTCCACCATGAAACGGGCCTGGCTCTCCTCGTGAACCCTAGAAGTAAGTTGGTGTTGCTGCCCGTTAAGAGTGATCGGCTCCTCCGCGTGCTGATTGTCATCCTTTTGGGGGGTGTTGACAGCCGACACACTCTCAACAGCTGGATTAGCAGCAGAAGACTCTGCCTCCAAGCCCGTGTTGCGCTCCGCCGGTCTAGCAGCGGAAGCCTTGCCCGATTTGGGGGAGATCGCATTCTGCACCTCATAGCCGCCTACGGACGCATAATGTGATGACGCAGGCACGGAGACGGTGGGAGCGGCCGCAGGTGACGCCGGCATCGAGACCAGATGGCTCTCGATGGGCATCGACACATCACCCATATAAAAGAATGCCGCATCGAGCGTGTTCTCCTGGGCCTTCCTCTCGCGGGTGCTCTTGCTTCCTCCGCACCCCATCTTTGGTTTGGGGTTAGTGTCCTGCAGCAACCGATGGGCAAGAAGGAGTGATGGTGTGTGAATGGCGTCTCGACTGGGTGGATGTGCGTGTGTGCTTGCAGAGTGCGCCGAAGCGGGAGGGGTGAAGAGAGAGAGGGAGAGCGAGGGTTGCTGGGGCGGGAAGGCCGGGACCGTCAAACTACCAAAGCCACAGTCACGACAACGGCGACTAACAAACAAAGCAAGGGAGTCACCCCTCTCGTAAGGAAGGAGGAGGAGGGGAAGAGAAAAACAGCGCAGGGTGTGCGGAAGAGGGGGGAGGAGGGAAGGGGAAAGAGAGAGGGAGGGGAGAGTGCCACAAGAACAAGAGTCCCGAAAAAACGCGGCAAACACGTTTCTCGGTGCTGCAAGGAGAAGAGTTGTAGCAGCAGCAGCAGCAGTAGTAGTAGTAGTACAAATAAGCCGCTTATGTGCGAGCACGGGTGGGTGTGGGAGGGAGAGGGGAGAGAGGTATGTGAGTGAGCTTCCCTTGAAGAAAGGGACGGCGGGGGGGAAGGTCCCAACGCGCTAGGCAATGCAGGGCAGGCGTGAGAAAAGAGGAGGCACAAAGAAGACAAAAGGAAAATGACGCAGACAAAAACCGCCGCCGTGGATGTGCGCGCGTGCGCGCGTCCGTGTGTGTGAGTGTGTGTGCGTGTGTGTGTGTGTGTGTTTTGTGTGCGTGTGTGTAAACGCTGCGGAGGGGGGACTGCGTACGCGGTGCGTTCCATAAACACCGGGCGAAGACAATAGAAGAGGGAGTGGCTAGAACTAGAAAAGGAGAGGCATCAAGGGAGAGAGGAGGAGCGGCAGCTGCGGGTTCAAATGTGTGCGCATCGCTGTTGATGAAATGGCGTGCAGATGCACGACAGCAAGCGGAGGGGGTGCCGTTTAACAAATGCGCCCTGCATGCGCCACCTGCGGTCCCCACCCCTCATCCGCCTCTCTATCCTTTCTCTTGTCGCGCTTCTGCGGTGTCGCCTTCCTTTCCGGCTGCCACGCCGCCCTCCCCATGCGTGCGCACACGAGAGCGACAAACACACGGATGGGGGGGGGGGGGGAAGACGGTGTAGCAGGCGGCGCATAAAGCCAGCAAAGCGAATAGAAAGGTCGGGGTCGACATCTCAGCCGACTCTCCCATCGCGGACCATCACAAAAAATGTGCATTGTGCGGGTGCCGCACCTCCGCAGGAAATCCTTCCGCTCTTCCCCCACCCCGGACCTCAACACTTTCGCGCGCACGCGTACGTACCGCTCCCCCAGCTCAACGCTCCTCTCTGCGCCCCTCCTCAGGCCAGGCCTCGTTCCAGGTACGCTGCGGCTGAAGTGAGATGCGGCGTGCCGTACAGCTGCACAGTGCTGCCGACGCCGACGCCGAGGACAGGGCTGAAGTCGTGAAAGCACGCGGCCCCGGGACCGCTGCTACCACCGCCACTGCCGCCGTTGGTGTCCTCGCTGCTGCCGCTGTCTAGAGAGAACTGATGCAGAAGAGAGGTTGTTGGTCGCTTTAGCGGTCCCTCATGAGGCAAGAGGCTGCCGCCAGCACCGTCTGCGTCGGCCAGACTCGCCCGTCCGTTGCCTCTCCACGGCTGCACGAGCTGCAGCGATGACGGAGTTGTCATGAGCGTCAGAAACCGCTTGCTGCTCGGATGCGTGTCGAGCTGACGAATCATGCGAGGGGCGACAGCGGAGGCGGCGTGGGCCTCACTGGATGTGAAGTCTGTGGCATACGGGCTGTCGCGCGCCGCGCCAAACAGAATGCAAGGCTGCTTCGTATAGCGCCGATCCCAGACTGCCACTGTGCCGCCAGCGTACCCGACCACCACCGCGTTCGGGTAGCGCCGCGAGTAGCTCACCCGCAAACAGAAGGGCGAGACGAGGCCGCCCCTGATGCCACAACGGAGAGACGGCAGAGACATGCCGCGTCGAGCCGCTCCGGTGACGCCGTCGCGCAAATCGAAGACGCATACGGGCATGCCGTAGCTGCCCACAACGTACTCGTACGGCGTGCATGGGTGGGCCATGAGGGCCGACACGGCTGCGCTATCCTCCGCAGCGGAGGAGAATCGGCCAGACACGGCAAGCCGCTGCTCGCTTCCCAAGTCCCAGGCGCTGACACCACCGTCCTGAGTACTCACGTACAGCAGGCCGGTAGGGGGTTGGTAGCTCGACACGCAGTGGTGCTGCTCCTCTCTCTGATCCAGCGGCATCGTTTCAAAGGTGGTCACGCGGCGGACTTCCCGGCGGTCAGCAAAGTCGGAGAACATCTCCACAGCACCGGTGCGCCGCACCGCGCACAGCAGAGGGCGGTAGGCCGCGTCGACAAGGTGCAGGTCGCCCACCCCGTGGTAGTAGTGCAGGTGGCCGTGCCGGTACGAGGACGGTAGCGCGGCAGCGGCATTGGCAGCCTCGGCGCGCTCCATCCACATACCGGGCCGACTGCCGCCACCACCGAGGCCACTTGCCTCGTCACGGCGGTAAGCTGCGGCGCTGACATCCTTGCCTGTGCCGTACGCAGTGCGCGAGAGCCGACGCGCCTCCAGCTCCGCCTTAGCAGCGGCAATGGCGCCGCCCGCGCGCCGAGCTGGGGCCTGGCCATGTGGGTTGTATCGATCGTACATGTATCGAGGCTGCGCAACACGCGCCATGGCGGAGTTGGCGCGGCCGACAACATCGCGCAGGAAATACTGCGCGCGAGCCTCCAAGGCTCGAAGAGACGAAATAGGCCCTCTGCGTGCGCCTCGAGCTGTCGCAGAGCGCTCATAACCGTCCTCACCCCTGTCCTTGTTGGCTGCGTCCTGTGCCGCCTCCACCTCGTCCGCAGCTGCCTTGCCGACGGGCTCGTACGACCACACGCTCAGCAAGCCGCCTGTTGTCGATGTCACCAACATCGGCTCCGAGGGGTGGAAGAGGATGACATCCACGTTACCAGCCACACGCGAGAGGGACAAGGCGGCCGCGCCGACACCACTCCCACGCCGTGTCGCACTGGAGTCTGGAGAGGAGCTAGAGGACGCTGACGCGCCGCGGCGTCCGTATCCAGGCACACCAGCCCGACCAATGTCGCCTACGCCGATGCACTGGAATGGGGCATACGCACGCGTGGCCGTCGGCAAGGGTGCTGTGCTCCCGGCTGTCCTGCTCAGCTGCTCCCTATCACGCACCGCCAGCAGCGGTGCCCCGCCGCATCTGCCCCCGTCCACCACGCCCGCTGCGGCCTCCTGCGCAGATGCGCGGATGTTGCACTCTACGCGTTGACTGTACTCGTACAAGGCGTTCTCTTTTTCGAGGTTCATGGGGTGGCGCGGGTCGCTGTCGTCCGTCTCCTCCAGCATGAAACGCTCTAGGAAGCTGAGGGCGCCGTAGGCGAAAGTCATCATGGCGGTGCTGTCCAGAGTCCACAGCGGATGCAGCGCGAAGGCCTCCGCGTCGAGGAGCATGCTGGCCATCCCGCTGCCACCGACGACGCCCTCGCTGCCTACTTGCAGCTCAGGCGCAAAGTAGTCGGCCCCATCCTGCGGCCCGACACCTCTGTCGCCGGCGCCACGACGCCGAGTAGTGGCCGTGGACGACGTGCCGCCACGAGCTCCGGTGCGCACGGCGAACCCACCCTGGCCGACCTCCGTTTCACCGCTGCAACGAAGCCCGCGGACGCTGCGTCCTCTGTTCTGCCGTGTATCGACACCGCCGCCGTCGACCTCATCGCCCTCCTTTCCGCCGGCTGCGCCCGCAGCCTCAATACGGTAGTGTGAGTGCGGGCGCAGCGGCGACATCGGGGACGCAGTTGCCCCCTCTGCACTGTTGGAAGACGCGATGCGCAGCAGTCGCACAATGAAACGGCGCAGCACTGAAGGGTGCGGCTCAGCAACATCCTCCACGTCCCCAGCGGACGCCGCGGCAGCTGCGACGCTCCAGTGGCCAGCCTCGAAGTCGCTCGACATCGGCATGGGGGAGGCGCCCATAGTACGCATTCCGAATAGCGACGTTGCAGCGGGGCCGCCGCCATGCGCCTCCGTCTCCTCCCTCACGTGGAGTAGCTGTTTGAGCGGCAAGTACGTGGCGAGGCCGCCGCCGGACACTGCAGACGACGCCTCTAGCTCTTCTCCGCCACATCCTGGCCCGCCCTCTCCACTGACACCATGGTGACGATCGATGTGGCGATAGCTCTGGCGGGAGCCAGACGCGTGGCGTTGCCGACGTTGGTGGCCGGGGTAGTAGTGACGACCTGCCGCGCTGTAGTCGTCCTCTTCCGCAACGGGGGACGGCGAGGTGCGGCGCTGAGGATCCATCGCGGTGTAGTCGTCGTACCACGACTGACGAAGAAAACTGAACTCCTCCAGCACCACGCGCCGCACATACGTGCGCACGTATGGGCAGGTGTCTTGGGTGTGCTCGAAAAAGAGGCGCACGAGGTTGCTAAGGGGGGGCAGGTAAGCCTGCAGTCGGCGATGATCCTGTGGCATGACGTGATGTCGAAGGCCGCCGCCAAGCACCACAGAGCCGACACCGCCCCCAGTGGCGGAGTCGCTCACCATGCCGACACGGGCGGATCGGGCAGCGGGCACCAGCACGTTGCTGCGGCAGTGAGAAGAGATGGGCCCCCGTGTGACGACATGCGGTCCGTGGTACGACACGGACACGGTGGGCGGTGCCCAGACACTGTGGGCGGCCTGCTGCTGGTGCTGCGGTGACGGGGCGTTGCTGCCGTGCGCGCGGAGGGAAGTCTGCTGTCCGCCACCTCTGCAGAAGTTTTTGTCGCCAAAGATGGACGGTGGGGGCGGGGGCTTGCCCTTGGCGGCCAGCCTGAACCACCGATACATCCACTGGGCTACGTACTGCCCAATCTCCTCTACGGGAATGTCCTCGCGCAGCTGCGCAAACAACCAGCGATACGCGGTGTAGGCCATGCGTGTCGCCTCAAGCCTCAGATCCGTGTTCATCTCGGACATGCGCACGGGCAGCCCGTGCAGACGATGCAGCTGTAGCTCAGCGTAGCGGGCCCGCGACGCCTGGCTCGGCGCAGGCGAGATGAGCACCATCATGAAGCACCGCTGCGCTGCCCCGCGCAGGATAGACGTGTCAGAGTACATGAAGTGGAGCAACGCCGACGCCGCAGCGTGCAAGCCCGCCTCGAGCACCTCGGCAGACGTCTGCGGCACGTCCTGCACAGTGCCATCCAGCGGGGGGCTCAGGGAAGGCGGGTCAGGCGGTGCCGCTCCGGGGAAGGAGGCACCGACGTCTGCGGGCGAGCTGCCGAGCGGCACACCCTCCTCCTCCCTCTCCGTGCTGTGGCCTTCTTCCTTCGCGGCAGGAGCAGCGACGGGCAGCTTCCAGCTGCACAGGAGTGACACGAAAACCGTCAGCAAGGTCAAGTGGTAGGTGGTGGCGATGAACACCGGCGGTGGTGCCATGTGCGGTGGCTCGTCGCCTGCCTCGCAGAGCGGCGTTTCGGGTCGTTGAAGCCGCAGCGCCGGCGGCGGCGATGAAACGTGCAGCTTCTGCGAGAAAGATAATACACGAGGGATTGGCAGTGCCGCCGTCGCACCAGGTGTGGTAGCCGGAGCCGTCGATGCCTCGGTTGCCGCTAGCCACAGCGGCGCCTCCTCTTGCGCTTGCTGTAGCAGCTGGCAGCAGAGCTGAAACACCCCGCGCTGATGGCACGCCTCGCGGCCGTCATCGCTGTGCAAGGCAATGAGCGTCAGCAGCGACGCGGCCATCATGCGCTGACCGTACGGAGTGGCATAAGGGCCCAGCACGTTGCTCTGCCATGCTCCTGGCGCCTCATCACCGCCAGCTGAAGACGTGGACGGTGGCACCTCCACCGGGCACTGGAGTATCTCCGCGCAGGCCTTCACCGCCACGTCCCGCTGCTTCGCGGACCCGATTAGCTCGGGGTCGGCGTAGCAGCTCTTGCAGTAGATGAACAGTGTGGCCGGCATCAAGAAGCGTAGGTCGGGTCGACTCCAGTAACGGTCCAGCACAAAGCGGTAGACATTCGCCTCGGCACACTGCAGCACCGCAGCCGGGCCACAGTCGACAAGTCGGCAGACCAGCTCTGTCGCCCTCTCACGGTGGGCAGCGACCAGCAGCGCCTGCAGCAGCAAGGGCATCCGCTCCATGAACGGGAAGGTTTGCTGTGGCGGGGGCGCCTCTGGCGCTGCTGTTGCCGTCGCCGCCGTAGAGGAGGAGCTGTACAGGTTCCCCAGAGCTGCAGTACTCTCTATCGCGTCTGCGGGGCGGTACAGCTCCGCGGTGTAGTGGAAAGAGGCGGCCTGGCCAGAGGTGGTGGTGCTAGTGAAGAGGTTTGTAATGTACTCTGTTTTGCGCACCCCAACGTGAACAGGGGGGCCCTGCGTGACCGCCCTTGAGAGGGCGGTCGTGGGCAACACCGCCACCTCATCGCTCGCGGCGGACGCCGCTGGCACCGCCGCGATGGTGGTGGCATTCGAAAGCCTGCTGAGATCGGCATTCGACACTCGCTGGTATCGCCCGAAGGTGACAGTGGCACGCGATTCCACCCGCTTTGGCACGCCGGAAGTCACCGCCGCAGCACCTTCAGGTGCCGTCGGGCGCTGCTTGCGGGGGTCCTGACAGCGAGTCGAGGCGTGAGGGGGGAAAGCAACCGTCGTGCTCTGCGTGTTGCGGTCCCAGACCAGGCCGGCAGCGGCAGCGGCGCTCTCAGAACTGTTAGGCAGAGCGACAGAGGATCTGGAAGCCACCGTCAGCGGTGCGAGCCCGTCAGACGGTGGCGAGATGGCGGTGGCCTGTTGTGGTTGCTGAGGCGCCCGCGGATAGGAAGACTGGAGAGAGTTGGCGTACTGGTCAGCGACACTGCTCAGAGGAACTCTGGCGGCCGCACCACGGCCGCTTCTGCCTTGCACACGTCCCGAAGTGGGACACACATACAGGCTGCGTTTCTCACGGCCGACCTCTCCGGCTTCATCCCGACCATCTGCACCAGGGGCAGTTGTGCTAGTGCCGCCCCACGCCGTGGAGGTCGACGAGCGCAGCTGCAGCCCCCACACGCCAGCCGAGTAGGCCCGTGGCAGCTCAAACGACTGCTGCGTGATGCCGTCCAACATCGCCTGCAGCCCGAGCAGCTCCTCGGCTAGGAACGGTGGTATCACCACCGCGGCGTCGTCCGGCAGCGACGGTAGGCAACTCGTCTGCGCCTCTGCCCCCGGCGACGCGGCCGCGGCCGGCACGGCGTTGCTGACCTCCACGGCCAGGAGGTCGGGGCGGCTGTACTTCCACGACGTCACCTGCACATCCAGCCAACTGCGGAACTCCAGCACACTCGCACAGTGTGGCGGGGCGGGCCGGACTGCGCGGAGGAGAGAGACGCACGAGCGCTCCACAATGTTGTCCCACGTGCTCCACAGCCTGTGCGAGTGCGTCGCTGGCACGGGCGGGTAGACACTGAGGCAGCCGCCCAGTCCACCGACGATGATGCGCTCTGCCAACAGATAGCCTCGAAAGAGCGGCGCGACGTAAACGTCCTCGCGGAAAAGCCGGGAGTACTGTGGGAGGGAGAGGGTAGACCACGCGATGCACTCGGTGATGCACTGCAGGTACCACTGCAGCTGGCCAAGCGGCGTTTTCTTGTCCGTCAAGGTGCCAGGGAAGAGGTGGAGAATGAGCGGGTGCAGCGCTTGCAGCTCAGGGCGCTCCGCAACAAACCACAAAATGGCCATGCGCAGCGTGGTAGTGAGGCAGCTCGTGAGGATGTCGGAAGGGAGGCGTGGGTGGTGCCGCAGGGCCCCGGCATCACCGTCGCACACGGCACGGCCGCCCCCCGCGGCACCACCGGCGGCAGCGCCGACACCCATCATGCCCGCGTCACCACGGCCAACACCCATCCTTGACCGTATGGCGCTGCTGCCACTGCCACTAGCGCCGCCATTGCCGCTGTCGGTACTCCCGGTAGCACCAATGAAGTAGAAGTCTTGCAGGATGGTACTCTGCGGCGGCGCAGCACCGTCCATCCCGCCAGCGCCGAAGTGGCCGCCGCAGTGGAGCGGGTCGGCGGGGACCGTGTCGAGGCTGCTGCCCACACGATCGTAGCTGTTGTTGATGCGGCTCGCTTGACTGTCGGCGGGCGCGTCCATCTCCACTGTGCTTACCTGGCGACTCGACATTAGCTGGTACTCGCGCGAGGAGGTGAAGTAGCGCTGCTGATGCTGCTCCTCGCACATTCGTATGTAGTAGTTCAGGATCTCGCCAGCCTCGGCACAGTCCGCCACGAAGACCAGCGGGAACCCGACACGGCTGCGGAAGGTGTCCAGGGACAACTTGCTGTAGGGCGGTCCCGCGTACCCCGTGGCGCTTGGCCCTATGTTCATCAAATACAAGTTGCCCCCACGCGGGGGCGGCACCCCTCGAGCGACGTAGTGAAAAATCACCTTCGCGTTGCCAGCGTCTTTGCGGGCGTCGCTGAGGGCCTGAATGAGATCAGAGGGTCGCGCGTTGGCGCAGCACGTCGTCGGCAGCGGTCGCGGCGCCAGCCCTTTGTATTGCTCGCTGAGCCGCTCCGACAGCTGCGCCAGGACGGCGCTGCTGTCGCCGAGGATGAAGGCGGGCGAGCGCCACATGAAGAGCGGAGACCATGCCTCCGCCTCAGGAGAGCTCATTGACGGCATCCCTGCCGCTTCGCCGCCGCCGCCGCCTTCGCCCTTCTCGTCGCTTAGCTCCCCCTCCGCGTTCTCCACGACGGACGTCTCCACGTTCAGTGCAATGCACAACCTCTTGGAGTGCGTCATAGAGACCGTCGTGCGAGAGGCGATAGCGCGAGGGCGGTACGCCGCGCCATGCTGCAGGAGCAGCTCCTCATCCCAGCGTACGCCGTGGAGCTCTTGATGCAGCCAGCACTCCTGTACGAGCTGCGAGTCCCAGCGGTGGAGCTCCGCCTCGAGTACTTCGGTGTCTGAGATCGGCACCAGGCACGGCAGCGCCTGAGATGCTGATGGCGACGGCGACAGCGGTGATGCCTCGCTCCGGCACTCCGCGCGGCTATCTTGAGTTTTAGTTGGAGAGCCTAAGGTGGTGGACAGTGGCGACGTAGGCGTCGAGCTTCGCGATGCCAAAGTCGTGTTGTTCGGCTCTGCAAACATGTTGGACTGCGACAGTGGTGTATTTTGTAGGAGGGGTGACACGACCGACGTGCGACATCCACTACACGGGAAAGTGCTATCGAACTCCGTTGTCATGGGAGACGGCATCGGGTCTTGTGGAAGAGACACACGGCGAGAGCGGCCAGCGGTGTAGACACCGGGAGCGACAAAGGGCCGTCGTTGCGGTTGTTGCTGCTGGGCCGGCTGCCCTTCGCGTGTGTACGCTACTTCAGCGGAGTACGAGGCAACAGGGTCATCTTCCGCCAGCGCCCCCGCGTCCGTCAGTCTTAAAACTCGGCCATGACTGCCGGTCGGAGAGGCCATGGTCAGGAGAAGCTCCTGCACATCCCCGTCTGTGATCTCATCCAGCGATTCCATGTCCGGCACCGAGAGCACCATCCTCAGAGGGGAATCGGCGTGGTGGCGCACTGGCCAGGTCGGTGGCGAAGCAGCCGGCATTGGCACCCTACCCAAAGTTAGCAATGCGTGAGCGAATATAGGCGATGAGGAGGAAGCGGATGATGATCCTGACAGCGGCAGTGAAAGCGCCAAGACACGATAACGTGCGCTGCTGCTGCTGCCCTTTTCTCTTGCCCTCACAACTCCCCGCCTGCTGCTTCCTCCCCTTTCCTTTTTGTGTTTCCAGCCGGCGGTACTCCTCCACACCCACCCGCCAACCCACTGGAAACGATAGAGGGGAGGGGGAGGGGAGTGAAGAAGGAAGTCGTCCAAAGCAGGACAGTGGCCCCGACGGGGAGGGGTCACTGGGTGTGGGAGAGGTATGGGGTGGGGGGAGGGGAGGGGGCAGGGAGGGAGAAGACAGACCGCCTCGCTCCTCCTCGGACACACATGCCCACGGGTGATGAAGAGAGGAAGTTATCCAGCTGAGACGTGCAGGAAGGTGAAGAGGAGAAAACGCGAGGGAGAGAGGGAGAGACAGCGGTGGGAAAGAGGGTAGGGAAAAGGCAGCAGGACGAGTGAGAGGCTAGCCCTTCATGTGCACCTCCATACCATCATCGAAATGTGCAATCCGAAGCTTCTCCGCCCCACACACCCCTCCCCCATCCATGAAGCAGAGGGGGATACAGACACTGGCATGGAAAACAAGAGAGGTGAAGAATGAAAAGTCAGCAGCCATCTACGCCACAATACCTCGTTCTCACCTCCACGATGCTTCGCACGTTCGCAGAGCTGCTGGGGCTGCTGCCCTTTTCGTCATTCCGACAGTCTTGTCGCTATCCCACTCGGACGCGTGACGCAGCGCACGGTCCCTCGCACACTCTCTCCCTTCGGCCCTGAAGAGTGGCCATCAAAGAGCATAGAAGAGAAAGCGGCACATGCGATGGGGAGAAACGGGGAAGTATTCAGAGAATCGAGAGTCTGAGAGGGCCGCGAACCGCACGCATGCCGCCGCTCCTTGCCAGAGCGCCAAAGGCGCAGAGCGAAACACAGAGAGGAGGAAACGCAACTGCTTGCGAGAGCGTAGGAGGGACGACTCGCACGACGCGACGTCGGTGACGGCCGCCACAGTAATCAGCACACACACAAACACACAGAGAGAGAGGGAGCGAGAGAGGGGTAGTTGCATACACACACGCACACAAGCACTCCTTCAGTGGTCCGAAGTTCAGAAAGAAGAAAAAGAGGAGAGAAGACGTGGGAAAAAGCGCACACACAAACCACAACGCTGAGGAGCAAGGAGAAAGGGAAAGAGTGAGAGACAGCGTCAAAGACACGCCTCGGAGTCCCCACTCCGACTTCCCTCTTGCCGGATCGCCCCTCCCCCTCGCATGCACGCACGCCCTTCTGCACGTTCTCGCCCCTTGTCGAGTTCGATGGCGGTGTCGGTCTGCGAGAGTGCGCAGCGAACGGAGCAAAAGACGACGCGATGGCATACACGCATGAACGACACACACGCAGGTGCGCAGATGCGCTCCAGAGAGGCAAACAAGCACGCCCGCTCGCTTCATCCATCTGCCCCACTCGTTCTCTGGCAGTGCGCCCCTGTGCGTCTCACGAGGACCCTTTCGAGCCTCTCTCGCAAATCGCACGCGCAAGCGGCGACGCACTGCCTGGACTCTGTCCCCCTTCTGCCTCACTACGCCACCTCATCCCTACCCAGCCGCGCGCGTTCCCTCGGCGCCACTCGTGACCGCCCCACGGTGGTCACTACACTTATCTGGCGACACGCGCACACATGCACGGCGCGCGTGTGCCTCGCGGAATCGACGAGGCAGCGCAAACGTGTGCGTGTGTGCGTACATGGGAGTGTGGCGAGGGAGGAAAGCACCTTGCACCGCAGGGCGGGTGAGGGTGCCCCCCCCCCGCCATACACCGTTTCCATGCAAAACAAGAATAATAGTTGCAACAGCGAAAAGAAAAAAATGAATAGGAGGAGCAGCGAGAGGGAGGGAGAGGGAGAGGGGGACGATCCCGAGTGCACTCCGCCGCCGTCTGGCGAGGAAACAGCAAGTATGGGGGAAGGGTGAACACAAGGAGACAAAAGGCAGCGCAGGACGCGAAACCACAAGAGGGAAGCGAAGAGACTACAAATAAAAACGAAGGCCACCCACACGGCCACACGGCCACACGGCCACACGCACACACACACACACACATCTGCGCGACATACTGAAAGCGCGCACGCACTGAGCAGGCAAGCAGGGAGCTCGAGACAAAAAAAAGGAAGCTATATGGACACACACACAAACACACATGTAGACACATATTCACACACAGGGAGCGACATAGAAAGCACATACACACATGCACGGCCATAAGAGGAAAGAGATGGTGAGATGCACGCACAAGCACCCGACCAGCCCACCCGTATTCCAGCGCATACACAAGCGCACATACACACAGAAACAAGCACGCGCTTGTGAAGCAATCAGAGATACACCAAAGCGGAAAGGAAAACAAGAGAGAGGCATAACCATGCGCAGGTCACACACGTTCACCTGCACACGCACATCCACACACACACACACACACACACATGCATGTGTATACATAGACAGCTACGCGAGCCTCGAACTGAAGCAAGATAGACAATGCGAGACGGGCACGTATCAACAACGGCGCCGACGGCGCTCATGAGACAACAAAGACGACAAAAAAAAAAATAAGCTGCAGCGATGCAGAGGGAAATAAAAAAGAGGAAGAGCGTGCAAGCAAGCAAAAAAAGATACGGAATCACACACACACACACACACACGAAATACGCCCGCAACATCAACAACGAAAGAGAGAAACCCACAGAGACCCACACGTGTAGTGGCGCACAGACACACACACGCATGCATGCACAGCCTCGAGCATATGCACAAGAAAGATAGTAACGAAGAAGGAGAAAAACGATGGCTCTGGGTCTTGTCAACCACCTGCATAAAGAGATCGGAGAAAGAATAAAGAGAGAGAATGGTAGCGGAAGACGGTGGAAAGAACGGGTTGAGAACGAGAGTGGAAGAAACGACGGGGACGCCGCAGGAAAAGGGAGAAAAGAGGACGCTGTATTACCCTAAACACGCGCACGAGCTCTCAAATGCGCCCGTGAGCGCTAAAAGCGCTGTTCATTATTTTTTCGTGTGTGTTTTCGCTTTCATCCCCACGCCCGTATCCTAAGAAAGCCGTTCGTTCTGTCGTCTCGTGCGCCTCGCTTCGTTGCCGCCTCTCCTCCTCCTCCTCTATCATGCGCTGCGGCACCTTTTATGGTCGCCAGCGCTGCCATCACAGGAATCGAACAACGGGAAAGGGAGAGAGGGTGGAAGATGAGGAGGAGCACAGGCGCGGGTGCACAGTGCATACCGTAAGGACAATTCAGGGGGAACGAGGTTCTGTCTCTGTGTGTGTGTGTGTGTCTCGATCATGCTCCACCTACCAGTCCTCCCTTTTCTCGCCAGATAAGCATCATCTAAAGGCGGTACCCACGCTCATCTTCAGCCGTGCGGGCTTCGAGCGTGTCGACGCGCCACCCCGTCACCGACCCCTCAACGAACATCTGGGTCTCCAGCGGGCGCACATCCACCTCGCAGAGATACTTGCCAAAGTCGTCTTCGTTACCCTCATCCGGGTCATCAATTCGGAAGGCGGTGGTGTCGCCCAGCGGCACTATCTGCGAGTCGTAGTCGAAGAGGACGGCTACGTGAATGATAAGCTCCTTGCTATCATTGTAGAAAGCCCAACGCCTGGCTTCCGTGTCGGCAATGCGGTAGAGGATGTTGCTGAACATCGGGTATGTCTTGGTCCCTTTCACGGTGGGCTTGCCATTCTTGAAGGTCACGGGAGCGGCCTCCCTGGAGATGCCGGACCCCATCGCGATGCCGTGAAACCCGCTCTCTTTGGGGGCTTTCCAGTGTCGATTCAACGGAAGATGACAAGGGGGGGGGGGGCAAAAAGGGAGAGAGAACCGCAGCGCACACAAGCGCACCGAGATGCCAGTGCTAATGTCTCAAGGAGGCGCTGGTGGAGGTGCTGGGGTGGAGTGGGGAGGGGGGACGGAGTGGAGTGGGGAGGATGGGCCAGAGGGAGAAGGGAGGGAAACGAGCAAGCAGCACTCCGAACAAAGGGAAAAGAGAGAGCGCGAGATAGAGGCTAACGTGCAGCGAACTGTGCGTGTGTCGGTGAGGGGTGTGGGAGAGGATGGGGTGGAGGGGGGATGCAGTGATGAGAGAAGAGGAAGGTAGATGGAGAGGGGCGCAGCCTTGATGCATTTTCCTCGGATTCACAGCCTCTCAGAGAGAGGGCAGAGGGGGCATGCGCAAGTGACCCGGGTGTCCACAAATCGTGGGCGAGGGTCTCGCCCAACTACACTGGGGACATCCGTGTGCCATGCGGGTCTTCTGCTTGACGCACTACGAGCAGTGCCCTCCTCAACGATGATGCATTGCACACAAGGTCGGCCACACATGACACATGATGGTCCTCATTCGCCTCTCGCTCGCGTGCACAACGCGTCCTGCGAGAAGGGGCGGGTATCACCTCCTTGCCGTCCGTAGATGTGGCTCGTGTGCCTCGTTTTTCCTGTTCTTGCCAGCGTTGCAGCCCTCGACATCATGAATGCACACACGACCGACAATGTGGGAAGCTTGGGAGACGGCGAGAAGCGGGGGGAGGATGAAAGGATAGGAATGCAAGGGAATCAAAAAAGAAATAACGGCGAGAGAAAAGAAAACAAGAGACAGCACTCAACCCCACCCACCCGAAAACATTAACCCACATACAAGAGAGAGAGGACACTAGCAAAAAACGAAAGAAAAGAATAGGTGTTGTCCTGAAACAGGAGAGCTGGAAATAGAGAGAGAACGACTGGGGGAGCAGCTTCATCCCCATGCATCACTGAACACATAGAGGCACATACACACACACACACACACACACACAAAGAGGGGGAGTTACACGTACACTTCATGAGTACACAGATGAGGAAAGCGAAGTGAGGTGAAGAGCGGAGCAAACAACGCACGCACACACAAGACATACAACAGCTCCCCTCCCTCCCCCTCTAAGAAAAGAACATGAGACATGAGACAGAACGAAGAAACATCATCTGCAGCGACTATCACATGCACAACACCACCCAACATCAACATTAAGCGTGTGCAACACAGAGACAGAAAAGGAGAGGGGCGGGGGGAAGGGAGGAGAGGCAACAACGGAACATGCGCGATCAAGATCACTATCTGATGGAGAAACGCCGTACATACAAATCCTTTTCTCAAGGTGTTCATTCTGGCGCAGATATCATGCGCTGAACACCACTCGGCCAGGCCTGTCACAGGCCCCACATCGCGTGGCGCGAAGCAGCCCTAGACACGCCTCACCGCCGCTCCCGCGTCATGCCGGTCGCCGCCTGGCGCATCCTCCCCTCGGGGTGGCTCCGGCCTCCCCACACCGCTGTAGGCAGCGCGAGGGCCGGGGGTGGGATATGCGCTCGCGTCACGCTGGCGCTCTGCCTATCATATGGATGGCGCAGACGCGTTCGCTGACCCAGGTCGCTCCGATGCAACGCCATCCCGGACCTGACCGTGTCACCACCAGAGGTGGTTCTGCATCTGGCAGGGGATAGGGCTGGGGAGGGCTGCTTGGCTTCACCACCCAGTGTGTCGATAGTGGACCCTGAGATACGACGCACTGAGCGGTGCCCACACATCACGAGGGGATGGTACCGTCCTGGAAAAGAAGAGCGAAACAAAATAAAAAAGTAAACGATGGCAGCGAAGTGCAAGAGCATGCACGACGAAAAAGGCGAGGGAGAAGAGGCTGCGCACATAGACGGGAAAGCGAGGGAGGCTGGCAAGCCTTAACAAAGAAGACAGACACACACGGTAGAAACATAGGAAAAAGAGAAGAGCTGAAGGCGAATCCATCGAGCGGCGTTCTCTCCGTTGCCGCCGTTTTCTTTCTTTCTGTGCTGCTGCTCTGCTTTCCACTTGTATCCTCTCCCCCTTTTCGTCGTGGAGAGCGAATTGGTCATTGGTCAGCTGCCGTTGTCTTTCGCCGTCGAGTGGCGGAGCGGTGTCACAGACAAACTGTGGGAGCACATGAAAAAAACAACACGCAACAAGGAGAGGAACACACCACTACAGATACGCTATCGAACAACGAAGAAACACCTCTGCCGCCCCCACCACCACCAACCTTCTCGTCTCTCGCATCCGCGTGGAAGTGGACAGGCGGTCACACAGAAGAGACAACGAAGGCGCGCCCCTTCCCCCGCACACACACACGCATGCATGCATGCATACACAGAGAGAGAGGCGGAAGAACATCGCCGGCGTGCGCATAAAAACGTAGAGGGGATGAGGCAGGCGAGCAACAAAAGGCAAATAGAGGAGAAAGAAGAGGACGGGCACACGCACAGGCACCAGCAGCACCGCCCCTGCTTTCGGCGAAGACGTGAAGAGACACGGGTGTGGAGAGGGAGGTGACTCCACCACATCTTCCTCGGGGGAAGGCTTAAAATTGGCTGCTTTTGGGAGCCTCGAGACGGCGGTAGTAGGCCGCCTCATCCATCTCCGGGTGCAGCGCAAAGTACTCCTCTGACAGCGGGAGTGCCTCGAGCTTGCTCTCGTAGCCGTCGATTGTGCCCTGCACAAAGGGCTTCGTCTCCAACGGGTAGACGACCACCTCGGCGAGAATGCCGTCATCCTGCATCTCGAGCTTGGTGTCGCCCACCGCGTTCAGCTCACTATCGGCACCAAACAGGTACTTGACGTGAAACTCGTAGTCCTTCGAGTTGTTGTAGAAGGCCAAGCCGCCCTCCTCCTCGTCGGTAATGCGGTAGAGAAGTCCGCCGAAGAGCGCCTCCTTTGTCCCCTTCGCCTTGGGCTTCGTGTACATGTACCCACTCGCGGGGTCCTGATCGGCCACGGTGTCGGTCGAGTTGAAGCAACCCATGATGTCCAAAGGGAAAAGATGGGCAAGAGGGAAGAGAGATCGGGCGGACACGTGCCCAAAAGAAAAAGAGAATCAAGCGCACCAATCATAAAAAAAAGAGGGGTGTAAACAGAGGAATGAGCAGCGCGACTTGCCTCGCCCGATGCATATATCAATCCGAAAACGACGCAGTGTTGGCTGAGACGGAGCTTGTGTAACGGCGCGCACTTGATTAGTCGGTCGCAGGAGAGAGCAGAGGAAGACGATCGAAAGAAGGCATGAGCTGACGTGATCCCTGGATGCAGCCCTGGTCAGGAGAGAGCGAGTTCGATCGTGTTTATGTAGGGTGCGTGTGCAGGTGCGCTTGTTTTTGTTTCTGGAGATGGGGAAGGTGGATATCGTGCACCACGAAGCGTACACGCGCAGCGAGAGGGAGAGAGATCAGCAGAGTTGCGTTGGAAGAACGATGGGATAAGTACAGGGAGGCAGAGACATCGGCTCGAGTCTGTGTAGTGAAAGCGAAGAAAGAGACGCCTGACTGCCGATCATCTGATGCGCAGCGTAGCTACTCAACATGCAGTACGCGAGAGAGCATGTGTTAGTGTGTATGTTCCTTGCCAGCTACACCGCATCCCTCCGTACAAGCCTTCATGAGGCTGTCCATGTGCCACGGTGCTGCTGCGCAAAAGCAGAGTGAAGCTCATTTCTTGCCGCCTCTTCGCTCAGTCCCTTCGCCAAGAGACGGGTCGTCCCTTGACCTCACCGCCCCGCTCTGGGCAGCAGTCCCTTCTTGCGCGAACGCAAGCACAGAAGCCACGCACGCACGAAAAGAGGCCAGCCTCCACTGGCTCCACATTCCCTCGCCCACCACCACAGCAACGGCCCAACTGCAGCACGTGCCACCGCCATTGCTGTTGCGTTGGGTGGTGGTGGTGGTGGCGGTGGGAGGGGTGGAGGGGTGGAGGAAGCGAGATAGGAAGAAGACGTGCGCGATGAGGAGGCCGGCAGGGAGGGTGCGAATAAAAAAAAAAACGGTGGTGTGCACATCACGGAGCGCAAAAAAGGAGATGAAAAGAGACATGGCGAGCAGAGAGAGTGTGTGCGAGGCGGAGGAAAACAGATAGCACTCGACCAAGTCCAGCACTAGGAGAGCCTGAGGAGCAGCAACGACGAAAAGGAGAGGCGCTGCACTGCCAACGGGCCGCACACCCACGAGTCGCGATGAGAGAGGGGCGGAAAAAAAAGGCGCTTGTGTTGCGACGTGAGCGCATGCGCGTCACCGTCACGTCTGAGCAGTATGAACAAATTCGTCCACCGGTGTTGCTTCCCGCTCTGACACTTCCGTGTGCACATAAGTTTTCGGGAAGGCTGCGTGAGGTGCCTTGGCCTGGAACATGGTCGCCACTGCCTGCACGTCGCTGCCCAGAGAAAACGACGTGCGGTTCTGAAAGACTGCGGATGTCGGCGGCAGATGGTAGAATTCGGCTCGCCACCCGTTTTCTCCTGCTGGCTTCTCTTGGAAGAGACCCAGCACATACGGTAGCTGTGGAGGATGCGGTGCCGGGGCGTTCGCGCCGCCGTCAGCAGCGGCAGCAGCGTTGGACACCTGGGGTGCGAGGACCCGAGGGATCAGCCAGTATGGCGAGTCCTCCGGCGTCAGTGGGTAGAAGAGACTCGCGTCGAGAGTTTGCATAAAGGTAAAGCGCGTTGTCGGATTGTCAGGGTCAGCCTGCGAGCTGCGCACGACGTGCAGCACGCCAGCTTCCTCTCGCGCCAGCGTGAGCATGATGGGCGGGTATGTGCTCGCGTCCTCCGTGCCCGTCGCCGCCAAGGACCTGTCCCCGACTGTGTCGCTCATAGAGAGCATGGCACCCATGAAGGTGCGCGCCGCGACCGACACCCGCACGCACACAGATGGGCAGGTGGTGTCGAACACCCCTTTTACGCGATAGTCGTGGTGAAGGGGGAGTCGGAACATGACGCCGCAGCCGGAGAAGTGCTGGTACACCTCTGCCCACTCTACCCAGATGTACTGGTTGCGGCGACAGGCGCACGCGGTAGTGGTGGCGCCAGCAGCCGTGGTGGCTGTCTGCGGCACCGGTGGTGCCGCACATCTGTCTCGGAGATCGCGCCTTGACGACGTCATGCCGCCACTGCCGTCGCGATGCAGGCACTCCTGCATATGACATGCCGCGGCAATCTGCGGCCACTGCTCCCAGAGGCGACTGCCACACCGCCACTTTCCTTTCCACGCTGCTATATCTCCCCACGGATTCCGCACTTGGAGCAGCGTCAGCTCGGCACAAGACGAATCGACGTTGAACCGCAAGATGCGCATGACGGGGTACACCATGCCGGCGAGAAGCCCGTGAACCGCGCCTGCATCAGCGCACGCGCCGCATCCGGAAGCCTCCGCCGCCGAAGGCAGAGACACCTCTGCTCGTGAGATACCTACGTCGGTCTGGAGCATCACACCATCAGGGTCGAAGCGGGGGGCCGTGTGCAGGATGACCTGAAACCCGAACCGGTCGTACCGCATGAGTCGCGACGCAAAGCTGGACGACACCACAGAAATGTCGTTGAAGTGTGCGATGTCGTAGCGGGCGCACGGCCAACCGGTGAAGTCACGCAGAGCCATGAGCGGATCGCCAGTGATGATGTTAGAGTAGCCGCCACGCATCTTAGCGTACACCTTCTCCAGCAGCGGCACCCACAGCTCCCGCACATCACGGCGACTTTGCGCGCAGTTGATGTAACTGCTGCCCTCCGTCATGGGGAAGTAGTCGTCGACCACGACGCTGCGCCACCACCCTCGCACGTTCAGCGTCACGCGATACGCGCCGAGGAGCTGTTCGGCGGCCCCCTGTTGCTGGCTGCGGGGGTGGCGGAACATGCGGAGAAGGTGGTGCGTGTGCTCCGCGACCGCCGCCATGGCGCCAATCACCCAGCTGTCGCCAAGCTCGCCTGGTTCGATGATAACCAGGCGGAGGGGGAGAAAGAAGACGTGGGGCTCGAGGGCAGAATGGGTGCTTGGCTCGCCAAAAAGGCGCCGCACAAGGTCGGAGGCGCGAGCCCAGGCAACAGGTTTCTTATCGAGCCCTTCGCTAAAGTGATGACTCACTGAGAACGGCGACGTGAACGGGGCACCGTCGTGGCCGACGGAGCCGGTACAGCGCGTTCCACTCCCGCACAGCGCCATCTCTCCCGCGAGGAACCCTGCATCCACGAAGGGAATGTTGGCAGCCACGCAGGCGTTCAGGACGGCCTCGGTGACAGAGTTTTCGCTGAGAGCGACAGGCGCTGCCATGGCACCGAGAGGGCGAGGAAGGCGGTGTAGCTCGGCTTCGAGGCGGGCACGCCACGTCGAGGTGGGCGACGGCACCGATAAAGGGGCATCCGTGGACAACGGGACAGCGCGAACGGCGGTGCGAAAGGGCCCCACGGTACCCTCGACAAACGCCACGCAGCTCAGGGGCGGGCACGCTGCCCGAGCGACGAGGAGCCGTCGTCGATGCCACAGCGGAGAGCCCGGATCCTCCTGCGCGTCCGCCCACTCCAGCTGCGTCATCCCCAGCGCCTTCAGTGGCAAAGTTTCCGCTGTTGTCCAGCTCGCCGATGCTGGGAAAGAGACGTGGATTTCCATCGTGTAGACATGAGTGGCGTTGAAGAAGCACCAGAGAACGTGAGTGTTCTCGCCGCCAACCACCTCGGTTGCAGCCGCGTCGGCACCTTCGGCTCTCCTCCATTCCACACGGTAGAGGAGACCCTCGTCAAAGCACGCCGTCATGGAAGGCATCCACGTAGTTGCGGAGGAAGTCGTCGCAGTCCCGGCGCTTGCCTTCGGCCTCCGCGGCTGGGCCGGTCCGAAAACGAACGGCTCGAGCAAGGGCGCCAAGGCCAAGGCGTCAGCGCTCCTGTGGGAAACCTGGTGGTAGCCGTCGACAACACCGTCTGGGTTGCCGACCGTGCCAAGCTGCTGATCGAGCGCCCACGAGGACGGCGAGGTGGTTGGCGTCATGGATGCACCGCATACACGCTGCCTCAGACAGCAGTAGGGCCTCATGAGGGCCGTCAACAAGACTGCCGTGTGCTCCTCCAGTGGCACAGCGCCGTCACCCATTCCAATTCCGATGTTGCGTCCATTCTTATTTTTCGATGTCATCTTGCACAGCGCGCGCGCGGTAGCCGATGCTCGGCGTCTCGTGATTAATGGCCCTTTGCACCTCTGCTCATCACTGACGTCACTAGCAACAGAAGACTGTATCGCGGGGGGCCTGAACGGCCATCCGGCGGAAGAGCTCTTGTCGCGCCAGGGGCTTCCGATGCAGCCACAGCCTCCTGCGAGCTTGAGGACGTCAGCGACGAAGACAGAAACGAGGACGCTGAGGAGGGATAGTCAAGAATGCTGCGACTCGTGTGGTTTGCTAGAAATGCCAGAGGCTGAGTGCTACGGCTGCCATCGGTGCCAGGCGCCTCTCTGGGCCTTGGTGCGGCTCTCCGTGTTGGAGAGGTGGAAGGTGAGGCTCGGGTTGAGCGTCGGGATGAATGACGACGGCCTCGCCCCCCGGTCCCGCTGAAGCGAAACGCCGCAGCGCCCATGTCGAGATAGGAGAATCAAAGAGGAAGGGAACAGAGAGACGAAGAAAAACGCAGGGGGGTGGCGACAAAAAAAAAGACCACACAGCCAAAGACTGTTGCACAACCGACGCAGCAACAAAAACCACACACAGGGGCCACCAGCTCCCTCCGCCGCCGCCGCCATCACCCCGCCCCTCCCCTCCGCTTCCTCTCCTCCTCTGTGTTTCTACTGAAGCCCGCGCTGCGTCTAGGCGACTGCTCCGCGCCTCCGAGGAGCTCACGAAACAGACACGCGAGACGAAAGTCAAGAAAGGTTTGCCAAAACGACCGGCGTGCGTGTGTGGGTGCGTGGCGTGCCCAGTGCTGGCGCTGAAGAGCTTCACACACACGCACACACAGGCGAGCGAGCAGCGACACAAGATGCAACGAGAGCGAGATCGAGAGAGAGTCACACAAGAGCCGACGTAGAAAGAGAGGAAAAGGTAAGCACATAAAGAAGAACAGTAGAGGTTAGAACCAACGCAAGTTCAGGAATGAGAAGATGCGCGCGCAGCTCGTGCGCCTGTTCCTTTTTTTTTGCATTCAAGGTGTCCATTCTGGTGCAGATATCATGCGCTGAACACCACTCGGCCAGGCCTGTCACAGGCCCCACATCGCGTGACGCGAAGCAGCCCTAGACACGCCTCACCGCCGCTCCCGCGTCATGCCGGTCGCCGCCTGGCGCATCCTCCCCTCGGGGTGGCTCCGGCCTCCCCACACCCCTGTAGGCGGCGCGAGGGCCGGGGGTGGGATATGCGCTCGCGTCACGCTGGCGCTCTGCCTATCATATGGATGGCGCAGACGCGTTCGCTGACCCAGGTCGCTCCGATGCAACGCCATCCCGGACCTGACCGTGTCACCACCAGAGGTGGTTCTGCATCTGGCAGGGGATAGGGCTGGGGAGGGCTGCTTGGCTTCACCACCCAGTGTGTCGATAGTGGACCCTGAGATACGACGCACTGAGCGGTGTCCACGCGTCATCAGGGAAGCTCAAGTGGGAAGGCGAACAAAAAAGAGGGGGCCGGGAAAAGTGCAAAAAAAAAAGAAAAAAGGCATCGATTGGACATGTAACAACAACACGAAGAACGACAGAGAGAGGGGCTGCACCGCGCACGCGTACAAGGGGGCAGGGCAGAAACGAACCGAAGGAGCAATCTCACGTGCGCACACAGAGCGAGAGAGAGACGGAGAAACGAAAAAAAAAACAGAGAAAAAGGAGGAGCACCTCGCAAACGTTAGGGAAAAAAAAGAGAAAAAGACATGTATAAGAGGAGGTGAGGAGGTTGGTGGCGGGTTGGTGGAAGGGAGAAGGGCATGAAGAAAGGAGCCAAGGCACCGGGGACCATCAAGCGCACAAGCGTACGAAACAAACAAACAAACAAACAAACAAAAAAAGGAAAGTGGGGGAGCGTGGCTGATGCGGTGTTTCGTTTTGCTCTGCTGCACTCGAGAGTGATCGAAGGGCGAGTATGAAGCAACGCAGCCGAACAAAAAGAATGGGTTTCAGGAGTTTCGCCGCTGATTGCGGTTCGCCGGTGCATCTGCTGTTGCCCTCGTCGTTTTCTTTCCAGTTTGTTGTCTTCGAATGATTTCTTCTCCGGTCAGCGTCTGCGCGATGAGGGCGGCACAAAGGCAACCCATCGAAAACGAAAAGAAAATGCATGGAAAGGGCAAAACAAAACACACGAAGAAAGAGGCAGGCGGACAGGCAGGGGCAGAGAGAAAGAAGAAAAGAGAGAGGCCTGACGTGAAGAATGACAATGCACACATACGCTCACACGAGGTAGAAAAGATGCTGAGGAAGGGTAAGCGATGGGGGAAATAGGTATAACAGCACAATCCCCTTCCAATCAACAACGCCATTCACACGCGTGTCTTTGCTTTTTGCCCACGTGGGAGGAATATACAATCGGCACGGGGAAAAAAAAAGTAAAGATGGATGGAAGAAGGGAGCCGTGAACACTCGTCTGGCTCTCTTCAGCTGTGTTAGTCGTTGTGGCAGCGTTTCTTTACTCTTGTGCCTCTGCCCTTGCTCTTTTGTCTTCCGTCTCTTCTCGCTCGCTCCACAAAACTCAGTGGCCACAGTGCAACAGTATTATCCCTGCTGCCGCATACCCCATATATAACCAGCACTGGCACACAAACACACACACGCACGGGCGCAGTAGCCCAGTGGTTGCACATCCCTCTATATATATGGGAAGGAGCGACACATGCGAATAAATGAGAAAACCGCTTGTTGTAATTTCACTACCAGCCTGAAGTCGCTGCTTGGTGGCTGGCTCGCATTTCGCCTCCGTCCACCCCATCTCCCGCGGAATTCTTGTTGCTTTCTCTGCTTCTTGGATTGTTTCAGCTTTCTGTGTTTTTTAGGAAAGAGAAGAGGTCAACACAAGACGAGAGAGAACAACACCGCAGAACGGGGGAGAAAAGAGGGGGGCGAAGAAGCACTGAAGAGAAAAAAAAGAGGCGTTCCCTATTGCCCCTCCCTCGATTCGTTCCGCTTGTCGGTGATGGTGAAGAGCGGGAAACGAAATCAGGACATGAAAAAAATGAGAAGAGGCATGCGTCACAGCACACACACACACGCACACGCACACGCACAGGCGCCATACACACGGCATCGTTATCGGCATCCTCTACGGAGATAAGAAACCAAGTGTGGAGAATGGAGGTGAACGTGGAACAGAGAAGCCGGCCAAGAAAAGAGGAGAGGACACGCCAAAGGTGAGACGGGCAAGGCAGAGCACCATCCCTGTCATCCGTGCTTGGACAGCGAAACCACACGAGCCCTCCTCTCTTTCTCTCCCCCGCCATTCACCGCCTTTCCGCAGTTGTGAAAAGTACTTTCATCCACAAGTGGCGATCTCTTGCTAATCTGCCTGACTTCTCGGCCACCCACGGCACCGCGGTGCAACGCTGCTCCTTTGTTGTTTGTTTCCTTCCCCATCCGCTGATCCTCAGATACCCTTTCTGCCCAACGGCTACGCCACCCCCTGGTCTGTCTACTGTAGTTCTGAAGCGCTGCGCTCCGCCACACTGGTGCCGGAGCGTTTCACGTAGAAGGTCTTCGCAACCTCCACGGAGTCGTTGGCGAAGCTGAGGTAGTTGTCGAAGACGAGACTGTTCGCTGGCAACTTGCGCAGACGAACGTGTGCCTGTCCGTTTCGGGTGAAGGCAAGCTGCGAAAGAACGCCGAGCACGCATGGCCACGTCACAACGCTGTTTGATGCCGAGGCCGCAGCCGCACTGGACGCCCTCGTGCCGTTGCTGCCGCTAGACTGCTGCACGAGCAGACGTGGCACGACGAGGTACGGCGACTGCTCTGGGACGAACGTGTATATGGCGCTTATGTCGCGGCCCTGCAAGAACGTGAAGCTCTTTGACGGCGCCTCGGCGTCCGCAGAGGAATTGACGAGGAGAGAGTAATCGCGCGCCACCAGCTGCGTACTGGCCGTCATCATGGAGTGACTGGAGGTCCCGCTACTACGCTTGCTGCCGTTCTGGGAAACCGGGCTCGTCGTGGCGGAGGAGGCGCCCGCTATGGAAATCATGACAGGGTTGTAGTCCTCCGACTCCCTCACCGTGCCTTTGCTGTCTGGCTGCGACAGTATGAGCGTCAACGTTGTCGGCTCTGTAACGTGAATCTCGAGACACACGTCCGGCACAGAGCCCCGGAACTCGAAGGGGATGCGGTAGTCCGCGTAGCCGAAGTGGTTGAACACAACACCGCAGCCGACAAAGATCTCCAGCACCTCCGACCACTCCATGATGAACGTTCCATCCTTCCCGCTGTGCTGCGGAAACGCAACACACGCTTCCGGGTGCGCCTGCCACATCGGCGAGTCGTCAGACCACTTGCCACTCCACTTGGTCGCCGCATCCCACGCGTTGCGCAGCCGCAGCAGCCGCAGCGGTGGTACCTTCTTCCGCCGCAATGTCGGCGATTCAATCGCGCGAGCTTCTAGCACTGCATAGGCGTAGCCCACAAAAATGCCCTTCTCCTTGTATGTGCTATGGGCAGAGCGCGGGTCACCGCTGCCGGGAGTGCTCAGTAGCACAAGGTGCCCGCTCTCGTAGTCGCGTACCATGCGAAGGAAAAACATATCGCTCTTCACCGGGTCCGTGGCACACTCGCGAAAGCGAGCGTCCAGCCGCGACGTAGGAAATCCGGTGAAGTCGCGAATTGCAAAGAGCGGATCGCCGCTGGCGATGTTGCTGTAGCTGTGATAACGCTTCGCATACACCTTCTCGAGATACGACACCCACATCTCGCACGGCCCGTTGGCGCTGCGGGCGTAGCGCTGCTGCTTGCCCACCACGGGCAGATAGCTGTCGACGAGCACCGACCGCCAGAGACCGTCTTGGTTCAGCCAAACCCGGTACGCCCCAACCGCCTCGTCTCGCTGCGTCTCTTCGGAGCTGATGGGGTGCCGAAACATATCCTTGACGTAGTCCGGGCGTTCCGCCAGCGCCGCCATGGCGCTCACCACCCACGAATTGCCCAATTCGCCACGCTGTGTGGCAGAGGGGGTCACACGATGCCGAAACAGACGAATTTGACCCTTCAACGTGAGAGGCAGATACGCCTCCGGTCGCCTCCACCCGCTCGGCGCAATCAGACCTCGATCCCCGTCAAGCGAGTGCTGGCCAGGAGGGAAGGAGGGGTCTATAAACACCAAACGGTGTTTTTTGCACAACGCCAGCACATCCTCAGGATCCGTGGAGGTGTGGATGAGCCTCGCGAGCGTCACCTTGTTCCTTTCTAGCTCGGTGTTTGCCAAGGCTGTTTCGCCTTGAAGGTACTCTTTTGAGAGCGGCTTGCCGTCGAAGTGGCATCTGTACTTCAACTTGTCGCCTCGGGCGAACTCGATCGTCTCCATCGGATAGACAACCATGGATATCGTCAGCTCGTTATCCTCGACGCTGGCGATGACGCGGTTCTTGTCATCCACCTCACCGCCGCTCTCTGACTCAGAGAGCGAGGCGGTGATGGGCTCCATGTTCGACACAGGCCCAAAAATAAAGGTGGCATGCATTTCGTAGACGAACGTGTCGTTATACAGAGCCCAGACTTTCTTCTTGGAATTGATAATCCGATAGAGAAAACCGCCCTTGAAGCAAGGTGTAGCCTCACCGTCGATGGACGGCCCCCAGTTCACCCATGGCGTTGATGAGCTCTTACTGACATCCATTGGTAGCGGCTCTACCGAGTCCTCACGAAACTCATCGAACATGGTGGGCAGTTCTTTCAGAGCTTGCTAGGCTTTTTTTCTCTTTCCGCGTTCAGCTGCGCACTGGCGAGCTCGTGCTTGTACGCTCTCCCTGTCTCCCCTGCCTCCGAGTCCTACCCAAGCAAGCAAATGCTGAACCGCCTCTCCCCCGTCTGCGCCTCCGCCTTACCTTTGCCTATGCCCGCCGCCCCGTTTCGTCTTCCCCAACGAGTGTCCCTCTTACGAAGCACGGAACACACTGGAGAGCGTTTCCGGACGGCGGCCTGCAGACCCGCGAGCTCCGGCGAGGCAGATGGAAAAACAAAAAGGAGGGCTGAAGGTGCGCTAAGAGAAGCGGATGAAGCAGTCGTTTCACCGGCCGAGGAGAAAAGAAGAAAATGGGAGGGAAGAGGAGAGAACTCACATAGAGCAAGACAACGTCAGAAGCATAGACAGCCGCGAAAGTAACCGCGGGAGAGACTGACAAAGCCAGATGCCGATGGAAACCAGTGAGATGGTGCAGGATGGGGGAAGGAAAGCAGTAGTAGCAAAAAACGAAACAGGAAAGAAAGCGAATGACACATTCGGAAAGAGGGGGTTGGTGTGCAATGGATTCAGCGGAGCAGTGGATATGTGCGCAAAGAGAGAACGGATAGGGCTTGGCAACACAAGTACTGTATTTAAGTTTGTGTCTGTCGGTGTATTGGGGGGGGGAGAGGGATGAAGGGATAAAGAGTCAGAGGAAACGGGGGGAGGAAGGTGGTGGCTTGTCGGAATGTGGCTGCCCGTGCGCTTCTTCGTGTGTGTGTGTGTGTGTGTGTGGAGGCGGGAGGAAACGAGGAGGAGGAGATGAATCGCAAACGCTGCAACAAAGCGGAGATCATCACCGACTGCTGGAACGCGTCGCTCGGCCCCTGACGAACCCAAGAAAGAAGAGGAAGAAACGGAGCCAGAGACGTATGCCCGCGTGTGTGTCTCAGCCACAACGTGTCGAGGCACGCGCACGGAGGCAATGGCGCACAATACACAAGGGGGAAAAGAAAACAAGCGCACGCGCTACTGAGATATCTACACAGAATTGTAGCGAGCGCTGCCCTCTTTTCACCCGTCTTGTCTGGACGGCACGCAGACAATGCGAGAAGGAATGAAATGAAAACGGGGGAGGGGGAAGGGAAGGCCGAAGGGTTAAGTGTTCGGTCAGAGCAACCGCAGGAAAAGATCAAGGTATGCGCTCGTATCAATGTCACGAAAGGGACGCATGTGGATAGAGGGAGAGGTAAGAAAGAGAAGAAGAAAAGGAGTGGAAGCAAGTAGATGCACATACTTCCATCTCGAAGAGAGTGGTGCGACAAGCACGGTCCGCCTATGCGCGTCAGTGATGACATCAGCGGTGGCTCCGTCGCGGCAAAATCAGACAACAGCCGTCCTCTAGTTCGGTAGGGTAGAGGGGGCACCGGAGAGAGGCAAGCAAGTCCAGCAGAAGACGCCTGTTCTACCCCATTCCCTCCCTGCAAGAAGTGAGCACATCGCCTGAGCAAGGGAGGCCGCAGGGTCGCTGAGAGACGCGCAGATGTGACGCACACCGAGAGAAAGAGGTTACTTGCTTTCTGACCATGGAGGCTACTGCGCACGCTCGGAGGCTCCCTACTTACTCTTCTGTGTTTCTTTTCTTAGTGCTACACTGCTCTCAAACGAAGGGAATAGAGCGCTTGAAAGAGGGAGGAACAGCAAATCCAACATAGAAAACGGGAGAAGAAGCTGAAATCACAGATGGAGATGCAGAGCGGCAGTCGTGCCGAATGAGAAAACGGGGACTTGCCTTGTGTGAGAGAGGCACGCAGATATATAAGGGAAAAGAGCGCACCGCACACCTTATAGAAAGAGGGAGACATCCAGGGAAAACGTAGGAGAAAGAAGTGCCAATACTAAGCCGCACCCACACACACGTAGACGCATGCACAGACGGGCAGAAGGAGGGGAAAGTCACAAAGAGACGAAAGAAATGGGGTGGCTGCGCCTCCTCATCAGAAGAGCACGGAACACAGCGAAAGAGGGAGAAGAAATAAAAACAGTGGCGCCCTTCACAGCACCACTTTCGCCTTAAAGAAAAAAATCGTCGGAGACGAGAGAGAGTCACATGAGAAAGCAAAGAACAAGACAAAAAAGCGTACCAACAGAGAGGAGTGAGTGTGAGGGGGAGAGAGGCTTATGGCGAGCGCATCTTCACGATGAACAGAAACATGGAAAAGAGCGAGCGCACAATCCAGCAGGGTGCCACATAGTAGAGGCACAGACACACACACACACAAGCACACACCATGAGGGGCGTGAAGGAGAAGAGGGGGAGGGTATTGCTGCAGACCTCATGAGTCGCATTCAACGGTGCGTGATGACCCACGCCGTGCGATCGCCGCCTCTACACTCACAATTCTCCCCTATCCCCCATTCTGCGCTCCGAGCGCTAGCACACACAAACACACACACACATATATATATAATCTCTGAAGATGGGCATGAGCACACGCATGAGAACAAGAGAAGCACAAAGGACAGAACCAGCAAAGGGATACACGCAGAGAAAACGAGGGTGTGAAAGCTCCTTTGCTGGCCGACCTTTCGGGCCTTCTCTCCCCCCCCCCACCACCACCACCCTCTTTTCCCTGAGCGCCCCACAAATGCGCCCCCCCCCCTCTCCTCTCTGTCTCTGTGCCTTATGCGAATCTCTGCCATGGATGTCGACAAAGCGCTAAGGCAGGCGAGACATCAACGCATCGGGCGCAAGTCAGTCCATCCGTTGCTTTGATCGCTCGAGGCTTCGAGTGGATCTCTCCTCAGAGGGATCCACACCTGTCGCCGCCGCCACCGCCTTCAGGACGTCGCCAAAACAGAAAGAGCGCAGCGCAAGCCAAGGGGGTCCAAGGCACTGGCGCACATCTGTCGCAGCGAGAGAAGGGATATTTAGAGGGAAGACTAGGGAGACAAGAAACCGCAAGCAGCGAGTGAAACACAACAACAAAGAAAAAAAAAGAAAGCGATGACCGTGTGCACAATCAAAAAGAAAAAAGAGGTGATGCTTCACACATAGACATACATAATCAACACCTGACAGCATGAGGACGTGGGAAAGCCAAAGACAAGACACATAGATGGCGAAAAGACCAAAAAAAATAAGGTAAGAAACCAGAAATCGAAACTGGCACAAAGGCAAGTGAAAAAAAAAAAGCGGGAGATGAGAAGCGAATAGAGACGGTAAACGGCGCGAGAAGGAAACGAAATGCTATGGCAAGGGGAGGTGATAAAAACGATGATTAGCAGAGCTGGGGGCACGACGTAACATACAAGAGGAAGGCGTAGGCACGCACACACACATATACATATATATACACATGTCAGGAGCCCATCTTGCTTTCGTTGAGAAAAAAGCGAGGGCTACCGTCCCCCCCCCCAACACACACTCTCGTTGTGAGTTATGCGCACGCATTCAAGGCTGCATTGCGTGAGGTGGGTCGGAGAGGGAAAGAAGGAACTGCAAAGACATCTTTTTAAGAGAAGTCAAGAGGAAGAAGAGAAAACACATCACACAACTTCCCCCGCAGCAGCACAACAACCACAACAACGAAGATGAAGAGGCACAGAGAAGGAAACAAAAAAAGAGAGGCGCTGAAAGGGGGAAGCGAAAACGACGTAGGAGGAAGAGAGGATGGGCCGGAGGACATGGACCGGTGCGGTGACAAGTGGAAAACAGGTGAAAGCTCTTTCCCTCTGGTCCCTCCCTGGTACAACGAAACGAACGCCACGCCAGCCAGAAGCGCCAAAGGCACATGCATGCACCCGCGCACACGCGCCACCAACACACGAGGAAGGAAAAGCAAACGAGAAAAACGACACACATGCAGGGAAAATGGCGACAGCCCCGCCATAACGGAAAGAAGACAGAGCAAGAACGGCAAGGGCCGAGAGAAAACACGCAAAGAGGAGGAAAAAAAGAAGGACATGAACTATGGTAGAGGAAAAAAAAAAAGAGTGGGCGGGGCGGAGATACAAAAGAGAGGGGCGCGCGCGGCTCTCCATGCACCATTCGAGCCTCGCATGCTCCCCTTTGCGCTCGGTCATGCGAAAGGCAGCAGCGATGCAAACGCAACGCAGACGAAAAAAAAAAAGACCCCGACAATGATCGAGGAGTACTCGGGGGAGAGGCAGAGCGGGCGGGGCAGGACAATGGCGCAAGCGCCCGCAGGCAAAAGAAACGGAGGCTTACGGAATGGAAAAGAAATGAGTCTTGCGCTTCGTCACCCCCGACCATCGCCGCCGCCACAACAGCCCCTTCTTCGTATGTCTGCGAAAACGCATGCAGGTGCGAAGGACAGAAAGAATATAAAAAAAAACAACTAGTTCGAGGTGCGTTTTAGTCGTCAGAAGTCTGGATGATCGTACCCACGTAGATGTCAGGGAAAAACTGCTTCGGGCCTTTTGCCTGGAACTCCGTCTCTGTAGCCACGGTCTCGCAGTTGAACTTCTGGAAGTTGTCGAAGATGCGGTTCTCCGGGGCGAGGGCGCGGAAGGCCACGCGGACCTCGCTCGTCTCCTTGCCGATCTCGTACGGGCACAGTAGGCCTAGCGTGAAGGGAAGCTTGGCGAACTGGCTCATGGCACGCGGCACCACGAGGTACGGCGAGTTCTCCGGCTTGAATTCGTAGAACATGCTCACGTCACGACTCTGCAGGAATGCGTACTCGGGCGACGGGTGGTCGTTGTCGAAGCCGCTGTTCAAGTCCACGCGCATCGGCGTCATCGCCCCCATGCCGTGCGCCACACTAATCATGATGGGGGCGTTTTCGCTCTTGTCGGTGCCACGCTTGTCTTCCTGCGAGAGAATAATGTTGATCAGCATCGGACGTGTAACGGAGATCTCCAAGCATGTCGTCGGCACGTTTTGGAAGAAGGTGCCGCGGATGCGGTAGTCGTACGTGGGACTCTGAATGAAGCACACGCCACAGCTGACAAAGTAGTCCTGCACGTCGGTCCACTCCATGAAGAAGGTGCCGTCATCGCTGCTGTCAAAGTGGAAGTAGTCTGCCACCTCCGTGTACTTGTTCCAGTTCTCGTCGCGCTTGTTCCACATCCCACTCCAGTCCGAGGAGGCCTGCGACCACGGGTTCCGCAGCTGCAGAAGGCGCAGGTCGTGCTCCCCGAAGTATCCCACGCGAATCACGGAGTAGGTGTGCCCCAGCAACAGGCTGGACCTCTCGTACACACGCTCCGCCTGCACAGGGGAGCCGCAGCTGATGGCGCCGCGAGCCGTCATGATGGCTTCGCGGGTCGGGGTGGTGAATACAAGCTGGTAGCCCAGGTCACTGTAGTTCTTGAGGTGCGCGAACAGCTCATACGTCTCGTTGATGGTGCTCTCCACGAACGCGTTATCAAAGGAGGAGCACGGGAATCCGGACATGTCCTGCAGCGCGTGCAGCGGGTCTCCAGCGACGATGAAGCCGTAGCCGCCAAAGACCTTCGCGTACGCCTTCTGGAGAATGGAGGGCCACAGCTCGGCCGCATCGCCCTTGGAGCGGGCAAACTTTGGGCGGCCGCCGGCCACCGGCAGGTAGTCGTCGACAATCAAGCTCGTCCACCAGCCGTTCTTGTTCAACGCCACACGGTAGATGCCGCACTCGCGCTCCTTCTGTCCCTGCTCCACGCTCTCGGGGTGGCGGAAGATATCACGAATCTTGTCCGGGAACTCAGACAACGCTGCCATCGCGCCCGTCAGCCACGAGTCACCCAAATCACCCTCGTCGATGTTGGATGGGTGGACGCCGTTGCGAAACAGGCGCGCCTGCCGGGCGTTCTCGTCGGAAAGGAACATACCCGGGCGCTCCCACGCCAGCACCTTCAGCTTCATGAGAGAGCCGATCTGCAGCGACTTCTGCTCCGGCGGGAAGGCAAAGTCGACAAACTTGATTTTGCTCTGCACGCATTTGCGAACCATGTTATCAGTCGTCGCGTTCTTGTCCACAGCGTTGTACAAGGTCGCCGTTTCCTGTTTAATGAACTCGTAATCCTGACGAGCCATGTCCTTGAGGTAGTCCTCCGTCAGCGGCAGAGCACGAATGTTGCTAGTGAAGCCGTTTACCTCGCCCTCCACAAACAGCTCCGTCTCCATCGGGTACACCGTCACAGTAGCGCGGTAGGATCCGTTCTCCAGCTTCACCATCTCTGTGTTCTCCAGCGCACGCAGGGAGGAGTTGCGGCCAAACACGATCTGCACATTCATCTGCGTATGGGTGGTGTCATTGTAAAAGGACCAGCGGTTGTTGCTTTTCTCCACAATGCGGAAGAGAAGGCCGTCTTCGAAGCACGGCGTTGCATCGCCCTTGTACACCGGCTCGCCGTACCGGTAGTCGTTGGGGCCGTACTTCTTCTGTACGACGGAGCCCTCATCGAACTCGTCTACCTTGCCGTTCGTGGCCGTCATCGCCACCACTGTTTCTCTGCACAAGGAAGCTCTTGAGATGCAAAAGGATGCGCCTGGGCGAACCAACAAGAAGGGTTGAAGGAGACGACGCTGTTTTGAATCGCTGCAGCTGCTTCTAGACAAACTATGAAGGCCACAAAAATACGCGCGGCAGAGACGGCCTTTTGCTGACGAAGGGTAGTCGACGGTGAGGGGTGATGTGCGAAAAAAAAAGGATGCCAAAAATGAAGAAGCGAAGACAGGAAGGCAAGAGATCTACTCTTCCTTCTTTGTGAAAAGGAGCCGTACAAGAGATGCAGAAGCAAGAAAAAAAAATAGATCAGTGCAGGTACACGCTTTCCAGTTCTGGAAAAGAAAGGCCATAGCGTTCAGATTACAAAGACGATGAATTTGATGTGTGGGGTGAAAGGGAGAGGCGGCGTTGCCATGAGACGTCACGCAGTTACGCGAGCCGTGGAGGAGGAGAAAGAGGCGAGGACACAGAAGTGGGGAAGTGCAAGGAGTACATGTTCGGCAGAAACTATGGAAGAGCGTGGCAAGTAGTGAGGCGGAGAGACTGCAACAGAGAAAAAAAAAGAAAAACTTGCCCTTGGTGCTTTGTGTCACAGGCGCTGTCCAATATGCGGGACAGGGAGACACACACGCAAAGGGAAGCTGGGCGAGCTCAGCGCCTCCGATCGGAGAACGTCTCGACCACTTTGCGAGGTGCCCAGAACCGCGACAACACCGAGAGTCAGTGGCGTATTTTTCTTTTCGGTCGTCATGCTTCTGATGCGCGCTTGTCGACATTGCCGCCTCAGCAACGTGTTTGATTTTCGTTCGGCTGCTCAGCATCCAGCTTATATTCGTAGTAAAGTGGGAGGAAGAAAGGGATGGGGAAACGTATCTGTATTTTTCGATTGTATAAATGCAGGTTAAGCACGCCTTTGGGGAGACAGGAAAGAAACAGATGAATGTCCTGTCCCTCTACGGAAGTAAAGGAAAAAGGCGAAGAGACGAACCTAGCCGAGACACACACGAGAAAGACAGTGAAGGCACAGCAAAGTGCCCCGCTTTGAGGTAGAAGAAACAGGGCATGATTTAGCTGCCTCCTCGTTGTTCCTTTTGTAGAAGTGTGTACGCGCGATAGAGATCAGAGAGTGAAAAAAAAAAAGGGAAAGGGAGTTCGAGCCTACGCGTAGGAGAAACAAACAAACGAATACAGCATGGTGAATGGGTAACTATGTCGGTGGAATACGGGGATAAAAGCATTGAAGAAAAAAAAACGGATAGAGCACAGCTAATAGGCAAAAAGAAACAGAGAAGGGAAGAAGAGGGGGTATGCCAGTGGATATCGAGCGGGTGCTTGGCTTCAACGCGGCGCTTTCGCTCTCTTTTTTACCTCCTTGACCTTGTTGCAGGCTTGTGCGGCAGTGGTGCGAGGAGGAACACAGGAAAAGAAGGTGGTCCTGCTCGCGTGAGGCTCCTCGTCGCAAGACTTTTGTTCTCACGAAGTAGAGTCACTCACTTTGTAGTGAAGAATGACACGGAAGGGGGAAAGAGAAAACTAATACATCCCGTCGGGCGCAAGTTCACAAGTCATCGCAGAGCAAGAAACAGCAAAAAGGGGCGCCGTCGGCCCACACGTCATCCTGGCCCTCTTGTGAAGTAATAATGAACAATAAAAGCGGCGAGCAACTAATTTAACTTACGAGAAGGGAAGAAGAGAGATGCAACCGGTGTGTCTCAAATGCGATAGGGCTCGATGGCGGAAGAGAGAGAGCTCCACTCAAAGATAAACAGAGGACGGCCAACTCCTCTGCCAGGTGCTTGACCCAAGACCTCCACCCTACGCCAATGGAAAGCCAGAGAGAATGAGAGTCACGCAAAAAAAAGGGAGCAAAAAAAAGCGCCACAAGAGCTGTCAGCGTCGATACATCACTATCAGGGAAGCAAAAGCGCCAACTTCATTGAGATCACACACTGGCGATACGAGCCTCCTGCAAGGATCACGAAGAAGGGAAAGATGAGCTCTGCCGTCATCATCGTCATCGACAGCCGCCAGCGAACAAAACGCGAAACGCCTTGACAAATCGCTGTGGGGAGGCGCGCGTCTGCAAACAGCGCGGGGATCAGGTGAAGGTCTCAGAGACGACAGAAGAGCACAAGGGGCAATATCATCCCCCACACGAAAGAAAGACAAAAACGGAGCACTACACCCCCGCCTGTAAGCAATAAGAAAACAAAGTCCTGTCTGAAAAGCAGAGAACAATCAAAAAAGGCTCAATATTAAGTTCGACTCCACGTCGATAACCCGCCTACGTCAGGTTACCACAATGAAAAGTGGTCTCGTGAAAAAAGACTTCGCGCTGCAGTGAGCAGTCGACAAGCGCGCCTAGTGCCACCAAGAAAGCGGCGCGCGATACTCGACACCACACACAGCACTCTGGCGCGACTATCTGCAAGTCCCACGACGGAAGCTGCAGAGTGGGAATCCTTTCGGCCTTCCCTCATCGCATGCCTGCGTGTGGAGTTCGGCTCAGCATTTAGCAAGACGTCTCACGTTACAAGGCTTCTTAAAGCCTTCGCATAACCCATGGCAGTTCGAGACACAGCTAAGAGTCTCCTGAGGTACGACATCAGTTCTCACGAGCTGTGCATCTCCCCACAGAGTAGCAAAAGCCCAGCTCTACATCAGCTCCTCCCCCATCTGCGTCATCGGGAATGCCTCGCCCGGCGCGCGCTTCTGGTACTGCACCGGCTGCTCCACCTCCATCAGCTCCGGCTCGAACTTCGGGAAGTTCTCGAACACGCGGTTGCCAGCGTCCAGGCGCTTGAACTTCACGCTCACGTCGCCGTTGCCGACCTCCTTGTTGCAGATCATCCCCAGAACGTACGGTACAGGCTCCACCGGGTCATCCGACAGCATGATGCGCGGCACGACAATGTACTTCCCAGCGTCCAGCTTGTGGATCAGTGAGACGTCGCGTGCCTGCAGAAACATCCACTTGTCCAACGTCGGCCGCGCGCCGTTCGCCGAGGAGTTCATGACGACCTTGTACATGTCGCCTTCCACGGGCTCCGCAATGCTGATCATCACAGGCTTGTACTCCGACGCGTTCGCCTGGCACCGCTTGTCGTCCTGTGAAATCACAAACGTGAAGCACGTAGGCAACTGTACCTCGATCTCCAGCACAGCGGACGGCACGCCTTCCGTGAACACGCAGTTCATGCGGTAGTCGTACGCCGGCTGGTGCGTGAAGCACACGCCACCACCGTTGAAGTACTTCCGCGCGTCCTTCCACGACATCCAGAACATCCCATTCGCCGCCTTCTGGAAGTTGCATTCCTCCGCGATGTCCGGGTTCGCGTCCCATTTCGTGTCGTCGTTGCCCCAGTTGCCGCTCCACTCCACGCCGCGCCCCCACGCGTTGCGTACCTTCACCATCCGCAGGTCCTTGCTCTCGATGTGCTTCGCCTCCAGGATCGTGTACGCGCACCCGGTCACAAGCCCCACCTCCGCGTACGCCTCGCACAGCTCCTGGTCTTTGTCGTGCGGCCCGCGCCCGGGCGTGCTGCAGATCACCGTGTATCCTGCAGCAATCCCCTGCACAAGGTCGCTGAACAGCTGGTCGCTCGCCTTGTCGTCCGTCAGCGACTCGTCGAAGCGCATCGTCGAGAACCCGGTCATGTCCTGCAGCGCGTGCAGCGGGTCGCCGGAGCAGATCCTCGCGTAGCTGCCATGCAGCTTCGCGTACGCCTTCTCCAGGATCGCAGGCCAGATCTCCGCCGGGTCCGTCGCGCTCTTCGCGTACTTCAGCTTGCCGCCGGACACAGGCAGGTAGCTGTCCACCAGCACGCTGCGCCACCACCCATTTTTGTTGAACGCCACGCGGTACGCGCCAACCACGTGCTCGCGCTGTGCCGCAGCCTTGCCCTCCGGGTGGCGGAACATCCCCATCAGCCGCGCAGGGTCCTCCGACACCGATGCAACAGAGCAAATCACCCACGAGTCGCCGAGGTCGCCAGCGCCCACGCAGCCGGGCCTCACGTTCGCGCGGAACAGTCGCACCTGCGACGCCATCTCCTCCGGCACGCACGCCTGCGGCCGCGCCCACGCAAACGGCTTGAACGGCTTGCTCGCGCCAGCTTCCAGCGACGCCTGGCAGGGCGGGAACTCGGGGTCCACGAACGGGATCCCGCTGTCGATGCACGCCTGCAGCACGTCCTCCGCGTTGTCGCTGCTCGTCACCTGCTGGATCGCAGCCACCTCGTTGTTCACCAGCTCCTCCGTGATCCCGCGGCGCGCATTATGGTAGTCCTCCGTCAGTGGCACAGCGCGCAGCTTGCTTGTGAACCCGTTCACAGTGCCCTGCAAAAACATCTCAGTCTCCGTCGGGTACACGACCACCTCCATCACGTATTGGCCCTCTTCGTTCTGCCGCAGCGTCGTGTTCTCCAGCGGCTGCAGCTTCGAGTGCTTGCCAAATACGAACTGCACATGCATCTCGTACTGCACGCTGTCGTTGTAAAACGCCCACGTCTTCGCCTTCGGGTCAATGATCCGGTACAGCAAGTTCGGCTCGTCGAAGCACGACATGATCTCCCCCTTGCAATCCGGCTCGCCGTGCTTGAACACGCTCGCGTCCTCGTTGCCCTCCTCACCCTCGCCCTCGTATACCGGTGCCATGCACGTCGACAGCTCGAACTCATCGTCGCTGCCGTCACGCAGGTCATACTCCACCGTCTCCCAGCGAGCGACGCTCTTCACGTTGCGCGTCCGCGGCTTCACGATCGCGCTCGGCGGCGTAGCGGCAGCGGCAGCGGGCGGCGCAGGCATCGAGCGGGCGTGAGCGTTGCCAGGGGCCACCACTTCGTACGCGTGCTGCGGAGCGTCATAGTTATTGCCGGTCTCTTCCGGGTACTCCTGGGGAGCCTCCTCCTCGTAAGCCTGCTGCGGGACTACTTGGGCCTCGCTGTCCGCCAAGTAATATTGAGGAGAGTGGGGCTGCTGAGCTAAGTACTCGGCACGCTCTCCCTCGTAAGTCTCCTTGGTGGCATAAGTGTTCATCGCTGCGTCCTGGGGCTTGGAGGATAGCGTTGGCTGCTCTTCACCGAGCTCTCGCCACTCACCTGCTGTACCGTTGTGCGACATGGTTGGTGTGTTTGGTTTCCTCTTGGGGGAGTCGAAAATGAGCTGTTGTGTGGAGACAGGTCTGGCAGACTGCAGTTCGTCAAAGGTGGGCAAATGGACAGAGAACAGTTTGGCGAGTTCGGCTTGTGTCGGGCTGCTCTGTCAGTGACGCCAAAGCGCGATGCGAGAGAGGCTCATAAACCGAGGTAGGAGACGACGATGATTTCAAGGAAGAGGTTTGGGGAGAGAGCGAATACTTGTTTCTAGTCCATGAGAAGACGTAGAGAGAAGGTGTGCGAGCCAGGGGAAAGAGAATCAGCTGAGAGACTCCGCCGTCGGTACCGAGAGCCAGAAATCATAGACTAGCCGAGGCGAGTAGAGAAGGAGTAGTCAAGGACAGAAGTTGTGGGCGCATTTGCCAAGAGCAATGTGCGAAACTTTTGTGCCCGTGAATGCGCTCAAAAGGCTCCCCCCCCCCCCATCGCCTCTGGCTTGATGTAAACGTATCCGAATGTGTCAGGCGTGGGGTAAAGAGGTCTCCACTGTCGGTTTACGTCGATGGTGTTACTCGTACTTGTTCGTTGATGTTGGTTGTTGGCTTTGTTTTTCTTTTGGAAGAAGCCAAGGCTGCTTGCTTGAGACCAATGAGTAGGGAGTCGGAATGGCCCTACACAGGGTCGAGAAAGTAACCCCGTCCGCACTAGTCACGTATAGGAAAAGGGCGTAAAGAGGAACGGAAGGTGGGTAGCTTTCGTTCTTTCTATTGAAACTGGGAAAGAGAAGTAAAGACCTTCTTCCTTTTGTCTTACCGTTCGGTTCACGTGTGCGTGCGTGTATGTGTGCGGTCGTCACGTATCATGAGCATGGACTCTTCACGTAATCCATCTCTCTTTTTTTTCGCCGCGTTTGCGTTCGGTGAACCATGTGGGAGAAAAGACAGCTCCGAAAAAAAAAAGTGAAGAGAGGCAATATACCTAGTCTGCGTCTTTGCTTCCCGATTGTCAAAGATGTTGCCTCGCCGATATTCTTATAATGCCGATCCGGCACTCCTTTTCATCTTTTCAAAAGAGCACAAAGCATGTTCACATTAAACAATGGAAATCAGTACTATCGAAAGTCCGCGCGCATGCAGGCGCACACGCATAAACACGCACTCTCGCATGCAAACGTATGAAAGGGAAAAAGAAAACAGACAAAAGCAGAAGGTTCATAGTATTGCGAAACCAAAAACAAAGGAGAGAGAAAAAAGAAAACGTATCAAGGGAATAAGCCAAGCGCCTGCCTGTCGGCACAGAAGGGTGTGCGTCTCGTCAGGCAAGAACTTAGTCCTCCACTCGAAAGCTCTTGTACTCTCTTTGAATCGCACTCTTCCTTCTACGTTATGACGCACGCTCTGGCACTTCTGCCTCTGCGTTTCCACCGCGTGGGGAAACTGGTGAAGAGGTCTCCAAACATGTGAAATGAGGAAACCAGATTCAGCAACGAGAGGGGCGGCTGAAAGAATGTGCGCATACGGTAAGGAGCGGGCAAGATAGAATAGCATGTGAGCTGGGAGTGTAAGCACCTGAACGTGCATTGCGAAGGGCAATCCTGCTCCTCTTTGTTTTTTCCGCTTTTTCCCCCTTCAATCCAGTGCCAAGAACAAAGAAGATACATAGAGTAAGATCCACATCTCTATGGACCGCTGGCGAAAAAAAAAAGAATCAATGCTAGCTGCATCACCTCATCGAACGGATATATCCATGCCATTCTTCTCGGCGTTTCTTTGAGGGACTAACAAAAGAACAGAAGAGCACTTCCGTTTCTTGAGCTTCTTTGTTCATTTCCTCCGCGAACTGCAGGAGAGAAAAACTGCTGGGTGACAAAGGAAGGAAAGACAGAAAAGCAAGGCGTGATGGTGGCAGAAGACGACGACCAAACAAAAAAGGCGTAGATGGGAAAAGCAAAAATAATAACAGTGATAAAAAAGAGAATGAGGCGAAATACAGGAAAAATAAACTACACACAAGGGGAACAGGGCAGCCGAGAATCTAAATGAAAGCAAAAACATTTGGAGAGAATCAAGTAGGGAAAAGAGGGAGACTAGAAAACAACCGCGACGCCCAAAGCAAGTGCGCTGCGCCTGAGAGATGAATTCGAGATGGATCAGCAACACTTGATATTGGTTTCGCCGTCACAATCCAGCAACTCTTTGTACCCTTGTTGTTGTTTTCTCCTTGCAAATGCGGAGCCCGTGAAAAGTACCAGAGGACCACCAGCCCGTACACGCCTCGAGGGGGAAAAAAGGGCACACAAAAATCAATCAAAAACAACAGAAACGAAGACAGTGTGCTTAGCTATGTACATGCGCACATGGTTCAGAGCCAAAAGGAGGAAAGAGAACCATAATCGGGAATAATGTACTCACACACCCACTCCTGTTGCTGTTGCCCTACCTGTTCTCTGCTAGCAACTCCATGCGTGCGTCGTACAGTGGTTTCGAGTGAAAAGAACGTCGACGGTTGTAAGCGTCCGCCAAAACAACGCGGCATCTGCAACGTCATCAGAGCTGTATGCGTTCCACTTCAACCACCCCAGCTTTCCGTTCCACCTCAACGTGCTGCAGCATGTCTGGCATGCTTCACATCAGCCACGCAGAAGCGCTAAAAAAAAAAAAACAGAGAGGCACCAAACAAAAACTATGCTACGAGGGTGAGCTCCTACACCGTCTCCCTTGCCGAGAAACCAAGGATGTCTGCGCAGATCAATAGCGTCAGAACTTTTGTGTTTCTGCTCGCCTCACCAACACCACAGCAATCGTGAGGACGGAACACACATCTACATCAGCTCCTCCCCCATCTGCGTCATCGGGAATGCCTCGCCCGGCGCGCGCTTCTGGTACTGCACCGGCTGCTCCACCTCCATCAGCTCCGGCTCGAACTTCGGGAAGTTCTCGAACACGCGGTTGCCAGCGTCCAGGCGCTTGAACTTCACGCTCACGTCGCCGTTGCCGACCTCCTTGTTGCAGATCATCCCCAGAACGTACGGTACAGGCTCCACCGGGTCATCCGACAGCATGATGCGCGGCACGACAATGTACTTCCCAGCGTCCAGCTTGTGGATCAGTGAGACGTCGCGTGCCTGCAGAAACATCCACTTGTCCAACGTCGGCCGCGCGCCGTTCGCCGAGGAGTTCATGACGACCTTGTACATGTCGCCTTCCACGGGCTCCGCAATGCTGATCATCACAGGCTTGTACTCCGACGCGTTCGCCTGGCACCGCTTGTCGTCCTGTGAAATCACAAACGTGAAGCACGTAGGCAACTGTACCTCGATCTCCAGCACAGCGGACGGCACGCCTTCCGTGAACACGCAGTTCATGCGGTAGTCGTACGCCGGCTGGTGCGTGAAGCACACGCCACCACCGTTGAAGTACTTCCGCGCGTCCTTCCACGACATCCAGAACATCCCATTCGCCGCCTTCTGGAAGTTGCATTCCTCCGCGATGTCCGGGTTCGCGTCCCATTTCGTGTCGTCGTTGCCCCAGTTGCCGCTCCACTCCACGCCGCGCCCCCACGCGTTGCGTACCTTCACCATCCGCAGGTCCTTGCTCTCGATGTGCTTCGCCTCCAGGATCGTGTACGCGCACCCGGTCACAAGCCCCACCTCCGCGTACGCCTCGCACAGCTCCCGGTCTTTGTCGTGCGGCCCGCGCCCGGGCGTGCTGCAGATCACCGTGTACCCTGCAGCAATCCCCTGCACAAGGTCGCTGAACAGCTGGTCGCTCGCCTTGTCGTCCGTCAGCGACTCGTCGAAGCGCATCGTCGAGAACCCGGTCATGTCCTGCAGCGCGTGCAGCGGGTCGCCGGAGCAGATCCTCGCGTAGCTGCCATGCAGCTTCGCGTACGCCTTCTCCAGGATCGCAGGCCAGATCTCCGCCGGGTCCGTCGCGCTCTTCGCGTACTTCAGCTTGCCGCCGGACACAGGCAGGTAGCTGTCCACCAGCACGCTGCGCCACCACCCATTTTTGTTGAACGTCACGCGGTACGCGCCAACCACGTGCTCGCGCTGTGCCGCAGCCTTGCCCTCCGGGTGGCGGAACATCCCCATCAGCCGCGCAGGGTCCTCCGACACCGATGCAACAGAGCAAATCACCCACGAGTCGCCGAGGTCGCCAGCGCCCACGCAGCCGGGCCTCACGTTCGCGCGGAACAGTCGCACCTGCGACGCCATCTCCTCCGGCACGCACGCCTGCGGCCGCGCCCACGCAAACGGCTTGAACGGCTTGCTCGCGCCAGCTTCCAGCGACGCCTGGCACGGCGGGAACTCGGGGTCCACGAACGGGATCCCGCTGTCGATGCACGCCTGCAGCACGTCCTCCGCGTTGTCGCTGCTCGTCACCTGCTGGATCGCAGCCACCTCGTTGTTCACCAGCTCCTCCGTGATCCCGCGGCGCGCATTATGGTAGTCCTCCGTCAGTGGCACAGCGCGCAGCTTGCTTGTGAACCCGTTCACAGTGCCCTGCAAAAACATCTCAGTCTCCGTCGGGTACACGACCACCTCCATCACGTATTGGCCCTCTTCGTTCTGCCGCAGCGTCGTGTTCTCCAGCGGCTGCAGCTTCGAGTGCTTGCCAAATACGAACTGCACATGCATCTCGTACTGCACGCTGTCGTTGTAAAACGCCCACGTCTTCGCCTTCGGGTCAATGATCCGGTACAGCAAGTTCGGCTCGTCGAAGCACGACATGATCTCCCCCTTGCAATCCGGCTCGCCGTGCTTGAACACGCTCGCGTCCTCGTTGCCCTCCTCACCCTCGCCCTCGTATACCGGTGCCATGCACGTCGACAGCTCGAACTCATCGTCGCTGCCGTCACGCAGGTCATACTCCACCGTCTCCCAGCGAGCGACGCTCTTCACGTTGCGCGTCCGCGGCTTCACGATCGCGCTCGGCGGCGTAGCGGCAGCGGCAGCGTGCGGCGCAGGCATCGAGCGGGCGTGAGCGTTGCCAGGGGCCACCACTTCGTACGCGTGCTGCGGAGCGTCATAGTTATTGCCGGTCTCTTCCGGGTACTCCTGGGGAGCCTCCTCCTCGTAAGCCTGCTGCGGGACTACTTGGGCCTCGCTGTCCGCCAAGTAATATTGAGGAGAGTGGGGCTGCTGAGCTAAGTACTCGGCACGCTCTCCCTCGTAAGCCTCCTCAGCCCCAGGGGTCTCGTGCTCCTGAGTCTCAGAAGCCGCAAGCGGGACAACCTCATCTGGGGACTCTTCGGCCTGCGGTGTCTGCTCAGATGGCGGTTGAGGTTTCTCTTCATCGCCCAGATCCTGATATTGAACAGGTCCATCTGCGGCTCCGTCAGCCTGCTCCTCTGTCGGTGCGGCTTCGTTGCACTCTTCAGCCTGCTCCTCTGTCGGTGCGGCTTCCTTGCACTCCTCAGCCTGCTCCTCTGTCGGTGCGGCTTCGTTGCACTCTTCAGCCTGCTCCTCTGTCGGTGCGGCTTCGTTGCACTCTTCAGCCTGCTCCTCTGTCGGTGCGGCTTCGTTGCACTCTTCAGCCTGCTCCTCTGTCGGTGCGGCTTCGTTGCACTCTTCAGCCTGCTCCTCTGTCGGTGCGGCTTCCTTGCACTCCTCAGCCTGCTCCTCTGTCGGTGCGGCTTCGTTGCACTCTTCAGCCTGCTCCTCTGTCGGTGCGGCTTCGTTGCAATCCTCAGCCTGGTCAGGCGCGTCGGGGTTTTCCCGCTCCTGTGGAGCCTCCTCTTCGATCTCGGTCCACTTGGCCTCGTCGTTAAGCTGATCTTGAGACATCACTTGTTGCGCACAGGTAAAACAAGTATGGTGGGTTCGGTGACACCGGCTATCGTGTGAAAGAAGGGAGAAACGAGGGTAAAACGTTAAAGAGAAATGCTCCGATGCTTTTAATGTTCTTTTATTTTACGTCATTGGTGAGAAAGAGCCGAAAGATAGGGTGTTCAGATGAAAAGAGATTTTTTTTGATTTCTAAGGGATAGTGACGTTATATCAGTAGGCGCGTCTGGTTGCTCAAGCAAACCAGATCCCGTTTTTCATGGCCAGAAAAACAATACTTGGAGATTAGCAGTTGCTTCAGGGTGAGCAGAAATGGGCATACAAAAAAATAGCGCTGTTGTTCGGTGAGACCATATGCTTGCATAGAGTGAGGTTACTCTTTTTTTTTTGAATTGTCGTTATAGCTGATTTTTCATGTATAAGTCTACGTTAGAACAAGGTTGGTATTGTAAACAAGCGTCTGCAATTTTCAAAGTTCCTTTTTGCCTCCCTGTTCTTGGCCTCGATGGCAAATCAAAAATTTTCCTTCAAGTACGAAAGATGAAGAAAAGCGGCAACAAAAGCCAAAAGCGATGCATTTTACACAAAAGATAACTGTCAATTGAAAACCGTGAAACGATGTGGCACACTCGAAACCAATCAGCGGCACCAACAGGCTTTTTTACGATACTTTCTGAGAGCCGCCAGAATAGAAGCTGCTGCCTACTAGTAAAATATGTGTGTGCAGTGGGAAAACAGGCACGTCGGCATCTCAGTAAGCAGTAGCTCGCAACCAATAAATATATTATGGGGTGCTTGGAAAAAAAAAACGGTAGATTCTCGGTGATAACTGACGGTCACTGAAGCACGCAGCATAACGTGCTCACTTCGATGTACATCATACTGTTTGTGAGGTCAATTGAGCGTCCTGTGCCTGTATTCAGTTCGATTTTTTCAAACCGAAACACAGTAAAGCGTGCATCAGTCTTAACACACTTCATTGTGAACGTCATAAATAGCTGCTTCTTCCTTCGATGTGCAATATATAGTTTTTTCTTATTTTTTTGTTGCTTGTTTCACTGTCCCTTAGGCCAAGCGCAGAAGGACAACAAGTATCCGAAATGTGAAAGAAAGCAAACATTTATATGTCGCAGAGCGCCCGACGTGCTTTATTGCAAATTCACCGGCATTCATTCGTGAAGAAAAAAGTGCAAACAGCAATCATCGAGTATCACAAAGCCATCAATATCAAAAAAAAAGGGTCGTCCCTCGCTACTCTTTTTGGTTAGCTACAAAAAAAAAAGGTAGTGAACATGTAATTTATCTTGAAAAGCAGCATCGGTCATTTGAACAAAATACAACGTTTTCTTTGTAGGTGTGTGTGTGTGTGTGTGTGTGTGTGATGGTTCATGGGTCGATCTTCCCAGAGCAACAGAACCTCACGACTCAAGCTGCCTGCTTCTGAAGTCAAGAAAGAAATCAAAACTTTTACCTTCAGGGTACTGCTTCTGCATTGTGAGGACGCACAGAGAATCCGCGACCACAGAACAACTGTTACCCGAACGTCCAGCGCCACAGATATCATGCGCTCTGTCTTCAAACAAAAACACGCATATGACCGCCAGCAAACCTTGTACCTTTTAGCCCACAATACAAGATCACCTTCTGGTTATTAGGCTGCACCTAGTCTCTCCTTGACAAGTTGCTCAGCAGTGAACTACCTTCTGCTTATCGACGTGTCCATTCTGGCGCAGATATCATGCGCTGAACACCACTCGGCCAGGCCTGTCACAGGCCCCACATCGCGTGGCGCGAAGCAGCCCTAGACACGCCTCACCGCCGCTCCCGCGCCATGCCGGTCGCCGCCTGGCGCATCCTCCCCTCGGGGTGGCTCCGGCCTCCCCACACCGCTGTAGGCAGCGCGAGGGCCGGGGGTGGGATATGCGCTCGCGTCACGCTGGCGCTCTGCCTATCATATGGATGGCGCAGACGCGTTCGCTGACCCAGGTCGCTCCGATGCAACGCCATCCCGGACCTGACCGTGTCACCACCAGAGGTGGTTCTGCATCGGCAGGGGATAGGGCTGGGGAGGGCTGCTTGGCTTCACCACCCAGTGTGTCGATAGTGGACCCTGAGATACGACGCACTGAGCAGTGTCACCCCGTCGTCATGGATGCAGTGAATCACACAGAAAAGAAAAATTTAGGTGAAGTGCGTGTAAACAAGCTTTGTTTTCAGCATTGATGTTTTCAAGAAAAATAATTCCACGGAAAAGAAAACAACTATCTTCAAGGTTTGTTTTTCAAAAGAGACGTTTTTCGACTCCTTTATGCGAAAGATTTGATCAGTTTCTCACTATTGGAAAAGGCCGGAAACCAGACACGATTGGTAAAAGATTTTCTCGCATTTCTTGTCATGCAACAACTTTCAAATGTTGGTGACCGCTCCGCAAGGTGCAGCTGCTTTACAGAATTGAATGAAAGAAAGAGAATTAGTAAACACAACTTTGATCACTTAACGGGAAGCGCATCGTGTAATGTCATAAAAGTGGAAAAAGAAATCCTATATATTGATCGATTTGAACAAGTTAAACGGTAGTACCTTGCAGCACAAGACGTTAGCAACGAAAAAGCACTTACGATGGAGCTTAAACTCAAAGTCTGTGGAATTTAAGGCTCGTTTCTACACCCTGGAAAAAACGGTGCCAGTAACCAATACGGAAACTTTCGGAAAAAATCAAGTAATTCACGATCGCCGGCAAAACGCTGGAGAATAGCGAGAAAAAATCCTCAGCGAGCTTTCCCAGCGCCGCATAAAACATTGGAAACTCTTTTCGAGAAGTCGTGCTTTGAATGCAATCCGAAAACGGCCCGTAGTTATATCTACTGCGAAAAAAAGAAGTGCGCGTCCTGTTTGAATTGCAAAATAAGAGCTGAGATCTTCTTTGCTTCACAACTATGATCCTCCTGTTGTTCTTGTCTGTGAGGGCCAGAGAATGTGACGCAAAAGGCCAAAACGATGAATACACCTAACCATTCGATGAGAGCACGGAAGTGCGCGAACACAAGTGCAAGCAAATCGGAACGCACTACACCCAGCCTTCGTGTTTGCCTAAGAAGGAGCACTCCACGCAAGAAACAATCGATGACGCCGACTGAAGATGCTTTCAGTCGACTGTTTTTCTATTAATACTCTCTATTGTAGACGCAGTCCCGCCGTATCCACAAGTCGACCTCACTGTCGAGCGCGCAGTTGTCTTTTGTCCATCCGCGCGCTTTAACTCCTGTATTTCTCAAGTATAGCAATAGCGAGCAAACACCTCCTCAAGACTCAGGAAAAAGCGACTCTCGAGAGACAGAAGCTGTTTCGATAAACAAGTCTCTTTCTCATGAACCCTGTTCTTCGAACTGAATCGCTTCTCTATTTTGAGCCAGTCGGCGCCAGCTCAAAACTTTGCGTGATCATAAAGAAAAATTGCTGCCTTACACACAGTTGATAAAAAATGCGGTTGCAAATCTACACTGCAGCACTGTGGACGAATACCCGCAGAGCACACAGCCAACGCAATATATATATATATATATACTTCCGTCCAGCCACCGCATTGCTCCATGGAAACTTTTGCGCTTCAGTGGAATCAGCACGTGAAACTTTTTCTGCGAAAAAAAAGACCTTCACAGGCCGTTGAAGGGAAAGAGATTCTCCTTTCACAACACGTGGGCTACTAAGTTACACTGCTATCCAGGTTTCACGCCTGAAACTACAACTGACGCATTCAGCATCCCAGACCCTCTCCCCGTTCCCGATTGAATCAGCCCTTCACAACAGCCTACAAACATGACTTTTATGGGCGCATTGAGACCACGGTATACCTCTCTGCGTTGCCCCCCCCCCGCCCCCAACACACACACACCACCACCCCCAGCCTCTCCGTAGGCCTGATCCCCACTTCACACAAACCATCCGTCATTCCAACCCCAAGCGACAAAACCATGCACCAAGCGGTCTCCCAAGAAACGGCTTTACTTGAGACCCTTTCTCGGACCAGCGCCTTCCAGGCCAGCACACGCGCCACAGCGCACCCGCTACATTCACTCCGCCTTCCTCCCCTGCATGGAAACCCCCCTCGCAAATGAAAACTCCGCAACCTTCATCTGGTTGCATTTTCTTCCAGGCTCGCACAGACCATGAAAGGGGACACCTTCGAAAGTACAACAACAAACCACACTATCCTCAACGTTAGGAGCTCCCCCCCCCTCTTCAACAACCGACCCCCAGCCAGGGCGAAAGGGAAACTTACCCACTTTTTGCCAGCAGCCAAGCCGACGCATTGCTGCTGATATCAGCTGTCAGGTCCGGGATGGCGTTGCATCGGAGCGACCTGGGTCAGCGAACGCGTCTGCGCCATCCATATGATAGGCAGAGCGTTGACACCACTCGAACGCCTCTCTACCCCCGGCCCTCGCGCTGCTTACTGCGGTGTGGGGAGGCCGGAGCCACCCCGAGGGGAGGATGCACCAGGCGGCGACCGGCATGATGCGGGAGTGGCGGCGAGGCGACCTGCGGAGCGAGAGGTGCGTGGGTCGGGTTCGAAGCAGGGGGCCGTGCCCTCCGACGGCTGGGTCGGCGCATTGCCGGAGCACGCGCCCCGCCCCTGCTACGCGCCACGCGATGTGGGCTTGCTATGTGCCAGGCCGAGTGGTGTTCAGCGCATGCCCTGCATTAAAATAAATGTGGGAGAAAGAAACCGATCAGAACCACTTCCCTTGGTGGAAAATGCCCTGTAAGTCTATGCAGTTGGCGAAAAAGGATAGCGAGAAAGGAAGGGGAAACACCCAAACTTAGAGAAGTTTTCAACCTTGCCACAGAAACCCTCACGCTGAAGGCTTGCTGCGGTGGGTTGCCAAAAACCCGTCTGTGGAAGGGCGGTTCTACCAACAAAACTGTGAAATTTGCCGCATTCATTCTGCTTTGCATAATCTAAGATGAATAGGCGTGCCTTTCCCCCAGGAAAGCTGCGCGTTGGTTGTGTATCAAAAAATCAAACGATTTGGCTTTTTGACCGATTCGGCTCGGGACCTGCGGCCCCACAGCGCCGATGTGCGGAAATGGATGCCGAATCTGAGAATTGTTTGGTGTAAGACAACACCGTTCCTGTGGCGCAGAGGGGTTTGACGCGGCAAATTGTCATTCCCACGGCTTCCGCTAAAGATGCAAAAAAGCGTTACCAAAGACCTCTGCATTATGAAAACCGAAAAAAAAGAGTCACAATAATGTACCGGCACCAAGCTTTTCAAAAAGCAAAAAAAATCACATTTGCGACAATTTTACTTTGAAAAGTGCAAAGTCCTGGCATAATCTTTACAATCGGCATAAAATACGCCAACATGGAAACAAACCATCGTTTCACTAAATTTTTTACAGCCACAACACTTAAAATCACCAGAAAGCGCTGAAAGTCTCAAACAACCAAAGCGAAAGCCGGGAACGGGCCCGCGTCGATGTTTTGGTACAACAGCGTATTGTTGGTGGTAAACATTGATGGGCTGGCGCACCGAGCGAGAAAGAGGCAACATTGTCTTTACAGGAAACACTGTTGTCAAAAATAAGAGTGCTTTCGGTAGACATCCTGCTTTTTCGCGGGAAACCCGGCTGCGCTTACCGCTTTGGTGGGTCCTTTGGCTTCAATTGCCGAACCCGGGCTAGTATAAAGTAAATGTAATTGAAAGTGGCGAGATTCGTCGGAAGAAAACTGACCGATTAGCTTTCTCCATTTCACCTTGACGTCTGTAAGAAGCGCGCGTCAAGTCGCCGCGGCCCCAAAGGCCTTTATATAGCGCAACCCCAAGAAGACCCCTGGTTCAACTTAGCTTCCTTTTCGGGAGGTCGACGTGAAGAATATTAAAGCTGCTGAGTCGATTTCCCTACAGTTGACGTGAATATTCACTGGGCCCGTTTCAAGGTGAAAGATGGCCACCCTGCGCTGCGGGGGTCTGCGTTTGTTCCAAAATGCCCGGCGGGGTTTTGTTTCTTCGCAGAGGACGCCGGCCATCCACAAAGCCCCAAGCGTCCCCGACTCTCTTCATGTTTTGTTTCGCTGCGTAAAAGGTCCGCAAACACACGTGACGGCAAGGCGCCAACACAATTGTCTGGGCATAGTCTTTCTGACAAAGTCGCAGCTCGTTCCCCCGTTTGCCCGCTGGCTGCCCGCCTTTGGCGTTTTTTCTGGTGTTCGGCCGCCTTTGGGGTGACCCCCGCCCCCCACACCAGCGCCGGGCGGGGCGCCCAAAAGCCCCGTTTACACTTTTTCCCAGACCCAAGAGTCAAAAGCCCGCCCGCTGTCGCAGGTTACTGCTGAAAAACGCCGTATGGGAACTGATTGCCCACAGCAGAGGAAATACCCCCTCCCCCCACACGCGCAAAGAGCAGGTGGCTGGCCCTGCGGGGGCCCGGGGTAGTTCGGGGTTGAAAAGTGTAGCTAGCCGCTTTCCAAGGGTTTGCGTATTCCCCCCTCGTTCTGTAGAGCTTGCGTTTTTGGAGTTGTGAAAATGCTGGCTATGTGATCCTGAAAGGGTCGTCAAGCTGCTGCGGGCCCTGTGTCCCCTGGGGTTCGGCAAGTGCCAAGAATCAGCTGAGTACAATTAGTGAGGGGAGGCCACAGTTATTTTTTCCACGCCAGGGCCACAAGCCAAAGTGTTTAAGGCGCCACCTACCGTTGAAAAAAGCCCGCGCTGCTTTGGTTATCTTTTTTTTCGCCTCTGGGCGGCGGCGGTGTGCGGGGCATGCGGGGGGGGGCCGGGTCGGCGTGGCAAAGAGGCGCTGGGTGGCGGGGCGGTGAACGAAAAAGGGGGCCCTGGCCCCTATGCGCTCCTGCCTTCGCGGGGCTTCATGGCCAAGAACGGGGCCAAGGGTTTGTTGACGGGCTGGCCGAATAGAGGTGGGGCTGTCGGGGTTGAGTGCCGAAAAGGTATAGCCGTCTCGGGTTAGTTGCGCCTTTTTGTGCCCACTTTTCCGTGGCCACCTTTCGCAAGAAAAAAGCCGCCTGCGTTTTGGGGCGGGCGCCTGACGTTGCATCCGGGATGCTAAACTTTTCGGGGTGGGGTGGGGGGCCGCATGGCCTACTTTTAGTACGCCGCCCAGAGCCTCACCGGGACAGCGGCGGTTAAAGGGCAGCCTGCGTATTCCCAGGCGCTTTTCTCACAGTGTGGTTGTGAACGCTGGGGGACCCACAATGTGCTGCTAAAAGCCCGCAAACAGCTTCTGACTTTACTGGAAGCTTAAATGAAAAAGTTTTCCTTTCGTGGGAAACTCGGAAGAGGTCGTTTTCGGGAAGCCCTCCCCCTTGCCAGGGGTTGCGTGGGCCAGCCGGTGCTTTTGGTGGTGGTGGTGCGTTTGTTTTTGCTGGTGTTGGCGCTTTCGGCTGAGAAGCGCCCCCGGTCCTGTACAGGGATCTCTGCATTGAGCTTCTTGTGGGGCTGTGGCGGTGCTTTCGGCTTGCTGGGTAATGAAATTTTCAGGTGATGGGCGGCAACATTGGGCATCGGGGGTGCTTTTGCTGCTTCGATGGCCTCGTGGAATTCTCCGCGGCCAACGGAGAAGTGGTCACAAGTCCACGGTGCCGGAAGGCGCTCGCTAGTCTCTTTCCGGGGGCTTTCGGGTGCTGTTGGTTTTCCGCGTGGGCGATGGCGGTGGCGAAAAGAAGCTGCCCTGGGTGTTGGGGGGCTGTTTCGGTTTTGCTAGCGGGAGCCAAAAGCCTCCGCGCCAGGGCCCCTGTTCGCCTGCCTCTTCGCCCGCTCAAATTCCGAACCCCCGCCGGCTTGGCGCACTTATTTTTATTCAACTCGGGCGCGCTTTGCTGCCATCAGGGGGCTTCCTCTGTTTTGCGCTGTGCTCCTTTACGCCGCCTGGCGCCACCGCGGGTTCTCAGCCGGCGCCGCGGAAGGGCATTTGGCGGAGGTGATTCCGAGCAGCGCTTGCCAAAAAAAAGTGTCTTTCACTGCCTTAAAGCGCGGGGTTTTGTCTTGGGTTGCTGTCGGCTGCTGGTTGCGTTGCCGGGGCGCGCCGCCCGCTGTTGGTGGTGGTAGTGGTGGTGGGGGGGGGCGGCTGCTTCCGGCGCCTTCGTGCGGGCGCCGCAAAAAGGGGGCGGCGCGTGGCGTTTTTTCGGCGGCCTGGCTCTCCGGCGGGCCCCGGGCTTGGCCGTTGCGTTTTTTTGTGTCGCGGTTTTCGGGTGGCGGGCTCTTTTCGCGGGGCGTTTTGTCTGGCTGGCTGGCGTCGGGCGGGGGCCGGTTGCGCGCGCGGGTTTTTTGGCCGCGGGGCGAGGGCGGGCGGGGCGGATGGCCGGGGGCGCACCGCCCCTCGGCGCGGCCCCCGGCAAATGCCCCCCCCCACCGGGAGCTCGGCCCTCGGAGAGGTGTGGCGGGGAGCGGCCCAGATCGACGATGGCGCGAAAAACAAGCCCCACGGCCTCGTGGTGGGGGCGTAGGTTCGCCCGGGCTTGGTGAAGCACACCCCTCCTGGAAGTCTGCGTTTCAATTTGCAATAAGCTGCAAAGGATACCAACGGCCGGGAGCACCTCTGGGCGCCGCATGGCTACGCACGTGGGCCTGGGGCCGACCGCATGGAGGCCAGCCATGGTGTGGTCGGCGCCCTCGGGGAAGATGCGGTAATTAGCATCCATGTACGATATCACGCCTTGGCCAGTCCCCTTTTGTAGCCGAGCGGATCCAGTGCGTTGTCGGAGGTGTACATCATACCGTTGTCCATAGAGATGATCATCTCTGTCATCTTGGCGTCGGCGATGTTGACCTTGCCCTGATAAGCCTATTCCCTTTCGTTTCCGCCGAGGTCCTTCTGGAGGTAGGGCACAGGGTAGCGCCGTGTTGCTCTGTTCGACTTGTGGTACGAGGGAGGTTGTCAGATAGGAAGGTTCTTCACCGCGCCAGTCTCGGAGGAGTGGAGGTAGCTTCGCGCCACCGACCCGCTTTCCGTGTGATAGCGCATGGAGAAGCAGCAGCTCTGCATATTCGGCGGCGGAACATCCATGTAGTTGGCCGGACGACGGTAGCCGTGCCGATGGGGGGATAGGGAACGAGGGCATCTTTGTTGACCCCCATGACATACGCGTATATCTGCACTTTGATCTGCACTGTGCCCTTACTGAGCACCGATGCGGCTCCCGGAAACGCCGGGGCGAAGTGCACGGTGCCCGCCGTATCGCTGTCGTGAGTGACATCTTCGCCTTCCGTGGTTGGCACCTGGTTGGGTTTTGCGCCGAATTTTCTGTGGAGAAAGTCGGCCACGTAGTGGACGGGCGAATGAAGCCTAAGCACTTTGCTGAACCGCATGGTCACGGATGAGGTCCGTAGAAAGATTCTTTGCTTCGACGTGTCCATTCTGGCGCAGATATCATGCGCTGAACACCACTCGGCCAGGCCTGTCACAGGCCCCACATCGTGTGGCGCGAAGCAGCCCTAGACACGCCTCACCGCCGCTCCCGCATCATGCCGGTCGCCGCCTGGCGCATCTTCCCCTCGGGGTGGCTCCGGCCTCCCCACACCGCTGTAGGCAGCGCGAGGGCGGGGGTGGGATATGCGCTCGCGTCACGCTGGCGCTCTGCCTATCATATGGATGGCGCAGACGCGTTCGCTGACCCAGGTCGCTCCGATGCAACGCCATCCCGGGCCTGACCGTGTCACCACCAGAGGTGGTTCTGCATCTGGCAGGGGATAGGGCTGGGGAGGGCTGCTTGGCTTCACCACCCAGTGTGTCGATAGTGGACCCTGAGATACGACGCACTGAGCGGTGTCCACACATCACGAGGGGATGGTACAAAGAGAAGACGAAGTACGTTTTTGATGGTGGTCGAAAAAAAACACGATAGAGGGAGGAGTGAGCGAGTGTATGCTGCGCGTGTGCGCAATGCTGATAAGCGAGTTTAACTGCGCATTGGGCGTCGGGAGGTAGGCATAAGGGGGAGAGACTGTCGGACAGGTGAGGTGGCAGTGAGAGAGGCACACAGAGAAGAGTGGAGGTGGCGGTAATGCGTATTGCGAATGTGCGTTTCGTTATGATTGAGAGAGATGCCAAACACCTTGCGAATTCCGAGGGACGCTGTTGTGATAGTTGATCTTTCCCGTTGGTCAGGGAAGGAGAGCATGGAGACGTGCGTGAGGACGCACCCCTCCCCCCGCATAGGAAAAGGTCAGGGGGCAGAGAGGGCAAGTGGAAGCTGATAAGAGGCAGCACTGTGGGGCAGCTCATCGTGCACCTCGTTTTGCAGTGAAAAAAAGCTTGCTGCTGGGCGAGTGGTGCAGACTGGAGCTCCCCCCACACTCATCTTCCAGGGCAGGAAGCTTCGCATTCTTGTCATTCGACAATGTGCACACCACAAGGATACTGCAACCACAGGAGAAAGGTATCCGCATGGCTGGCGCTCCGTACACGCATACACATGCACACAACTTCATAGCTCTCCTTCATCCTCGCATGCCGGTGCTCCGCTCTCTCCGCGTGACCCCAAGACTGAAAAGGGAACCGCGGAGGAGACCCTGTACCAAAAGAGGGGCGGAAGCAACGGCCCTCCATCCTGCGCCACCCTCCTGCCTCCCTCTTCCATGAATAAGAAACGGGGCTGCTGCACCACCGACGAGAGACGACGTGCGGAGAGAAAAAGTGCACGTGACCAAGCCTGTGTAGGTCTGTGGGGGAGTGGAGGGGAGGGTGAGTGCGCGTCAACTGCCACCACTGCCGCCCCCCTCGTCCCGCACTTGCACATGTTATGAGTTTTTTTTTGAAGCTTGCTGCTCTTAAATTGTTGACGTACACACCCCAGAGGAAGCGAAGAAAAGAGTAGAGAGCAGTGCCATCACGCAGTGAGCGGACACGTACTCAAGTATGGTAGCACACGAACACCCATCCACACACACCACCCGGGCAGAGAGAGGAGAAAACGCATAAAAAAACGAAAGCAAAAAGGGTCCCACCGCTGAAGAACACGCGAAGAATGAAGCCAGCAGCCCAGCTCGGTAGGTGAAGCGCCGAAGGGGATAGGGGTGAGGGGAAGGGGAAGAGTAGGGGGGAAAAAAGACACCGCACGCCTGCGTTGGCCATGTATGTGAGCGCATTCATGTGATATGCGTGGCTGCAGACGCCCCTGGCGTTTTGCACATCTGTAGGGTCGTTAGTGTCCCCACTTTGGTCACCATTGCCACCCCTTTCCACTCCTGTGTTCACCTGGGAAGGCTGCTCAAACAGGCAGACAACAAAGGGAGAAAAAGGCGAGGGACGATGATGCACTGCCCGCCGTTGGGTTTTGGTACGCGTTCTTGTGCACCTTCGCTTGCCTCGCAGCGATGTAGAAGAGGACGCAAGAAGCACGCGCCCAGATGCTGGGTACCGCCGCTGGTGTGCATCGCCCCTTACGCGTCTGAATGAAGAAGGGCCATATGCGTGTGGGCACAAACAGCTGATCGGCACCCTGGCCACGCAGAGCATTCCCGAATTCCTCCACATCGTTTTTTTTTTTGTACTTGGCTCGTTTGTGCAGCTTGTTCCACACCCTGTTTGACGGTGGACACCTCCGCGCGCCGTATCTCAGGGCCCAGCAGCTACGGTGTAGGGAGGGTCACAGCGACTCCCGGCAGTGAGCACGTCTGCGCCATCCATATGATAGGCAGAGCGTCGACACCACTCGAACGCCTCTCTTACCCCCCGGCCCTCGCGCTGCCTACTGCGGTGTGGGGAGGCCGGAGCCACCCCGAGGGGAGGATGCACCAGGCGGCGACCGGCATGATGCGGGAGTGGCGGCGAGGCGACCTGCGGAGCGAGAGGTGCGTGGGTCGAGTTCGAAGCAGGGGGCCGTGCCCTCCGACGGCTGAGTCGGCGCATTGCCCTAGCGCGGTGTTAAGTGGGGTAGGACCTCGTGCTGCATGGCACAGACATGGACTCACGTCGAAAGAACACACACACACACACACACAAAAAGCCTTTCCCCCCATCTCGCTATCATCATCTTGCGCTTGAGACCCGCTGGCGGTTTGATATGTGAGGTGGGGGGAGAGGGGGCGTGACACCAGCAGAGAAATATACTACGGGGAAGAGAGACGGCGAACAAAAAACAAAAACGGCTGTATGCACGTACTTCGGTGAGTGTGTGGAGGAGAATGCACCTAAGCGACATGGCGCATCCCAGCATTGCCTCCTTTGCACTCCGATCTTGACAAATAAGCGAGAGGAGGGACACCGATTCTCCCTTCACATTTAAGTTGTGACCCACAGACCATCGGAGGCGGCAAACAGAATCTACGCGCATCATTGCGAGTGCCACCGCATCGCCATCTCCCATACCTCATGAAGACGAGAGTACACCAGAGGAGAAACCCAACATCCCCACATCATCATTCTTTCTATGATGGACAGCTCTCTCCTTTCCTCCCCTTTTTTCTTTTTCGCCACACCCATGATTAAGATACAGTATCGCTAACGCACACATACAAGCAGAAAACACTTCAGCTGTGTAGACCCGCACAAGCGAGCAAATAAAGGATAAAGCACACCACGCGCGAAGCGATGGCTTCTTTGTTTTCACTTAGATTTTGGCGCACCACAACATCAGTGCAGGGGCGAGTGAGCACAATGCAGTGTCACACACACACACACACACACACACACGTACATACATACATACATACATACACACATGGATACACTATAGCACGACCGGCGGGAAAGCAGCGGTTGAGGGGTGGTCGTCTCGGAAACCCAACTCCAACTACATTGGTTTCACTTTCATGTCGAATACGGACCTCTCCTCTTTTTATCACTCGTAGGCGAACTTCGGGTGTACATGGTATAGAGGAGGTAAACAGAAGGTGCGGCTGTGTGTGCACGTGCATGTACTGTGCTGAGTTCGAAGATGAAGGGGGAACGCGGGTGCACACCACATAAAAGAACGACCCCCACAGCTGCACGGGCCTGTGCTTGTGGGAGCGAAGGCTCCCCACCGGTGAATATACGTAGCCTACACAATCGTGTTTGCAATCTACACACACACACACACACACACACACGTGAACAGAGGTGCAGGCACAAGGGAACAGGAAGGAGCACGTCGTACGCGAGGTGTGTAAACGCAGCAGCAGAAGAAAAATGGGAAGTGGATCTTGGCACCAGAGAGAGATGCGCGTGAGTGTGTTATTGCCGTAGAGAACAAAAACGTAACGTGGCGTTCGAGTCCATGCTCGCCCGTGCCCAAGCCCCCCCCCCCCCCCCCCCCCCGTTTTTACCAAGCTGATTTCATGAGAAGGGAGGGAGGGACAAAGGCAACCAAACACACATTCAAAGAAGGAAGAGCATAAATAAGCAAGCAGCACGTACACACGCAAAGTCGAAATAGGCAATTGAAAATGATCGAGTTTTGTGCGGTGCCATCGAGGAGAGAGGGCAAGGGACGGGGGATGTCTGTGGGCACGGGCGAACGAACAAAAGAAGGGCGACATTGGGGTAGTCGTAGGAGTCTTCGCCACAGTTCCTTTTCCCGAAACACATGCACCCTCCCCCTCCTCCCCAACAACAACAACAATAGTCAGTGAGACAGGAAGAAAACAACAGGCGAAGATCAACAGTCATCCTCGAAAGCATTTCGCAATGCGTCAGAGGAAGGATTGGGAGAGGTCGACAAGGGAGGGGGCTACGCAGTGCCTTCTTTTCGTGCTCTCGGCTTACACTGGAAAAGAAGGAGAGAAAGCAGACAGTGTGCACATGTGCATGCACACACTCAGCAGAGAGTGAGACCGAAGGGGTAAGAGAAGTAGGGGAAGGGGAAAGGGGGAGGGGTGGTGGTGGCCGAAGGAGCAGGAAAGAAAAGAGTAACGCAGAACCGCAACGGGGATTGTTCCTGCTGGTCGTGCTGCTGCTGAGGTTGCTGCGCCGGTGGCTCCCTTGGACACACAGAAAAAAATGGAAAGAAAAACAAAATGACAAAGCCTGATACAGAGGTAACCCAGAGAGAGAGAGAGAGAGAGAGAGAGAGAGAGAGATACGTGGACAGCAAAGGCAAGCAGAGGATGCGGGTGCGTTGGTGCACATCTCTGCACGTTGAGACGGCGTTAGACATGCAAGGTACACAAGGCGGTTTGAGCTTTCATGACAGTTGAAAGGTAAGGAGCTTCTACGGAGAAGTGTGTAGTTCCCGCCACACACACACACACACACACACGAGAGAATAAGAAAGAGAGCATATAACCGTACAGAGGGCGGGGTGGGTGGAAGGTGAGGAACGGAAACACGAGAAAAGTACTTCGAATAGGCAATCAAAATAAATACCCGCATCTCCACCCGTTTCACTGCCAAGCAAGAGAGACCGACAACTTGTGTGAGACTCGATGTATATATATGTATATATATACATATATGTATATATATATATATGTATATATACGTATATGTGTGTGTTTGCTTCACGGTAAAGATTTGTGGACAGCGAGAGCACCGCGTCAACATATGCAACTTAAATTGAAAAAAAAAAACAAAGAAACGTTAACCCACCCTCCTCGTCAGTTGGGCATGCGTGTCCACCAGCGTGCTAATCACCCCAGATAGCGTGAAACCAACGGGGCCGACTAGACGGCGTCACTGCGGCTGCCTCAGTGACGAGGAAGAAAGCTTAGGTCCTTGAATAGCATCGGCAGGAAATCGGCTGCGGCCTGGCGCCATACTTGCCAGCTATGTGAGCCTGCGTAGATGCGCCGCTCGCACGCCACGCCCAGCTCCGCCAGCAGAGCGTCGTCCGCCTCGAACGCGGCGCGGTGTGTGTTGTCGTCGCCAATGCAACGGAAGAACACTTTCATGGCGGCCTGGAAGGCTGAGGGATCGCGGCGGAGGGCTTCGATGTGGTCGCTGTCCGTACCGATGCCGTTCCAGGTGCTGCTCAGGAAGCCAGAGAACATGCCGGAGTAGGCGAAGAGATCGTAGCGTGTTATGCAGAGCCTGCTGGCTTGTATGGAGCCGATGTAGAGGCCGGCGATGGCGCGGTTGTCGCGATCTGCCTCGGTGCGGTAGTGGTTGTCGACGTACGGAATGATGTCCTCCGTCAGGTCCTCGCAGAGCTGGGCCGCATCGCATGGAATGCATTCACCATTGGCGCGCACGCTGACACTACTCTTCATTACGATGATCATCTCCGCCATCTTGCCGTCGGCGATGAGGTTGTCGGCGATAATGTTCACCTTACCCTGCTGTACGCAGTTCATTGCGTACTCGCGGTCGTCGTGCAAGAGGTAGAGCACGGGGTACCGACGTGTTGCGCTGCTCGCCTTGTGATACGAGGGCGGCACGTAGATAAGAACCTCCTCGGTTGTGTCCATTGTGTAGGACGTCAAGTAGTTGTGGGCCACCATCCCGTGCTCGACGGAGGGCCGCATGGCGTAAACACATCGATTTGGGTTCGGTGGCGGGACATCGATGTAGTTTGCCCGCTGGAGCCCATGCAGGCACCCGATGCTGAGGTGGGGTGTGAGCACAGGGTTGCCATCCACCATGAGGACGACACACTGCAGCCCGACTGGAGCGGACACGCTTCCGACCCACACTCCGTCTTGGTGCTTTGTCATGGGCACGGCAGCGCCGATGGAGACGACAGGGGCAGTGCCACCATCGCTGTCCACCAGGCAAACCTTCACAGGAGCGACAACAACAGAGCTGGCATGGGGAAGGTAGAAACGGTAGTGCGCGGTGCCGTTGTTGTCTTCGCTGTATGTCACCCCCTCCTCGCAGCGCGGCCGGAAAAGGAGCTGCTGCTGCTGCTGCTGTGCTTGAGTGGGTTGGCTGAAGCTATGCAGATGCATTGTAGGGGTGTGAGAGGGCGGCGCCGTCGCAGGAGCAGCGGATGTGATGATGATGGCGGACATGAAGCGCGAGCTAGTGGGGTAGGGGGAGGAGATGTCGCCACGCGTACGAGGATGTCCGAGTACCCTTTGAGGGCGTGAGCTATCCGTATGGAATAGCCGAGTGCTGCTTCTGCTTCTGCTTCTTTCCCTCTCTATATTAAAGTGTTCTTTTATGTGTACTTCCGAGTCCGTTCCCGTTTTCTTAGTTTGCTCGGCGCGTCACGAGAGACTGTCGATGGTGCACGCACGAGAGCGGAGAACGAGCTCTTAGAAGAAGGGAGGGAGGGGAGAGAGAGAGGACCACCACGGAATAAAGGGAGGCGGCGAGAAAAGACCCTGGCGTCCGAGGGGATGATGAGTCGGCAGATTTCGAGAAAAAAGTGCGAGGTTGAGAGTGGTGTGAATACCCTGCTCAGAACGCGGGCACAGACGTGTGGGGCAAATGGAGATGAGGAGGGAGATGAGTGAAGAAAAGGATTGTCGTGGGACGCGGACAGGACGTGGCTGAGCAGAGGCCGCGAGGCATCCGACGCCGTCAGCACAGTGCTGCGGGGGAGCCGGTGACTGGCTGGGCTCCTGTTGTGCTGCCGCGATAAAGCCACCGTACGTGTGCGATTCGAATTGAGGAGGAGGTCAGAGAGTGGGTGGGAAGAGGCACACGCACGCTTGATAAGCGACTGGACGCACGACACGCAAAAAAAAACTCAATGTCACACGCCAAGAGAGAGGAGGGTTGTCCCGCAAAGGAGCGGCAACCGTGGGTGGCGTTGTTCCATGATAAACCGCGTGCAGAACTCGAGGAAGGTATATGTGTGTGTGTGTGTGTGTGTGTGTGTGCGTGTGTGTGTATGGCGCACAGAACGGGGGAGGCGAGGGACAGGGTCGGGCGCTATCCGTGAGCGGGTTACTTTTGCTTCGATTTCTTACATGTGCTGCCACCTCGAGCACCACCGTGGGCTCGCACGTTGCTCATCTCCGGTCGGTCCTTGAAAAGCGCCTTTGCCGTGTGCCCCTGCAGCTCCCTCATCACCTCGCGGTACTCGCGCCGCACCAGAGGCGCACCGAAGCTCCAGACGCATATCAGGCTGATCATAAAGTTCACAAGAGTGACCCACACCGGCCAGCGATCTGGCTCGTTGCCGTTCAGCAGCAGTGCATCGTAGAAGGTTGGAAAGAAGGTAAGCAGAGCACCCATCAAGCCAGCATCGAGTGGCTGACCACAGAAGAGCATGTAGCACCAGATGCAAACCATACCCGCGTATTGCGCCGCGAACAGCAGCGCCGTCGGTGTCATGATCCACTGCACGAGTGGTGGGTATTGTGTGGTGATCGCCGTGGACAAACCCCAGAGAGGACGAGGGTTCACTGTACCTACATGGATGCGGTGAAGGAGGGAAAGATCCGCCAGCGCCGATACGTTTTTCTCCTTGACGGCGCGATAGTGCTGCTGCGCGACCTCCCGCAGCACATCGCACACAGACTGCACCCCCAAGAGTCCCATCCACGCCGCCATGCAGACGGAGAAGAGTGGTGGGCTTGCACACTTCGGAATGAGACTCACACCGCTGCGCTGAAAGCTTAGGCGCACCGTATTCGCTAGCCTCGTCTTGGTCAGCAGCGCTGACGCGAGAAACAATGCCCCCGTGACGGCGCAGATGCCACCAAAGAGGGTGATGGCATCGCCAGCCGCCGCGTAGTACTCCTCGTGCATGTACGAGAGCGATGGGGCTGCTTCCGCTGACTGACGCTGAGTCGTCATCGCCTCCCGCAGACGGAGCTGCTGTTCAATGTCGAGGGGCTGCATTATGATACACACGGACACAAGCGCCGGTGGACACCTACTACAACAAAACAGCGACTCGCTCTTCGCCTTGCTTATACGGTAGAAAAACAAACGAGGCAAGATGGACGAGGGGCGGTGAAGGAAAAAGAAGCTGCGCTGCAGCGACAGGGCAAGGAAGCATGCGAGCTCCGGGGGGAGAGCGGGTGGGTGGGGTGAAGAACCGAGCCAGGAGATTGCAATAGACAGTAAAGGAGACACACTCACTTGCACAGGGGGAAAGAAACACACAGAGGAGTGCTTGCTAGAAATTAGGAAGGGAGGGTGGGAGAGAGGGAGGCTGTGTGAAGACAACAGAGAAAGGCATACGCGCACATGTGTGTATGGAGAACGCAAACCCTTGTCCCTTCGAGCATATACTACTCAGCGTTGGACGATGTTCATCGGCGCCGACACACTATTCCGTACGTGAAACAGGGTGAGGGGTGGGAAGCAGACACGATGGAATCCTAAACGGATGCGATCTGCCACCGAGCCCAACATCATGCTCACGAGTTGGCTTTCCCTTTTTTCTTCATGTTCGCCGTCACCTGCTTCCCGGCAGGTGCGAACGCCGGTGTTCATGAGGCGCGTCTGCCACGAATTACACAATTACAGCAGGGAAATGAAGTCCCATGAACGTGTGTCCCGGCAGTGTGCGAGAGGATGCGCCCACCGAAGATGGGTTGGGCGGTGGTGAGGCAGGTGCCTTCAAGAGCTCATGCGGCTCCTTGCCCTGTGACGCTGTGGAGGCGGAGGCGACACCAAAGAGATAGTCGGTGAACTCATCCGTGCGGATCAGCCAGTACTGCGGTGGCTCTGGCACCTGTGCGTTGGCTCGGTCAGACTCACCGCTTCGTGCGTCACTAGCAAGATTGCTATTACCGCTGTTCATCTCCATCTCTGCGCGTGACCGCTTGTAGTGGTCCAGCGGCAGCATAGAGGAGGCGAGCGTCCTCGACGTGCCCGCCGTCACCCCCTCCGCTCCGGCAGCGGTGGTTGACGTCGACTCTGCCAACTCCTGTGCGGGGTCAGATCCGTAGAGGCACAGCTTTCGGTAGTCTGACCACCCCACACGCATCGCCTCTCGCTGCAGCTCCGCGTTCCCGATAAGACGGATGATCAGAAGCGCCGCGGCGCGCAGATACTTGTGCACATCCTGCTCCAGCATGACGCGCACGATGGCGACCGAAGGGCAGATTTGCAGGAGGCGGACGACAAGGCAGATGAAGTAGTTCGCTGTGTGAAGAGGGCCGGTGAGGCCGCCGAGGTAGCGGAGGGTGATCAGTTCCTCCAGCACCCACAGCAGCGGCTTGTTGGCGCAGCGCGTCATGGTGTGCGAGTGCAGCACGCGATAGCGAGTGGGCGGGTCGAGGGACGCAATCGCCGCCCGTCCTTTGAGGTTCCACGACATGGAGTGAGGGGTTGATAGACAGGGACTGGAAAGGGTAGAGACAAGGCAGAAACACACACGGGCCCCGAGACACGGAAGTCGTGCACAGATGCGAGTGCGCGAGGCAATGCTGGGCTGAACGGGACACGAGCGCACGCTAGTTCGAGCGCCGGTGCGTGTATCTGCATGTGTGTTTCGAAAGGGAGGTGTGGGAGACGAGGATGATAAGAAGGTTGGTGGCGGTCATGGTTAGAGACGGGGGGGGATCCAGATGCGTGAGCGCGATGCCTTCCCAAGGTACACGCGGGGGCCTCTGAGGGGGAAAGACGGCTCACAGCTGACACCGCCGTGAGGACTGCATAAGCGCTGAGAGGACAGAGAAGTCGAACGCCCGCGTCAATCCTCTCTCTGTCTCTTCTACTCCCTCCCTTCCTCCCCTGAGCCTTGCGGAGGCGACGTCTGTGCCAGCGTTGAGCGTGAAGCACTGGGAGTGGGAAGAGGTCGGAGAGACGTTACATTTTTTTGGTGAAGAGCTGCGTGTACAGATACCGCCCCCCCCCCCTGCCCTCCCTGGGGAGCGCGCACAGAAAAACAACAACAAAAAAGAGACGTACCGAGCTTGAAGTGTAGGCGAGCGAGTGGCAAGCGCAGCTCACTTGCACGCACGTTAGGTCATGAATCACCGGCAAAAGGAGAAGCGCAAAAAACAGCCCAGGGGGAGGGAGGGGGGGGGGCACAGGGTGTTGTATCGGTGGCGAGCAGGGCACGTAGGCACTTTCACCAGGCAGAAGCAAAAACCCTACGCTCGCTCGACCCCTCATGCACCGCCTCTACCCCTTAATGCGCACAGGAGCATCAAAGCAGCGCCACCTTCGCTGCTTAGAGCAGCCGCACGAACAACCAGACACAGCCCGGCACCTGCGCCAGGGCGGCCGTGTAGGTGAACACGCGAGGCCGTGGCGGCACGCGACCGTCGTTACGCATGTACTGCATCCCTAAAACGCGCACGGTGAAGAAGCTATGCGCCAGTACCGCATACAGCACGAAAAGGCCGCTGTAGAGGCGACTCGGCGGCAGACACTGCGACGCGAGAACACCCAGGCAGAGAAGAACGTACTTGTATCCGCACAGTGCGAGCAGCTCCAGCAGCGGCGGGTTCGGCGCGACAAGGAGCGCATACGCGACACCCTTTAGCACAACAACCTCGAGGAAGAACCAAATGCCGATCACCCACGCGGTGGAGATGAGCGACGCGGCCGTGACGGAGCTCGTTGGCGAGTTGGCGCCAAGGATGTAAGCGGCGAGTACGACGTAGGTGATCACACTCATCAGAGGGATGTACAGGTCCGACGCGAAGACGTCGTTCAGCGGTAGCGAGGGACCGACAAAGGTGCTGCCGCCGCCGTCGTGACCCGCGAGCGTAGAGAGCGAGAGAGCTGGGTACACTGAGGCTGGGGAGCCGGCCGGGCCGCCAAAGACTTGGTCTCCAGTCGCCTCCCCGGCACCACCGCCGCTGCCGAAATCGCTCTCCCCGCCGGCCGGCGACTTTCGGACATACTTGGTGAAAAAGGGCATTGTGAGCATGATCAGCTTCCGCTTCACGTAAGTGTTGTCCACAGCGAAGTAGTTGCGAATAGCACGGATGAAAGGCATATAGTAGACTAGTCCGGCCTCGCCCTGCTGGACGTGTTTTTGGAGAATGTTCTGCCCGTAACTAAGGCCCATCTGCAACATCATTGCGTTCGGGTTGCTTCGGCCAAAAAAGGCGGTGCCGCCACCTGGGCTGCCGCTGCCGCCACCTGGGCTGAAGCTGCCGCCACCTGGGCTGCCGCTGCCGCCACCTGGGCTGAAGTTGATCGTCGGAGTATGCGGAGTCTGCATGATTCCAGTTTCCCGCAATCAGCCACAAAAAAAGGGAGCGAGAAAAGAGAAGGCGACCAGAGCGTGCGCGCGCACGTCTGACGGCAGCGGAAAACAAGAAGGTTCACTGTGCTGGTGAGGGCGACGCCTTGCGTACGTGCTTGTGGGTGTGCGTGTGCGTATAAGTCGTGCGCACCTATCCTGCTTTTTGGACTGTGACTAGACAGGGTGGCACACGGACGTACAGAGCATACCGCATATAGAGGCGGTTGAGCGGGGTGGGCTCAAGGGGAGAGGGGGGAGGGAGGGAGGGGGGGGGGGGGAGGTGTGTGTGTGTAGAGTGGAAGGGCGACAAAGATGTAATGCAAATATGGCAATGATAGCGCAGCACATGCAACACACACACACACACACACACACACACACACACACGTTTGAATAAAACGCGTACACGGGAGCGTTGCCGCGGTGCGACGAGCTGCCAACATGATCACACACACGTGGCTCTCAACCCCTCCCCCTCGCAACTCAAAGAAGAGGAGCGAAAGCAAGCAAAGGCGCTGTCGGCCACGAAGCTGCTGAGACACGTGGCACCGATCACTCTCCTGTATCACAGGAAAAGCGAAAAGACAAGGCCTGAAAGGGGCGGAGGTGGCTCGCAGCTGATGGGTGCGAAGAAAACACGCAAGCACTGTCTTTCCCGTCCACCTACTTGCACACACCAACAGACAGACAGGCAGAGACCGTTGCTCCGCCACACAGACGTTGCTTGCTTGTGCCATTAGACGCAACACCAGATACGGGAAGCGACAAAAAAAAGCGGCTGCACGCACAGGCACACACGCACGGGGGAAAAGAAAACAGAGATTCAGGCACACCGGCGTGCCGAGTGCACGTACATGTGCTTGAATCACCACAGTTTTACCATGCCCTTATCTCAGGCGGCGTTACACGGGACGCTTGTCAACGGTGCGCCACTGCCCTTGCACGCGCGCAGGCGCTAGACATGCAGCGCATTATTTCTTCTTGTTCACAGAGCAGAGGAACTTGAAGCGCTCAAAGCACTCTTTGGCTGTCTTGTCCTCTACCATCTTCGCAATTTTCTGGAACTTGTCCTTCTCCTTATAGTCCTTCAAGTCGCGCAGGCCCTGCTCCAGCTGCTTCTGCTGCTTCAGAGACCAGTTCTCCACGGACGAGGCAGCTGTGCTGGTGGCTGAGGCGTGCGAGGGCGAGGCGGCGGCGGTGGCAGTGGGGTTGCCAGACCCTGCGTTGTGCAGCGCAGCAGTTAGCTCGCTCACCTTGGCCATGGCCTGCTCCTCCGTAAAGCGGTGACGGAGCACGTCGCAGATCTTGATCCAGCGATCGACGGAGCCAGGCGGATACTTGGCCGTCGCCTTCTGCAGCCGGCTCAGGTCCTCGTCCGTCCACTCCTGTCCTGCGTCGACAGGGGCCTTTGCTGCTGCCGCTGCGACTTCTTTCTTCTTCGCTGCAGCCGTGGCCGCATCGCCGTCCTGCACCTTCTTCACGGCCTCGCCGTAGCGGTTCACGCCGCAGCGTTGTTCCATCTTTTGAACGAGCGCGTTGAAGCGCATGACGGCCTCCACCTCCTCGGCGCCTTCCACATCTTTGCTCTGCGAGTCGTTCGTGCGTGGCCGGCGATCCGTGGGGCACGCCAGTAGGACATCGCGCAGCTTCTGCGCCTCGGTCGCGTTGGTGGTCTTGGAGAAGATCCACTGCACGTTCGGACGGCGCACACGGTCTGCGAGGAGCTTGTTTGTCGGGGTTTCGTCCAGGAGCCCGTGCTGTTCAAAGAAGCCGAGAACCGCCATCTGCGCCTCGCGCATCGCCAGCTTCTCTTGCTGCTGCGCACCCGCCTTGGCCTCTTCCCTCTCCTTCTGCTTTCGGGCCTCTTCAGCGCGGCGGCGCTCCTCCTCGGCGGCGAGCTGCAGCCGGAATGCTTCCCGCGCCCTCAACACTTTGAGGCGTTTCTCCTCCTCCTCTTCTCGGCGGCGGCGCAGGCGCGGGTCGTTCTTGCGCGCCCGCTCGACCAGAAGTCGGATGCGCTTCTGCTCCTCCCTGCGGTGGTGGCTCAGCTGGCGCGCGTTCTCGCGCTGATAGTAGCGCTTCTCCTCGCGGCACATGCTGTCGTCGATCTCCACCAGATCCGCCAGGTGTGAGAAGTCGCGCCAGCTCTGAAAACCCGTCCAGCGGTCGTAGAAGCGGAGCACCTCGGCGTACGGCGTCTTATCCGTGCCGAGGGACGGCATGCCGGGGACGCTGCTCCACTTCTTGTTGCGTTCAAAGACGGGGCCGAAGGTGCTGAAGAAGTCGGCCTCCTCCACCTGCTCGCCAGGGATGGCGTCGTTGAACGGGCGCGAGGAGTCGTAGGTCTGGCGCGTGTCTGGGTCGCCAAGGATGTCGAAGGCACGTTGCACCTTCTTGAAGAGCTCGTCGGAGTGGTTCTGCTGCTTGTCGGGGTGCGTCTCGAGGCAGCGGCGTCGGTAGGCTGCTTTGATTTGGTCGTCGGTCGCCCCGTCCTCCTGCTCCAGCTTCAGCACCTCGTACCAGTCAACCAGCATGTCGCTGTCCGCCAGCTTCACGAATTTCTTCTTGCGGGAGGAGGACTGGTAACGGGCACCGTCACCGACGCCGTCGTCGTCTGCATCGCTTGCACCCTCGCCGTCTGCGCCAGCGGCAATGCCATCGACCTCCTCCGCAGCCCACTGCTGCGCCACATTAGGGTCGGCATGTGCTTGCTGCATACGTGCATCCTCGTGCCGCAGCTGCGTCGTGAGGGCGACAGTGCGACAGAACGCTTCTCCTAGCGGAATGATGCGGTACGCCTCGATCCAGCGGTTCAGCTGCGGCGGTGCATCGGCCGCGACGGCATCGTTGGTGGCGCCTGGCTGCGTCTGAGGCCACTCAAGCGCCTTCTCGCCCGCCTTCAAGATAGGCAGTTCAATCGATAACACTTGCATGACGGGAAGTTGTTGTTGCTGTGGCGGCGGTAGACTGTAGAGAAATCTGTGCTCGGATATACCCGTTGATGGTGATTTTCACGCAGGTGCACTGGCACAGACGCACGCAGAACTGCTTTCGCATGCGTGCATGCGTGTGTGTGTGTGAGCGCCGAAGAGGCGAAGAGGCAGGGGAAGAGATGGAGGATCAGGTGCATCTCGAAATCAGTGGCGGCATTGAAGTCTTCAGCAGTGCAGCCACATTATGTGTTTTGTGTGCTTGTGTGAATGTCTGCACCCCACAAGCACATGAGTTAGCGGTGCAGTGATACCGGGCACGCAAGCTGACCTCGGCCAGGGAGCGAGGTACCTCAGCTGCAGCAAACTGGGATATGGGAGGAAGTGGGGGTTGCGTGTGGAGCCGGAGGCTAGACTGCCTCATCCGCGCAGGGTGGCATCTTGTCCGGCGAATGCGTCACCTCTTCGCCATGGCATGAACACACCAGCTCATCCCATCAGCCGCCAGCAATATTCGCGCTGCTGTGTGCAGCTGCGCCAGCGTCCCCACCCTCGGCCCTTCTCGTAATCTTTCTGTTTTTCAGCTTCGCTTGTTTATTTGCTAAGCAAGGAAGTGGCGTTCTCTCGTTGTTGGAGAGGACAAGAGACAGTGAGCAAGAGAGGTGACAGACACACGCAAGACACGCAGCACAAGAGGAAAAGACGCAGACTGACCAATCAACAACATCCGCCAAGATACGAAGGGGGAGTGGTGGTGGTGGTGGGGGGGGGACAGCACAAGAGCAAAAAAAAAACGCATAGAACCTCTCACACACACATACACACACGATGAGCGAGGAAAGAAGAGCCGCTATAGAATGGTCCGTGGAGGGAGAGAGGGAGGGAGTTGAGCGCAGAAGCAGAAAACGGGACGTATCAAGTGCATATACGCAGAGCAATGGACGGCAAAGAGGGCGTTGAAGTTTTGTTGGGGGGAGGGAGAGGGTGCAGGCCGAAAGTGTGCAGGGAGTGACACACGCACACACACACACACGCACACACAGAGACATACGCACAGAGGAGGACTGAAGAGACGATCAACAACTCCCCCTCTCTCCTCCCCCGCCCCAGGAGAACAAAGGCGGCGTCCAGGACATCAACGAGGACGCGTACGCGCGCACACAAAAAGAAAAAACTCAACCCAGCCAACTGCGGAAAGAGTGGTCGCGTTAGGGAGAAGGTGAGCGCGCTTGTCAATCTTTTTGGGCGTCACTACCACAGCGGGCCCCAGCCAAAGTACATCGTCGTGTAGTTGTCGATGCGCGTCGCCTCGTCAATCAAGAAGCTAACCTGCTCCTCCGGCGTCATTGCCAACGACTGTGTCCGCACGGCAGTATCATCGAAGGCGGTCGACATGTACAGGAGGTCTGGCCGGCGGCAGCTGTCTTGCGTCGTGTTAAAGATGTTCACCTTGCTGTGGTCAATCGCCATCTCCATCCCGCGCAGCTTGTTACGGATGCGCTCTGCAATGTCCTGCGGCGACCGGCTCTTCTCCATGATGTTCTTCATCTTGCCCTTGTACTGCACAATTGGGTCGTGGACGAAGGCGGAGAGCAGGGCCATGATGCTATCACGGTTCTTGTGCAGCGTCGTCTGCGTCCGCGTTGCGGAGGCGCGGAAGACGCCGTCCACGCCGAAGACTTCCATCGCATTCGTCAGCATGCGCGTGAGGCGGAACGGGATCGTCTCCGGCAGAACGTGGCGTAGCCGACCGACATCGAAGCTGTCTCCAAAGTCAATGTGCACAATCTTGCCAGAGGACATGGAGATGAGGATGTTGCCGAGATGCCGATCGCCGAGGCCGAGCACGTAGCCCACCATGGACATGGTCGCCAAGGACACCGTGAAGGCAGTTCGGCGGTCAAGCCACTGCTCCGCCGTGTTGGCGCGGTGCCACATTGCTCGAGAAACGTCAACGGCCTCGCAGTGCTCGCTCTGCATCACAAAGTCGAGTATCTCCGTGCGCTGAATGAGGCTGAGCTTGTCCCAGTTGCCGAACGACCCTACGTATGCGCGCAGCACACTCGACTCCTGATGCGTGCGCACGTTCGAGATGTTGGTGCGGTAGTTGCAGATGGTGTTGTTGATTGTGTTCGCGTTCTCCACCCAGCCCAGAAGCCCCACGTTGGAGCTGATTGGGATGACAGGGAAGCGGTGGATGTAGGCGCTGCTCGAGATACGGGTGTGGCTCAGTAGGACGTTCACCATTCCAAGCAGCTGCATGACACGCTCATCCATGCGGATGTCCTCGTTGCCCTTTAGGCAGTATGTGTAGAGACAGCCGTCCGAGCCGTTGAGCTGGATGCGGCGCGGCCGCTTCTTCGACGGGATGACGTCCAGCTTGGAGCTAAAGGACGCGATAGTCGGGTAATGGTCGCGGCAGTGGCCGTCGTACTCTCCGAATACCGCCACGGACAGATTGCGCAGGTGCAGCAGCGGTTCCATCGCCTTCTGAGGCTCGCGGCCCAGCTTCTCCGCCACATGCTTCGAGATCTCTTCGATGAGTTGGCTGACGACGCCCGCCGCCTTCTCTCGCTGTCCGTTGCGGTCGTCCTCCATGACCATCTGCACAAACTGACCGATGTCACCGACGGTGAAGAGGAGGTGGCGCCGGTTGGCGTGGAAGATGTCGAGTGTGTTCTGCAGGCGGCGGTACACTTCCTCCGGGTCCTCCTCGTACTCGGCGTTTGGGTTCCACGCAGCAGCGACCTGGCTCAGGTTCTCGCGAATCTTCTCGATGGGAATGGCGGACACGTCGACAAGCAGCTTTGCCACCGCCTCGGCCTCGTGGAAGATGCGCTTCGGGCAGTGCTGGATTATGCCTTGCACAATCTCCTGCTTCCGCGCCAGCGGATTCGAGCTATCGGACATGGCGGACGTACCCGACACTATATTACTCTCATCTCCGTTGTTGTTGAGGGCGCTGTGATTGCTGCCGCTGGTGCTGGAGTCCGACATCATCACGACGAGGAGCGGAAAGACGGTGGCCTGCGGGTGCGCCTCGCAGAGCGAGCGCAGGATCATGCCAATGACTTCGCGGATGTCGTGGCTGTCGCTGCTGAGGTGGCCGATCAGCTGCGGAATGGTCTGCACCCAGTGGTCGATCGGGATGCGCGAGATACTGTCGGCCACCGTCTCCTTCAGCAGCTCCACTCCGTTGTGGATGACCCACAGCTGCAGCAGACGCATGACGGCCGGCAGCGCCTCGGAGGAGTCTTTGCAGCGGCAGATGGCGCCAACAAAGCCCTGATGCGCCGCCTCCACAAAGGTGCGCTGGTCCTCAGGGGAGAGGTTGTGGTCGCGCTGCTGGATACGGTAGTTCATGAGGCCCCAGCTGTGCCACGCCTCGTAGCTCGACGGGACGGCACGGATAGCTTTGTGAAAATGGCCCAGCTCCTCGTCTCGGAAGCCGCGCTCCCAGAAGGAGTCGGCGTGCAGCTCCTGCTTCCACGTGCCGAGCCGCAGCTGCGCGTCGCCGTAGCAGGTGGCGTTGTTCTCCTCCAGGTCCTTACCGCAGTCGCGCAGAAACATCTCCATGGACTGAACAGCGGCCTGCCGCTTTCCTTGGCTCCACAAATGCGTGATAAAGCCGACAGCCACCTTTGGATTCTTGTCCACCGATGACAGCGTCGCCACCGTGATGCCCTCCACGGGCCCCGCTGACGCCGGTGATGCCGCACTCGGGCTACAGAGGTTGCTGCTGCGCCCGCTGAAGGAGCCGTGTCGAAGCCAGCTCATGGCCCACTCCGCCAGCTGCGGGTGGCTCGCCTGCCGCGTCTCACAGAAGTGCAGAATCATGTCCGCCATCTCGCCTGTGCTGAGCACGAGCGAGTGCAGCATCAGCGAGAGCAGGCTTGGCTGCAGGGAATCCGGATTCAGAGAGCGGAACCGGTTGTTCCACCGCTCGTAGATCTGCTGGCGACCCTTGGTAGAGCGGCAGTGGCAGTAGTCGATCATCTCCTCCATCTCCGTGAAGTGCTGCAGCATTGTCAGACTCTCGTAGGCATGCGTGTAGCTGAGCGGGAGAAGAGTGCGCAGGCTCTCGTCAATCACGAGCTTCGACTGTGTAATCATGTGTCGCAGATTCTCGTAGGCGGCGCTGCTGTGCTCCGTAATGGCGCTCTTCAGCGCCACGCCGTTGAGAAAGAAGAGGCGGAGCGCCGTGGTGTGCTGCTCCGACATGGAGAGCCGCTCCGCGAGGTGTTGCACGTCATCCCACCGCCCGAGCAGCCACGCGGCCGTTGCACCGCAGCGCGCGACCGTCGAGGAAACGTACGCCTCCGGCCGTGAACAGACCTGCATGGCCACGTCATAGGCCCGGCTCCACTCACCGCACAGGGTGAGGGTGCGCACGTAGCCTTCAAGAATGTGCGGCGGCACCGTCATATCGCGCATCGCCTGCTGCGTGATGGACTTGGAGTACGTGTTCTGCGCCTTGCTCCACCAGCAGAGCAGCTCGTAGCCGAAGCCTGCTTGGTCCTCGCCGCCTTCGTAGCGGATAGCGCGGAAGAGTCCTACGACGGAGTCCTGCATTTCACGCTGGCTGTAGAGCCATGCCAGCGGCCACACCGTCTTGTGGATCACCTCTCGTGGCATCTTCGTGTACCGGTAGAGGTTGAGCATGGCCAGAAGACGGTTCTCCAGATAGCTGAGCGCCTTGTCGTACATACGGGTTCTCTCTGCAGCGCGGACGATGTCCTCGGTCGAGAAGAGCATGTTTGGCTGCGCCGGGATGTGGGCCCCGGCCGGCGGCAGGTCACCGTCACGGCTGTCGCTGCTGAGGTCGTTACTGTGAGTGCTAGCGGTGCTGATGATGTAAAACTGGCTGGTCACCCCGGACTGCTGCGGCGCGTTCGAGTCGCAACGACGCACGACGGAGTTCACAAGAGGCCTGTAGCTTCCCATGACGTGCACTCCCGCCGCGCCTAGCACTTCAGCCGACGGATGGTCGGTGCTGACGGGGGCCACCACGTCCTCCGCCTTGCTCTCGCTCTCTGCCCCATCGAGCGTGTCCACGGGCGAGCAGCTGCGCCGCTCCGCCTCCTCTTCCTGAGCCGGTGCCTGCGACGTCGGCAAGTCGATGGGCTGCGACTGCTGCCGTCCAGACTCGGTGGAGTCATTCTCGTTGCCGTCAAAGGAGGTGAGCTCGTACATGTCCGCATCGCGGCGAGAAGCGCTGCGGCGGCCGTTTGCGCTGTTTTTGGGGCTGGCAAGTGCCGTTGAGGCACCACTGCTGGCTTCGGCACCTGCCGTCCCGGACTCATCGCCTGCTACCCCGGCACTGCTGTTTGAGCTGCGCTGGAAAACCGGCGCCTTCCGTCCGCGAATCTTCGCCATGGACAGCGCATCGATGGGAGCGTCACTGGAAGTAGAGAACTCCGCCTTCGGCAGCCCTGCTGACGCGGAGCTACGGGTGCGCAGAGAGACGACGTTGTTCGTGCTACTCGCCGTACTGCGCAGAAGAAGCGACCCGTTCTCGGAGGGGTGACTGACACGATGATAGTCGACTCGCCGCATCGCCCGCACCACCTCCAGCACCTCTGGCTTCACGTTCGGCTCGTTATGGTCGAGGTAGTCAGCGAGCCCGAGACACTTGCTCGACAGCTCGTGATCCGAGCAGTTCAGCACGAGGGTCAGCATCTCGTTCAGCTTCTTGATTTGGTCAGCCGACAGGGACTCGTAAAGGCACTTGAACGAAGGCAAGAAGAGCCCGCGGCGAAGGGGTTCATGCTTGTCAAGCAGGTCCACCATCATGCGGAACGCCGGGTGCGGGGAGATGAGAATGATGTACTTCTGGAACTCGGCGAACCACTCGCGCAACTTGTTCTCCTTGAGGCGGAAGCCCAGTTCCACATGCTTCATGAAGAGGTCGACTTCCTGGCCTGCCGTGTCAGCGCTGAGGCTCAGCCCTACGTCCTCTTCCTCAGCCCCTGCAAAGGTCTCCGACACGTTTGTGAGCCGCAGGTAAGACCCACCACCGGCCGCCCCGCCCGCTGCTGCTGCGCCGCCACCAGTGGCAGAGGCGCCAAAGCCGCCGATATTGACTAGCGGACCAATCCCTGAATTCGCTGGATTTGCTATTCCCAGTCCGCCACCCTGCCCGCCGCTGGCGTTGCCACTCGCTGGCCCCATGACAAGTATCGAGGAGGTGGCGCCGCTGCCGGCGAGACTCGTGACACTAGCCGCTGACAGGCCCATGGTGCTGAATATGGGGGACCCGGTCGGGTTCGTCATGCGCTCATCCCCCTCGCCGATGCGGTCACGCAACATCTTGATCGTGCTGCGGCCGCTGGGGTGCAGCGCCGCCAAGACCTTGAGTGACTCCCGAACCCCTGGGGTGGAGAGGCGCGGGCCGAGATCTTCGTTCAGCTCGCAGTGCCGCATGAGGGTGCAGATGCCGTGCAGCAGCGACGAGAAGAACTGCACCGCCTTCAGCTCGCACACGATGTGCACGGCGGCGCACAGGGACTGGCTGCGCACATCCACCAGCTGGTCTGATTGCTGCAGGAACTGAAGTAGCATCGGAAACACAACGGGGATGCAGTGCGGCGGAATGTAGCTGGCGTTCAGCACAATCTCCACAACGCGGAGGCAGAACTCGCGCGACTCAGTGCGGTCCTGCAGCGCCACGTCCACCAGTCGCGGATACAGCCACGCCCACGACTCCGACTGCTCCTTGCCGGACAGCTTGCCGGGCTTGAGCGCGCTCACCACCTCCAGGACAGCGCGGAAGAGCGGGCGGTCTTTCGGGGTCCACAGCTGCTCCAGCAGGACCACAATTTCAGGCAACATGAGCCGTACAATACGCTCATGCCGCATGGCGGTAACGGCTGCCAATACATGCAGCGCCTCCACCCGCAGGGCCGGGCTATCTGTCACGCGCTTCGTGATCTGGAGCACCGCCCGAACGGCGTGGACGCCGCCGACGAGGTCCTTCTTGTCTTGGGTGAAGCGGATGAACTGGAGCAGGGTGCGCAGGGCCTGAGAGCAGACGGCATCGGAGAGTGACGCGTCCAGCATGCGGCTCAGCGTGCGGTATACAATCACCGTGTAGTCGTAGGTGAGCTCCAGGTCAGCCTCATCCTGGATGACAGCCTCCTCCTTCTTCTTTGCGGTTGTCGCAACGGACTGTGCGGAGGGGTCGATGGCGCCGAGCTGGCCAAACAGCGTCAGCATACTCAGCGATTCGTTCACAGTGCAGGTGCTGCTGGTGTAGACGTGTGTCAGCGCGGTGATCAGCTCCTGCTGCTTACGCAGATCCGTCGAGGCGCTCGGGATGCACATCTCGTGTACGTACACGAGAACGTTGATGGCAGCATGGCTCAGCGTCGGCGACGGCGACTGCTTCAGTATCTCCACAACCGGGTCGTAGAGCTCTAGCACGTCGTCCTGGTACTGCAAGATGGTCTTCTCGTCTTTCGCCAGTGCCTGCAGGATGATCTCGAGTGTCTTGAGAATGGAAAGCAGCACCACGTCCGGCACGCTGACTTCTAAAAGACGCTTGCGAAAGGCGTAGAAGATGCGGCTGAGGTGGTTGTTAAGCTGACGGATGCACAGCCGGGTAAAGGTCTGCAGGTCGGCCATGCTGCGCAGGAGCATGCTCACGTCGTTCGTGTACTCGAGCACCACCACACACGATTCGACGGTGACGTACAGGCTCTGCTGCACCGTCACGACAGAGGGGGAGGGCTTGGAGTCCTGCGTGATGGCGACGAGCAGCTCCACCGTTTTCTCGCGTACCAGCGCTGTGCTGTTCAGGAAACTCAGCAGCGAGGATAGGATGCGCTGCTCTGATAAAAAGGCGCGCAGGTTCGTGGCGTTTGTCAGCAGCGTAATCTCGTACAGCCCGCACTGGCGGTCGACCTCCATCAGGACGTTCTTCATGTACGCCTCCAATATCTCTGTCACGCGTGTGGAGTAGGTTGAGGTCTTGTGCTCCTTCGCGTAGGCTATCCACTGCCGCAAGCTCGAAATGATCGTCTCGCTGCTCTGCTGTCGCACGAGCGGATCCTCGTGACGCTGGAAGGCGATTACCGAGTTCTTAAGATCATGCAGGTGCTGCACCGACGTTAGGGGCCGCTCCGTGAACACCTTCAGCGCCACCGTCAAGTCGTTCTTGAGCACCGGCGGCGGGGCTGCTGCGGCGTTTCCGCCACCTGCACCGCTGCCACCTGCCGCCATGTGCGTCACGGGACTGAAGGGCGTGCTCATCGATGCGGAGAGCGGGGAGAAGCGAAGTGGTCCGCCAGCACCGTACGGGGCTCCGCTGTTCGAGTCGCCGCCGCCGACGGTGTAGGCGCTGTCGGGGCCCAGGAAGCTGTTGTTCCCCGAGGTTAAAGGGCCAGAGGTGTTGCGCATTGCCATCGGCGAGGTCGGGGTCGGGCTGCTTGTGCTGCCCTCGCCTCGGTGCATTGCCGCGCTCTCGCTCGGCCGAAAGTACTGTGTGAGCCGCCCCACCGGCCCGCCACCGATCGGCGTGCTGCATGTCCCTGGACGAGATAGCGTGATGACCGGCTCCGGGCCACTAGCGGGGCTGAGCGGGTGAGACCCGGCGGTGCGGGAGGCACTGTTCCTTGCCGCGCTCGAAAAGCCACCGGCGCTCCCATCGCCACCGTCACGGCTGTAAAGGGGGTGGACTTGCTGCTGCTGCTGCGCCGTGGAGCTTGGCAGCTGGGAAAAATACTGGGGCAGTGTGACAGCCGCTGCCGTCGCGGACGACGAGAAAGGCTCCTTCAGCACGCTATCCACCAGCTTGTCCAGAGCCGTCTGCACATCAGCGCGCAACTGCGGGCACGAGGCTTGTATTACACGAAGGGAGTCTACTAGTGACTCGGTCAGGATGGCGTGGGCGAGATACGGCAGGCAGCGCAGGACAACGTCGTCGATGGTCACAGTGTGGTGTGCGCTGAAGGTGGAGAGGTTGAAGACTGGTGCGTTCGTCGAGGTAGGGGAGGCGCTGAGGGAGCACGTGCCTGCGGACCGTTGTGACGTGGTCCTAGCGGAGATAAGTGGAACGCTGGCCTGATCGTCGTTGTCGTCACCGTGGTGGTACGAGAAGTGCCGCTGAAGCGCCGACGGCGAGGTTGCTAAGTTTTCGCGGCTGGAGTGCTGCGAGGCCTTGCGCACCTCAACCATGGAGGGCGTCAAGGAGAGGTCCTGATGGGTGTTCTGCGTTGTGGGGCTCGGGAGTGTGGTAGATGTACTGACGTAGTCTACACGGCGTCCGCCCATGGGTGCCACCGATGCCGCGCCTCCGCTGGCGGACGTCGAGGATGCGCAGATGGCCGCCATGATGGACCAGCAAGCCTCCTGTGTCTCCGGACGGGAGATGTAGCGGTGCAGGATCGACTCCAAGTTTGTGCGATTTGTAGCGTCAAGCACGCGGTACCCGACGCTGCGGACAAAGGAAGCCACATTATGCAGCTCGTGCGCCTTGAAGCGCTCATCGCGCACGTTCTTCACTGGCTCCATGACGATCGCGCAGTACGTGGTGCGGCGCGGCATAGACGCAATGTCGACCGGCGCAATGATGGGCACAAGGTCGCACACTGCGCTGCGCACCAGCAGCGACTTGGACACCCGGTGCTGCTCCGTGACGAGCACGCACAGCTGCGGTATCACCTGTCTGTCGATCGCCAAGAGCCCGCGGCTGCTGAGGAGGGCGTGCAGCGCCTTCAGAGCCGATACAACGTGGCCCTCGTTGTGCTGACTCGCGTTCAGTGTCCGCATGCACTCATCGCAGAGGCGGCGGCTCTCCAGAACCAGCTCGTTGGGTCGCATGTTGCTCGTGCTTCGGAAGATGGCGACGAGGCACTCGTAAGCGGCTTTGCGGAGCAGCGGATCGGGGCTGCCCGTGAGCATCGTGCCGAGCTGAATCGCCTGCGCACGAGTTTTGCCAGAGATGTAGCGCGGGTTCACTTCCGCAGTGGCGGCGCAGCCTAACATGATGGAAAAGAACTGCGCCGGAAAGGCCGCTTTCGCCTGCTGCACGCGGCCGTGGAGTTGCAGGAGCGCCTGCTCGCAGTTTTCGCGGAGCTCCTTCTGCACAAACGCCTTCAGCGGCGACTCCGGCCCCGGGTAGCGCGCATCCGCCTCCAGCAGCAGTTTGTACACCCGCTGCGCCTCCCTGGCGGCCTTCTCATTCCCGCTCTGCTGCAGCACCGAGAGACTGCGGCACAGGCGTGTGTACTTGGAGTGAGGGCTGGTGTAGGCGATCGGGATCAACGCCTCTATGAGACTCACGGCGAGCAGCAGGGAGCGCTCGTTCGACGTTCGCGACAGCTCCGTCAGGACATCGCGGATGCGCTGCTCCAGGAACGTGTCTCGCGACAGAGGGTCAAAGTTGGCCAGCGCGCGTGCTTCGATGGCGTCCACGGCGTCTCGCAGCACTGCCAACGCGTGTGGGCTGTCCACTGAGAACTCTAGCTCCCGTAGCAGCTGGTTCACCTCCTCATCATTTGCATCTGAAAGGGTGCTGCCAGCGTTGGCGGTGGGCCCGCTCGGCGAGCCGACGCCACCGGCACCGAGTCCGTACGCTGCTGCCGCTCCGAAGTCGGTGAAGTTGGTGCGAGTACCGCTTAAGAACACCCTGAGTGCGGCAGAGCTGGTGTGCGCGGCGGCGGAATTGGCTCCCGCGATGGCCGGCGCCTCGCGCCCGGCGAGGGTCGCGCTCGTCTCTAGAGCACTTATATTCCCACTAGCGACGTTATTGGGAGTCGGACCTGACAGTGATCGAGGAGAGCGCTGTTGCTGCTGCAGCTGCGCGCCAGGAGGCTGCTGTGAAACGGAAAAGACCTGCTGCTGCTGATTCTGAGCGGGCGGGAGCGGGCCCATCGGGTGCGAAAAGCGGGAGCTATAAAAGGCGTTGCTGTTGACGTTTGCGCGAGCAGCAGACGCGCCGGCGGGGGCACCTGAAGAAATATTCACCCCTGCACTGCCGCCGCCCATGCCGGCCGCGGTCAGCCCCGGAGGCCCATTCTGATGCAAGTGCTGCTGCTGCTGCTGCTGCTTCTGGCTAGCGTGAGTGGATGACTGCGGTGCAGGGTGTTGCGAGTGTTGAGGACCAGACAGCTGGCCGCGCGCCGCGGTCCAGTGCATCTGCTGCATTCCAGCGCTTGTGGATATTCAGGTAGGCGGAAACATACAAAACGAAAGAGGAGGAGAGAGGCGAAAACCCTCCTGCTCCTTCACATCCGCCGCCCACACAACCCCAGGAAGAAGAGAGAGAGAGAGGGCTACGCAAGGCTGCTGCGTGTTCGCCACTGCAAGGGGGTGACAACAACAAGGAAGCGAAGAGGCGCGCACGAGTCTGCCCGACGAAAATGAGTAACAGACCACCACGACAGGGGGGGGGGGAGAGAGGCAAGAAGGGCGTGGGGAGGAAAAGGACGACGTCAATAGACGGCGCTGAAAGACACGGACAGACAGCCACAGGCACAGGCACAGGCGAAGGTATCTTCTTTTTTTGTGCACACAAGACGAGCGAGCGAGCGAGCGGATGTGAGGGGCAGACCTTCGTACAGCAACGACAGACGATGCACCGCCTTCACGGCCGTCACGTACGCACAAGCGTGACCGCAGAAAGACCCTCAAGGCCTTTTCAGACAGGCAGGCACACACGTAGCGGCAACACGAACGCACGGGAGAGTGGATAGAGAGGGGCGGGCCGCACCCCAACAGGGGGGGGAGAGAGCGCCACAAGGAGGCGTAAACAAAGGAAGCGCCCAGAGTCGTTTTCGAGGGTTACAGAGAAAGAAACCAGTAAAAGAAGAAAAACGAAAGACGTAAGTGCGTGTGGAAGTCAACGACAGAGAACAGAGAGAAGCAGACATACACGGGAGAGCCAAAGTGTAGCCGGCTACAGGGATCAGGAGGGAAAGGGAGCAAGGGGGAAAAAAAAGAAGCAGCAGCGCGCAGGAGACAAGAGAGAGAGGTGTGTGTGCACCTGCCTGTCTATGTGTGTGTGTGTGTGTATTGCTTCTGTTATGTCCGAGCACAAACGATAAGGAAGAGACAGAGAGCGGGTGCGTGCGCATGTGCCACAGTAGAGCGCACATGCACGAGAGGGCGTCAGAGAGAAAGGGAGAGGAGTCGACGAGAGAGAGTGAGTGACAGTGGAGAGACAAGTAGGTAGCCAACATCCATCCCCAACTACCTATGACAACAATCTTCTTCTCCGCGGCGCCGCTTCGCTGGACTGCTATTCTCCGCCGTGGCTGGCGCTTCTCGTGGGCGTTCTTCGCTTCTGTTCCTCTTGGTCCCGACCGTGACGTTGATGCCCCGGGAATCGCGGCAGGTTTTGTATGCAGGTGATGCCTTTCTGTTTTCTCGTTCGTTCTCCAGTTGTGCGCGCGTGTGTTCGCCGGGCCCACTGCGATAACTTACTGGGCGTGTGTCCGAGCAGATGGGAGGAGGAGGAGGAGAAGAGCGTGAAGGAGAGGGGTAAGACAGAGGTGCAGCGAAGAAGAACAAGAATGACGAAGAAAAAAGGAGGGCAAACCAACACAGTGGGTGGGTGGGGAGAAACGACGAGAAAAAGATGCGAAGCTGCTAAGAAACAACTCCACCCCTCAAAACACGCACACACACGCACACACACACACACACACACATATATATATATATATATATTCTATATGTATTTATATGTGTAAGCGACACCTCCCTCCACACACAAACACAAAAACGAAATTCGCGCACGTGTGCGTGTGATTGGAAACTGTGTGATACACGCCGAGAGACGCAAGCAGGTGTGGTTGCGGTGGTCCGTAGAGGGAGGGAGAGCGAAGGAAGGAGGGGTGCAAGAAGGAGGTAGTTCATAGAAGCGCGATATTCTGAAACGACGCGGCGCAGCCTTTTCCTGGCCCGTTTCACGCCCCATCGCTCGTTGCCGGTGAGAGAGGCGCGCTAAACAGGACAGCGGGGAGAGAGAAGCAAGAGGCGCGCTTCACGTGCGCTTTCCCTTCTCCGCCCAGAAGCCCCCCTTTCCTCCCCTCCCTCATGGCTCAGTGCAGAAGCGGACACACGACAGAGCCCATGACACGCCGCTCCCCTGCCGGGGCAGGCACACGCATACGCATAGCGAAAGGCGCTTGAAATACCGACATTCTCTTTACATATATATATATATATTTGTGGTTATGGTTTTCTCTTTCTCTCTCGAAACGCTGCTAAGTTTCTTAGGGGAGTTCTAATAGACGACCGGGAGGGAGAGAGGCGATGCGGCTTTCGAAGACATCACAGCCACATGAACACACATCGCCGTGCACGGCTGTGGCAAGCGAAGCCGACAAGAGGCACTATCGCTTGTGCGTGTGCGCGTGCTGCGATGGACGAGGGATCGAAGCCTTGGACCCATGCGGGGAAAGCGAGAGAGGTGGACAATGAGGATCGAGGTGATGGTGGTGGTGCTTGGGAGGGAGAGGGGGGGGGGGATGGTACCATCAAGGACCGGCAGCGGTTGCTGGGCCGCGGCATCTCTATCAAACCAACAAGCGAAAAGAGTCCAACGGGCCAAAGAACAAGAGAAACCCACAATAACAGAAAAGTCACACCCCGGTGGGAGAAAGAAGGAAACAAGGGACGGCAACACCACACATCGGCACACCCACAAGCGCGTACAGACCCGCGCTTGCTTGGTCCATCCCTCAGCATGTCCCTGATGGCGCGTGGGCACCGCTCAGTGCGTCGTATCTCAGGGTCCACTATCGACACACTGGGTGGTGAAGCCAAGCAGCCCTCCCCAGCCCTATCCCCTGCCAGATGCAGAACCACCTCTGGTGGTGACACGGTCAGGCCCGGGATGGCGTTGCATCGGAGCGACCTGGGCCAGCGAACGCGTCTGCGCCATCCATATGATAGGCAGAGCGCTAGCGTGACGCGAGCGCATATCCCACCCCCGGCCCTCGCGCTGCCTACAGGGGTGTGGGGAGGCCGGAGCCACCCCGAGGGGAGGATGCGCCAGGCGGCGACCGGCGTGACGCGGGAGCGGCGGTGAGGCGTGTCTAGGGCTGCTTCGCGCCACGCGATGTGGGGCCTGTGGCAAGTCGGTAGTTTAGAGAGGGGAGGGGGCCGGGTGAAATTCAACTCATGCTCTATCGCAGAATGAACACACAGAGAGAAAAACGAAAAGCCCCCCTCCCTCCCTCCCAAGGCCCTGAAAGGAAGGCGAGTCCAGGTGAATCTAAGAAAGCAAACAGTTGGGACGCGTACCGAGACTCACATGGGTAGTCGTGTGCGCACCAAGTTGCGGGAAAGGGACGTATGCACGCGTGCACGCACACACACACACACACACGAACAACAACAACGAACAACAGGTAGAGCTATGCTGCGGTGCTTTTGGGGTTATGAGGGATCCACATTAGGAGTGACATCAGTTACAGCGCCACCTATGCAAGGAAACAATGACGAGAAGAAAAAGAAAACGGAGCTCGAATCTCACCCCTCAATCTGCGGTATTCCGTAAGAGGGCGCGAGCAGAAAATGAATGCGGCAAGGGGTGGTGCTCGTTATGATCGAGGCTGTGGTGGCGAGTGTGTGCGCATGTGTTTGTGTGTGACCCATCAAAAGAGGCATGCGCACACACACACACACACACACACACACACACAAGCACACACACAGACGCGCACGCGCACGCACGTGCATAATAATAAAAGAAGAGAGCACGGAAAGAGGTACAGGAAGGAGAGAAGCAAACACGTATACAAGCTCTAGCCACGCTTTCTAGTGCACACACACACACACACACACACACACATACTCACACACTACGCTCCACGCGACGCCTACGCCACGAAAAGGTGCCTCTTCCGCACAACGTACATAGAGCATCATCACCAGCAGAGCAAGACCAACGAGCAAACACGCAAACAACAGCGAAAAGGGAGGTGCGGAAGAGACAACGAGGGAAGGACCAACACGGGGGAGCGGATGAAGAGGGTGAGCGAGGGCGTGAGAGGGATCACGGCACACAACCCAAGAGCCACAAGAACGCCAGGCGATATCGTCAGCACAACAACACAGAAACAAAAACAACAACAACAAAAAAAGAATCGTCTCTGTGTGTATAAAGGTGTGCCAGAATAGATAGCGAAAAAGTAAACGGCGATGCGGACGGTAAAGGAGAAGGGGGAGGAAAGGGGGGGGGGGAAGGGGCACCAAGAGGCGAAGAAAAGAAGCGAAAGCACACGAAAAACGGCGATCGAGTGACAATGAATAGACGCCAGTCATGTGTGTATACATATATCGGGCACAGCGCTGGAGGTGGCCGATGGGATGCTTGCCTGCCCCTCCTCCCCTCCTCCCCTTTACCCTGTCCTTCCCACTTGGCTTCCCTCTGGAGTAGAAGGGGAGCGGGTGGCTTGTGGCTGGTGGTTGGGGTGGGGTGGGGTGGAATATGATGAGGGTGTGGCGGTGATGGGGGCTGTTTGGCCGGCAAACGACGGTGTGTGTGCGTGTGTGTGGGGTGGGGTGGGGACGGCGCCGGAAAAGGAAGTAAAACGAGGAAGAAAAGATTCCGAGGGGCCACGCAGCGCCAATCGTCTTTCTATCAACGTCCCCATCCCCCTCCTCCTCCTCTCCACCTCTACTCGTGACAGACACGTGGTGAAGGCAGATTGTAGAGAGAGGGAAGGGAGGGGAGGGGGTGGACAGTGAAGGTAGATTTGGACAACCAAAAGGGAAAGAGAAAAGGAGAAATCACTCAGCATTACGTACGCATATATATGTGTGTGTGTGTGCGTGCGTGGGTCGGAGGCAGAGAGGGGGATGGAGAGGGGGGAGGGAGGCGAACAGAGCAGCAGCAGCAACCGCGCGCGCGCACACACACACACATGAAGGCGCTCTATTCTCATCATTGCCTTTCCACTGTTGCATGGCCCTTGTGCCTCTCTGCCGGGGATGGTGGTGGTGGCGGCCAAGGGCTGCGCGTGTGGGCGCATTCGACATGCTCACACGTGCGTCACAGGAGCGCGTTCAACACGGTAAGCATGGACGCACAAGCCGAGAGGGCATAAACAGCCTTACGGGCTCCATGCACAAAGGCATACATAAACCAGGCAAACAACTGGGACAGTAGAAAAAAAAACATATATATATATATATATATCAAGGAGGAAGCGACGCGCTTCCGCACAAGTGAATGAGGTGGAGGATGGAGGGAGGGGGAGGGGGAAGGGACCAATGGAGAGATGAGAATCAGAATAGAAGGGGGCAACAAGGGTCGACAACATAGCGCGCACACGCTCACACATAACATGTGTATGCGTGAGAGCAGCACCGTCCACCACAGCACAAGAAAGAACGAGCGTCCAAAGAACAAAGAGCGAAGGCAACGCTTCCCGCACCTGTCCCCGTCAAGTCAGTCTCCACTTTTCCCTCCGGTCCAAAAAAAGGGCAGCGTGGAAAGTCGCCTGCAGGCCGGTCTTCGATGACCAATCGACGCCATCCCACGTGTCACGTGCGCCCTTGAGCTTTCACGATGCTGACAATGACCGCTTCCTCCCCGCACTGGACGAGGATCTATTCCTCGGCTTCTCATTGAGCAACATAGCTCTGTCGGCGCGGCTGCTCTCAGCCCTGTTGCGCCGACTGCTCTTCTCGCTTCTGTGTTTGCTTCGATACTCGACGACTCGTGTTTGGCGATGGCGGTGACTTCGCTTTTGCGGTGCCTTGGCCGAGTTCGAGACGCTCGACTCGTCGCTCTCGTCCACATCACTCACGTCCACAGGAATCGCAGCACCAGGGTTCTCTGGCTTTCCATGAAAGCGCGAGTAACCAGTGAACGGTGCGGCCGTGCCTCTCTGCGCCCTCGCGGACCCCGTGCGACTATGCCGACGGTGAACCTGACCAGCCGAGCGTGACGAGGGCCTCGGGGTCAGCTGATACGATGCCTTCTTGCTGACCGATGCACTCGCCTCGCTTTCAGGGTCTTCTTGACTCAACGCTGCTGCTGCAACACGAGCGCTATCAGACAGGGATTGAGTGCCGCCGCGCTTCGCGTTCTTTGGAGGGAACGAGGCACTGTCCTCGCTGCGGTCTTCGAACTCCCCTGTCATCGCCGCTGACGAGACCGAGGATGCAGACTTTGATGTTTCAGCGGTGACCTCGTCCTCTTCCTCCTGCTGCTTCGGCTGCCGTGACTTGGAAACCTTGAACTCCCTCTCTACCTGCCACTCTTCTGGTTCAGCTGCCGACTACTGAACTGATGATATACTGGACTCTCGGCAGGGGACGTGGTGAGACTCTTGGATGGGGCTGTCGCGTCGGACTTCGCTCCTTCCTCCTCCTCGTCGGTCTTCTTGCCCTTCTTGTCCGCCACCTGATCCTTGGTACTCTTCTTGCTGCTGCACATGGCGAAGAGACAGCTGAACATGCCACCGCTGCCACCCTTCGGCTTCTTGTCCTTCCTGTCCTTGACGCCGCTGTCCTTCTTTGAGCAGCAGACACAGTTAACGAGGATGGCATCCTTGGACTTCTTCTCGCTGGCCTTGGCGCCGCTGTCCTTCTCCTTCGAGCAGCAGCTACAAGTAATGATAAGGCCACGCTTGGGCTTCTTGTCCTTCTTTTTCGAGCAGCAGCGGCACTTGGACTTCGCCTTCTTCTCCTTTCCGCTGGCCTTGGCGTCGCTGTCCTTCTTCTTCGAGCAGCAGCGGCGCTTGCTGAAGAGGCAGCACTTGGACTTCGCCTTCTCCTTTCCGCTGGCCTTGGCGTCGGTGTTTTTCTCCTTTGAGCAGCAGGTACACCTGATGAGGAGGCCACCCTTGGGCTTCTTGTCCTCCCTCTTCGCGTCCCTGTCTAACCAGCTACCTTCGCCCTCATGCTCCGTCGCACCCGAAGCCTCATCGCCCGCACCCGCGCGCTGCTGCTGCGACGGCGTGTTGATAGGCTCCTCCTCCCTAATGACCTTGCCGCCGTCCTTGGCGTCCAACTTCGTGGTCCTTGTCGCCTCCATGCTCTCGGCACCGCTACGGTGGCGGCGACGGTCCTCCTTATTCACTTCCTTGGCGCGCTGCCGACTCTTGCGGTTGCGCGAGAGACTTCTGGAAGGGGCGGTGAAGTCATCGACATCCTCGGTGTCGCTAGAACTCAACGGGCGGAAGGCTGCCCGGCTGTCCTTGCCAGCCGGTTCATGCGGCGCTTCGTTGCTTTCGCTGCCCGAGTCGGCCGTGCTCTGCTCCATAATGTCGTCGAGATCCGCCATGGCTCCGTAGTGGCCTCCCGCCTTGTTCTTCTTGCTCCTCCTGCCCCTGACCTTGAAGGTGCCCTCCGTGTAGGGCTCGCCGTGCTCATACACGCTTTTCCTGTGCTTCTTGCCGGCACCAGCAGCGGAGTGGTGGTGATTCTCGCCATCCTCGCTGTCTGTTCCCTCGTAGCCCTTGGCTGACTTGTGGTGGTGGTGATGCCGACTCACGCGCTCCGGCGTCGCAGAACGACGGTGCGCCGCCGCCACCTTAGTTGCGGCCTCCCGCGAGTGGGCAGACGTGGAGCGGAGGCGGTCCACTTTTTCGTCTTCCTCGCCGTCGTGACGCGGGTGTAGGTGGCCGTAGCGAGGGGGCTCCTGCTTGTCCTCCGTCAGCGTGTGGTAGGGACTGTCTGACCGCATGGACTCGCGGAGGTCTCTGCTGTGGTTCCCGTTGGCGTTCGCGCCAGCCTTTGGGGTCCCGTAAAGGATATCGTGCAGCGTGTTACCGTGGCCGCTGCCCTCGATAATGTCGATGCGCGGTTCCTCCTCATCCTCCTCATCCTCCTCTACCTCCTCCTCGTAGAACTCTTCGTAGTACTCGTAGTCCTCCTCGTCTCCACTGTAACTGTAGCTGCCTTCTTCGTCCGAGTAGCTGCTGCCGGTGTACGCCTCATGCGAGCCCTCGTCCTCCTCGTCCTCCTCCACGGCTTCGTCCTGTATGTGGATACGACGGCTGCGGCGTGGCTGGTTCTCGTCTGCGCCTGCAGCGGCGCCCCAGCGACGCTTCCGCCGTGCGGGCTCCTCCTCGGCGTTCTTCCGCGAGGGGTCAACAGCGGCGGACGGGCCAGCCGCGCGAGCTGCGAGTCCACCTGTGAGCTCGTGGTACGGTGCCTGCGCAGACGCGTACGCAGCAGAGTATCCTGCGCCGGCGCTGGTGCTATTGGGGTAGGCGGCCGAGGACGACGGAGCGTTGACGGCGGTGCTCGGCGGAACTGCGTAACTGTCGGAGAAGGGGTATAACGCGCTCGCGCCGGTTGTCTGTGGGGCGGAGGGGGGAGGGGAGAGCTGCGTGTACGCTGCCGCGCCGCGAGGCCCGGAGCGACCTGGACCACCGGGACCACCAACGAAGTTGCTGCGCGGTGGCGTTGGCATGGCCGGCTCCAGAAGCTGAGAAACGCCTTCAGGGAAGGCGGCGCTCGTGATTGCAGACGCAGGCGGGCACTGTTCCTGTCCTGCCGTGATGCTCGGCGGCGTGGTTGCGTCCAGGAAGGGCTGAGATTCTTTGTACGAGTATGTCACACGCTTCGCATACATCACAACCTGCACTGTCCCGTCGCCCGACGCGCCGCGGCCACCGGTGAGCAGGGCGCCTGCGGCATCCGTCGGGGAACCAGTCTCCGAGCGCGAGACCGAGCTGCCGCCGCTCACTGTAGTGCTGCTGCTGCTGCTGCTCGACTCAGACGACCTTCGCTTGCCTGCCTGCGGCTCGTCGTAGGTGTTCGTCGTCTCCTCCTCGTCCGTGGCTTCGAGAGACTCACGCTCGACAGTAGTGTTGCCATCGCCGTCGAAGGCCGTGGCGGCACTCTTCTCCTCGGCGGTGGGTTGCATCCCTGCAGCTGCGGCGTCCACGACTTTCTGCGTCACCTTGTCTTTTCGGTGCAGGATAGTGTTGTAGTCTGTCGTGGTGTCCATCGTTGCGGCGAGTGGATGGCTCGGTGGATGGAGTTGGGAGGGGAAGGGGAGAACCCCGGGCGCAGGAGAAAAGGAGACGATCGAAAAGAAAAGGAGAAGGACTCTATCAGCAAAGAGAAAGGAGAAGGGCGGCCGACGCACTTGACGAGAGCGAGCGCGCGAGTGAGTGAGCTGCACCAAGGGGGAGGGGTCCACCGCTCAGACACAGCAACAGCGAAAGAAAGAGACACGCACCAGCACACACGCCGAGGAGTGTCAGCGGAGGAGCACTCAGCCGCACCCCACGCACCTACGTGAGTCTAGTCACGGCCAGAGAGATGAATACGAGATAGTTGCGAGAAATAAAGAGGCGGTGTATGCGTGGTAGCCTCTTCTCTTGAAGATGATATCCGCACGTCAGTGTGTGATGATTGCCGAGAGAGGGAGAGGGGCGTCTGTGTACGTGCGCGCGCGTGTGGGTCGACGCAGGGGCGCTTAGTGCACTACCGAACTACAGAGAGTTGCATGTGTGTGTGTGTGTGTGCGTAAGGGTGTGGGGTCGGGAAGGAGAGCGAAGGAGCGATACAGAGAGACGGAGACGTGGAGGAGCAGCAGCAGCAGCAGTGGCGGCGAGGTGGCATATAGTAGAGGGGCACATCATGCCAAACGATGGCGATTACGGGAATTCGTGCATGACCGACGGCCCTTGACGGCTCAAGAGAGAGAGAGACTCGCGTTTCCTTTCTGTTTCGCTCTTGTGTGTGGCTGACTTTATCGACCACGGCGTAGGCGTGTGCTCTTATGCGAGGGTGCGTGGGCGTCTTGAAAGAGCGAAGGGAGAGAAAGAGAAAGTGAAGTCGGCACCCTTTCCTTTAGTTTCTGCTGTTCCGCGACAGCCCCTTCCTATCGAGGCACGTGAGATGACGGCTGCGATCTGCCCCGCCTGTGCTTACATCGATGTTGCCTCTCGCTTTGCTGATCGCCGTCTGGTTTTCTCTGCCTTTGCCTTCGTCAGCTTCTTGCTCTCCGCCGCATCGACGGGCTGGGCCGTGGCTTGCAGCTGATGGAGCACGGTCGAGCAGACCTGCTCCATCACCTCCCAAGTGAGAGTGGAGAAGAGGTGGTTGGGCGACGCTGCCGTCTCTTGCTCGCCGCCGTCGTCACTACCGTGTCGAAGCACTAGCGTCAACTCCCACTCCTTTCCCACGGGACCACCCATCACGGGAGACGCCACAGAGCCGGCGACGGCCGCCGACTGACTCCGCAGGCGTCCATTCGCTCGGTGTGGTCCATCACACGGTGATTCCTCGGTACATGCAAGCCGCGACGCCTGCTGCGAGGCGGGAAGGCGCTGACGCGTCGGGGTCGACAACTGCGTTGAGGCTGCGGTAGCCCCATCGCCGGGCGAGCAACCGTGGCTGCTACCGTTCCCACTGCTGCTGCTGCTGCTGCCAGTATGTGCATCCGTGGCCGCGCGCTGCACGCCACTATCTGGGGAGAGGTTTCGTCCCGGCGACGGAGACGCTGCCCGCGGCGACAGGGGTATGGAGGATGAGGATGAGGATGAGGATGAGCTCAGGAAGATGTTCTTCCGCTCACGCCGCGACTGCCTGATGTTTTCCATTTGCAGTGACGACGCCGCCGAAGCCGTCGCACCACGACGCTCGCCCGCCCCGCCTGCCTCGCTGGCCGCCTGCCTGTCGGCATCGGTGCTCCTCTCCTCGTCCTCGTCATCGTCTTCGAACACAAAGCGCACTCTGAGGTCCAGCTCTATGCCGGCAAGCTCGCGGAGCGTATAGGCGAGGGCGGCCACATAGCAGCTGTCCATCAAGGACAGAGCACAGGCGGCGGCGGTGGTGGTGGGGCTATGGGCTGAGGTCCACTCCTCTCGTTCTGCAGGGCTGAAGAAGACGGCGCTGATAAACTTCTTCCAGGTGTAGCGAGTCGGAAGCGCGGTCGAGCAGGACTGCCTAGGCGACTGTGAAGAGGCCGGATTGGTGCGACGCCGCACGGAGGTCGAGTCCGCCGGGGCAGTGCCGCTAGACGGTTTCACCACCGGCTGAGGCTGGAGTGGACGACTCAGCACGCCCTGCAAACAAAGCAGCAACCACCACATCAACGGCGAAGGCGGGGTCGCGTCGTTGCGGCGATGATCCTCAGTCCCATCAACTCGTGCGGGGTGGTGATTGGGACTGCGGTGCTGCGCAGAGCTCGGCGTGAGACGATCCCAGTAATGCTGAAGGCGCGCCTCCAGGAGCGGCGCAGTGAGACGGTCCGTAAGCTCGCGCCGGCACCACTGATGTGCCTCGTGAGAGAGACTGTGCACGCTGAGGTGGATGGTGCTGTCCTTCGGCGCACCGCCGCTGCATTCGCCCGTGTCGCCCGTCTCGTCGGCGGAGCCGCCCTCACCGCCACCCTGCAGCAAGGATGGTGACGCACCTTCGGCACCGCTACTGATCAGATGAACACGGCAGGACGCGCAGAGGTGCAGAGCCGCACAATGACTGAGTACATACTCCAGCTTCAGCGCTAACGTGTCTAGCGGGCACACCGCAGACATCGCCCATACATGTCTTCGCGCAGCCGGCGAGGGGAGGAGAGCCCGCGAGCGGACTGAGGGGTACGTGTGCATCAGCTCTCTCGTGGCTCTCCCCATGTCCGTCAGAAGCCGCAGAAGACCGTGCCGCGAGGGATATCCGCTGCTATCACCGACCAGCACGGGGTACGCAGGGATGACTCCGCCACTGAGCAGGAAATGAGCAACCAAAAGGAACGCGAACGGGTGCCGCCCTACCACGCTGCGTGATGGAAAAGAGGCGACCGCCGTGTGGCCCGCGGTCGCCGAAAAGAGAACCCAGCGAAGCAGCGCTTCCCGCTGCGCCGGCGTGAACGTCGTCGTCATCGCCGCGTCTTCTCCCTCGGATCCGGTCAGATGATCCGCGGAGCTCTTCACGTGACCGCTGGTTTTTTCGCAGTGCCTAACAAGGCATGCAGTTGTGAGAGGAGAGTCGTCACTTCTTGCGGCTCGCTGGAGATAGGGTTGGCTGGCGCGCCATGCATGGGGGACGGCGAAGCAGCTGTCGCGTGCAGCTCCAGCAACTTTCCGAGACGCCTGGCGCACTCGTTTAGCGGAGAATGCCCGCCTGCCTCACACGCTTCCAAAACGTCGGCACACGCCATAGTCGCTATGTCCGCTCTCGTCAGAGCGCGACACCGGCGCAGGGCCACGAAGTAGTCTGTCAGCGTTTCCTTCCTGCCCCTCTTGCTCTTGAGTCCGAGCAGCTCCCACACGAGACGCACATCAGCTACCGCAACGGCGGTCGCCCTCCTCACCAGCACTGACCCCACGTAGCCGAAGATGATGTGCCAGCAGTACTGCACAATCTTGTCCTCGCATTCCTTGTCCCCCATGACCACCTCACAGAGGTCTGGGTGGGCGGCGAAGCAGGAGAGAAGTCGGAGACGGAGGGAGGAGACGAAGGCGGCGGCCGCGTGCATGGCGTGGGTGAAGGTGTGGGCCGCAGCAAACGGCTCGAGAGCGGCGGCCGCGGCGCTGAGCGGGGGTCGCAGCGGAGCGCCATTCGCGCTTCTTTCCGAGCAGGCTGTTCTGGTGTAGCCGCTGGGCTGGCGTGTGCCAAGGCGCGAGGCGGTGGGTGGAGGCTGATAATGTGTGGCGCCGTCTGACAGTCCCGAGTGGAGGCAGGCCGCAAATCCGGGGCCACCCTGTGTCCCGCGCAGCGAGACGGATGGGCTGCCTAGACGCCCCATCGCACACCAGGAGTGCGCTGGGCACCACGGGTACCCCATGACTGACGCCGCAGACGACGACGACGATGCGACAGTCGCAGCACTCTCGAGGCGCTGCAGAAGCCTCAGCGCCGCTTCTTCCGACCATGAAGGCGTTGTGACAGTCGCGGAAACCGCTGTTGCTGTTGTTCCTTCCGCTGCAGCCACGGCGGCCACGTCTTCCCCGTACATGAACGCAAAGCACGCATGAAAGGTGCTCAGCACCGCGACACACTCGGGGGAGGCGACGAAGCTGTCGATTACTCGACATGCTCGCCGCCACAGCAGCGCCTTGCGCGATGGAGAGGCGTCGGATGCGGCAGCTTCGTCACCTCCACATTCACCTCTCGTTCCACCACTGGGCTCTTCGTCGCCGAACAACAGTGTAGGGCTCTGCCCAGCCACCGCGTCGTCTACGGCGCGGAACAGCGGTTCCCACATGCCGCTCAACGCCGCAGCAGATTGCCGCAGCTTCGCGACCGGAAAGAACCCCCCTCCGCAGCCGCTGCTGCCGCATTCAGGCTTTCTGACTTCGTCGGCGCCGCTGTCGCTCCAGCGAACACACTGCACCGAAAAGAACGATGACGAGAGCGGCGGCGGAGGTGGGGAAGAGGCGGCAGCTGCGGCACCAAAGCCGGCGGCACGGGTAGCACCGGTGCCGAAGGAGGCGGGCAAAAGCACGACGTTCGCCTCTGTCTGTTCTTCATTTTCGCGAGCAGCAGCAGCAGCAGCGGTGCTGCTCCGCCCGTGGCGCGGCCACGTACCACACAGGACCACCTCTGTGGCCTCACTGCCCTGCGCGCCGTGATAGGTCCCTGGCCCATGTCGCTTCCCGTTCACGTACTGCCCAAGGAAGAGCGAGCGCCACGGGTACTGCGGTGGCCCTGCACCAGCAGTGGAGGCAGACAGGGCAAGGGAGGCGGCGGTGGGATCGGTAAGCCGCTCGGCTGCTGCCCCGAAGCCGTGCGGGAGGCCGGCTGACCATTGACCGCAGTACTGCCAACAACAAGACGGTAATGGGAGGGAGGTGCACATGAGCAGGGAAGCAGAAGAGGTCTCTGGCACCCAGAATGGCGGCTGAAAGAGACCACCAAGAGCAGATACGGTCAGTGTACATGATGCAGGCAGCGCGGCAGAGCGCACCAGGCCACCGTCTGCCCTAAAGTGTGCTTCGCCGAAACCATCTGGGAGGAGCACCACGTGATTCGCCCAGCCCAATCCACAGAAGGCGTCGCAGAGATCCACGCCGTCCGACGAGGGCCAAGCGTGGGGAACAGGAAGAGCGACGTAACGCGCGCCGTGCAGGTCGGTTACCGCCTTCGCCACCAGGGAAGCCCCAGCGCTTCCCATGCATGCCTCCATCTTGGCGAGCAGCTTCTTGCTTGCTACCGTTGCCAGCATCAAGGAGCCCATGTACGCCTGAGTCGCCCTCACCGACCACGTCCCTGAGGGGGCGCCGGCGGAACAGCGACGTGCTTCGGCCGCTTTGGTGCCATCCGTGTTGGTGATGCAAGCGCGTGGTGCATGTTGGCTGACGTGTGGGAACGACAGCGTCGGCTTGGCGGCCGTGGGTGTCCACACGTGCGCGCTCACGTTCCAGAGCGTCGGCGCCGGCGACGCCGCTGACGTTGCTGCCTGAGATATGGGCCATGGCACCGCCAGACATGGCACATCCTCTGACCAGGTGCACTCCAGCACCATTCGCCCGTACGCCGTCAGACGACCTCGCCCATGCCGTCGTCCACGCACGAAGGCGCCCTCGTACACAATCAGCGACAGCAGCAAGAGGTGCGGCACCGGAGGCACAGGGGATGCTGCCAAGGCTCCTGAGGAAGCGAGGCCGTCCTCAGCGGTCGTGATCTCAATGTCGGTGAGCGAGGGGCAGTAGGCAGTCGGTATAAGGTCCGGCGGAAGAAATGGGGGCATAGGAAGGAGGGGCGAAGACGACGCACCCGCGCCTGCGGTTTGGCTCCTGGAGCCACCAGAGGGGTAGCCATAGCCAGCGGTCTTGGGCTTGCAGTAGAGCAAGTACGTCATGACGCCGACCCCGTGCGGCACCACCGTGTCCGTGACAGCGTCGTCCACAGCAGCCGCCGGCGCTGCGACCGCGGGCGTTGGTGGAACGGTTGGCTGCGTGAAAGGGTACAGCAGAGATTGCATAAGGCGGGCACCCACCGACTTTTCCCCCACCTCAGCGCTGCCAGGGGTGGAGGATGAGGAGGCAGAGGGCAGAGACGGTGAGGCGACGGCTGCCGCATTAGTCGCGTGCGACGCACTCTCCCGCCGCGCCGCCGCTTCGCCATCGTGAGCCGTTCTCACGGGAGACTTCAACAGTGCCTCGCCCGTGTAGCGGCACTGCTGGCGCACCCAGTCGATCTTTTTCCAGTCTACGCCACCGCCGCTGGCACCGGTGCTGCTGCCCGACACGGCTGTAGCACCGACTCCGTCATACCGTTCCTTGAGTGCCGCTGCTACCGTGGACGACGTCAACAAGTTGCGCTGGCCTTCCTCACTTAGCTCCTCGACACAGCTGGTGCTGGTGCCACCGCCGCCTCCGTTTGCGTCTACACCGCTGCGCAGAGAGAGGTAAAAGGACGGGTTTGCGTAGTGGAGCAGCGACGCCCCGGAGGAGAACAGGAACTGCTGCGCTGCCAGAAAGGGCGAGTCGCCCTTCTCATTTACAGAGGTGGTACTTGTAGGAGCCGGTGGTTTAAGCGGTGATGACGACGTCGCTACTTCTTCTGTTGACGAGGATGGTGGCGGGGCGGAGGCTTGAAGTGGCAGGGGAGCTGTCAGCAAGTGATTTCTCGCATCCAGTGTCGCTGGCGATGCCGAGCGCGGCCGTCGCGATGATGAGACAACGATAGGAGGCCCGGGAGCGAACTTGCAGGGCAGCTTTGCGTAGGTGACACATTCCACCCGAGGCGGTGGGGTGCGGTTAGCAACGCCAGTAAGCAACGTCCCGCGTACATCTAAGCAGACGTTCTCCTCTGCATCCCCAAAGGATGTCTGCAGCGAGGTTGACGGAGACGCCATGAGAGCGGCACGCAGCGCTTTCCGCTCCCCTCTCCACGCCTCACTCCTGTCCGAAATCAACCAAAGAGGAAAGGCCAGAGCGGGAAGCACGGCCGCCAAGCGGATCGAGGGCGGAGCAGAGCGCTGCAGCAAGGGCAGCAGCCAGAGTGGTGCGCCGGGAAAAAGGCACGCATAGGCGCGCGTGCGTGCGCGCAGACAGACAGAGAGAGAGAAAGAGAGAGAGAGCGGGGGGGGGTGATCAATAGGCAGAAGGAGCAGCAACCGTAACAGCAACAGCAAGAGAGTTGGCAGCGCACAGTCGAAAAGGCAAACCACGACACAACAAAATAGAGGCCGTGCACAACCGGATAGTGGTGTGCATTACAGGGAGAGGGAGAGAGGGACAGGCAGGCAGGCAGGCAGACAGCGAGCAGGAGAGATGAGGTCAGTCAAGGCTTTGCGTGCGTAAATGAATGTGCGCGTGCGTATGATTGTGTGCCCGCCCGAGACGCCCACGCGCACAGGCAGACAGACAGACGGTGGAGCAGCACGTCCGTGAGTGAGGCAGCGAAATACCGTCCCGCCTTCTCCCTCTTACCCTTCTGTCCTTCCTCTTCCTCTCTCTTTCCCCTTCAACACACACACACACACACACACACATATATATATATATATATATATATCTATGTATATTTGTGTGTGTGTGTGCAGGTATATGTATTGCACGAGTGCGCAAAGCAGATGTGGTCGACGAGAGAACGAGGGAGGAAGGGAGGGGCTGTAATGAGGTGCGCACCTGCAGGAGGATTGCCGTGCTGCGTGATGATGAGCGGGGCAGTGCTGTGGGGCGTGCCGATGGCGTACGTGGGAAGAGGTCAAGGGAAAGAGCTGACCTTGAGCCCGAAAGATTCGGCGAGTGCCATGAGGGTGGTGGTGGGGATGAGATGTAGTAAAGGCGGTGGTGGAGGCGGAAAGACAGTGACCTGCACAGACGCTGGCGCTTCTGCGGCAAACGTGAACGGCAGTGAGGAACGCAGGCGGAGCTCACCCTCTACCTTGCGTGTCAGCGCCCACCTCACGGCTACTTCATAGGCCGTGCGCCTTCGCACGTGCCCTTCTGCGCACTTCTATACACCGCACAGAGCAGCGGGGGGGGGGGGAGGAAGCGGCCGCACATCCACGCGCACGCGAAGCGCAGGGAGGTCCCAACGATAGCCGACTATCCGATGTGTGGGGAAGAAGGGAAGGCGTTTTCGTGGTGATTGCTGTTTCTTCCGTGCATTTACATGTATTGCGTCGTTCCGTTTTTCCGTCTATGCGCCGTGCAGGAGGAAGACACGCCAGCCGACTTCGCATTGTGTGCTGTGGCCACAGGAGCAAGCACAGGTGTAAAAGAAACGAAGTCACACGGGCATGCTATATCTATGCGTGCATGTGTGTGTGTGTGTGTGTGGACCATTAAAGTAGGCAAGTCGCTGCCAAGCCGCAGGGCTCATGGACTTCCGCTAGTGGCATTGCGCGTTTCGGCTGCTGGCGGGGTAAGCAGGCAACCAAAGCCGACGATATCCTCCAGCGTCTCCGCGGAGCGTCCAGCTACGCTGTCACGCAACGCGCCGGCCTGGCGGGTGCGGCACCACCACCTCCGGAACACGCGAAAACGCTCCTCTTGTGTCGTGCGCACGCCGGCGGGGAGCTCGCAGCCCATATCTTCTTCCGCCTTCCCATTATCACCCGTTGAGGTGTCCCGCACGGAGTGACGCATCAGAAATCGCAGAGGGATTTCGCGACCAAGCAGTGCCGCGGTCGGCTCTGCCATGTCGTGGATGCTGAAGGACGCCAGCGTCGATGTGGATGCCGCTGCGGTGCCGTAGTAAGCCTCTGCCGCGCCATAGGGGAGCAGCAGCTCCACCGGACGCAGATGTGCGTGGCTGCATGCCTGCCTGCGCAGCTCGAGCGCGCTTGGCGGCCACTCGTACCGAGCGGGTATGGTCAACGACGGAGGTGGCGGCGCGCCGACTACAACGTCGCCCGCCTTGGAGCCGCCACGCAAGACGGGTGACGCCGTCGATAGTGTGGTCGCCTCGCTCGCACCAGAGGCGGCAAAGAAAGACCGCCACGCAGAGTTTATGCCACCGCCATCACCACTGCTGCCACTAGTGCATCGAGTCATACATGCGCTGGCCTCCTCGCGTGGGTGGTGGGCCGGCTCTGGAGCTGCAGCAGCCTTTCTCTCGGAATTGTTTGCGCGAGCGAGCTTCTTGCCGGACGACGACGACGATGGCGGACGTCCGCACCGCGCCGGCGCCTGCAGGGGAGTTGTGTAGTCCACGCGCGCGGTGGGATGATCGGTCGTGGCCAGCTCCTTCACAATATCGGCGATGTAGCACACGTGGGCGTCCAAGAACCAGTGCTCGTAGCGAGTGCTGTGCTGCTCATTGTGAGCCACATCGGAGAGATGTCGACCCAGGGCTGCGTCCCACTCACTCGCCGCGAGGCTGACGCGGTGCTGAAACTCTGCTTCTACAAGATGCTCGGCGCGCCGAGCGCCAATTACCTTCGCGTCGCACATCGCATTATCGCCCCCGTATGCGGCTGATGTGGTCTCGGACGGCGCCGCTTTCATCGTCTCTCGCGACCGCTTTCGCGTGACCGACTCCGACGACGTCGCGGCCTCCGCCGCTTCGGGCATCTGCGCTGTGCTGCTACCTGCTCGCAGTGAGAGGAGCAGCACCTGCAGCTTGTTCAGCCAGTAGCGCACGTCTGTCGTCGTGCGGCGGGCCGCGTCGCACTGCACAGCATTCACCAAGTCGTGCCCCGGCAAGAGGGGGGAGCCACGAGCGCGCCAGCTCCATCGTCTGCAATGTCCCAGGCACCGAAGATGTGATGGCGGAGGTGCTCGGCAAGCCGACGAAAAAGACCCGTGTCACATACGGTGAGTCGGGCTGCCATGCGCTCCAGCTCCTGCTGAGACGAGGACGACGACAGCGACGCAGCACTATCGCTGCCGCCGGGAGACGCGGCCGGCTCGCCCAACCGCAGCACGTCCAGCTCCACTGCCCCCACCGCCAGGAGTTGCGCGTACAAGGCAGAGGGCGGGAGCGGGTCGACCACAGTGAAGGGCGTCTGGGAGCCAAAGAAGCTCGACACGAGTGTGGCGTTGAGCAGCATGTGCGTGTAGCGTGCAGCCACCGCGGCAGCAGCGGCTGAGGTGGCGGTGCTGGTGCTGCCGGGCCCGCCGCCCCCACCGGGAGCGCTGGTAGTGGAGACACCGGCGCTTGCCCCGTTCGTCCACGCGCATGCGGCCGGCGCGGCGCTACAGGACGCGCCGCCTCCACCGGCAGAGGAGAAGAGTGGGAGGAGCGAGGCCGCAGGAGCGCCACACACCGGCGCCGTACCCGTGCGCCCGCCGCTGTCGCCCACCGCGGAAGGGCTCCTGTTGTTCTCGTGTGCGGCGGCCGTGATCGTGGTCGCTGTCGCTGTCGAAGCGCCGCGGTTGCCCAGGTCCGCCTCCACCTGCAGCGCTTGATGTGCCGCTTCCATCGTGGCCATTATCGAGTTGAGCCCCGCCGCATCACACAGCTGCCAGTACGTAGGCTGCATGGCAGATGTCGGCGAGGCCGAGCTTGTGTGTTGCTGCTGCCGTTGCCCGTCGAGGAGGGCGAGGAAGGGCTCGGTGTCGTAGCGCTGTGCAGCGGCTGGGTCGGAGGAGACGGTTACAACGATGGGCACCTTGCTACGGTGTGCGAGGTCACGGATGGCTGCGTAAAACGGCTTGGCAGACTCATCGCCGAGGAGAACATCGGCGTCCTCGAAGAGAAGCAAGGTGCCGGCGTCGACAGGAGTCCCTGGGGCTGTGGCGGCCGGCGGTGGCGACGACGAGGTCGCGGCGGCGGCGGGGGCAGGCGCCTCACTCACCATATCCACATCCGAGACCTGCTTGGCTGCGTCCTTCCTCTTGATACCTTTGGCTGTCTTGCTGCTCGGCACTGCGGCGCGGCCGCTGCCCTTGGCGAAAAAGTTTGCGACTGCCTGGGCTGAGATGCCGTTTACCTTGAGCGCCTCGCGCCTCTTGAGCTCCGCTTTCCTTTCGGCGGCCTCTGCCTCAGCCCTGGCCCGCTCCACCATGACGGCGTGCTGCTGCTTCAACTTCGCCAGCTCTTCCTCTGCATTAAAGCCTCCTGTTGTGCCGGGCCGTGGGCCGCTAAGCCGGTAGCTGCGCGTGAGCTCCGCAAGCAGATGCTCCACCGTCTTTGAGCAGCGCCGCACCGACGCGTTCATCTCCACCACGTGGAAGCCGAGCAGCTGCGCGGCCACGTAAACGGCGGCGGTTTTGCCAGAGCCTGTCGGACCAGAGACGACAGCGATGTTTGTCAGTTCGTCCTTCGCCCCTGCCTCGTCTTCGTCGCTTTCCGCTGATACCGTCGATGCAGTGCTGCTGCTGCTGCTGCTGCTGCTGCTGCTGCTGCTGGGCGAGCTGGGCTTTGAGGACGAGGAGTACGATGAGGATGCGCGTGAGCGGAGTTGGCGAGCCCGGCGGGCGGCTGCACATCGGCTGCTGTCGCGAGGTTGTGTGTCTTGCACCACGCCTTCGCCCTCACTGGCGTCATCGCTGGAGGCGTCGCCGCTGCCGCGCCGACGCTTCTTGCCGCGCCCGGCGCCATGCCCTTCGCTGCCACACGTCGCGGATGATGGCAGCATCGCCTCCAGCATGGCCGAGGCCCCGTTGCCGGCTGCCCTGCCGCCGAGGCGACCGTCGTTGTCGTCGTCGCGATGAAAGTAGCCCTTCTTCTTCGCACGCCGCCGCTGCCGCGCCACCAGCAACTCCCGCTGCTCCTGCTCCTTCTTGGCGAGCCGTGCGCTGCGCAGACGGTTGCCAAAGGCATCCTCGTAGTAGGTACCGTTGTTTGCAGAGCCCAGTGCCGTGCGCCGCGCCTCCTCGCGCATCTCCTTGAAGAAAGGCAGCCCAGCACAGACGCGAGGGACGGCGCCATCGGTCCAACTCGTGTCTTTGTCGCTGGTGGCAGCGGCGCCACCGTTGTTGTCGTGGCCGTTGCTTAGCCGAGATTGCCCCGTGACTGCTTTGGGACCGCAGAAGGCGTTGGCCGCAACGGCCAAGGGTGTGATGCCGGTTTTGACGACATGCTTCCACGCGTGGCAGTAGAGCTGATAGGCGTGCGATGCCAACGCCAGTGTTGACGGCTTCAGCTGTGTCTGGCCCGAGGGTGGCGAGAAGGGTGTCACGGAGGACGTGACGCCGTACATGGCGCCGACGGAGATGGCGGCAGTATCGCGCATCCTGTCTTGCTGCCAGCGGACTCGCTCATGGCCGAGCAGGAGACCGGCTTTTGCGCCACAACTTCCTTAGCAGCATCGTTGCCATCGCCGTAGTCCTGCGCCGCCTTCGCATTCCACTCGGCACCGTTAGTGGGCGGCGGGGTTGCCGCCGTCACTGCCGCCGCTCCAAAGAACTTGAGAAAGGCGGAGCGCCTCTCTTGCTTCAGCTGAGCCTCTTGAATCTCAACGGCGTGCTGTGCCTGCTGACTGACGCGCTCCACTGTCGATCGGTTGGACGGAGGTGCTGCGGCAGTGGTGGTGCTGCTGGCTGCTCCGTAAGGCGCTGGGGTCGGACTGGCCACTACCACCACTCCTCCGTCATCATTGCTGTCGTCGCCGTCCTCGCCGTTGTCGACGTTGCCGTGGCGACAGTTGAGCTTGACCACGTCAGCTCGCACGCGCTTGCGGCCGATCCTGCTCTGACTCCTGCTGCTGCTGCCGCCCTCGCTCACGTCGCCAACGCTAGCACTGCTACCACCACCAGCGACACTTCCCATCTCACCCGCCACGCTAGGGCCGCTCTTCTTCCACGTGCGCAGCCACTTCAACAGTCGCACTGTCTCCACCGCGAAAGACGTCGTGCGCAGCAGCGGGGGAGGGTACTTGAGGTACAATAATGTACCTTCCTCACCAAACGGGAGCGCGGCAGTGGGCTCAGCAGCCGCCAGAGTCGGGGGCGGTTGTGGCTCTGCGTTCGAGGCTGAGCTGCTGGGCTCTTTGATGGCTGGCTCTGACGGCAACATGCCAGACCCCCCTGCGCATGCTGCACGCGTTACTGCCGTGCCGCCGCCACCGGTTCTGCGACGGCGCAAGCAGAGAAGCAACGCGGCGTAGCGGACAACGTCCTCTGTGAGCACAGGTAGCTCGTACGTGCGCCTGGCATGGATGGCCTGGTCTTCTGCGTGCCGCGCAGCACGTTGCTTCAGCTGCGCGTCCTGGTAATGGCGAAGGAGTGCCTCGATGAAGGGGTTCAGCGGTCTGCGAAGCCTCTGCGCCTGGGCTGGGGACATGACCTGGAGAAGGCGTTTGGAGATGTCCCCCATCTGTGGCGTTGCCGTTACCTTCCACGACGAGGACAAGCATGCTTCGACTGCCAAAGACGTTGAAGCGCCGCCGGCGCGGCCTTGTTGCGCGATCGTCTCCGTGCCTGTCTCCACAGCCGCCTCGACAGACGTCGCGAGCAGCGATAGAGGTGACGCACCGAGTTGTGGTTGCGGTGGCTGGAGCGAGATAGGGGACTTGACCGAGCCAGCACTACGGCGACCGTCACGCCCACGCGAAGGCAGCAGCTCAGCGAGAAGCGCAGCGCTCGAGGAGAACGACGCACCCTGAAGCAGCTCCACGCCGCGTAAGAGCTGTTCCTGCTGCTTGTCCAGCTGTGCACGTCGCCGCTGCCTGTGTGCGTCCTCGCACTGGTAGGCGTGCCGCAGCGCCTCGCGGAAGCGCGCTTGTGCACTGGTCTCGCGGTTCTGATCCACTTCCTGCGTCGAGCCAGACGGCACTAGTGACGGCTTCTGCAGGGTGGTCGACGAAGACGTCGTCGCGGTGGTAGTGAGCCACGAGCCGTCCGCCATCACGACTTGTTCGGGCGGGTAGCGTGCCGCCGTCTCACCACGAGGGGCTCGGAAAAGCGACGTCTGTTGAGGATTCAGCAGACACACCTTCCCTGTACGTGTGTCCGTGTCGTTCCGGGGTGAGGGCGAGCCGCTTCCTTCAACGTCGCTGTCGTATGTGGCAGCGCTGCTCCTGCTGCTGCACGAGCAGGCCCTGGCGCGGTTGTGGGCGGTGTTGACATTGTACTTCGGCCCGTTCGAGATGTCCTCCAGAAACGCATTGCGGTGCCGTGGCGCCGTACTGCGTTGGCGCGTGCCAAACACTGAGGCCCGTAGCGCTGTGGGGTTAGCAACATGGTCAAGACACAGGGTCCCGGCACTGTCGTTCATCTCGCTGCATGTGCCATCCTCCTCTGCGCCGGTAGCATCGGTGAGGTGTTCAGAGTAGTGGCGCATCGCTGCCTGTACGCCGTAGGTGAAGAAGTCTCTCAGCCCTGACACCTGCAGGATGGGTGCGGCGCAAAGAAAGTGCGGCCCCGGGCCTTTGTCGGCATCGTCGCTGTCGCACGAGTGCTGCTTCGCCTCAGCTGCGTCTGTGGCTGCAGGGAGGGCCGAGCTGACGGAGCTGCGAGTGGGCAACGAGCCCAGTGAGGAAAAGCAGCAGCTGTGGCGGTGTACCGTGAGATCTGCTCCATGCTGCTGCTGCCGCACTGGCAACCCTTCCCGGCCATCTGCATCGCTGTCGTCATCATCATCGCACGGTACCCGTGATGGCATTGTGAGCTCGAAGGTGGGAAAGCGGCGGGTGCTAGCACTGATGCGCCCCGCTGATGCAGTCGATGGAGGTGACGTGGCTCGCTCGCGGCAGCGCTGCGACTCCCCTATGTCTTCTTCGTCAGACACACACGTCACACTCCGCAGCGGCCGTTCGCTTCGCTCACGGCCTTTGTGGTGACTTTGGCCTCCGCCTCGTCGCCTCCGCGGTGGTGGCGGCGAGTCTGATGCGATGACTACAACGCCGTCCAATGTGCAAGACGCTTCTGCTGTTGTCGCCGCTGGCGGCGTCGGCGCAAGCTTGTGGGGTAGCGTGCTAGTCAGCCCGACACTGGCATCCTCGACAACTATCTCGACGGGGCCCTCTTTTCCACGATACGAAATCGAAAAATCAGAGCTGTCACTACTGCTACTACTCCTGCAGCTGCATACGCTTTCAGCTACGAAATCGATGTTGGCCTTCCGCGTTGCATCCATGCGTGCCGTGGCACTCTCTTCGCCTCCGTGGTCAACGGTGGATACCGCGCTCGCATGCACCGAGGGGGCCGCTGCGCAGCGACCGCGGCCTCTGCCTTTGAGCTGCCTCGGCGCCGCGTTCGGTTCATCTAAGATGCGCTTCCCTAGATTCTGCGTTCTATCTTCAGTGGTCATCGACGAGGGGCGTGCCGGCGCCGATGTTGTGCACGCGGGAGCGTGTCGCACCTTCCGTGGACCACCAGCCATGGATGAGGGCGCGACAACCTTTGGCTACTGGACGAGCGATTCGGAGCAAACTTATCTTTTATGAATGCAACGGAACGGGTGTGGCTGCGCGTCTATCTGCACGGGCGTGCGCGTCATGAGGAGAGCAAGAAGTGCCACCGTGTGTGGCCACCGGCAGGCGCACGTCGACGCTGTGGAGCCAGAAAGGAAAGTAAACGAAAGGAACGAAAAAAAAAGCGACGAGCGGTGAGGCGTGTGCCTCCACCAACACCGCCACGGGGGGCACCAGCAGGAGGGGCTACGCGACTCGCCACACTGCACCCACACGCACTCACACACCCACACAGAGAAGCAAAACAAGTGACACGCTGCAGACGCTGCTTATGCGCGGGCGCAGCAGTGGCACATGTACGAGTATTTCCTTTTTCGTTGGTGCGTGCCGGTGTGCGGTGCAGTGTATGGGATGCCACACGCGTGTCGGGCGGTCAGCAAGTACAAGCGCACACAACAACGACACACACACAAGCCATCACATCGGGGAACGCCGAAGGCATGAGAGAGCGAGAGAGGGCAGGAAGGATGAGTAAGTGCGTCAGCACGCACCCACGTAAGAGGTAACGCAGGGGTGATGGTGGTGGTGGTGGTGGTGGTGGTTTGCCCGCCTCCACTCTTGCCGTCGTCACTGCCGCGCTACGCTGGGCACGCCGACCTGCGCATCTGACACTACTCTCCTTGAGAAAAGAAACGGATGTCTTGGCAAGAAAGGAGGGTCGTCTGCAGAGCGGAGTTGGGCATAGGCGTGAGGGGTGGTGGTGGTGGTGGTGGACGGGTCTGTTGTGTCAGCAGTACGTGCAGAGCCACAGCCACATGAATTTAAGAAAAGGTATGGAGCCTCTCGGAATAGAGCAGTTTTTTGCTGCCTTCTTCGCGGTTTCCACAGGTGCACCCCCAAAACATACACCCGTACGCACAACCGTGCAGGGACTCCTTCGCATCCGTGAGATGCCCCGCGCCCCTGCGCTCAGTTGCCCTTCCACGTCTGTGTGATGGGGACACCGCACTTGGGGCACTCCTGCGAGTACCGCAGCCACTCCTCCATGTGGTGCACGTGACCGCCATGCCCGCAGGATCGAAGCCAGAAGAACATGCCCTCCACAACTTCTTCGCAGATGACGCACGTCATGGCGCAGCGGTTGTGGCAGCGCCGACACGCCGCGTTGTTCGCGGTGGGGTTCGCGTCGCACCCGTCGCAGCCAACGGCGGTGCGCTGCTCGGGACGACGGGCCATGCCCACGCCGGCACCGACAAAGTGCGACTCTTCCCCTTCGTCGGCGTTGCCCCCGTCTCGCTCAGCGTCGACAACGTCGTCGAGGCTGCGACGGCTGTGACGGGAGCGGAGACGCGTGGTGCGTCGGTTGTGCTGGCCACGCGGCCGCACGCGAGAGAAGGAAGCAAAGACAGACTGGGGACATTGCGCCAGCAACGCTGCCGGGCACGCTGCTGCGCCCTCGCCGGCGGCGCCTTCGTTCAGGTGCGACCTTCCGGTTGTACTGGCACGGCTGCTGCTACCGTCCAGCCCCGGCTCTCGGCCGGTGACTACCTTCTCCAGAGGGGTCGCTCCATGGAGCGAATCAAGGGCCGATGCCGCACGCTCATTGGTGCTGTGCTCGGAGGGAAAGCCGACACCCGAGCAGGCGGGCGATGCGGGCCTTCCATCAGCTAGCCTTGCCCCAAGACCATCATCGTCCGCAGCGACCGAAGGGCTCGAGGACGTCGGCGACTCCACTGACGGCGTTGTCGCGACAGACGACGAGTTGCCACCGTCCCTGTAGTAGTGCATTTCCGATCCACATCGAATTGCTGCCGTAGCGTTATGGGTTCGTCGTGTCCCTTGCGCCGCGACCGTCGCATGCCGGCACTTATCGTCGTCGTGGCGCTGCTGACGCCGCTGTTGCTGTTGCTGTCGTCTCCCTCCTCTTCGCTGCTGCTGCTGTGGCGGCCACGACGCACGACTAGCTCGTACAACCGCACTGCGGCAGGAACGGCGTCCTGCTGGGTTCGGCTCCACAGCTCCGCCTTTGAGCAGGTACCGCAGTACACATAGGTCATCTGCTTCTCGTACGCGATGTCCGCAGCGCGCGGCAGCACCGGGTTCGTCGGCTCGCGAAAGATTTCCGGCATAACGAGGAGGAGCTCGTTGAGAGGCACGTAGAGCTGGCGCGCGTACAAGTCTGCGGTGTAGGTCTCCAGCCACTGAAGGGCGCGTATCTTCCACTCCTCCGGCGCGCAGTAGTCGGTGTGGCGCACAGATCCTCAGCATTCCCGGCGTTCATCCACGCACCACTCACCCCTTCCAAGCCCGCGTACGCATTGCGCGACTCCGGCGCTATGCTGCATGTGGCTGCTCCCTGCCTGACGACAGCGCGGTTACCATTGGCGTTGCTGTCAGAGCGGTGCAGAGGCTGTGGCGTGGGGAACATGGCGCGTGCTCGGTAGCTGGTGGGCGCAGCACCACCGCCACCGAGGCTGCCGACCATGGCAGATGTCGGTGGCGTGTCGCTGAGGCGTCGTGAGCTGTTGTTATGGCTGCGCGAGGGAAGACTGCTCGTCGAGGCTGAGGCTCGCAGCAAACCTCCGCTGCCAAGGCTGCCGACCATATCGGATCCCCCCGTCAGCCGTGGTGCACCACCGCCGCCTGCCAGCGTTGCCATGGAAGAGAAGCCACCCACAGGTGAGCTGGCATTGCCGGCGCGGTCTCCCGGCTCAGTGCCGCCTCCCTTCACAGAGGAGAGGGCGTCGACGCTGGCGGATGGACGCAGATGCGGATGAAGCTGTTTATGAAGATGATGCGAGGCCAGGTTAGGGGAGGGCGGCATCAGCGGGCATCGAAGAAAAAAGAGGCAGAGCTGACGGAGTTCATCCACCTCTTCCAGCGACGGGATCTTGCCGTTGGTGGCGTCTTCGCCGTCGTCGTTGTCTCTGACGTCACTGACACAGTGGAGGCCAATTCGCGTTCTCCCCGCGCCGTCGTCGTCGTCGTCGTCGTCCGTCGACGGGCTTCGTAGCGGCGGCGCAGCGGCGCTGGGTAGGGGGTCGGCCGCGGCCTCTGAGGCGCCCAGCCCACCTCTGCCGTCGCCTTCTTCTCCTTCCACCGCTATCCCTGGAGCGAACGCGGCAACGTGCAGTCGGTGACTAGGCCCTGCATTGTTGCGAGGGCTGCTCTCCTGCGGTGCTGCGGCACGGTGTCTGTCTCGCGCACCAGCGCTACCGTCACGGCTCACTCCACTGCCAACGTGGTGTCGACAGGCGCGTGCCTCGAGAGCCATCGCGTACGTCGCCTCCGCGACCTCGCTGTGCAGGCGCCACCAGAGGCAAAAGAGGATGTACAGAACGAGGCTGTACTGCACGTCTCCCATGAGCGACGCGTATTCAAGCTGCTGTGCAGTGATGGATATGATGAAGGAGACGTGGTGCGAGCGCCAGGCATGAGCGGCAGCGCGCCACCACTGCGCGCGCGGATCGCAGGCGGCCTCGTTCGACAACTCTGCAACGAGTGCGGCGTCCGTGTGACCCACCTCGACACCTTCTACGTCATTCAGTGTCGTTGCGGCGTCGCCAGCGGACCACGCGGGATTGCCAGACACGTCGACCCCACTGTCGTCCCCGCCTTGCGATGGACGCCGATTTGTGTGGGCACCACCGCCCGCGGAACCGGCACAGCCGGCCTCCCAACGCTGGCGCATCATTCGCTCACAAATGCGCGCGTTCTCTTCCATCATGGCCGCGACCTTGTCATCCACATCCTCGTGACTCGGCACCGGCACCCCGTATCCCCAGTCGACCATGTGAGTCGGACCAGCACTTGGCGCACCAGAACGCATGCGTGGGGGCCCACGTGTGCTGCTGTTGCCCACACAACGTCGCTCTCGGCCAGCTGCGACACCGGAGTAGATGCCGCCAAGCTGTGGGCAGTACGGCTCTGTGGTCTTCCGCTGCTGTGACCTCCACTCGACATCTTGGCGACCGCCTACGCTGCTGCTGCTGTTGCGCCACAACGAGCGCGGGAGAGCGCTCGAGGTGTGGGCGTCGTGTGCTGCTGCTTCGCGCGAGGAAGTCTGCGAGCGGGCAGGGCCGCGAGGCTGCGCTGCAGGCATAGGATCTGCTCTGTGCGGCGCCGTATCATCTGCCGCCGCTAACGCCTGCGCCGCCGCCTCGGCGTCCGTGCGCTTGTGCCGCAGGGCTTTCATGGCCAGCGCCAGCTCGTAGCCCATGTCCCACTCGAGTGCGAAGCGCACGAAGGCGAGCTGCTCCGCTTGCTTCTCCGGGTACGACCAGCCGCACACTGCATCGCTCAGCACAAAGCTCTCCACGGCCACGGTGACGACCCTCTGTGAGGCTAGATAGACATGCGCCGGCATCAGCTGAGAGCTCGCGGTCGCCGAGCGTGTGGGCACGACGGCACCGCCACACACGCGACTTCCCGCCGGGGCCAGTATCGAAAGCGGCAGCAGCAGTGGAGACGTGGTGGCTGTTTCTGGCTTGAGCTCCGCGCTGGCGGGGCGCGAGGCGGAGGAGAACAGAACTGTAGGCAGGTCGTGGCGGACAGCAGAGGCGGCCGCCAGCGTGGGTGAGTTGTCAAGGCTAGCAGGTGCCACTGAGAGAGGCGCCACGCTAGCAACCGGCGCTGACGTCTTAGCAGCACTGGGGGAGAAGCGTGACACTCGCGGTTCTTCACTGCCGTTGCACTTCCCGCGGGCCTTGCAGCTGCCACCACTACCGCCGCCGCTGCACACGCGCACGCACTCATTCAAGAGCGGGAAGAGTTGCGTGAAGACCACGCCGCTGCCGCCTCCGACGATGTCGAGGTCACCGGGCACCGAGGGAAGAGCCCCGAGAGAGGAGCTTGTGATCAGGAGTGAGGAAGGGCTGGGCCCACCACGACCGCTGCCGACGCGTTGCTGCTGTGGGGAGCATGCGGAGCTCACGGAGGCGTTGGCGCTCGTCGATGCGCCAGGGTACGCAGGGAAGCTGTGTGCCGCTGCCGCGTGTACTTGGGCGGCCGGCGCTGTCGGGGCAAGCTGGTGTGGACTTCCACAGCTGCTTTCACTGTTGTCGATGTGCATGACGCTGATCGGCGATGTGGCTGCGGACTGAGCTGGACCAAGGCCAGATGAACCGTAGGCACCACTACCACAGGCGGCTCCACAAGGTGGCAGCTGACGCAAACGCGACGGGGGCGGGGAGACAACGGCGACATCGTCTGACGATGGCACAACACTCAGGCTCGGAGTGACGTCAAGCACGCTAGCCACGACCGCAGGGCCGTCGTCGCCAGAGTTGATGACGAGAGCTGCATCTTCCACCTGCGAACGGCCTGGCGAGTGGAAGATGCACTGATCACGGGGTTCGCTGAACCGGTTGCGACTAAATCGCTCTCGCCATGAAGCGCCCAACAGTCGCTTGATCCAAGCGACTGCGGAGGACGTGCGAGAGGAGCTGCGGCTAACGCGTTCAGTAGCCGCCGCTGCCTCTTCCTCCACATGCGTCACCTCGGGATACGGAGAGGAAACGTGGCCGCTCGCCTCAGCATCCCTCACGGGCTGGAATTCCATCCCTCCATCGTGATGGACGCCGAGGTAGGGATGGGGCGAGGCGCTGCTGACACCGCCGCCAGCGCCCGCATTGCTGGCGTGGCGCCTCGGTTCTCGGGAGTGCTGCGGGGAGACCGTTCCCGCCTCGCTCACGTCCTCCAGGCTCCACGGCGGGTGCTGGAGGAGTCCGATGGCGTTGGCCGCAGTGCCGCCCCCACCACCCAATCCGCGAGGGCCAGCAGGCCCGCCGCTCGTGCCCTCTCCCCAGATCGCCGCTACGGGCATGTGCCGTCCACCAGTCGACGACGAGGGGTTGGCAACCGAGCATCGCCGCGCCAGCATTCTGCACTGCGGGCTCGGCGGCGTCGAGTTGGAGCCTTGCGACGACGTGGCTCGACCGCGGAGGCCGCCCGTCTGCGTGAATGGCGAGCGTGGGCGGCGCGACCGCTGCTCCTGCAGGGCCGCGAGGCCACTCGCCATGCCGGGCCCAGTGGAGGGATTGACGCCGGGGAGCTGGTGCCGCCTGCTCGTCCACTGCTGGCGTAGTGCGGCTTCCTTCGACACTTGAATGGCAAGACGGCGAATAAGTTGCCCGCACTCGCGTCGGATCATCTGATGGTAGTGGCGCCGCAGGGCCGCGTTCGTGTTGCGAATGGTGTAGGAGTGTCCGAAGAGGTCGGACACGATGGAGGTAGTCGGCAGAACGGTGAATGTGGTGAGTAGATCCGCGTACGGGTCGCGCACATACGCCGGCAGCATGGCCAGGCACGCCTCTTCCTCTGCGATCCGCTTGCTGTACAGCTCGCCGAACTCATCTCTCGACTTGGAATCAAGCTGCTGGCGTAGCCGGTGAAGCTGCTGATGTTGCTGTGGCTTCACTCCCCGAAGCTGCACCCGCTCGGAGCTGGTCATGACGGAGTCTTCTGGGAGGCTGTTCAGAAGGCTGGTGCACACCACGTCGCCGCTTTTGAAAATTGTCACCAGTGTCAGCTCATTGAGCCATGCAAAGTCGTTCGACTCGTTGGTCGTCGTGTCACCGCGCGGGGCGAGGTGCTTGACGACGCACACAGGAAAAAAGCCGTTGGTGGCATCCCAGATGGAAAGGTCCGTGTCGGTCGTCATCGCCGCCGATGCGAACCATAGCTGTGAGTGCAGCAGGTCAACCCAGGTGAAGGCGCCAGGGGCGGACGGGACAGTTGAGTCGGGCAGGTTGCGCGCCGCCAAGAGCGCCTGGGCAGAGGGCGTGAAAGACATGTAATGGTGCCGCTTCGGCTCCGTGAGCCTTCCCATGGATGAGGGTCGCCATCGTATGCGGCTGATGCACACGTAGTTGTCGATATGGGGCAGATACGGCTGCTCGGCGAGATACGACGACGTGCTGGCAGGAATCATCTTGGTCATGAAGCTTGCGTCTGCACTTTCAGGGGCAGTGTCAGCAGATGCTAACGCCGACGAGGCGGCGAGTGGGCTTCCTTTGGGCTCTGATGAGGTGGCGGGTACCGCTGTCGCTGCGGCCGTGGCGACCCCGGACAACCACGCAGCGGCGGCGCCACCGACGGGCATGACCTGCAGAAATGATATGCGTGTGTCGGGCTTTGTCTTCTCGCGGCGGAAGCACACGGCGAGAAGGTCGGAGAAGATCGGGTGGAAGGCGACGGACAGGCCCGGACCGCTAATGTCGAAGCACCGCTTCGCCTCCACTTGACGGCGAGAGTAGAGAAGCACCTGCCCGGTGTTACCGCACTCCGTGACCACGACGATGAGATCGGGGTTGGACGGTGAGAAGGCGATGTCTCGAACGACGCTACGCGTGTTGTGCGCCGGCGGTCGCAGCACCAGCTGGGGCGCGTAGACGCGCCAGCCGCCCGTGGGCACCTGCCACACCTCAAAGTGGGTCGCTGGAGAGCTGAGAGCGAGAGTGTAGGGGTGGTGAGGATCCCAGACGATCTTCTCCACTCGCATGTACGTGATGTCGATGTTCAGCTCAATCAGCTCCTTCGCCAGCGGCCCCTTCAGGTTGCGCACAGCATGGGGCAGGTTTCTGGCCGCAAACCCCGTTGTGGAGAAACCTGAGCTGGTCGGCGTGGAAAAGCTAGTCTCGTGCGGCGCGCTGCCTTGGGAGACGGAGGCGGCGCTGTAGGAAGGGGAGCTGACCAGTGACACGGAGGCAGGTGTGTAGAGCCCGGAGATACCGCCCAGGCTGTTCGTCGAGGCTGCCGGTGTGATCCCGCCCGAGACGCAGTCGAGGTTTGCCACGACCGCCATCGCCGTCGAGCCGCCGCCAGCAGCCATGGCGGAGGTGAGAGTCTTGCCTTTGTACTGCGAGCGCGTCCACTGCTGCGGGAGGTACGTACCGTCCGCCTTGAACTGGATGGCGTCGAGGAAGATGGTCACTGTTCGCGCCGGCTGAATGAAGGCCAGAGAGGCCTCCTCAGTGCTCGGGTACCACGCGACGCTCTCCACCTTGTTGAGGCCGCCGAAGACACCGGTATTACGCATCAAAAACGGCGCAGGCCCTACCGGCGGCGGCGACGATGCAGTGAGGTCGGACGGAGCCGCGGTGCCGAGGGAGGCGTGAGCGCGCTCGCCGCCTGGTGGCGTGACTGCATTCGTGTTTGCCTGTTGCTGTTGCTGCTGCTGCTGTCGGTGCTGCCGCACTGCGGCCGCCACGTCGTGGCCCACTATTGCGATCACCTCCACCACGTGAATTTGACGTGTGCTACCGATCGCCAGCGCGCGAAAGCTTGGATGGTAGTCGAGGCAGCTCAGGCCCTCGCTGAGGCGCAGGTGGTTTGACAGGCCCGAGACGGACATGCCGCTTGTGAGCGTACTAGAAGGCCCGGGCGATGAAGCTGCACCGCCGTCTCCTGTCCCTCCTGCCATGGCGGTCGCCGAGGGAAGAGCGGGGCACGGGATTGTGCCATCGAGGCTGCACCGATATAGTGGCGGGGAGGTTCCGCTAGCCCTCTGCTGGTGATGCTGCTGAGGTGAAAGGGAGGGGCTTTGGCCACTCGCCCCGCCCCCTCGAGCCGCACCTGCTGACCGAGCGGCCACGTTCACCTGGAGAACGGAGGGCGGGCGGAAGGGAGCGAGTCCGGGGCGCTTGAAGGTGGCGATCGATGGAGAAGTGATGCCCATGACATCACCGTGGCCGCCGGATGGGAGTAGGCCAGGAGGAGGACCGGGAGCTGCCAACGTGTCGCTGCTGCCACCACGCTCTTGTGTAAGTGGTGCCTGCAGGGGGTTCGAGGCGCCCGCGGAGGAGAAGCCCGCCCTTCCTGTTGCTGGCGGCACCGCGTGGTCTACGGCGGCGCCTCCTGCAGCAGCACGTGGCTGCGTGTCCGCCGGGGACCGTTGAGGATTTTTACGCAATGAGACAGGCATGCGCTGATGTGTGTGGCGTGTGCGAGTGTGCCGCCGTGTGCACGGCGCGTTTCGATAAAGGAAGAGAAGGACAAGTTCCTTCAAGAGCGAAGAAGGCACGGAAAATAGGGTAAAGAAAGAGGAAGCTCATGCGAGATGCGTACAGAGGAGTGGTGGTGGTGGGCACTCTATTGGGAGTGGGCTTTGACCGAGTGCCAGCGAAGCTGCCGACAGATCGACAAGGGGGGGGGGGGAGCGATGAGTGGAGAGTGGCACAAGGCGCGTGTTCCGCGACGCAGGGAAAACGTACCCCCGCCCCCCGCCCCCCGCCCGCCCAGGTTATCGTCGGAGCGCCAGGAGAAGGAGAACAAAGCTGTTAAAGTCCGGCTCGTATATCTTGTCTGGTGCGTTGGCACGTACAGAGGCGACACGCATACCCAACGAGAGGCGCAGGCGCTTCCGCTCGACAAACCACCAGAAGAGGAGGAGGCGTCAAGCCATCGTGGGTGGCGCCGCAGCAGTGGTGCAGCGCACAGCTGTTCCGTCGTATCTCTTGTTCGCTTGCTCAGGTCCATCGGACTAGAAAGGGGGATGCGGAGAACGGGAGCCGAGGTGGACAGTGACGCTCCTGACAACGCAGCCAACACCACCACCGCACTCCTCCACCACATCAAACTGAAAGAGTGAAAACACACACACACACACACACAGACGAAGAAAAAATATATGGAAGCCGCTGAAGTGGTTCGCAAGGCTGCGGAGACACAGGAGGATGGATCAAGAAGTGGAGGAGAGCGAGCAACGCGTGCGCAGACACCCATGGTGCATTGTCCATCACCTAAGCCCCCCCCCCCCCCCCCCCCCCGCGCGCTCACTACTCCTTCTTGCACTTGTCGTGGCGTGCCTAGCGTACGACACGCTTTTTCGGCTGTGCAAGTCGCCACGCCTTCACGGTCGACTTGGACAGAGGCCGCATGACCAAAGACTTGGGGGCCTGCACGGCGCGGCGGGGTGGCGTGACGGCGCACTTCATTCCACCAGTCAAAGTTCTCAGCTTGTTTGAGGTGGCGCGCCGTCTCTGCGGTGGCGGATGCGGCTTGCGCATCGACACGGAGGCCGCGGCGGGCATCTTTGACTGGCGACCACGTCTCCTGGACATGGGAGAGCTCCTCTGTGCGGCCAACGCCCGTGTCCGGTGTGAGGTTTTCAGCTTCCGCCCTCGCTTGAGCGCCTTGACTTGCGGTTTTTGGGGCTTCGCAGAGGCCTTGTGGTGGCTTCTTTGGGGTTTGGCGCCACCGGCGCGAGCTTGATTGAGTGTGTGGGAAGGGAGAGCAGGGGCTTCTGCTGTCCTCCACGACGCCCGGGCTTCGATGACGCCGGCACAGCCGCTGCTGCCGCAGGCCGACGGGCTTTTATGACTCCTGCAGTAATCGCCTTCGCTTTTCTCTTAGCCAGCTCTCGTGCGAACAGCGCGGCCAACGCTCTCGCGTCCTCTTGCAGCGCCGCCATTCGCGCCTTCTCCGCCTTCTCTGCCGCCTTCTCCTCTGGCGTGAGCATCAGCGGTTCCGACGAGCTAAGGAAGTCAACGGGATTCATGAAGCGGCTGCGCACTGGCATCGCATCCGTGAGGAGGTACGATGGCGAGAAGGAAGGCTGGGATGATGACGCCTCCTCACCGGCCGCGTAGTGATTCATCGACGCGACAGCGCTGGAAGCCGGTGGAGAAGCTGCTGAAAGCCGCTGCGACAACGGCGCAGGCGACGTGCGAGGGCAGCGCTCGTGCTGCTTCTTCGGGGGTCGGCCAGCACTTCGCACTGGACTGGATCCTCCATACACCCTCGGTTTAGTTTTGAAGCGAACCACTGCGGTGGAAACCTTGCGATGGGACGCAGCAGCAGCGGCAGCGACAGCGGTGGTGCCTGAGGAATAACCGCACCGCTGCTTGGGCGCTAAGCAAGCGAAGAAGAGAGTGAACATTGCTAACGCGATCGTGCTCAGTGCCCGCGCGTGGAATGTGACCGCACACAGGGCAGCAGCCAAGAGGGGGTACAACGGTGAAGATCGCCGCCTCAATTAGCCATGGACCCACGGAAAGGAGGAAAGCGCGCAGGAGATTCGTTGCCTTGCTTGCATGATGTGTTGACGTAGCTTGCCAGGCGGTGAGGATCGGGGGTTGTGGGTGATGGTTGTGCTGAGGGAACACGTGCGTGTGCGGGTACAGGGACGCTATTGGTGGGGGAATATTTGATTCGGTGACTGTATCAGCAGGCGGGAGCAGCGCCAGTGACGATGATGTAGAGGATAGTGCCCTTGCTGTTGCTGCAGAGGAGCTTGAAGATCGTGGGGTGCGTGTGGGTATCCGGGGGTGGGAAAGGGGCGAGGGGGCTGAGTTCTATGAACAACAACAACGAGGGGTGGGGGTGGGGGGGGGGTAGAGCGACTGGGATAAGGAAGGAGGGGCGGGGTGGGGGGAGATAAACACCCTCAAGGAGAGTGTCTAGACGATCTATGACTTTATGGACTGAACGAGGAGCAAAGAAGAAAGGAAAAACGAAATGAAAAAAAAAAAGAAGACGGAAGGTCGATGGCGGGTGACGCCACGCCGCTCTTGTGCTGTGAGACTTCTCAACCGCCCTGCGTATGAGTGATCGTCTTGCTCACGGTTATGCGTCTGCTGTCGCAAAAAACAAAAACAAAGCAGCGTCCAGCGCCTTTTTATTTCGCTTCCCTGTGCCGCTGCTGCTGTTCTTGTGGGAGATAAAGAGAGAAAGCCGCCGTGCTGCATCCGTGCGAGGGAGCGGAGTGGAAAAGATGGGTGGCGGCGACATGCAGGCCCCGATAGAGAAAGTTAGCGAGAGAGGCACGAAAAGAACGAGGCGGCGAGTGATGGGTCACCGAAGTGATGCGAGGAGGTGGAGGAGCCGAGCAAAGACAAAAATGGTTGGGGGCGGGGAGTGGGGGTGGCATGAGGACGATGGCTTGCGTGTGTGTACCTCCACTCGACTGTCGGGTCGGGCTGACTGCACGCACAGTAAATTGCGGGCGGAATGCATACAAAGAGCGAGAGATCAAGTGAGTGCGAGACAAGGACTTCTGAGAGCAAGTGGCATAGGCAACTCTGCTTCCGCACGCTGGTGCCACTGCGGCGCATCTCCGATGCTCCACCACTTTCCACCCTCTGCCTTGACAGAGAGGGCGCGCATGCATCTCTCCGTGTCTTCCTTCGCTGCTGTCGTTTGCGGCCTTGTCTTGCTCGTCCTTTGCGCACTGGAACAGCTGTGTCGACACAAGCAATCGTAGCTGGTGAGGTTGCTCTTCTTCGACCTCCTTTCCTGCTATCAAGAGTCCGCTTCTCTGCCATACAGCGCGAGGTCATACGCCCCCCACCCCCCCCCCGGCCCCTGCCACAGACCCCATCCGCGTGGTGCGAAGCACGCCGTAGACACAGGCGCTGCAGCAGTGCGCCGCCCCAGCCGTCTGAGAGCACGGTCTCTGCACAAAACTCTACCCGCGCACACACGACGCCGGCCGCCACCTGGTGCATCCCCCTCGAGGAGGGGGGGAGGCGCACTCAGGCTCCCCACACCTCTGTAGGCAGCGAGGGCCAGGGGTGCGTGGGATGCGCTCGCGTCACGCTGACACGCTGCCTACCATATGCATGCTGCAAACACGTGCACTGTCGCAGGTCGCTGCGGCGCAACACCGTCCAGGACCTGAGCGCCGACGTCAGCAGCGATACATCGCCTTGACCTCCCCACGTCGCGGGTACTTGGCCCTGTCGCCAGCGGAGGTGTTTTGGCATGGGCAGGGGATAGGGGGGCTCGCCCGGCTTCTCCACAGACAGTATGAGTGGGTCACTGGACCCTGTGATGCCGCGCGCTGAGGTGTGTGCGTCCACCCCCCCCTTCCCGTCATCAGGGACAAGCTTTGGTATGGGTGTGGAAGGGTACGAGAGGATAAGAGCGAGAGGCACCACAGCAAAAAGCAAAACACACACACAGGAAAGGGAGAAGGAGCAGCATGGAGACGCCGCCTGAGAGGGCAACGCGGCTTCGTCGACAACAACGTACAAGCGAAAGGAAGGGGGCTACAAGGAGATACCACCACAACCATGTCGATGCCAAACCACAGCTGGCAGAGGCGCACCTAACCCTTCGCAGAGATAGACGTGTGTGTGTGTGTGTGCATGTGCGTGTGTGTTTTGCCTTGCGCACATCCCCCTCCGCGGATCACGCAGCGCGTAGGGGGAAGTTTGCGAAGCAGAAACTAAACAAAGGAAGCGAATACGTGAAACCGCCACAACACACACTCACACACACGCACGCACGCATAGATTTAGGCCTAGATAGATATAAGCGAAGAGACTATGAAGAGGACATCGACGAGAGAACAAGGAAGGTAGTTGCTGAGGAGACGAACAACAACAAAGAAAAAAACATAAAACCCATGCGAGCCCCAGAACACACACACACACACACACACACAAATAAGAAAAAGGATAGAGGCTTTTTAGTTTTGTGTCTCTGTGTCTGTCTGTGGGAGGGGGAGGGGGACGATGATGACGACGCCTCATGGCAGTCGCGAAGGGGCGAATGAGAGAAGGGAAAAAAGGGTGTGCGTGGGAGACGGTAAGAATGGTGCGCTACGGGTCGATGAGGAGAGAAGCGATCGAAAATAAGCCCAAGACAAAAAAGAAGACGAGCACGCACGCAGGCCGGAGAGCAAAGAGAAAAAGGGGGCACACATACAGCATAGAGCATGCTCAGGTCAGATGGGGAGGGGAGGGGAGGGGAGGGGAGGGGAGGGGGGGGCGCTACAGCCGTGTGTCTGGGCATGTGGGGGAGCACACATACGCGAGGAAGCAAGCGGGCGTGACACTGAGGATACACATGTGTGCAAGAGGAGAAGCTGTCTTCATTCCTTTTTTCAATCATGATGGATGAGTACAGGAACAGACACGAGGGCACACAGACACACACACACACACACACACACACACACACACACACACACACACACACACACACACACACACACAGGCACCAGCGCTCGAGTGGAATATAGAAAGGAAGATGAGAAGTAAAGAGAAAGAGAGACGGAGAGAGGGGGAAAAAAACTGTAAATATGTAAATAACTACACACATACATATATATATATATATATATGTATATGTATGTGTGTGCGTGTGTAGATGAACGACGAAGGAGGACAACAGGAAGCGAAGAAGATTCCCACAGGCACATACGACGTGTAAAGAAGAGAGAGAGAGAGTGTGTACTGAAAAATAACAATGCGCACTCATGGGAGCACAACGCGGACGAGAAGGGAGAGGGTGGCAGGGAAGGGCTGGATAGCAGCAGGAGCAACAGACTACTACGCCGGCCGCAGCGTCTCGGAGAGGGGGGGGGGTAAAGAAACGTGGCGGCGGCGGCGGTAAGAAGGGAGTGGAGAGGCGGCGAGCTGCACCGAGGTTGAGGGAGGCGTGTCGGTGACCGTAAAAAGGCCGACGAGAAAAAAGGCGTGGTAAGACGCAGGTGTGCATCGCGTAGACCAGGCAGATAAACAGAGAATAGTGAGGAGACCAGGAGAGGGAGTGGGCGGGTCGGGAGATGGGCCAGCCTATTCAGTGAAGGTGGCGAGAGACAAGAGAGAGAGCGACACCGTTGCAGAACACATTCCGCGGCATCCCCTCTCTTCTCTTTTCAAGCATCCACACCCGCGCCGAACATCCCGTCCCTGCCTTCTGTGCCGTGCCGCGAGCCCCTCGACCTCTCCTGACCTCTCCTTTACGTGGTGTGCATCTTTCGCGGCGCTACTTGCTTTCCATCCCTCTCGGCTTACCATGGCTACAAGTGGAACATGTACCCCATCTCCTCCAGCATGTCGGCGTTGCCCAATGGCCGCAGCCTTGCCCCAGCACCGCTGGCTGCATCGGTCTTGCCCACGGTACTAGAGGCGTTGAGTGGGGACACGGCTAGGCTACCTAACATCAAGTGTTGGTGCGTGGCGTGATTGCTAGCCGGCGCCTTTGGCGGCGACGGCTTCACGGCGGAGTAGTTCTTCGAGTCCGGCAGGCCTGCTTCACCGTAGCCGTAGTAGTCGTACGGGTCCTCCAGCGACGCGTCGTCGTCGTCATCGCCGTTCGTAATCGACTTCTGGTTATTGTGATGGGAAGGGATGCTGCTGTCTCGACTCACAGACACCGATGTGCCTGGCGGCGCCGCCGCCGCTGTGGTGATGGTCTTGGACTTATTCATCAAGACCAGCGCCGACAGGGGCGGCGACCTGCCCCTTGAAATCGAGGCGGCGGTACTGCTGTTCGACCCGGGAGACGTCGGGAAGGAATGCTTCCGCGTGTTCCCAGAGGCGCTTACTACAGCGGTCTTGATCACACCGTTCGAAGATGGCTTCGCGGCTGCGGAGCTGACCGTGGTGAGCGAAGTCTTCGTCGCTGACGGCGTTGCAAGACTTTTCACTGTAGCGGTGGGAATGCTGGTGCCTGTTGCCATGGATGGGGAGCTTGTCGTTACACCGGCCGTTGCATCACGTGCCGGCGGTGGCACTGCTGCGGTCGCGGTGGCGCTGGTCGGCTTCGAAGGCGCGAGGCTGCTCAGTAACTCAGTGCTGAGGCTCTTTGGGGCACCAGCAGTGGCGGATAACTCAGGTACCGACGCTGCGGCCTCGTTCGGTGGCGCTGCTGGTGCCACAGCCGCATTGCCCTTCTTTCCCAGCGCATTCTTCGCAGTGCTTGATTCTCTCAATGAGCCGTTGCTGGGTCGCTGTGGCTGCAGGCGATGATGGGCGACGGCCGCCCTAGCAGCCGCTGCGCTGGACGGCGGGTTCCCTGCTGCCTCTCCAGCAACCTGCGACAGCGGTGCCGGCGGTCGGGGTTGTGGGGATTGAAAGAGGTTGATACGCAGCGACGGCGCCACCGCGCCGTGAAGACGATCGCCACGTGACCCGATGTCTGACAGAGTGCCGTCAAATGGAGCTGTAGAGGCCGCCTTTTCTGTTGCTGTGATGCTCTTTGAGCCAGCCGGCACCTCGCCGCTGAGGGTGGACAACGAGCGTGCGGCGGCTACGGGTGTCGGAGATGCGTCGGGCACGGGTGCACCGCCGTCCGGAGAGGACCAGGCGGGAGACCTGCAAAGGAGGGTCGCGGAGGGCTGCGCTACAGGCTTCGGCTCCGCCACGGAAGCAGCACCGGCGGTGGCCCACGCCGCACTGCCGGCATTGGTAGGGAGTGGCGGGTCAGTTGCGAAGTATGGGGCCACGGTAGACGTCGCTGCCGACGGAGGTTGGTGAGACTTCCCGGTCGGCTGATTCGTGACGGCCATTGCAGCCGCCTTGACCTTGTCGAGCTGTGGAGGAGCCGCTCTTTGCTTGCCGCGCGACTTCGGTGCTTGTACAGATTTTAGGGAGTTCATCGGTTTACTAAGCACGTGCTGAGTCCTGGTCATGGGGAGCGGCGGGGCTTGCGGGGCCTTGACTGCCGTCGGTGTGGCGGTTGTAACAGTGGCGGCCGCGCGTTCTGACGCCGTGGTCGCCACTTTTGCCGTCTTCTTGTTCTTGACCGAAGCGGTACGCTGAATATTCGAAGGTGCAGGAAGGGGGTTCTCATCCTTGTCTGTGGAGCTAGCCGCCTTGCTGCTATCAGGGCTCTTCGACGCGCGCTTCATAGGCTGGAGCTCTGCCGTCGCGGCAGCGCTCTTGAGACGCCCTGGTTTGCTGCCGGGGTGCACGCCGGGCAATGGCGCCGCCGCAGTCTTCGAGGCATCTTTGGTGGCGCTAGTGCCACTGCGGGCTGCAAGTGTCTCCCCAGAATGCGAAACCGACGTGCGTCTCCGCGCCACCTGTCTGGGCAGCGCTGGCGCCTCTTCTCTCCCCTTTGTGGCCGCCGGTGGGGCGGCCTTCGTGGCTGTTAGCGCTGTGCCCGTGCGGGGTAGCGTGCCCGTGCGGGGAGGGGGCACCCCTTCAGCGGCGCCCGCGCCCACCGGGTCCGTCTGGTTTGTATGCTTGAGGACTGTCTCTGCCGTCATCCGAATTCCAGTCTCGTAGCCGTGCTTGTCCGAGTCCTCCGCGCCCGTTGCCGTGGAGGTTGAGTTGTTTTGCGCAGTGGCGCTGTTGCCGGCGGCGAAGACGACATTAGCCGGCGGGGCGTGGGTCACCGAGTGGCTTAGGCTGAAGGAGCGCATGGCAACGCCGCGGATGCCCGCATTCGGCGCGGTTGTGTGGTGTGGCTGGCCCACCGCGCCGATTAACGGCGCATCACTCGGCAAGTTCGACATCGACGCTTCCGGGTACGGAAATCGGCTACTCACGCCTGCGCCGAGGAGGCCGCTAATGCTGTGGGGACCCGCCGGGTGATATGCTGAAGGGGGAATGGTATTGCTTGCGTTCGCCGCCGACGCGTCGTGAAATGTGCTGTACTCCAAGGTGCTCTGCCCTCCAAAGGCGCTCTGCGAGTTGCGCCGCATTGTGCTGCACTCGGCTTCGTCGTCGGTGTCGCTCCCCTCGCTGTCGCTGTCGAAGCCGGAGGAGGAGCTACCACCACTGCCGTCGCTGTCACTGTCGCCACTGTACTCATCAGAGTTGTTGCATCCACCGTCGTCCTTGTCCTCATCTTCGTCCGCTTCATTGTGACCACCCATGTAAGAGTAGCGATCACCGCGGCGAGGAAAGTCACGCGCAGACTCAGATGCCGCCTGCGGCCGCGTTGGTGACTCTTGATGCGCCCCGATGGTACAGCGGGGAGTGTGTATGAGCCTCAGCGCCACCGTCCCCTGGTCCTGCTGCGCACCTCCGGCGCGGGACTCGCTCTCCGACTGGCATTTGCGCAGCGCCGGTTGAGCCCCTGCCATACCGCCGGCACTGTCTTCGCTGTCGGCACTGCGTGGCTGTGCGCTTCGAGACTGCTTGCCGGCCCCGTGCTCCCCCTCCTCTCCCTCAGCAGCGCCTATCGCCTGTTGGTCGAGGCTGCCTGCGACAGCACTGTGGTTGCCCAAGAGGTGCTGCTGCGGCTTCTGTTGTCGCGGTGGCGGCACGCCGTTCGTTCTAGACTGCAGGGATGCTTGCGACTGCCCCGGATGTTGCTGCGGGTGCGCATTCGGCTGATATGGGTTGGACACCTGCATACCGTCTCTCTCTGCGCTCTTCCGCTCCTCTCCGCCGGCGGCCACTGCAGGGCTGAGGACCACAGCCAGGGTAGGGATGAGCTGCGGAGCTTCGCCCGCCCCTTTCGCACTCTCGAAGGCGTCCACGAATGCCGGCGCTGCCGCTTCCGTGTCATTGCTCATCCCTGTCCCTGCCTTCGATCCTGTCTGCCTTAGTTCCTCCATCACGTTCGCGTTCTCGTCCTCGACGTCAAGGTCGATGCCGCGCGGGCTATCGACCAAACGCATGTGTGACAGTGCGGACGACCACCACCAGCTGCTGCTGCTGCTGCTGCATGGTGTTCGGCCAGGGCGCGATTCCGCCAAGCCTTCTCGCTGCGGCACATTCGGGTTCACATTGTTCTCACGCCTAAGCTGCCGCTGGTGCTGGTGGTACTGATGCACGCCATCTCCACCATGACCAAAGTAGCGGCGCTGCTGCATCATCATCCAGTTGCCGTTTCGCATGTTAGCGTCCACGCCAGGGTACATCTGATTCGCGCCCGGGTTCCACATGCCTTGCGTCCGCTGCTGTTGATAGTACTGCAGTTGCTGCTGCTGGCGCATAGCCATAATGTTCGCGTCCGGGTGGCCCCCACCATATGGGTTCTGGCGGCACGAGTACATGGCCTGCTGCTGCCGCCATGGAAACCCGCCGTTTCCGTTGCCATTGTGCATCTCTTTGTGTGTATGCAGCTGTCCAGCTGCTCATTGGGTGCGGCTTTCTTGTGAGCCTGTTGCGTCTACTGCTCTTTGCAGCGGCGAGGGCTGACGCACGCTCACACTCAAGCGTATGAATGTGTTGGTGGCTGGGTGATAGGGCACGGAAAGGCAGCAGCGGGCTTTCTTGCCTGCACACGCCGCAACTGAGGGTGATGATGGAGAGCAGGAAAAAAGAGTTTGGCGAGCCGAAGGCTTCCTCGTCGCCCTGGTCTACTTTGCACGCGTTCCCGTCTGCGTGTGTGTGTGGATGCACCGACGCGGATGCACTGCTTCTTCGCTCTCCCTTTTTCTGCGTCCGCGAGGGTGCGCTGAAGAGAGGGGGTGGGGGTGGGTGGGAGGCCAGGCGAGGCGACGATGGCCTCTCCCAGGGCCCAAAGGAAGCAACAACGAGAGAGAGGGCGCGAAACGAGAGGCGAAAGCAACACAGGAAAATACGGATGTACGGGGAAATCGCCAGGGCACAGCGCGCAGCAGACGCAGGACAAGTTTCGCGTCGAAAACCTGTGTATATACGTTAATATAGATGCATGATAGCAACGTCAGCACATCGTTACGGCGTTTGGGGGCGCGGTGCCCATTATGAAGATGGTGCGCGCATGTGCATTCATGTGAGCCAGAGAGAGAGAAGGGAAGAGGATAGCAGAGGATGGGCGAGGGCGACACACACACACACACACACACACATAGAGAGAGAGAAGAGCGAGGAAAAACAGTGCAGGCCTTGAGGCCTCGAGGACGGACAAGAGGAGAGGGCAAAAAAAAAAAAAGAGTGCGGCAAACTAGTCGGTTTCACGGCAGTTCGTGCGGCTGCTAGGCTGGGGCTTGCGCTCTCTGTTTGCCCTATATGACAGTGTCGACATGCACGCCCCAGACATGGACACACTCCGCCTTACAACCAATAATAAAACGAGAGGCGAGGGGATGTCTGACGTGATGGGGACCGGTGCTGCGTTTGTTGAGCGTTTTCGACTTTCCCACGCGTCCATTCTGCCACGAACAGGGCAGTGAATAGGCGCAGGCCGCCACAGCTCACCTGGCCCTGCTGTACCACAGCTGAATCCTTGGTCCTCTGGGACGAACCATCGTGCCGTCAAGCCGGCCCGCGCGTCGCACGGGCTCTTTTGGCCATTCCTCGTCCCTTCCCCGCACATATGCACGCGCTAGCGGCGCCAGAAGGAGACCCGGATGCAGCAAATCGCCTTGATACGAGACAGCCGCGCCCAGCGGCCTGCTCGAGGGCGGATAGCGGTGGCGCTTGTCGTGTGGGTAACAGGCGGTGGCCTCGGCGAATGCCGCGCGACCTCGGGGAGGGTGTTGGCCAGCCGCAGGCCAGAGCCTTCTGAGACCCTGTGCACTTGCCTGCGTATGCCATGCTTCTCCCCCAGTCGTTTCAAGCTGCTGCATGCCGTAATAGGAAGACACTGCGCAAAGAGGGGGAGGACGTACATCTATTCATGTGTCCTGTTTTATGTGCTCGGAGACACCACCGTCGCCCTTTTCTCCCGCGACACCGGAGCGTTGAATGCCCGGGAGGCCCACTGCCCCAAAGGCCTGTCGGGGTGAGAAATGCGCCTCTCTTGCCGAATACAGACCTGCATGGAAGGTTCGCCAAGGGGCTGGGCCAACCAGCGCTGTCTGGTGTCGTTCAGCCGACCGCAATGCCACCGCGTACAGCGCAGGCGAGGCCCATAGATCATGCTCAACATCACTGCAACGCAGCAAAGGCAGAAAAGCAGGTGGTGGATGCGCACACTTATCGAGTCGGGGACACCGTTCGTAGTGAGCTGGTACGAGCGTAATCGCAGCTGCACGTCTCTTCGGTACAGCGCCAGCCCAGAGCTCTCCGCTGATGCCATGAGTCCACAAAAAGGCGTGGAGGGCATGCTGCCGGCTGCTTGGCTTCCCCACAAAGAGTTTGGGGTACTGGGTGCTGTGGCTCAGCACTGAGGTGGCTCCCGCATCATCGGGGGGCGGGGGCGGGAGCAAAAACGGGAAGTAGAAAAGAAAAAAAAAGAAGCATTCAAATTCAAAAAAACAATACACACACACACAAAAAAAGAATAGCCAATGCCACAGGTAGAAAAAAAGAAGGAAAGCCAAGAGCAAGATAGAGAGGGAGGGAGGGAGGGAGGGAGGGGAGTCAGCAGGAGAAATGGGCATGAAAGCACGCAGATGTGTATGCGATGTGCGTGTGTGTATACACACCGACGCAGGCACACACGCCGAAAGGAAGCAGGCGCGTCACACAAGAAGGGAAAACGAGAAAAAGAAAGACACGCACACACGCCCCTACACAAACGACAGACTTCGCCGTTGAAGACAGAACAAAAAAAACAATAAAAAAAATGCCAAGAGGTGTGCACATGCATACGGGCCTGTCGGCGCCCCGTCTCGAACACGCCCTCTTCCCTAGACGGACAGGAACACGCGTCGTCGTACTGCTCTCCCGAGTTCGTTCGCTGCACTCCTTCTTTTTTTTTTTTTGTTGTCGTCCCTTTTCTGACTCGCGGCTTGCTTAATGGCGGCCTGCTGAGCCAGGGGTGGGGGCGGGGACGGGCCGATTGAAGTCACCCCCCCCCTCCCCCAAGCCGCTCGACCAGCAAGCGAGCATGCGTCCACAAGAGGGAGGGGAAAGGGGCGTCTTAGGCGCCGTAAAGAGGGCACGTCGAAGAGAGAGCGAGCGAGCCGCCGGTAGAAATTACACGCACACACATACACACAGAGGGAGGGTGGGGAGGGGGAGATGACGAGGAGAAAGAGGGAGCACATGCCTCCTCCCGTGAAAACAAGCAAGCAAAGGGCATGTACGAGATGGCCACACAAAGAAGATACGTCACATACACGCGCGTGCGGGCGTTGGCGTCCAGGAGAATGCTACCCCTCCCGCTGCCGCCGCTGCTGCGCCACTTCTGAGCGAAAAGAGGAAAAGAAACCAAAGAAAGAGAGAAAAAGACGATGAGAGGGGAAAGGGAGGGACACACACACGCACACACACACACACACACGCGCAGATGAGATCACAAGCGATCCATGCAGGAGGAGGCACTGGTCCGGTGCGTGTGCAGCAGCGACCCTGCGCATCTTCCCACCTGCATCTCGCGTCTCTCCACCTCATATGCCTGGTAGCTCGTACGCAAGCGAGGTAAAAGACTTGCCTCCAACTGTGTCGCCCAGGCCCGGTGTCGTGCTTACATTGGCCGAACAACGGGGGCCCGGGGTGGAAGCGCCGCCGTTGTTGCTCTGCGCGCTGCGCGGCAACGGGTCCTCGTTTGCTTTTGGGGTGACGGGTGGCGTGATGGGGGCCAGATAGCCACCTGGGTACACCGCCTTTACTTTGCGGGCCGGTTGCTGCGGGGATGTCAGTACCACGGGTTCATGTGCCCCCTGCGCAGTGCTGGCAGGTCGGCTGTGCGCGGCAGGGTTAGAAACTCCTCGATCAGTGAACGGCAGCTTTGATGGCTGACTAGTACTGTTGCGTGTTTTCGCAGTGCAACCACCGTCGACCGCCAGGAGTGTTGTGGGACCTCGACTCGTAACGCCAAGGAGGCCAGGAGACACGGTGCTGTCCCGGCTGCCGCTGTCGACCCCCATAATGGCCGAGGCCTCGTCGTCCCCGCCCATCACGGAGGTGCCTGGGGACACCGTATTCCCGTTGCCTTTGGTTACCCAATACACACCCAGCGACGTGAAGGCGGCATCGTGCGCTTCATCGCACGCCGTTGCCGAGTAGGAATTTCGCCGACTGCCCATGCCAAAGGTGCTTCCGTAGACGAACTGCTCCCCGAGACCACAGCCACCGTTGCCGCCGCCCGCGTTGTGGTTGCTAGAGCTGCCAGCCTCGCCTCCCTGATGCGGGGTGTGCCGTGCAGCTGCAGCGCTCGGCGCGCGTGTGTCAGTGGCGTTGCTCACCCGGCGTTGGCCGCGCAGGGCGAGGGTGGCGGCAGTTCCACTGCCGGACGGTCGCACTGCCGACCCCCGCGCCACTGGCATCGAAGAGCTACCGCGATGCTCTTGTGACGGAGTTGGAATGGAAGGCGAGGTTGGCGGGTGAGGCGCCATGTTCGCCCCGGCGATTCCTGCTGATTGGGCACACACGCGATGCGGCGCGCGGTTTGGCACGAGGTCCGCTGCTGCTGCTGCCACCTCCTCGCCACCGCCGTCGTAGTCGTCACATGCGTAGAACAGACTCATCCCGGCACCGCAGCCCGGCATGCGAGACATGAACGACTCTTCCATGAGGGAGCTATTCATAAAATCGTACTGGCCATCCCTGAGAACGCTGTGACCCGTTCCGGCGCTGGCGACCGTCGAGGAACGTTTCTTCCACCTGCGCGGATGGGTCGAGCCGGCGGCGGCGTCGTTGTCGCTACTGCGTGGGTTGTCTGCGTCGTCTGAGTCAACGCTCTCGTCGTCATCGTCGTCCGAGCCGAAGCAGGCGGAGCGCTCGCCTGCGCTGCTCTCATCGCTGTTCGAGTCATCATCGCTGCTGTCGTTGTCAGAGCTGCCAGAGGACGAGGACGACGATGCTACCTCATTCCCCGCCACCCCACGCGCGGCAACCTTGTCCACGCCCCCAACCTCCCTTTGATCGCCAGCCGCTGCGGCTGGCGATGCGGTCTTAACAACGGATGGACCGTTGTGCTGCTGATGGTGAGCGCGGACCGTCACTGGCCTCTGTACCGGTGCGACACGGGCGGCAGCCCCTGACGGCGAGCCGCCGCGGTTGTCCTCGGCCCCGAGCGCCGCAAGATCATCGTCCTTGAAGCAAAAGGACGGCGACCGGGATGAGTACTGCTGACGACGCTGCCGCACCTTCTTTCGTGCCGCCATGGCCGCCTCACCGGTCTCGCGGTCGCCAATGTTCGAGTCCATGTTGCTAATACTAGGATTGCTGCTGCTTGCCGAGTCGTCGCCCTCACCGTCGTCGGACGGCAGGCGTGGGGAGTCAACGACGCGAGCGCCACGCAGCAGGCTCACATCGCACCAGAGCTGCGTGAGAAGCTGGACGCCCGTTTCCCCCCCCTCAACAGGGCGGCGAGAGGAGCGCTCCTTGTAGGCTCGCTCCGCTTCGCCATCTGTCCCGCTCTGTCGCTCAACGGCGCGCCGCTTGCGGGAAGTCTCGATACCAACGGAGCCGATGGGGCCGTAGAAGGAGAGCGCCCCCGTGTCGTGATGAGGGAGGGCCGGTGGGGCCGACTGCTGCGCTGGCGGCTGTGACGTGCAGCCGTAAAACATGGAGTAGCTATTTTGACGACCCGGGGCCTGCAACTGATCCTCGTTGTGCCTCTGCTGACGCTCGGGGGAAGTTGCGCCGCGCGGCAGCTCCGGCGTCCCGCAGTCGCCTTGCTGCTGCGCCTCGTTCCACGGCATTGGGCCGTCCGTCACAGGCGCTGAGGGCCTTGATGCCATGCCCTCATGCCGGGTTCGAGAGCGGAAGTGCATGAAAGGGTTGAAGCCGAGGCCGCCGCCGCCTTGCTTCGGGATCCAGCGGAACTGCGGCATGAGTGGCAGCCCAGTCGGCCCAATAGACGACGCGCCGCTCGCGTTACTGCCAATGCTGGCAGTTTGAATGCAGTGCCCAGAACCCTGAGTGCCGCTCACAGAACTCTCGCGCAGGCGGCCGAGGTGGCTGTTGTGGAGCATCTGCTGCGCTTGCTCGCAGTCGTCATCTTCGACTCCCATCTCTTCATCTATGTCGCCGTAGGCATGGCCGCTGACCTCGTCGTCGTTACTCTGCTCATACTTTTGGTGCCGTTCCTGCCGCGGCGTGAGGGGCGTGGAGGAGGACGGCTGCGGTGGCCCACACTGCTCAGCCAGCGGCAGGTAGGTGGGGTGATTCGCGAAATGGGACTTCTCCTGGTCTGGCCGATAGTATTTGGAGCGTACCGGGATCTCACCTAGGCGAGGGACGTCGTAGTCCCTGATCCCGTCATCGCGGTTGTGACTATGACCGCCAGCGCCGCTGTCCATGTTTGCCGGCAGCATCAGACGCTTGAAGACTTTGTTCCCTGCAAGCTTCTGCGTCCACTTCTTTTCCTCCTCGCTCCAGCGACCAGTGCTGCTATCGCCATGCTGGTGCCCGCCTCTCCGAGTCGACGATAACGCCTTAGAGGAGCTGTGGTGGCCACTGCTGCCATGCCGCTCGCTTTTCTTCGCTCCGTCTTTCTTATTCGCGTTGGCGTTGCCATTGGTGGGGTGCGGCAGCTCGCGCGTTTGGTTCATCTTCGCGCCGTTTTTGTCTACCGCGTCCTTGTCGCTCGTTGTGCGGCTGAAGAGGATGTGTTGGGTGCGGGAAGGCAGACCGCAGCCGCGCGCGGCGCGTTGTGTTGCTGGTGCAAGAAAAGGTGGTGGCTGCTTCTACGTTGGTGGTGACAATGAGGCGGAAAGGTGAAGGGTGGGCCAGGAGAGGGACGATGAAGAGAGAGAGAGAGAGACAGCTCCCGTCAACGAGGACGACAGGCTTTTGCACACCCACCTACGGAGCAGTCGATGCGCGAAGCTTTTCATTCTGCATTCTTGCTTGACTCACCTCACATGAGCCCCAATGACGGGAAAGGGGGTGGGGGTGGACGCACACACCTCAGCGCGCGGCATCACAGGGTCCAGTGACCCACTCATACTGTCTGTGGAGAAGCCAGGCGAGCCCCCCTATCCCCTGCCCATGCCAAAACACCTCCGCTGGCGACAGGGCCAAGTACCCGCGACGTGGGGAGGTCAAGGCGATGTATCGCTGCTGACGTCGGCGCTCAGGTCCTGGACGGTGTTGCGCCGCAGCGACCTGCGACAGTGCACGTGTTTGCAGCATGCATATGGTAGGCAGCGTGTCAGCGTGACGCGAGCGCATCCCACGCACCCCTGGCCCTCGCTGCCTACAGAGGTGTGGGGAGCCTGAGTGCGCCTCCCCCCCTCCTCGAGGGGGATGCACCAGGTGGCGGCCGGCGTCGTGTGTGCGCGGGTAGAGTTTTGTGCAGAGACCGTGCTCTCAGACGGCTGGGGCGGCGCACTGCTGCAGCGCCTGTGTCTACGGCGTGCTTCGCACCACGCGGATGGGGTCTGTGGCAGGGGCCGGGGGGGTGGGGGGCGTATGACCTCGCGCTGTATGGCAGAGAAGCGGACTTCTTGTTGACCGAAAACAAAATTCCGAAGTAAGCACCGGCGAGCGCACAGGCACCGACAAGGGAGCAGAACGCCGAAGAGGGAAGAGAGGTTGCTAGAGCCACACCCACACCCACGCACAAATACAGTTTGCCTGCATGCTGAAGCAGCCGCGGGGGGGGAGGGGGGAGGGGGGAGGGGGAGACTTACTGCGGCAACGCCACACCGAAGTTGCACCTAAACATACACATGTCAGGAAGCACACAAATGAAAGGATAAAAAAAATATGAGGCGATTCCTGCGTGGGTTGTCTGCGTAGGAGAGCGAGGCTGCCAGACAACGCCAGGAGAAAAATGTGCCGCCGTGCAAAGTACAGCAGCAGAAGCAAAAAAGAAGCCCCACAGAGAAACCTGCATATCCGAAGACACGAGAGGTGACGCTATCTATTCGCTGGTCTGTCACGCAGAGGATCTGTGCACACACACACGCGTCGGTGCGCGCGTGTGTCGGCTTTGAGTCGAGAGAAGCGGCACATGAGGATAAGGCAGGTATGCTGTGAGGGAGCGGGAGAGAAAAGGGGGAGGGAGTGGTCGACGATGACGAGTGAGGATTGACCCGAGGGGTGCGCAGAAAAGGCGTTCAACCCTAGAGGCGCACTTGCCTTGTGCAGCGCTCGTCTCAGAGAGAGGTGGGGCATGAATTAGGGTTGGGTGCAGGGCTTGTCGAGGGCATGCAAAGAAGAGAACGGGAGAGAATGGAAAGGGGAAGGTAGGAGGGGGCCTTTAGGATTCACGAAACCGGCGCCATGCCACGACTCGGCATCCCCCTCGACAGCTCCCTCTCTTCGAAGAGGAAAGATGGGCTGCTTCTACTACTAGTGCTGCCGCCGCCTTCAACCCCAATATGCGCTCTCCCTCTGCTCTGCCCTTCTGCGAGACACTCCCCTTCCCTTATAAGCAGCACCACCTCGGTTTTCCCACCATCGCCACCCCATACCCCCTCGTCGTTTGATGTCTGAAGAAAAACCTGAAACGGTTTAAGGAAGGGGGCGGGTTTGGTGTGTGTGTGTGGGGGGGGGGGAGGAGTAGGCCGTGTGCGCTACAGCGACGAGACACACGTACTTCTTGTTTGGAGTGTGTGTGCGCGTGCATACACGATATATTTTTGTTTTAGTTTCGCCTTTGTCGGTAACTTGAGATGAACCGGAAAACACAAAACACACAAGAAGGACACCGCATGAACGCACAGAGAGATCGTACACTTGTGAAGTTCCCTGCAACTTCACCTCATCGACACACGATGCATACACATACACACATGCACTCTCTCTCTCTCTCTCCCTCCCTCCCTCGCAGATATCAACGCGGTACACACACGCAGGCACAAGGCCAATCGATACATCGCGTGCAAGCCCGCCTCTCTAACACGCACAAGCACACGCACGCAAGCGCCTTCCATGTGCTGGTGCGTGCGTGTGTGTGTTAGAGGGGCGGCCCCACAACGAAGAAGCGAGGCGGAGGGCACACTTAGAGAACGACAGAAAAGGAAAGAACGACGCGCGAGGCCTGTGGAGGTGAGGGAGCAAGAAAGCAAAGAGCGAAACGAAAGGAAAACGAAAAAAAAAACACAACGGCAACGATGCGGGCCAACGCTCGCCGTAAGCTGCAAATATGAATCGCGTGGACGAGGAATAAAGGATCAAGAGGCCAACGCACACTGAAGATCGTCGAGCGTACGCAGACATACACACACACACACACACCACACTCACACATAGATACACACAATTTGCACGCAACACCTGCATCATGCCGAGTAAGAGTGGGAGCGGATGTTCCATGAGGCAGCCAAAAACATGAAGCCCATCTCCCCCTAAAAAAACAAAAAACAAGAACAAAGTGGGCGGAGCGCGCGCACGCACACACACGCACACACACGCACACGCACCTACAGGCTTGTACACATGGAGGAAGGGGGAGCCACCACCACCACCACCAAACACACACACACACACACACACGAACAAATAAAGGAAATCGGATGAAAAGAACACCGCCGACAACAACGGCAACACATTAGGAAGCCGGCCAACAACAATGCACACGCCCATCACGGCGAATTCCAAAAAAAAAAGCCGCAAAACAGAGGGAGGGAAGGAGGGAAGCGACCTGCGCTTCAACACGCGCAGACAGAGAGAGGGGTGAGTGCAGGAGGAGAGGAGTGAAACAAAACAAGAGGCCCGAAAAAAGTTGGGCAAGGGAGGAGAAGAGGGTGTCGCTGCAGAAAAAAAAAAGGAAGGGACATGGCCGTTCGTTGTGGTGCTCACGTGGACGGCTAGCAGAAGAAGAACAGGAAAGTAGCACACACACAAACAAAACACGGAAAGAAGAGGTGAGAGAAGGGCGATGAAGGAGGGGGAGCACCAGACACACACACACACACACACACACAGAACGGAAGAGAGGAGGAGAAGGCCATCGAGCACACACATCAAGGCACAGACACACCGTCACGAGCGCACAGGATCTTGGTAATCGTACGTGCTTGTGTGCGTGTATGCATGCCTGTCCCTCTCTGTGAGATGAAAGGGCAATCGAAGAAGGGAGCTATAAAGGGGAATAATAGGAAAAAGAAGGGCACATAAAGCGAGCACGTACAATATATACACGCAGGAATGACGGGGGAGAAGGGGAGGGGGGGGGCATAAATCCTGCACACGAAACATGAACGCGACAAGAAGAGGCGCCGATGCAAAGAGTGGACGAAGAAGAACAGAGGAGTCGAGGAATGAGTGTGCGTGTGTATCTGAGGGGGTCGGTGGGGAAGGGATGGCGAGTCCACAGAGGCATGCAATAGCACAAGAAGACCACTCCGCTCGCTCTTTCCCATCGCTCAAACTTCTTTGAAGAGATACAGCTTCAAACACGGTAGCTGCACCATGGTTTCAGAAGACGCATCAGTGAACAAGAAGGGAGCAGCGAAGTCATAATGCGCAAATCTTCAAACTCCGCATGCTGCTTGTCCCCCCCCCCAAACACACACACACACACACACACACACACAGCTCTTCTTGCGTCGACTAGTATGCTCTTTTTCGTCTCCCTATATATATATATATATATACCCACCCACCCACCAACGAAAAAGAAAAGGATCCGTTGTGGTTCTGAGCGCATTTTTGCACATGATCGAAACCTGCATTTCGCTCCCTCTTGCACGTTACCATGTTTACGTGTGTAAATGCGAGGGAGTCGCCGTGTCCTACGTGCACCCGAGTTGATTGCCGCTGCACGCTCACCGTTCCGGAGCGGCCATTTTCATTTTCCCGTCCACAACTTGTGCTCTTCGTTCGTTCTTCTGACCGTTCTTTTTAATTTTCCGTTTTTGTGTTCTTGTGCCTACTCGGATGCCCATGCATTCCACCAACACACGTAGACGCGCGCACATGCGCGGAGGGTGTAGAGAAGGACAAGAAAAAAAAAAGGTAATGCTGGCGAAGTGAAGGGAAGGCACGAAGATACGAGCAACGCCGCAACGGACTCGCAGGGGGAGAGAGAGAGAGCAGGAGCGGCAGCGCCATCAGAGATCGAAAAGCAAACAAAACAAACGGCGGGAGGTGATTGTACATGAAGAGGCATGCAGAAATGAATAAGCGAGAGGGAGAGAGATACAGAAGCCATGGACCACACAGGAGCACGCACACGCCACACACACACACACACACACACACAAAGAAAAAACGGAAGGAGTACAGTGCACAAGCATAACGCTGCACAAAACAAAACAATCAAGACAGCAACAGCAACGAAACAGCGAAAAAAAAAACGATACACACACTCACACACCCACACAGAGAAACTTTCTCTTATGGACAGGCGCCAGGAGAAGATAAACACACACACACACACACGCCGAGACGTATATATATATATATATGAAACCGTAGAAACACCTAAGCCTTCGTGGTGCATGACGAGCAGGGGGTGGTGGCGGTGTGGTGTTGGTGACAGCGGTGGCAAAAGGGGGAAGCAGAAAAAAAGAGCAGATTTTTGAAAGTCTAGAGCAGTCACGGATACTTCCCTTCCCTTCCCACACTTCCCCCCCCAAACAACAACGGCTACACCCAACAACATTAGGCAGCAGTGTGTGTGCGTGCGCGACGGAGGGCGCTGCAGAGCCCAAGGAAGCAGGTAAAAAAAAGAAAGGAAATGCGGAAAGACAAAAAGGGCAGATAAAAAAAGAAAATGAACGGCAGTCGGGTGGGGTGGGTGGGGTGAGGAGGACCATCGCATCCACCGCCCTCCCCCCGTCCACGAGCACCAAAGGTAGTAGACAAGCACATAGGTGTATACATGCATATATATATATATATATATATATATGTATATGGAAACCAATGCGGGGAGAAGGAGAGGGAGAGGATGGAGGTAACTGTAATGGGTCTCACATAAAACCGCAAAACTAATTCGATCAGGACAACACACAAACACTCACACACACTCACGCATCTATATATATATATATATATATATATATATATATATATAGAGCAGCAACGACAACGAAGCACGCCAAGGAGCATCACGTGGAGGTGACGTGGTGCGTGAGAGGGCCAATGGCTCTGGGGAGCAGCGCGGGCGGGTCGGGTGACCTCAAAGTCTGAGCATACGCAAGGCAACAACACGGGCATCAAAGCGGTGCGCAGCGGCATACACGCGAAGGGGACGAGGCGAGGAGGGGGAAGGGGAGGGGAGAAGAGGGGGGGGGGGGGGTAGAGACAAGAGGGCGGCACGTGTATGTTCGAGAAGAAAAAGCAACGCAACGCAACAAGCGCAACATGCAAGCGCAGTGACGGGAAAGTCATAGTGGAGCGAAGATCAAAAAGGGCCAAGAAGATGACAGGAGCTGTGTGCGCCACGGGCTGAGGAGCGCACAGGGGGGAGAGAGTCGCGATGAGTAAAAGCGAAATGTATGGGAGGAGGGAGAAGTGGTTAATAAAAGCAAAAAAAAACGCTGTCAAACAAATGTGGGAGTGGGATGGAGAGAGAGTTTGGGGTGGGTGGTGGAGATGCCGGAGGGTGAATGGGGATGGGGGAGTGCTGATAGTCCGGAAGCGCGTCTGTTACCCTATTTTCTTCTGGGAAAAATTCCAGGGAGGGAAAATGCGGAGAAAGGGAGGGGGTTGGGTGGAGCAGCGGGGGAAAGAGAGAGGAGGGTAAACATAGTACGAGGTCAGGGATGCAAAGAGAAGGACCACGACAAGACACAAGCGCTTACCAACGTCCACACATACATGACTAGTGCCACTCGCACATTGATGAGGAAAGAGCGTAGGCAGGAAGGGGAGTAGGGGGTAGGGGAGAGCACACACAAACACACACACACACACACTCATGGGGAATTTGATAGCAATAGGAGGGAGGGGGGGGGCGAAGGAAGAAAAACGGAAGACAAAATCCAAAGCGAGCAAGAAACACTCGTGGCAGGACAAGAGAGTGGGGACACGGATGGAAAAACGGAAAGAGCTGTCTACGTAGATGTGAAAGAAGGACGAGGGCAAAGCAGGAAGGGGAGGGGGACGATGATCTGGAGAGGGACACAGCACACACGTACACTCACAAAGCGAGCTGAAGACATGAGCGAAAACAGGAAGAGGGAACGTGGAAAAGTGACGAGCTACAGAAAAAGGACGAAAGCGTCCTCTCCTCCAGAGATGTGCTCGAGCCTATCCGTGTGTGCACCGCTGCTGCTGCTGCTGCCGCTGCGCTTTCTTTCAAGCATCTCGGGCTCTCTCTCTTGAAGGGCGAGACGGGTGACGCCATCGTTTTGAGCTGTTTTGTTCCTCTTGCGTTTTCCTGTTCGCCTGCACCACTCCCTGTGCTTTTGTGCAGGTGGCGTAATCGTCTCCTGCAGTTGCTTATGTGGGGCATCATCATCGCTGGCGCGCGCGGGTAAACACATCCACGGAAGAGGCTCATGAGGGTGCAAACAGCGATAATGACGTAAACACGACAGCGGGGTGGTGGTGGTGGTGGTCGGACTGCGTGCGCATGCAGCCAAAGCAAAACAAAACACACATACACAAATACATATACATATATGAATATATATATATATATATACATATACATATATATATATATGAATATACAGGTACGCATGCAAATACATGCGCAAAAAGAAAAAGAGTGTTGTGTGCTATGAAGATGGTCTTGCAGCCAAGGATTCAACGAAAAAAAAAAAGACACACACGCACACATACATACATATATATACATATACATATATATATATATGAAAACCAACCAAACGGACACACTCGGGTATGTGAGAAAAACAACACTGAGAGAGGACCCCTCCCTCCCTCTCTACCCCGCGAAAAAAAAAGAGAATGCGCACACCCGCATGCGCCTTTACGGCAAAGTCGAAGCGAAAGCCAAACGCAGGCACTCAGCATCCATGGGGAGAGAAAGGGGATGGGAGGTGGATGGGTGGGTTGGGAGCGGGACGACGCAGAGAGCGAGAGAGAGACAGAAAGAAGCGATTTCCTACTACAGCTCAAGGGACAGGCACGCGTTTCTCTGTATACGAATGTGAGTGCGGGTCTCTGTGCGCCTGCGTGTGTGCGCACGCTAGTGCTGCACCGTCTCGCAGGCCACCAAGCGAAAACACACCCACACCCACACACACAAGAAGAACACAGGCGAGGCAGAAACATACTTGGACTACACAACAACGATGGCGCACGCACGCACGCGGAGATGACAAACACACACACACACACACACACGTACATACAAAATGGTAAAGCAAGAGGTGGTGGTGGTGGTGGTGCTGCGCTGGCACACGCGCAAGTGCGACGCAAGAGAAAATAGCAGCAATGGAAAACAAAAATAAACGAAAAGGGCGGCAAGGGAAAAGAGCGCGACGTAGGGAGGATGAGCGGCACACATCGGGAGGAGGGGGAGGGGCGTACAGGTCGAGCGTGAAAGCGCGGTTCGTTTGGGCTGCGGCCGGTTGGGGAAAGAGAAAAGGAGGGCGTCAGAGAAACTTGCTTACATAAAGAGCGAGACACACGATAGACACGAAAACGTTGTGACGAGAATACACATGACACGAGAGACGCTGTCGCGGACTGGAGAAGAAGCGAGGGAGTGAGGGTGCGTGGGGTGGGAGAGCAACAACAACAAAAAACCGAATAGCTGTCAGCGATTTATGGGGAGGGGGAGATAGCGAGAGGGGAGAGAGAGAGAGCCAAAGTGCGTTCGCAGCACAAGTCCGTCCCCCTCCCCTCTTCCCTCGAACCTACGCTTACGCATAAGTGAGACAAGAGCGGGGCAGGGAAAGAGGGAGGGGAAGGGGGAAAGAGGGGGAGAGAAGGAAGTGCGTCGTTGAAGGAGGGGAGAGGGAGAGAAAAAAACAGCAACTAACCAGCGAACCAAAAAAGGAGAGACTCTCCGCTCGTGATGCATCGCCATAACGGTTTTCGGGGCCAAAGCTTGAAATACACACGTACATACCACGTCGCAGTGTGCCAATGAATCTCTCCCTTATCCTGCTTCTCTCTCTCGGCGGCCCTCCTCGGTATCTTTCCTTCCCTCCCTCTTGCACACACACACACGCACGCAGGCAAACCAGAAGAAATGTGCGCACGGGCCGATTACAGTAAGAGCGTCACCGGAAGAGGGCGGCGTATATGACCGAAAAGGAGGCGCGCATAGACAGGGGTTCGGAGACGGGATGGGAAGAGTTTCCGTCTCTTAGTCCTTATGCGTGTGTGTTAGAGAGGTAGAGGGAGCCGGCGAGACATAAAAAGAGAGCGATCGTGCCACACCATAGCAGAGCCGGCGTGAACGCGTTTTCTTTGCTGCCTCTCAGGCAAGTTCTGTCGAATCACCAATTCTCACCATCATCTGCCGTCAGACCTCCTGGATGGAGAGGGCTCGGCTGCCTCAAGCGCAAGAGCCGGCGTGTGTCCCCAGCAGGGAGGCGGAGGAGAGCTGAAGAGAGAGGCGGGCTCACATTTCACCATACACCCGCACGGGCACTGAAGCGACCACCAAAGAAGACACCCTTATATAGGCAGGCCATCCATGGGGGAATACTGGCTGCAGAGCGACCCACACCCACACACGCACACGCAATATGCTGAGCATGTGAGTGCACCTACGGTGAGCACAGGCCTAAAACGCACGCCATACACGTGCCTCTTCACCCCTGCAGCGTTCCAAGAAAGAATAGAGAAAAAACCGAAGACGCCTCTACCGCGTCGTCGCTTGTCCTCCACGCTGATTCCTTCTCGTGCTACGACGCCGGCTGCTCCATACGCATGTCTTTGCGGTTCATGGCTTCGATGTCGGCCTCCACCTCAGCACCGCCACCGCCGCCCTGCTGAGGTGGCGTTTGGTGTTGTTGCTGATGACCATACGCGTTGTTCGCCTGCCCGTAGCGGTTGCGCCGGGTTGCCGGGTCACCTCCGTTGCGGATGAACTCTGCCTCTTCACGCTTCTCCATGGACTCGACGTCGGGCGACTCCACCATGCGTGCGTCGTTCAGCGCGTCCTTGAACCACGCGTCCCCGACGTGCGGCATGCGATTCCCATAGAAGCTGCGGGGTGTGCGCTGGCGCCGCATGCGTGGTCGCATGTCCGCCTCGAGGGGCAAACGAGGCGGGTAGTTCATCATCAGAGGCCTGTTGCGGTGGCGCAGCTGCACGACAACGTTGTGCACGTCGTAGTTCAGATCGCACGGCTCGCCTGCTACCTCTTGACGACCCTGCCCATTCACAGGGGCGTACATCTGCCGCGCATCAGCGGGGCGTGCGCGCGTCTTCGCCATCTCGCGTGCTCTCTGGGTCGGCGTGAGGTTCTGGCCTCGAATGGTGATGCTTAACACCAATACGTCTGCCCATGCTTCCAACGCTGCGCGGCGCTCATCCGAGTACGGCAAGCCCATCCCAGCATCGCTTGCTTGGTCGTGTGTTGCCACACAGCTAGAGCCGTAGGTGGGGGAGGTCTGCTCAGCTGCGCCTGGGTAGTGGGCGTGGGAGTGCTGGCTGGTGTCAACGGCGTTCATGATGCGCCGATGCGACAAGGTCGGCGTGTGCGGGGCAGACGGCGGCTTGTCGCCTTTCGCGGCTGCCACTGCATGACCAGACATCAATGCCGTCTTTGAAGGTGCTGGAGACACCGACGCAGCCGCGCTCTGGGCCGCGTTGTTGGAGCGGCTAGAGGTAGCGGTGGTCGCCGGAGGATTCGCGAGCGGGACGTGAGGGATCGGGCACGTGTTCTGCGCTGCCTGCGCTGCTGCTCCGCTGTTGTTCGATGCTGGCTTCTGCGGCCGCGTGAACACCTTTCGCAGCGGCGTGATGGCGGACTCTGTCGAGGACGTGACGCCGTTGCCAGAGGCGGCCGCCACGGCTTCTGCCGAGAGAGGGTGGACGATCTGCGCAGCGGCCTGCGGAGGAGACTTGGTACCGCTACGGTTGTTGCTGTCCACCGCTGTCGACGGCTTGAGCCCGCCCGCGAAGGGGCGCGGACTGATCTTGGGCATTGGCACAACGCTGAAGTTCGTTGAGCCGACGCCGGGGGTGCTGGCCATCTCGTAGTCACCACCCCACACGTATGCCTTGGGGGTCACCGGCACCGGTGAAGTGTTTACCTTCGCGTGCGTATTGGCATCTTCGTTGCCGTTGTGGCCGAGCGCCGAATCTCTACCGTCGGCAGATGGGCTCTTGGCGCTGGTGCTGCTTTTACTCGGCTTGTCCTTCATGCGCTCCCGTGGGAACTGTGAGGCGACCTGGTGGGTGATGTTGCGCGACTTTAGGCTGTTGATAGCGTCCTCGAAAGCCTGCGGATCACCCTTGGGCGAGGTTGCCGTGTTGCACGAGGCGGAGGCGCGGTGGTCAAGCCGGCGTGCCTCTTCCTTCACCCACCCGTTCGTCTTGGAGACGGTCACGACGTTGCTGCTGCTGCCCGTTGTGTTGTGCGTCGCCGCCCTGCCGCAGTGGTCGTTCATGTAGCCACCCTCATCCGTCCCCACAGACTCACCACGCTTCACCGTGCCGTCCGTTGCTGACCGATGCCGCGTACCGACGTCTTGGAGACTGGCGCCAACGCTGTTGCCAATCGCAGCACTGCCTGCTGCACTGGTGCCGTTGGCGTCAGTGCTGCCGTGACGACCCTTCACTGTCAACGGCGAGAGCGGCGGTGCATGGTATGGCGGCTTATGCTTGCACGACGCGGCGGACGCGGTGTATTGGTTGCTTGAGGCGGCGCCGCAGCTGTCGTTAGGGGCCTGGAGAGACTCAAGGTTTCCAGCGCTGGTCACCGACTTGCCGCCGGCCCCCGCAGCGCGGGTGTTGCCGTTGCTGCTGGTCGTTGAGGTGGCCGCATTTGAGGGATCCGGGGCTGACGCAGCCGCCCGCGCGCGAGTAGGGAAGACATCGCTTGCCTTCTTGCGCACCTGCTGCTGGTTGCCGATCGCGGGAAGATGCACGACGTCGTCTGTATGCAGCGACTTTCGCGTGCCCTGGCGGGCGGACAAGGCGCTGGCGTCGTGTGTGTCCGCCTCGGCTGACGTGTGCGGCCCGTTCGCACGGCGCGCCGCGGTCGGGGCGGCAGCCCCGTCAGAGCTGCTGCCGAACACTGCTCCGTGGAAGCCTGGTGTTGTGGCTGCCGAGGACGGCACGGCGGACTGGTTATCTCCGTTGACGGCAGGGCTCACATTCATGCGGGTGGGCTTGCGAGGCGCTCCACGACCAAGCGGTGTAGGGATGCCGCCGTTGCGGTTATCGCCTTGAATGCTCATGTAGTTCCCGTAAACGCCAATGTCGCTGTCGGCGACGGTGGGGCTGCCGGTCGGGTTGGGCGACGCGCCGCCCGTCGTGTGCAGAATCGCCTCCATGTCCATCACCCCATCGTACTCGCCGTACTCGTAGTCGCCACGGCCCGCATCGCCGCTGTTGGACTTGGACACAGGCATTCCCAGCATGGTGACCCACGTGTCTGATGTACGCCCCTTGTGCTGAAGACGGCTTGTGGGAGCGGAGGAGGAGAGGGAGGGGAGAAGAGGCCTTTGGAAAGCAACCCAAGAGACTCACACACGCACACGAGCAGGAAAGAGGAGAGAAGCAGAAACGCCTATGCGTCTGTGTGTGTGGGGGATGGGGTTAGTTGCAGAGACGAGAAAGAGCCCTTGACGAAAAGGGGGGGGGGGAGCGGAGCACAGAGAGACCGACAGATAGAAAGACGGACGCACACACACACACACACACACACACACACTTAAGCTGGTAGAGGGTGAGATGCAGAAGAAAAGGCAGTACTATGAACAAGGGGGGAGGGAGGGAGGGAGGGGCGGTGGCGGCGGTGGTGGATAGATAGAGGACGAGTGACGCACGCGGAGAGGCGAAGTGGCAAGACGAAAAAGAACCGGCGATCGACACGCACACGCACACCTCAGAGGGAGGGAGGAGAGAGCTCGCGCGCGCGTTCGAGAGAGAGAGAGACAGAGACGTGCTGGAGGTGTTTCTACACGTCTACCCCTCTCTCTCTGTGCCTCTGTCGGTCTGTGGGTGTGCCAATGCAAGAAGGGGAGGGGGGGGGTGGACACGACTTGTGTCACATGGAAAGAACAGAAAACGAGCCGCCCGTTGCTTTGGGAGCTTGGCTGCGTTCTAGGGCTTCCTTCTTCTTCGGAATGCCCGTTTCTCTTCGCCGCCTCTATCGCTGCCCACCTGTATCGATGGCCGATGGTGGATACAACGCTTCAGGTTTCCTTACGCACACGCGGCGTGAGAGGAGAATGGGCGGTGTGGGTGGTGAACACGTTGGAGCATGCGGGTGTGGGTAACGGGCTGTCAGAACGAAGAAAAACACACACACACACACACACTCACAAACAACGATGGTGGTTGCGTCTGCGTGACTGACGAAGGGTGGTGGGTAGGAGAGAGGGACGCGAGGGAGGGGGGAGGTAGGGAAGGGCCCTTCTGCGTATGCTTCAACTCTCTACAACACGCACGTCTGCGATCTCGATCGCACGCGCACCTCCTTGCTTTCCCGACTGAGAGAAGGATGGAGAAGCAGGGGAGGGGGGGGGGGGAGGAAGAGGAGGAAGGGGAGGGGCTCGAGAAAAAGAAGAGAGGGAGAGGAAAAACCAGAGGAGAGTGAGGCGTGTCAAACAAACTCACACACACACACACACACACAAGTGGGCAATGCAAGAAACAAGGGAAAGGAAAGGCGAAGCCACCAACAACAGCAACAGCAACAGCAGCAGCAACAGCAACAGCCAAAAAAAAAAAAAACAGCTGCACGAGTCGGAACGACTCCTTCACACACAAAGAGCGACGCACGCACGCACGCACACGCATACAGACTGACAGACAGCAAGGGGACACGTTAATGTGGCAGTATCAACAACGGAAAGACTATGATGATGTGACGGCGACTGTACCTGTTCTGCGCGTGTGAGAGAGAGAGAGAGAGAGAGGGGCGTGAGGGCGGGCGGGGTAGGGAGGGGGTATAGCGGTGAAGATTATGTGTGCTTAACTAATACACACAGCGGGCGGGAGAGCAAAATCAAACAAACAAGGAAATGGATACAAAAACGTACAGACATGCACACACGCACGTGCTAAGACACGCACGGAAAGTCGCACGTGAAGCGGGGATTACGCGTAGGAGTGTAGTCGGAGTAGGGGGTGGGTGGGACGATGCGCTGGTGAGGGGCGGAGTGTGGGAGGAGGCTAGCTGAGAAGAAAGTGGAGAGCGAAAAGAGGAAACGAAAAACAAAGGGTAGGGTGGAAATCCAATCACCGCACGTAGCTATGCGTGTGTGTGTGTGTGTGTGTGTGTGTGCGTATGCGCGCGTGTCGATGTGGAGGGAAAAGGGGTGTGGGTGGCACAAGAGGGCAAGGAGAGGAGAGGGTGTGGGAGGGAGATGGGAGATGAAGAGACACAGATATGGTGCTCAGAGAGACAGAGGAGGTGGTGACCCGTGTTCACGCAGACCCTCAGTCATGCGTAACTTCATGTACCGCAGAGCATCGACTCACCAGAGCAGTAGGGCTACGAAGTAAGAGTGAAGGGCGGCGCTGTCAAGCACTCCCCCTCCCTTGTACAATCACCACTCGCGTTCCCGCCTTTCTGCGCCAGGTTCTCGTTCTTGTCAAGTGGCGAGTTTCACGTTAGTCGCCTGAGCGCCACGTTTCTCTTTTTTTCTTTTCACGTGCGTTTTTCGTCCAATACGAGAATGTGCGGATACACAGACAGAGAGTGGGCACAGACGACAAAGAAGGGGACGAGGGGTGAATACACACATGCACACAAACATGCAACATATCAAGTAAAGAGTTCCACAAGAAGCACGTGAGGCAAGCGGTGATGCCAGTGGTGATGGCAGAGGATGCTCACAGGAAAGAAAGGCAAGGGAGTGCACATACAAGATATGGGGCAGACCACAGTGATCGCAGCGGCCTCTTTCACTTCCTTTTCGTTTTTTTTTTTGCAAGGAAACTGAAACAGAGGCGGGCAAAGAAAAGCGAAACAACAACAAGCACACCCACACCCACACTCACACCCCATTGCGCAGCCTACACGCGCGCTCAAGTGCACGTGCCAGTGCTTTAGGGTATATGACGGGAACACGGAAGCCTCTGTGCAGGCGTGCTGAGGCTGCAAGGTACAAGAGGTATGCCGTTTTCAACGTGCTCATTCTCCGTCCTATAACATTAGTCAAACTCCACTCGGACCCCGCGGCCTGCCACAGGCAACGTGGCGTGGTGCGAAGCAGACGTGGACACACACGCTAGAGCAATGCGCCGACTTCGTCGGCTCAGCACGGCCTCCGACTCAAACTCCCACTCGCCCTCGCTTTGCCGGTCGCCTCACAGTTGCTCCCCCATTATGCCGGCCGCCACTTGATGTGCGCCCCCCCCCCCCCACTCCCCCAAGAAGTGCCTCAGGTCTCCCCACACCGCTGTAGGCAGCGCGAGGGCCGGGGGTGGGATATGAGCTCGCGTCACGCTGGCGCTCTGCCTGTCATATGGATGGCGCAGACGCGTTCGCTGACCCAGGTCGCTCCGATGCAACGCTATCCAGGACCTGCGCGCCGACACCAATAGCGATACACTGCTCCGACTCCTCCACAGAGTGGGTCTCTGGCTCCCGATGCGGGGCGGAGCTGTTCCCCCGTCATCAGGGTGTGAGACAGCGTTCAAAAAAAAAAAATAGAACGCGCAAACAAACAAAACAGTGTGGAGACGATCAGTGAATTTCCCTCTCCCTTCAGTGAAAAGACCGACACGCATGAGCACATGCTCGCCCACACACCAACGACTTCTCGCGACGTCGAGAGACACAACGGGAGGGAGTGAGGAGCAGAAGAAAACAAGCAAACCCAAGGCAAGGCCGCATTGAGACTTCAGGGAGAATGGCTACCAGGGAAGAGGTGCATATATATGTGTGTGCGCGTGTGTGTGTGTGGTAAGCAGGAGGAAGAGGGGGAGGACGAGAGGGATGGGAGGAGTCAGGAGCAAGCGCGAAACGAATGCGAAGCACAAGTTGAATAAAAAACTGCGGAAAATGAGACGGACAACACAAACACTCACACATGCGGACCACAAGAATAAAGAAATCAGAGCAGACGGTGATGGGCTCACAGGGAGCTTCTTCCCCTTCAAAAGCAACAACAAGAATGAGAACAGAGGACGAAGGTATCCGTGTGCACATACTCCGAAAAGAAGAGATAAACCCAAGAGCACCGATACACAGACCAATGAAGAGGGGAAGGGGGGGGGGGACGTAGGACGCGGCCATAATGCAGAGAAAGAATAGTACAGAACATGGACCCCCATCAAACAAAACAAAACAAAAACACACCACCACCACCACCACCACCACCACCAGCAGCAGCAGCAGCAGCAGCAGCACACACACACACATATATATATATATATATATATATGTGTGTGTGTGTGTGTCTTTTAGTGAGAAGACGCGCAGCGGGCGTAAAAGAAACAGACAAGGCACGAGCAGTGCTCCCAGGAGAGGGATGCAGGAGAGACACTGACGCGCCCCTCTCTGTTTCTGCTTGAGTCTATCTGTCTGCGTGCGTGTGCGCCCCCTTCCCCTTCTTCCCCTCCCCCTCCAGAGGGGACGCGCTACGGCTGGACTGCACAGGCGCCAACAGACAGTGGACGAAGCGAAAGCCTTAAAAAAAAAACAACAACAGCAACCACAACCAAGGCCCGTGCACTTGTAAAAAAAAAAAAGAAAACGAAGAGGGGTGTGGGGAGGGGAGGGGGCACACGCATACGCTTGGTGTACATCAATGAGCCCCGTGTGTGTGTGTGCGTGTGTGTGTGTGCCGCGTCAGCAGCACGCAGAAGACAAAACAGAGATGGTGAGGAAAAGGATTCGTAAAATGATAAGCATCAATTCGAGTGAAGGCCGGCAGAGGGCAGAAACGGCATGAGCCAGTGAGAGAACAACAGACGAGTAGATGAGAAGCGCGGGTATGGGGAGGGAGGGAGGGAGGGAGGGATGTAGGGGAGCGGGGGGGGGGGGGGGAGGGGGGCGGCGGTTCGCGAGAGCAAAGGCCTCCACCAACGAAAAAAAAGGCAGGAAACAAACCCCAAAGAGGATGCAGGGATAACCTCCTCCTGCGGCTGTAAGGGGAGGGGGGGGGGGGAGACGAGAAGCGAAGCGAGGCAGATCGAGGTACACATACACACACACACACATTGGGGGAGGGGAGGGCTACTATACACGGATACTCTACTCGCTTACGTGACTTCCCTCCCGTTCACCTCATTCCCAGAGGATCTGCTTGGTTGCTGTTGTCTTCTATGGCCGCCGTTCCGTCTCTCCTCTTTTTTTTTCTCCCTTCACTCTGTTTAAGTCCCCCCTCGCTCTCCCCTCTTCCGCACACGTAAACGCTACTTATCATCGGAACAGGTTGCGAAGCGCCTCAAGAAGCAAGCTCGTCTTTCCCATGTTACTACGAGTCTTGCGTCTTCTATTCTTGTCAGGGTTGTTCTTGGTCTTTGGTCGACGCTTATATGGGCCCTCGTGGTCAAGATTGTGCAACGTCCCTTTCGGCGAGTCTACCCAGGTCGAGTAGGTCAGCCCCTTCATCCACGAGTTGTCGTTGCCTACGGTTGTCTTGATTTCCTTCCCCAAGTTGGCGCCGCGCCTCTGCTGCTGAAGCTGCGCCTTGCGTATCTTCATGGCGCTCTTCGTCGGACCGGTGAAAGCGTAGTGCTCGGGCTTCGCCTCTGCTACCTGCGACTGCTGTTTATCTGTCTTCTTGATCTTCTTGCCGTTCGCCAATCGTGTCGGCTCTACTGAGCTTGGCTGTGGGCCACGCGTCACGGACATGACACGTTGACCCTGTAGGACTTGCGAGGACGGCAGGCGCGTGTTTCCGGGCCCTGAGCTGCCACATATGGCGATCTGCTTTACGGGCCCGTTCGTCCGAAGAGAGTTATTGAGGCTCACCGGAGGCGGCGGCCCACAGCTGTGCATGGACGGTGGAGCCGGCTTAGAGCTGGCAGAGCTCTTGAACACCGCCGGCGGCGGCAAGGGCGGCCTCATCATCGGCGGGACGCCGCTGCCGCTGCCGTTAAACCCCCCAATCATGCGCGGGGGTGCGTTGTGCAAATCGTTGACCCTTGTTAGAGACGTCCTTTGCTCACTGATCATGGGTCGTCCACCGCTGCAGGGGTGCAGATTCGTATACAGCGATGATGGCATCCCACGCCACTCGCCGTTGGTGGGTGGCCGCAATCTAGGCAGCGGATGGGCATTGGGGTTCGACAGGTTTTTTGGGGAGTAGCTCATGTGCGGCTGTGAATCACCGTTGCCATCAACGCCGGACACAGGGGCGTCGCTGCCTCCGACTCCGCCGGTTCGACGAGCAGCGACGAGCGGTTCCAGGAGAGCTGCCTCAGAGGCGTTCATTGGCGCACACTAACAAGGAAGAGAGCTCGAAGACACACTAGGAAAAGACGGGCTATGACGTCTGTGTGTGCGTGTGTGGAGGGCAAGCAAGAAGCACAAGCTAGGCGGAAACCAGCACGGGCGAGTCCACAGACATACCCTCCCAGCTCACGCCTACACACGGAAGCGATGACGAGGCGTGGTGGTTGGGGGAGTGATGGGCGGCGTCGCCCTGGAGACTCTGGCGCCGGCGGGCGCCTGCAGCCCCACGAGGCAACAACCCCTTCTCTCGCCACCCGCCCACACAAGCAGGATGACAATGGCACGAGAGAGAGAGAGAGCGGAATAGCAGCGAGAAAGAAAATACCGAGCTGATAGGATCGAACCAAGATAAGGACGGGGGGGGGAGGGAGACACACGAAGCAACCCAAAAAAACAAGCGGAAGCGAAAAGATGGAACAAGGAAGAGGCAGCGGGAGGATGCTCAGTGTACAGCACCGAGGGAGACCGGAGGGTGGACCGTGCACTGCGCCAACGACCTGCCAAGCCACGACGAAGCCAAATATCACAGGATATACAGAGTCGAATGAAGGGAGAAAGAGGAGGGTGGTGATGGTGGTAGGGGCAGGGCAGCGAGTGGAGGCGTCCACGAGCGCGAACGCAAACGACCGACGATGAGGAAAACACCGCACGGCCACCAGCACCAGATAGCACCTGCTATCACGCACACACACCACACACACACACACACACGAAACCCTACGTCGCCGAAGATGCCACTGCTACAAAAAAAACGAGTCGGGAATCAGGACAATCAGCGCTTGCCTGGTCTGCGAGTAAATCTGTCCTTCTGCTACCCGTGTGCACACAGTGGTGCGCGCGCGTGTGTGCGTGTGCGTGTATGGATGCCCTTTTCCCCGTTCTCAGTGTGATTTTGCGGCCCCCCTCGCCTTTTCAGCAACAGCTCCTTTTTTTTCTTGAATGAGCCCCTCGTGTGGTGCTGATGCGCGGCGAGGTCCAGCGTGGAGGGCGATGCTGGTGGTGATGGTGATCGCAGTGTCGTGTGAGCGTGTTTGTGTGGGGCGGACGCAGACAGGCGGATGAGGAGTAGGAGAAGAGGAAAAAAAAGCGAGCAGGAACAAGCGGGGATGAGGAAGACGAAAACGAAACGGGCTGAGAATCCGCAGCGGGCGCGTGCGCGAGTTGGTGCTAATTTTTTTTTTTCGTGCTGTGATGGTGCGCACAAAACGGAGAGAGCGAGGCGACGAGGAAGCAAATAATAATAATAAAAAAACAAGGAAAGCGATGCAGAAGTGACATGACGAGAGCTGAGTGTCGTCCGCCATCGAGCTCGCGCGCATGGAAGGTCCGTCGTCTTCGTCTTTCTGGGGCCTTGTCGTACGAGGGCGAATCACCACCACTACCAGAATAACCAGACGACGGCGTCCGCCTTTCGTCAACCGGGAAGACACCTGCCCTCTTCTCAGTAGGCACTTCATTTCCGTTTTTTGTGTTGTTTCCTCAAGCGCGCGCGCACGCGTTCAGCACAGCGCCTGAAAAAGGCTGGCAGACAAGAGCGGGCGGCAAGAGAATACGAGCAGGCCAAGTGAAGGCAGAGAAGCTGGACGGCGACACCACCGCAAGCAACAACAACAACAACAAAAAAAAACAAATCACCGTACCAGCGACACCAGCGCACACACCCACACACATACACATGCATACTTTACGTATGAAGCCATAAGTGCGCCGACCCAAATCGATCCATACGGAAAACGTAGAGCTGGGGATAGGGAGAGGCGGGGGCGTTAAAGAGGCATCGCCCCCCCTTTTTCCCTCCTCCATCCACATCACTCGTCTGAGCAGTACCACCAGCGCATACCAACACCCCTACCCACCCCGCGCATCGGTGAGCACGCATGGAGCTACATGAGGAGTGAGAGCGCAGACAAGCACGAGAGGGGGAGGGAGAGCCTCGGCGACTGTGTGTCGCCACTGACGGAGCTCAACATGAGAGAAGGGAGGGAAGAGAACCGCTCCTGCACAAGCTGCGCTGAGATGAAGTCGGGCAGCACTGCTGAGTGCGATGAGAAGATAAAAGCCAAACACGATTCGGTATCCAAGTGGTGATGAGGGAGGGAGGGGGAAGATCGCCTCTCGCTTCACGCGGTGCGCTGAGTACGAGCACCGCGCCAAAAAAGCCTCTCGTTCAGGAAGGGAGAAGGGGGGCATGGTTGCGGCCTCTCGTCCCCCCCCCCCCGCGCATGGCCTCCTGTCGCCACTGAACTAGGCCCGAAGTTCCGTCGCCACGCACGATGCACAAGCGATGTGGACGGAAGAGCCTGGCCATGCGCGGCTTGGCCGCTGCCCCACAAGTACACCATCGACAGATTGGGGCTCGGGGCCGTTCGCAGCCGAAGGTGCCGTGGTTGCTTGCGCCGCGGCCTGCGGTGCATCCGCCCGCTCGGCCTTCAATGCCGCTACCAGAATGAGCCGGCACACGCTGTGTCTGCCCTGCAGCGACGCCTTGCGTGCATGCCACAGGGCAAGCACGGAGAAAGGGAGACGGAAGAGCGGCCGCGGATCCTCCTCCGTGGGTGTGTCGGTCCGCGATGGAGCTCCTCAGAGACGGCAGCATCCATGTCCTCCCAGACCCGCCGCCACTCGTCCCATGCCAGCATCCGCCTCGTCTCCCGGCAGCGGGCGCGGGCAGCTGCCCATGAATCGACTGACAGCTGCTGCGAGGCATGTGCTTTGGGCGGGGCCCTCGAGGCGACGGATGCACTCCTCCGACACCCGCGCACCCACCCGCAGTGCCATGATGATTGAGCCATCCGTAGTCAGCCCCATCGGAACTCAACGGAGGTGGGGCCCTCCCGGCACCATCAAGACCACAGCCGCATATGGATTACTCCTGTCGAACATAGTTCCTATATCGTGAGAGAGGGATCGAAGTGGAGTGGGGTGCGGGGTCAATGGAGTGTGGTCATGAGGGACTTGTGCGTATCGAAATCTTTCCGCAGGAGCCGGAGCACACTCACCTGCCGGCCTAGGACGCAGAGGAAGAGGAGGGCAGAAGAGAGAAGGGAGAGTTTCAGCCGTCGGCATTCACGGTCCAAGGCATACCTTCCTCCTTGCATGTGTCGCATGTTTCTGTTTGTTGTTGCTGCTGTGCCATGTCGTGCATGTGCGCCCTCCTCCTCCCGCCTCCCTCCCTCCCTCCCTCCCCCCACGGCTTTGCTGCCGGAAGACGAGTGAGGTGGAGGAGGGAAGGAGACATGGGGCCGCGCGTAGGAGAGCAACGAAACGTAGCCATCACACGTAGACGACGCACACACAAGGAAATAAATAAACAACAAACAAAACTGAAAACAAACAAACAAACAAACAAAGACCCAAAGCGGGTTAGGAAGCGAGGGCACAACAACAACAACAGGAGGGCGGATGGGTGGCGGATGATAGATGGTGAGACAGAACTAGATGAAGAGAGGAGGAGGAGGAGGAGGACGAGGAGAGGAGGGAGACGCTGCACGCAACCAAGACGGAGAGGTGCTGACAAGCATCTACACACGAAAAAAAAAACACACCGCGCGCGCACGGAAACGAACACACACGCACACACTTGCAAAAAGAAGGCAAAGCGTTTGTTGGTTGGTCTTTCTTTCTTTTTTTCCTTTGTTTTGGCGTTCACAACCGTGTCACCGCGACACCGAAGCACGGGCTCTATATCAATTTTGTTGCTGGAAGGGGAAGTGAGGGAGGGGGAGGGACGAAGGCAGCCGTACGTACGCAGTTCGTCCGCCCCCCTCCCCCTCCCCCTCACGAAGCGTTGCCCTTTTTTTCTGTCTTTCCCGACCACCACCACCATTACCACGCCACTAGTGGTGCTTACCTTAGGAGCTCCTGTCCCTTGATTGCCATGTGGGAGCCTAACGACACATGAAGAGAGGAAGGGGCAGATGTGGAGGATGGCGGTGGAAGGAGAGGCGGTGAGAGAGCTTGGCGTGCGCCTCCGCGTGCTCGCGTGCACGGGGAGCGAAGAAGAAGAAAGCAGAAAAGGGTGATGCGCTAGCAACACGACGACGTCTGCGATGGCAGCCATACGACCAAGACATCACACGCGCATACCCACAGAGCAAGCAGGCAGGCAGAACGAAAGAAGAGAGCGAGACGGAATGGCGGGGGACAGCATCGGCAGACGAAAAAAGTACTTCGAGAGAGATGCGGATCGAAAGAGGTCTGTCGTCGTAGCGGACATGCTTTTGGGCACAGACACACATACACGGACAAGAAAATGAGCCCACATACATGTCGCTCAGCGAATTGATAGCGCGAGATGGGTTGGCGAGTGGGTGGAGGGAGGCTGAGGGGCGGCGGAAACAAAAAAGATGGGAGGGGGAGGGGGACGGACTCCTCAACGAAAAACAACCCCGAAGGCAGCAGGGCCATAGCAGCAGCGAATCCAAACATTGGGTGGTCTCCATCAAATAAACGCCAAAAGACTATCTGCTTGGCAGTGCATCACAATACAACGAGAGAGAAAGAGAGAGATCAGCAATGAGTTCCATGGTGGAGGGTGCAAGCAGTTGGTTGCTGGGAGCCCCCAATGCCACTGCTCCGGACACGGATCGACTACGGAGTTCCCTCAGTTCCACTTTTTGTTTGCTCTCGTTCTTGTCGTTTCCCATCGAGTCTTTGGGTCTATTCCATCGATGTGCGCCGCTGCATCCGCAACGGAGAAGCGCCAAGCTCAAAGGAAAACAGTAGCAGAAAAGCAAAACTACCACAACTGCCCATGCTGAACAAATGGTGTGTGTGTGTGTGTGCATGCACAGTGTGCGCTCTCTGTGTTAGCGAAGATTTTGGCGTGGGTGGCGGCTCGTGTGAGACAGGGAAAAGGCAGCGGCGGAGGGGAAGCGAGTGTGGGTGTGCGCGTGATCCTTTCACCATACTTCATAGGAGCGCTATCGGCGCTCACGGCCCCCCCTCCCCCGACTGGCAACAGGAAAGAAGAAAGAATAGAAGTGGTCGAAAGATTGCATGGCCTCGTGTGGAAAAGGAAAGAGTTTGTGTACGTACGTATGTGCGGGTGGGTGTGATGGGATCCAGAGAGGGCAGCGGCACGAACACCTGATCACTACCACCAGCACTAGCAGCAGCGGTAGCAACAAAAGAAAAAGGAAAAGCAGAAAAGTACACAAAACCACAAAGGCGGCTGCGCTTCTATGACGCATACAAAGAAAGAGAGAGAGGGTGGAAAGGGGCGGGGCGAAGAAAGAACGTAGAACATATATGGGAAGAGCTGAACATCCACACAACACAACACACAACACAACACACACACACACACACACACACACACACACAACACACGTATGTGCGTCTCGCAAATATATATATATATATATATCTAACAGGAAACCCTAGACCAGCAACAACAAAAGCGAATCAGTGAAAATCATACCCCGGCCACAGCCGCCGTCACAGTACATCTGGCAGCATTCGTGTACCCCCCCTCCCTTCCCCACCACAGAAAAAAAAGAGAAACTTTCCTCAGCCACATTCACTCACTCACACTCACATGCATGCGAGCGGGCATGTATGGACGATACGAACGCTCGCTCGCGGCCAAAGGCGGTGTTCAGCATCGTAAAAGCCTGCGAAGGGAGCACTTTAGAGAATGGAAAAAAAGAAAAAAGGAAGAGGAGAGCAAGACAGGCATTGTGCTACGGTGCGCCACATTCATTAACGAAGAAGGGGCAATGAACAAGTAAGGCATCCACAAGATGGAGACAGACGGACACCCCCTCGACGTACACGCACACAATGCACGTTGCACGGACAGCATCCATTTTCTCTGTGTGTCTGTCTGTGCTGCGATCAGCAAACACACACACACACACAAGTGTGCGTGGAGAAGGGGGTGTACGCTGCCGTGCGCATACAGCGCTTCAAGCGACAGTGCCTCCCCTCTCTCAGCATCCCCATTCCACTGAGCACCGACTGCTCACCGCGATCAACGGCGCTACGGACAGCTGCTTGAACTGCCAGAAGGATTCGTGCTGCGTCGATCAAGCTGGCTGGATCGGTGCTCCTGCTGCTGCTGCTGGCGACGTTTCTAAGGATCGCTGACCAAGCCCAGCGGAAGCAGAGAGTCGTCGAGCCGCAGAACGACTACGGTGCGCTGCTTTGCCGCGGCGCCGGTCGGCAGAGATTGTCTTGCAGCTGGGGCGACTCAGCGCTGAATACCTGTGGCGGCACGTCTTGCCAGAAAGCCTTTCTGTCAGAGGGGTGACAGCACCCGGGCCCGCAACGGCGATGCATCGCTGGAGCCGCAACACGCACTTTTTTTTTGTGACTTGCGCCGCTCCGCCGAGTCATCGAGTTGTAGCGTCGCCTCGCTGGAGGGCGGCGACGTGACTGCGTTTGTACTCGTCGGCAGCGAGGGCCAGCCTCGCTTCCGCCCAAAGCCGTGCGCCTTAGCGGCGGCATTGCTCCGCTGATGTCTTGTCGTCCCGGCTGGCCCGGGAGACGCTGCGCCCTCAAAGGCAAATCCCAACATGAAAGTACACGAGGACAGTGTCGGAGGCGACGAGCTGCTACAGTGGCTCCGAGCTCTCTCCAGCGGGGGTATCGTGGCCGCGGTTTACACTAAGCTGATGCGAAGCTGCGCTCGCGACCGCCCAGTCGACGCCATGGCTTTCGCGCTTCCGCTGACTGTGGCCCCGAGTGCTGCTTTCGAATCTGCCGCGCTCGTACCTCATGCGTATGCCGGAACAGTTCGGGGAGGCTGACTGCGTTCCTGAAGAGGCGCTTCGATCGTTGGTGGTGTTGCCCAGATAGAAGGACGACTGGTGGTCCTCGAGAAATGAGCGGAAAGAGTCGACCGAAGGAATGAACGTTCCAAAGCACATGTCACTGTTCATGTGACGCATTCTGGCCTCGTGACCGGGGCGGCGCATCAGGGAGGTCATGGAGTGCGGCCTCTGGCCTGCGGTGTTTGTGAAAGAGATGTTGTCTAGCATGGAGGAGCGCGACAGCTGCAGGCCCGTCCACAGCTCCCCGCGGCTACTGTTACTCGCTAGCATGCTGGCGGCACTGCTTTCTCTTCGAAATCCAGCCACCGACTCCTCGCGGTTTTCACGCTGGCGGGAACGGCGTTTGTGAGCCGCCTTGAACCTCTCCGCTTTACTGGACACGTAACTGGTCGCCGCCGCACCCGCCGACTGCGGCGGCAGCGTTGCGGGGACGCGTGGCTCAGTTCCTTGAGCCCCACCGTGATCACAAGGACCCCCATCCGCCACTACTTCTTCCTCCTTCGGCACAGGAGTCCACCCTTCCCCCGTCTCTGCAGAGGAGCCGATTGATGAGTGGGCGGAGAGCAGATGGGAACCGCGTCTGTGATCCTCGCCCCTTTGGAGCACGCTGTGGAACCGGAACGCCGCCCTCTGCGAGCCCTGCTGCGGCGTCGTCAGTGGCAAGGATGTCGGGGACGGCATTGGGCTGATGCCCACACCCGGCACGACGGCCTCCTCGATGACCACCGCATCATCGTCGCTTGGGTGGCGCGGCGTGGCGCCGACCTCGGATTCCGGTGACACCGCAGTGCACGTGCCGGCATCCCCGGCTTGTCTTCCCCACTCAAGAGAGGAGCGGAACGGCTGCTGAGGCGACCGGCTGGCGGTCGCTGCCACCTTTGGCGGCACACCGCCGACCACCAGCGGGCTTGATACGCCGCCGAATGCGACCTTAGTGGTGCCAGCAACATCGCTGATTCGGCAAGCAGCTCCGTCGCGCTCGTCGTCGGTGGTACCGCTGCTTGACTTGGTGCTGCTGTAGAGCTGCTGCTGCGGCTTGAATGACATGAGTGCTATCTGTGCCGGCAGATTGGGCAGGGAGGTCGAGCACACCGAGAAGCCCGCACCCAACGTTGCTGCCCCTGCCTCGACACCGCCTTTTCGCACCACGAATGTCGGCAGAGCAGCAGCTGCGGCTTCTTTCCAGCACCCCGGGGCCTCCGTACATCCTCGCTCGTGGGTCCCCGCTGACGGCGCCGCCGTCGCCGCTGCGTCGACGGCGGCCTTGACGGCCGCATGGTCGATAAATGTCCGCGCCACGGGGAGCGCACGGAGCACGCGCAGCTCGGTCGATGCGCGCACATCGGCATACGCACTGCCGCTGAACAGCGCACACACATTGGCCTCGAGAGGCCGGGCAGAGGTGTTCTCGCGCTGAGTGTCCGTGGCTGGTTCACCAATAGGAGTCCGAGTTGGGCCAGCACAACCCGCCGATGCCGCCGATGCGGGCCTGGCGGCCACCCCTACACCGAAGAGCGTTGCTGTCACGCTTGAATTCACACCCTGCGAAGAGTTGCCAGCGGCGCTGCTCGCTGGGTTGTGAAGGTCGCTCACCGGCGGCGGCGATCCCCACCCTTTCGGGTGTGCGCGCAGCGTCGGTGAGAGGAGGCCTTGCGGTATCGGGTGCGGTGGAGGCGACACCCCCTCCATGGCGCCAGGGCCCGCCAGTCCGACGGCCGGGGACAAGCTTGTGGTGGAAACGCGGGTGGCATTTAGGCCACTTTTGCGCCTTCCACTGACACACGTGGTGTGCACAGAGAAGATGGCGACGGCGTCGTGCACCTCCGCCGGCTGCGAGGACGACAACATTGGGCTCGATGTCGACGGAGCGTGCGTATTGGTGGCGCACGTGCACGACAAAGGTGGAAACGGTTCTAGGAGGAGCGAGGGGAGTGCCAAGCAGCGGCGGCCTATAGAGGTAGCGCTGGAAAGGCGCTGCCCTGTTGAGCCAGGCGATCCCGGATCGGGCCACAGCGACAGCGGTTGGAGCTCGCTGGCGACGGCGCGCGTGCCCATGCCGCTTGCGAGGGTCGCAGCGCTAGAGGCGGGAGCGACTGCCGCAGCGTCACAGCCCTCCAAGGAGCTGGCGTTGTTGTGCTGCGGCAGTCGCTGCGGCTTCTGCTGAGGATGTAAGGGGTTGGTAAAGCGTTGAGAGCTGTGTTTTAGTGCAAGTGACCCGAGGCTGCAGGTGTCGCTCGGCGGTGCAGCCGCTGGAGGGGCTGGAAACACCCTTTCCCGTTCTGCCGCAGCTGTGGAGATGGAAAGGGCAATTTGCGTTGGGCGGAAAGATGGCAGATCGAGCAGCCGCCTCGCAAACTGCTGGGAGGTCAGCTCAGCGTCGCCGCCTTCCATGCTGGTGCGCCTGCCTCCGAGAGGTGGCCAGCACGGAATGGCGAGCACATCTTCCGCTCTCGGTTCCGGCGGCGACACGCTCCAGCCGGAGGCGCGACACTCAGCGACTGCCGCGGCAGCTTCGGCTTCCCCGAGGAACAACGTAGTTGCCGCCGTCGGTGACGCGGTACTCGCTGTTTGCTGCTTAGGTCGCTGTTGTGGTGCGCTGGAGAGTCGTGAAGGATGTGGCGCCGCGTGGATGCGATGATCGACGGCCCCGCCGCCGCTGCCGCTGTTGCTGCCCTGACGGTGCCGAAATGCAGAGCATGAAATGCGGTACTCGCCGCCGCGGAGCAGATTGGTGCGCAGCTTATCGGCTCGAATGACCTCGCCGTAGGCGGTCGTGCTGAGCTCCAGGTCGTCAAACTCCTCGTTCATTGTGGCAGTCAGCGCTGCAGTGGTGGCCGTCATAGCGAGCGGTGTCTCTAGCGACTCTTCAACGGAGGCGTAGGACGGAGAACCCTGGAAAGCGCTCCTGCGAGTCGATAGCAGAGTCTCTGAGGGGGAGTGCACTTCCAGCATAACGCTGGGGTCTAACCAGGGAAGTGTCGGCTGCCGTGATCGACTCGCACGGGCGGTGATGGTGGGGGCTACAGATGGCATCCGCACTCTGGTGCCGTCGCCGTCAAAGGGAGTGTCCATGCTCGTGGAGGGTCGCATGACCACGCCGGGCGGCCGCGCTTGGTGTATGTGTCCTTCCTCTGAATGCGCGGTCTGCGAGTTTTCGTGCGTGTGTGTACAGCTGTGCACCCGAGCACAGACACTCCGGCGGAGAAAGAGGGAGCGGAGCGAATCACGCTTTTCCTGCGATAACGGTAATAATGGGGAAAAACCTACCCCCACCCCCACTCTCCCCCCACACACGCAGACAACGCTCAACTACACAGGCAGAAGACGGCGGAAGGCGGGCCGAGGAGAGAGGGAAGTGCAAATCATGCACCGACACAGTGATCAATACACGAAAAGCGAGCAAAAGCAACAACACAAGAAAAAGGCAGAAGAAGATAGAGACACAGGAAGGGAAAGGGAAGGGTCTGGAGGGGGATGGAGAGGAGAGTTAAACACACCCGCACACAGAACAACAGCAAAATAGAAAACGGTGTTTGTCCTACACGCATGCAGCACACACACACACACATATACACATATATATATATATATACATACATCCATATATCAAAACACACACGCACACACACGCACACACACGCACACACAAGCACGCACGCAATCAGTGTAGTACAACAACAGGGACGGAGCTCAAGACGTACAAAGACGGAAAATCCAAAACAGGGAACACGAACAACAACAACAGAAAAGAAGAGGGGGGCGAGGGCGGTCAGTGAGCACTTGCGAGAGAGGAGGAGGTGGTGGCAGGGAGGACGAACGGTAGTGGAAAAGGGAAGAGGAATGGTTTTGGCAGTTGTGCGAGTGGCAGCGTTAAAGGGGAAGCGTACTTGTCTGCGCGCACAGGCACAGAAAGCTGACGAAAGCCTCCACAGACACTTTTTCTTTTCCGGTTTCTGGTAGCCTTCAGAGAAGAGGTGCCGGTGAACACAATCGGTTGCGCTCTTCTTTGGGCTACGTGATTCTTCTCGTTGTGTTTTCCCTCGCTCTAGACCCCTTCGTGAGCGGCCAGGGTGTGGCGAGGTGGCAAGGGTAACAGAGAGAGAGGAGCGTAGAGGTAACTATGGTGGCCGGAGGGCTTGTGCATGCGGAGATGCGGGGGCATGAGGGGTGCGGTATAGACAAACATGTACATCGAGGGAAGCAGCCGGCGGAGGTGGCGACGCGTACACGTGCGCACATCGAAGCCTCTTCTGAAAGCGAAGTGTTCCAGGACGGAAACCAGTTCTTCGCTTCAGCGGCAAACAGCGCGATATGCCATGGCGCCCGTACGCGCGTTGTGTGGAAGGTTTTGTGCCGGTGAAGGACAACGCAGACAAAACAATCAGCCCAGCGGCGACTGACAGACACCCAGACTCGGCCCCTCCTCCTCCTCCTCCTCCTCGTCCCTCAGGGGAATGTAGTGTACACTCATGCCAGCCAACAATGCTCTGGAGAGGCGCGCAGCGATGCTGTTCACCGGAGCTGCGAGCGATCAGCGAGGTCTCGCACGCACGCGTACACACCCAACGTGCAAATCGGAGGGAAGGAGAGGAGCAGAAAAAAGACAGAAAACAGTGCCAGAGAGGGAGAGGAGGCGAAGAGAGAGAGAGAGAGATGCGGGAGAAGACACCCCATCGACTCGTCCTTGAACGCCGGAGGAGCGCTGCGGCGCAGCGGGGCACATCCTCGCAGAAAAAAAAGCCAAGCCCCGATCCAAAGCCGGCAAACTGAAGTGGCGGTGTTGCGTTTCTCCCCTGCTCAACTTACCATACCGCATTATTCTATCCCAGCCTCGCACTCTCTCGCAGTCTTGCGCTAGCCTACCGCTTCTCCAGAGTCTGGGAGAGCTCTCTCTTGTGGTAGAGCGCGATGAGGTCGTCATACCCGCCAAGGTACTGACCGTTGAGGAACACCTGCGGCACTGTGTGCACGCCGGTGCGGGACGCCACCTCCTGGAAGACCTCCCGCCCGTTTGGAATGATGTCGATCTCCAGCGAGACAAAGCGGTGCTTCAGCTCAATCAGCAACATCTTCAGCTTGGTGGAGAACTGGCAGTAGGTGGCGGAGATGAGCACGATGCGGTTGCGGCGCAGCATCGAGTCCAGGAACTGCGGCGCACGTGCAGGATCTAGGACTTGATTCATGGCTGGAGAGGGGTAACGGCGTATGCCTGCGTTGACGTCTGTGTGTGATAGACGTTTTCGGCTCGCCCTCCGCTGTTCGAGAGCCTGCTTCCTCTCAGAAGTAAGTCGATCAATGAGAGCAGAGAGAGGAGGGGGTTAAGGAAAGGGGTTGAGGATAGCGGTGATTGGCGGTGGATGCGTGAGAGGTAAGACGAGCGCGTGCAAGCGCGGTGCCCCCCATCCCACTGCTCGGCATACATATCGAGACATGTAGATGTATGCATATGATGGGGAAGAGGGAAACGAACAGTAGCGCGCGGCGAGGCACACGCGCGCACACGCGCGCAAAGTGGAGAGTCGCGTTGCAGTCCGTAGCGGAGGCCAAAAGACATCGATTATGCTTTCCGTGGTGACGTGCAGGAACCGTTTATGTCGCCCTTTCTCTGCCTCGCGTGGGTCCTACAAGCCCTCCTGAACGCCGTGGCTGTCACGAAGATCGTCGCTGCATCATGTGCGGTGACAGGAGCGCCGGAGGGAGGAGTTGGCGACGATACACTCGGTGCCCTTCAGCCGTGTCGTCACCAAGGAGCGATGGAAACACCGAGTAAGCGCACGCACCCAAACCCGTCGCAAAAACACACCGGCACTGATGTGCATCATTATCATGACCGCCTTTAAGAAATGTTTTTTTTTTTCTTCGTTTCGCTGCCGTACAAAACCAGCTTCTTGTTGCTGGTCGGGAGGCAGACCTCTGCTTGCGATCCACGCGCAGACGGGGAGAAGGCACGAAACGAAGGAGGAGGGCGAGCAGGCCATGGACTGCACGGGCGATAGGGCAAAGGCACCCATGCGAAAGACGGCACTGTTAGCCGCTGCAGAATTGCCCACAGCCACCGCCCTTCTCCACCGCCTCCCCCCAAACAGGTTACACGGTGACGCGCTGCCTCTCTGCCACGGCGCCCATCCCCTCCTCCCCCCACCTTCCGTGCTACTCTTCCACATCGTACAGATACTCCGAGGCCGCCGACGACGACTCTGTCTCTGACACATCCAGGCTGAACTCTTCTGCCAGCGTGCTGTGCACCTGTGTGAAGCCCAGCGCGGGGCTGTCGGATGGAAAGAAGCCACCGCCGCCGCTGCCTCCGTTCATCATACTCTCATGTAGTCCTCTCGACCCGGCAGCGCCACCACCGATGCCACTCCACTGAGACTGGCGCTGCAGCAGCGGAGAGAGGAGAGGCCCCAGGAGACTGCTGGCGCTCGCCGATCGATTCGCGCCGACCTGCGATCGGGTTGAGGGAGAGCTGAGTGCTGAATGGCAGTCGTGCTGCTGCTGTTGCATTATGTCACGGGCAGTGGGAGCGGCGACGCCGCTGCTGCGGTTGCTGTAGAGGATGTTTGGGGTGGTTTCCTGCGGAGCGAAGGCCGGCGATCGCTTCGCAGGGGGGTTCTCTTCTTCCTGTTGCTGCTGCTTCGGCGGCGCCTGCCGCGGAGGAGGATGAGCAAGAGAAGCAGTGTTCGTGCCCGCGTGGCTTGGCGTCTTCTTACGATGTGGGCTGGTGATTTGCCGCCGACCTGGCACAGGGCGGAGAGGAAGCGGGGAGAGAGGCGGTGTTGGAATCTTCGATAAAGTGGCTATATCGGCTGCATCCGACGTTGCTGCGGCGGACGCTGCTGAGGTGGCAGCGCTGGACTTGCTTGACTTGCGTGCAGGTGATGCCGGCGTTGGAGCACTTTCGGTGTCGCTGTCGGTGAGTGTCGACGGCAGAGCTAGGGTGGCATCCCTGAAATTGGCAGATGATGCAGGCGCGGAAGTCTCGACCTCGTCTTGCCTCAGGCCCATCTTCCTCCGCGCCGCCTTGCTCTTTTCCGGCGTCGGAAGCGGCGACGTCTCTGGGAACGACGACGTCAGAGGCTTGACCTGAGTGCTCGGGTACCGCACGGGGGGTAGTGCCGGCGGATCCTCGGCAGTGACTTCATCGCTGCGGCGCCGCTTTCCACGATGTTGCGGCTGCTTCGGGGGCTGAGATGCATCGGCGGCGAGCTGCTCCACAAGAGGCGTGCCGACGGCAACTTCGCCATGGACGTCGTTGCCTCCACCTGCACGGCTGCTGTCGCGTGTCTTTTTCGCGCTCACGCGGCCTCCCGCCGCATTGGCTTCGCTGCCTTTGCAGTTCTCCGCGACGGCGTCGACGTGCACACGCGAAGCCTTCTTGCGTCTCTCCCACTGCTTTTCCTGCTGCTGCTGCTGCTGCAGTGAGGGTGGCGTCTCTTCAAACGCGACGAGGACGTCGGTTGCCACCTTGGCTGCTTGCCGCGCGGAGACAGGAGTGCCCAGGAGCTGCTCTCCTAGCGCCGCCTCAACACCGCCGACCACGTCCACAGCTTGCATGGACGCCCTCTGCTGCTGCTGCTCTTGCGTTGGTGACGCTTCCGCGAGAGGGGCCGGATCGGAGAATGTGGTGGTGATCAGCGGGAGCTTGCCCATGTCCTCTCCGACTGCCTTCAGGCGTCGCGTGTACTTTCGCTTCGTCGAAACCACCTTCTGCGTTCTTGCTACACCAGCACGCGCCGCATCATCTGCAGGTGTCAGCGCTGAAGACGACGCTGCCGTCACCGCCGCTGCACCCGCCGCTTCTGCAGGGGCACTGGCAGCAGTACCTTGTTCTTGCGTGCTCCTCGCCAACACATCTTCTTCCACCTTCGAGGGCTCCGCTGCCGATGCGGTTGCTGCGAGAGGCATCGGCGACGAGGCCAGGGTGGCTTGCGTGTTCGAAAGTGATGCGGAAGGCTGGGTTGATGTTGCCGTTGTTGAGATGGCTGCCCTGAGCCCTCCCTTCATGTGCATGACCCAGTAGTGCCGATCTGCCTTCACGTAATAGCATCCGTCGGGCAGTCCTTCAGAGGAGCAGACGCGGTAGACACTCTCGCGCTTCTCCCCGGAATCAGCACTAACTTCGACGCCGTTGCTGACGGCCGCGTCTCCCCGGGTGCCGTGGCGGCTGCTGTGGTGCAGCTTTGCCTTTCGCTTCTCTGCCAGGCAGTACTGCCCATCGCCACCAAGAAGCACGCGCAGGTTCACGATACCGGTCGTCAGGGCAGGCCGCCCACAAAACAGGATGCGCACCGCTGCGGTTTCCAGAGGATGCAGCTCCATGCGTGCCTCTGGTCGTCTGGCGTGGGCCAGCGGCAATGGGGAGGAGGAGAGAGAAGGCACTTCCGTGCGCTTTTTTTTTTTTGGGGGGGGGGGGAGGAGGGGGCGGTGGTGAAGACGGTCTGAACCGCAACCAGAGAATGCTGGGCTGAACTACCGACCAGCCAGGGCGAAAGGAAGTGAGGGGCAAGTAGAAGCGATGAGCAGCGCTGAGCGTCTGTGTCACGTTGCCGTTTGCTGGAGAGAGGAGTTGCCCTTCCTTGGCCGATGCACTGAAGTTTGATGATGAGGTGAATACGCTCGGAATTACGAGGATGGCAGCTGATCGTGAGCGGGAGGCGGAGAGACGATGGTTGCATATCGCACGAGCGGTATCGCTATAATCGCAGCGAGCGTGTGTGCGCACATCTCTGCTCGTCTTCGCAATGACCTGGCTCCCTCTCTCTCTGATGTCAACATGCACACGCCGCGAAGGGGGATGGGATGGGGTGAGGGCCGGTGGACAGAGAGAGGGAGGACGGTGGCGCTGAGAAGCCCTGGCAAAAAGCGAGACATGTCAGGCGCACAGAGTCACTTGGACATCGGGAGCTCATGTCTTCAGGAGATTCCTTGCGTACGTGGCGGTGGGTTGTCGAGCCAGCACATCTGCTTTTCCTTTTTTTTTTGTGGCTTCCGCTTGGATAAGTCTCCGTCGCCACCCTGTGCGACCTCGAGCGTCTGTCAGCAGGAGACGGAAACAGGGTGTTGTCAGGCAGGACAGGCGCGGGCGGGCGGGTGGGGAGGGGCCGGGATAGATTGCACCTGCTGCTTTCTCCCTTAGTTCTCTCCATGACACGCAGGCGCATATTTCTACACACTCTCACACACGCACGAGCACACACACACACACACACACACACACACACACACACTTGCGAAGGAGGACGTCAGAGCATAGCAGAACCGAAAAAATGCATCTCCTCCTCCTCCTCCTCCTCTCTTGAGAAAGAAGAGCGTCTTCAGTCGTTTTGTTAGGAATTCGTATTTTCACGTTGTACGTCATCATGTCGCCCCCACCTCCGCGCGCGCGTGTGTGTGTGTGTGTGCACATCAGCACTCAGACGCGCCTCACCTTCCTTTCTAGTGGCGCCGCTGGGCCACTCCGTTGCAACTCGTTCCGCACCGGGGAAGAAGTCCACCGGGAGTGCCGCAGGTTTCTAGTCGAGACCCACAAGAAAGCACCTGCTTGAGGGTTTTCTTTACTTGCCGAGCCTTGATCTCCAACGACTCGATTTACTCCATCAACTCACCCCACCCCACGCCTGCAGGTGCACACACACGCGCACACACATACACATACACATACACACACTGGGCAACCAATGTAGGACGCGGCCCGCCCACAGAGGGTTGGGGCGAGATTCCAGGGTCAAGGGAGAGATAGAGAGAGAAAGTAAAGAAGAAGCGCAGACGTTGGTGGCGGTCGGAATGGCGAGGAAGAGCATCCAGCAATTTTGCATCCGCATCATCGCTTCAGAACTGCACCGACGACGCGAGAGAGAGAGATGTGTAAACGGAAGCCAATTTTCGCACGTGCCTCGCTCATGTCGGGCGACGGCGTTGCTCTCGGCGTATCCTTCGCCTTATGAACCATCGAGAGATTGCGGGGTGTTCGAGGGGTATCTGGCTGCCGGCATTTGAGCTGCCGTTTCCGAAGTAATTCGCGCTGTGCGCCCCTCCTCCTCCTCCCCCCTCTCTTTCTCTCTCTCTCCTCCTTTGTTTCGTCCTTTTAATTTCGCCTTCGTGGCCAGCGGGAGAGCAGTGACCTCTCCGTCGCTGATATCACACACACACACGCACACACGCACACACACACACACACACGCACACACACACAGATACACACACACACACCACACACACACACACACACGCACACACACCACACACAACACACACACACACACACACACACACACACACACGCACACACACGCACACACACAGATACACACACACGCACACACACGCACACACACAGATACACACACACGCACACACACAGATACACACACACACACGCACACACACGCACACACACAGATACACACACACACACGCACACACGGATGCAAATGGAGACGTGTTCTCGACGTGTGTGGGTGTGCGCGCGCGCATACGTCGGCGTGGCTCGCCCTCTCCTTGCTGTGTCTGCGTCCGCTTCGCCTCTCACCTCGCCTGCAGTGAGGAGGAGGGGGTGGGCGGGTCAGTGGTGGCGCTGAAGACGCACCGACAGACACATACACGTCTACGTCGAGACCGAGACGGGCGCAGAGGCGCACACGGACACAGAGCACCAGCCGCTGCGGAAGAGCCGGCCTCATCGCTTTGTTAGGGCATGCGTTAATGTTGTTGCATCAGGAGTGAGCCGAGGCTGTGCACGCCGGCGGAACCGCGCTTCCTCTCGCTCTCTCTCTCTCTCTCTCTCCGCTGCAAATCAAGACTCAGCCGGCAGCTTCTCTACGCGCGCGTCCAACCATCGCACAGAGAAAAGGCAACACACGCACGCAGACACAATCGTTTCCACCACATCCCACCGCCTCCCCCAGCTCACTGTGCGATGGCGAGCGCCGCTGATGGGGCCCAAAAGGACTGCGCCGATAATGCGCAACGGGGCCGGAGGGGAGGACGGCAGAGAGCACGCTCCGCCTGCTTACCTTGGAGGTGTGTGCCCGCATCTTTGTGCGTATGTGAGCAGGCTGCTTACGTCAGCTGCGGTGCCGTGGCTGATGCGCTGCCATGGCGGAGGGCTTCTTGTATGTTTGCATGACCTCTGCCTGCCGCCTGCTCCACCGTGGCGGCGGTCCGTTGAGAAGAGGAGGAGGATGGCGTCGCTGCGGAAAAGAGGTCGCTGCGTGAGGACCCCATGTACAGCACCGCTGCCACACACAACACCAGCAGCGTTGCACGGTGCATTTTTTCTGAGGATGGGCCCACAGCCGTCGCAGAGCCAGTAGATGATGCGCTTGAGCTTCTAGTTTTGGTAGGTGCGCTAGCGCCAAATCCCTCCTCGGCTGCCGCCGCCGCTCTCTCCGCTGCCGCGCGCTGCTGCTGCTGGAAGACGTCCAATATCATCGCGAAGCTCTTTAGTACGTACGGCACCGCCACCGTCAGCGTGTAGTGCAGCGAGCGTCTCATGCCGAACGTGCCGCCTTCCGCGCCATAAACCCTGCGCAGCAGATCGCGGAACATCTGCCCGATAAGCTGCGCATCTGTGAAGGTCGACTGCGCGGAAAGCAGCGCCACGTAAAGCACCGACGTGAGTTGCTTCGCCGTTCGAGTCCAGAACTCGCGCTTCGCGGGAGGCAACGACAATGCCGCTGCCGACTCTACAGAAGGTGTCGGTGGTGCTTGCAGAGGTTTCGAGATTAGGGCCACGACATTGCCGACGTAGTAGCAGGTGGACTCGGCGTGCGGCACCATGGCCGCCGCCGTCGCAGCTGTGCCGACTTCCTTCGCTGCCACGGCGGCGAGGTGCACCTGCGAGATCTGGTGACCGGCGAGCAGTGCCAGCGTAGCCTCTAGTGTAAGCTCCAAGTCGCGCTCGGCGCTCAGAGTGTCTGCAAGATCGGCCGCCGTCCACGTGTGACGTGGCCACCGCCATCACGTGCAGAGGCGCTGCTAACGCTGCGTTGAAAGGCCTTGTGCGCGAGGTACTGTACAGAGGCTTGCAAGGACTCGGGTCGGATGTGGGCGGACTCGACATCGGCATAGAGCACCGCCGCCGCGCTTGGCTTCCCCGGTGTGTTGAAGTGCTTGTAGATGCACATGGCGAGTGCACCAAGGTAGCGGTGTACAAGTTCTGTCAAGCTGGTGCTACTCGTTGTGCTGTCCTGTGTCGCCGCGGCGGCTTCGTGCAGCTGTAGGGCTGCTACACAGAGCACCAGCGACTTTCCCGAGAGCGCAAGCGTCGATGCGCCTGCGGCGCTGCTGGCCCATGCCTGGAGTTCGGCTTCCGCCTCCCCCGCCGTCGGAAGGCGTCGAGCTGCACGAGCGGCATATCCAGCACTCGGTGCCGCTGCCGCCGCGTGCCAGCGTCGACAGCCCAAGAGAGCGGTCACGACCGTACGGGACGCGACGCTCGGACGCCCCGACAGCGCACGGCGCGGGGAGGCCTCGATGCAGGCGAGCACCAGCCCACAGCTGCGGATCATGGGGAGCTGCACGGACCTCATGGTCGCGACGGCGAACGCTTCGAGCACGCTGATGACTGTCTAGGGTCAGGGGTGCAGTTCGCTTTCTTTGCGTGCCAGCGTACACTCATGCACGCATGCACACAAGCCACACGTAGGCTATGCACAAGTGAAACACAACAGCGCCCCATACAAGAGGACGGCGGTGGCGCGGTGATCGAGATGGGGAGAGCCAGGCGGAGGTAGATGCTGCGGCCCCTTTTTCAGGGCACTCTCTGATGTAGTGTGTCTCTCACACGATGCGCTGGCGCGCATCGACTACATGCATGTGCGCGTGTGTGTAGGGAAGGACATGGAAGAGAACGAAAGTGGGGTGGGGCAGCGAGAGAGGAAGTACCACGAGCGCAAGAGCGGACAGGAACATCATCGCAACGCGGCTGCCGCAAGCGCAAACCACACGGACATGCGGCGAGAAACTGCGGTGCTGTGTGGCGATGGACACCCATTCTCACCGTGACGCCTCGCGACTCTAAAGTCCCCTTCACCCCGCTCCTTATCCACCACCTTCTCCTCTGCACTGCCAAGCAGCGCATCGCCTGAGGCAAGCGAGGCATAGGTTGCTGGAGACGTCGAATCCACTGCACCTCACCCTTTTCAGGACCGCTTGCACTTGATCTTCTCGCTGATGCTGCGGTTGGGGCTGCGCTTCCTTTCAAGAGAGACACCTCACCAGACACAGGCAACGAAAAGAAAAGCGGCAGAACATAGCAGGCGCACCTGGATGTGGCTAACGTGCTGCATGGCTGTTAACCGACTTCCGTTCGCGCGTTGGTTGCTTTTATTAGGGTTTGCTCTGTTAGGGAGCCAGTCGCACGTGCGTGCTCCTTCCGGGCTCTCGCGCTTTCGAGCTCGAGCAGCGCACCCAGACAGATGTGCAGGCGCATACAAGCGAGGCAAAACACCAATGCGCGAGGATGTAATGGGTAGGACACCACACGGAGATGCACAAGACGACAGATGAGTCCATCAGGGGCGTGCGGCTTCTGGGGGTGGGGTGACGGCAGTTTTGGTGCTTGCTACTTTCGCCAGCCCCACACGCCTTACCGCGGCACGTAGGCGGGCGATATCCACGCATTCGCTGCCTGCCGATGGAGCCGTGCCTCCTCTTCTTCCCGCTGCAGCTGCTGCAGCGACCACGCAGACAGGCTTGACGGTGTGCCCATCGCTTCCAGGGACACGTAAAGATCGCGGAGCCGATCCTCCTCTGGCGCCGCTGGCGTCGCCAAGGATGCAGTTCGCGACGAATCGTTTAGCGTTGTCTGTGCGTCACCACTCCCCCTTCTTGCCGCCGGTGCTTCTACCACGCTTTCGCGATCCAGCGCCATCACAGCAGCCACGAGGTCGCGCGCTATTTCCGCTGGCGGCGATGGCCCCTCTTCCTCGCGCAGCTGCTCCATCATGGCTCCCGCGAGAGAAGTCAGGCTGCACCGATCGTCGTCAACGGCTGCGCCATCCCCCGCTGCCGCTGCTGAAGAGATGGAAAGGTTTGAGGACACAGCGTAGGCGTCGTAGTCCGCCACTGATGAGGCGAGTTTCTGAAGGTGCCGCATGGCACGGTCGACAGCCTCGTCGCTGCTGCTCTCGCCATCCCCTGCCGCTGCGCCACTGACCCCATCCGCTGCAAGCAGCTCACGCAGCAGCGGTCCCGCTACCGCGTAAGCCGGATCGCGCCGGGCGCGGCGATACGTGACGCGCAGCAGCGCCTCTTGCTCCTCTGCGCTGAAAGCTGTTCTGGGAAGCGCGGCCAGCATCCCTGTCCGCTCGTTGCGTCGGATGCGCATCAGCACAAATAGCACGTCCGCCATGGTGCAGCCGGCCTCCTCGTTGTCCAGCATGAAGGCAACCATCTCCTTCGCCGTGCGAGGCCCCCAGCGGACGCCCTTCTCCCTGCAGAAGAGCGACATAGCAAGCTGCATGGTGCGGGAGCAGATCACCTCATACGGCGACTCCGCGGCGGACACAGCAGCTGACGTGGAGGAAGCAGGAGCCACAAGACCGCTTCTGCTCCTCGCTCGCCGCTGCCGCCGATTGAACAGCTCCGCAGCTCCACGCAGCACCTCCCACTTGCGCGTGTGCCGGAGAGTCAAGGTGTGATAAACAAACATGGCGTGCACCGCCACTGACATTGTGCCGTGGTGCTGGCTCATGTCTTGGCAGAGGCGCCGCTGCAGCACGATGCCCTTCGATGTCTGCGGCGCCTGCTGCAGGTGCTGCTGGACCGGGGTGAGAGATGGATGCATCAAGCGGGCAAAAACGTCCGCGTCAAACGGGATGCTGTGCGCCTCCATGTAGGCGGCGTAGGCGAGCGCCTCTTCCAGCTTGCCCGCCGCCGTGCAGATATACACCCATGCACTGTGCACGGCCGAACTCATGTGCTGCTCCTGCTCCAGCTTTCGAAAGAGTGTGGAGGCGGAGGTGAAGTAGAAGCGATCCAGCGTGCAGTGGTAGGCCGCCCAGCAGAGCAGATCCCGCAACACGGGCTCGGGAAGCGCGAACTGCTCCTCCGGCTGCTGCTGACGCGAGGAAAACGTAAGACACTTCATGAAGTCCTCGTAGATGATGTGTGGCATCGGCGCCTCGGCGTTGCACATGACATCCGCAAAGAGAAAGCGGTAGTCGTGCTCCATGATAATCTTCAGCGCGTCGTGGTACGGGGAGCACAGCACAATCTCACGCAGCGCCTCGTACGGCGGACTCCGCCAGAAGTCCGCTTTGCTGGGGAGGTGGCGCTCCACCCGGATCGAGCCGGCGTTGGGGCTGACGCCGTTGGTGCTGCTGCCGGCCCGGCGTGGGAGGCGCTGCAGCCACCGCTTCTGCAGGCCGCCGCTTTGCTCCGCCGCGAAAACGGTGCAGTCGCTCTCCGGGAAGCCGTAGGGGATGTCCGGGAGGGCGGCAGACCACTCCGCTGCCGCGCCAGGGAACGCCGGTGTCTCTGGGGAGTAGGTGGAGGAGGCTCGCCGTACCTTGCTGGCCAACGTGGATGCGCGCGCCTTAGCGACCGCGCCGCTAAGGCGAGACGCCAACGAGCGGCGGCAGCACGAGACCGGCACCCAGGCGATCATCTGTGGAAGACTGTAGTGCCTCTCCGCGGAGCAGCACGCAAGAAGAGCAACAGATAATGGCACCTACACACACACACACACACACACAAACACACATACACACACACGAGAGCCAAGACGATGCGCGTGCAGGTTTTCGTAGTGGACAAGAGAGAGAAAAAGCGAAAAGAAGACATGTAAACCCGATGAGTGAAAGAGTAGCGGTGCGATGCCGATGAGGCAATGCCCGATCCCCTGCTTTGAGCAGTGCAAGTGTCTTTGCAGTCCGTCTTTCCTTTTCATATTCTTGTTGCTCGCTTGTGTCTGCACGCTAGTCGCCCATCATCGAGACATGTGGAGTGACGCATGTGCACGTTTTCGTTCGCAACGCATTTCCATGCATGCGCCTCCTCCTCATCCCCCTTTCTCTCACCATCTCCCTGTCGTTGACACTGTCTTTGACCGTTGGACGTGCACCCTTCGCCTCAGATCCGATATCGAGCCCCGTCCGAGCAGAGCGCCACGTGCAGAGGAGGGTGAGCGGCAAAAACGCTTCGCCTCCGAGTTCACGGTCGGCGCCTCCTTAACCACGTCAACTCACGCCACCGACTCCGCGTGCATCGCAATGACGAGGCGCGAGGAAAGACAAGGGAATCAGCGAGGGAGGTTTGTTGCGGTTCTGTGGAGAGGGGAGAGGGAGAGGTGAAGGAGGGGGGGGGGGCGTTGAGGCGCGGGCGGCACACAGACCCACCCACCCACACACACAAACACCACCCCGTGATGGGGAGACGGGCTAAGGTGCAGGTGGCGGTGTCACTCGAAGACGGTTACCTCGCCTTCATCGTAACTTGTCATCACTTCGACAAGCAAAAAAAAGTAAAAGACGAAGCCGCACAAAGACGCACCCACACCCACCCACACACAACACACGCGCACAGGCAGGAGGGGGTGAGGGGGTGGCGGATGGTGGCGGTGGTGGTGCTTGTCGTGGTGGCGACGTACACAGTAAAAACGTCGATGATCGGAGTGCAACAAGCACCCACCCTCCAACACGCACACACACAGGAGAGGAGATCAAATACTTTTACTCGCAAGACACACGGCGCGACGTGCATCCGAGAAGGCAACGGTGGCGTGGGGAGAAGGCTGCACGATGGAGGAGGGGAGAGGGGCTCGCTAAGAAAACTGCGACACGGTAGAAGGAGAAACAAACAAGATTGCGCCGTACAAAGACGGTACAACGGCAAGAGTGCCCCCGCACGGACGGAGCGTGCACGGCCCATGAGGAGCGGTGCATGATACACCCACCAAACGGGCATTGCACATGCACGCGCGCTCACAACGGTGCGCGGTCTCTGTCTCACTCTCTGGTATGTAGTCGAGTTGGTCCTCTCTCCCTACTTCATGTTTTTCGCACATCACCCTTTGACGCCAGTCTTACTCAAGGTTCAGCACATCTGCCTTGTCAGCATCGCAGGTGCGCACCTTGACGTCGAGCAGGTCGTACCACTGCACGTCGCCTTTCTCCTTGGCGTCCTTGACCGGCGTCAGCACGAGCAGCGTCGGCACACTAGCCAGCTGCAGGGTTGGGTGCGTGCGATAGAGGAAATTCGGATTGCCCAGGTAGCTGGCGCGCTCGACCGGGAGCTGCAGGAAGATGGCGTGCTCCTCACCGTGCGTGCCTCGGAGCTCTGCAAAGCGCCTTGCGACGTGCGGCTTCGCCAGAACGCAGTCCGGGCACCAGGACTCGCCGGTGGTTGGGTCCGTGGAGCCGGTCAGATAAATCGCGAGGGCAAGCGGTTGCTTGCTGTGCTGCTCCAGCAGCCGCTTCGTAATGACGGTGAGCTCCGCGTCCAGCTTCAGCGGGTAGCGCAGAGAGAAGATCGTGCGGCCGTTGACGGCACCGACAGCCGTTTCGGCAGGGGCGTGCAGGCGAGCGAGGTATTCCTTGCGCGCCGGCTTCTCCTCCGCCTCCGGGCCGCGGTTCAGCGCGATCCACCGCGGAGCCTCCTTGAAGATGCGCAGCGTCTTGATGTACTTGCTCTGATCCGTTGTGAAGCGGTGGTACATGCCGGCCGGTACAACGATGCAGTCGCCAGGCTTCGACAGCAATCGAACCCACTTGTCGTTGATATCGCGCACGTCAAAGTAGCCCTGACCTTCGAGAATCAACCGCACCTCATCGTCTTCGTGAATGTGCTCCATGAAGTGCTGCTCCGCCAGAGTCTCAAACTTCTCTGCGCCGAGGTTGGCCGGGCTGAGGTTCACGACGTCGTAGCTCTGGTAGTTGAGCTTTTTGAGAAGCGGCTGGATGAAGCCCTCGATGTCGTCGCTTACCTCCTCCGGGTCGAAGTGACGGTAGAAGATCCCTGCTTCACCAAGCACCTCGTAGCTGGCGGGCACGTTTGGCGAAAGCCGGTTCTCATCGCGGCGATCCGCCACCGCCTCTGGTATGTACCAGCAGTCGGTCATAGCTGGTGTAGATGGGGCAGCGTGGCTGTCTTGACGGGGGTGAGGGGGCGCGAGTGCGTCGAAGGTGTCGCGGCAGGGCTGGATTTGGGCGAGGTGCGGAGGCAGCGATACAGAACAGAACACGTCCAGCGTGTGCAGCACACAGCGCTAACCAGGACACACACACACACACACCACACACACAGCGAAGAGCGAAAGAAAAGCGAAGAGGCAACAGAGAGAGCTGTGCGAGTGTTTGCCCGGGAGAAGTGCCGGATGATACGTATTCCTGATGAGCACGCACATGGAGAGATATGGAGACAGGAGAGACGGGCGCGTGGGCGCGTGTATGACCATACATGTATACATATATATATAGAGAGAGCATGAAGGGCCCAGATGCGTTATGAAAAGGGAAAAGCGGTGTGGCAATGGATGGGGGAGAGGTGCATGTTGTGGGGCGCACGCAAAGGAAGGTGTCGCGGACGTCGGGCGCAAACGTGTTGCGCCGTCCATAGCTCGAGGATGTTGTGGGGCAAGGGCTACGGGAAACCGCACAGCCGGAAGTCAGCTCATCCTCGCACGCATGATTCTAACCGATCTGTACACTGCATCATCAGCTACACACGCACATGCCTACGCGGCACTTATTTTGGGCAACGAGAGAGAGAGAGATCGAGACGTCCGCCAGGTTTCTCCATCAGTGACAACGTTTGGCTGGCCCAGCAGACCTCTGCTCGAGGTCGCGCTTTTTCTTTTTATGTTTGATTTTGCGTGATGACACGGGCAGCACCGTCGTGCGCGTAGCATGTTGAATCCAAAGGATGACGTCAAACGAAAAACAAAGTGCGCACGCATGGCAAGTGCTGCTCTGGCTGCTGCGCATGCATGTGCGCACCCCATATACAAGACACACGCATGTATGTATGTGCACCGAGGCAGCGTCAATCAAAGGCAAAAAAAAAGAAACTCTAAACGAGAACAAGCCCAGACAGCTCCCATCCCTCCCCTCCCCCGAAAAAAAAAAAAACGCGAATCCCGACCTCGGTGCGCGTGTGCGTGGGCGTGTGGACTGCGGTCGCCTTTACCCGTATCATAGGTGTGCCTAAATCCCTCTGCTTCCGTTTGAGCCCCTTTTCTAGCTCCCAACCTCGGCATCGCACACACACGCGCGCACACACACACACACACACGCGCGCGCGCGCGCACACACACACACACACGCGCGCGCGCGCACACACACACACACACACTGGTCGTCTACGTGTGTGAACATAAAGATGCCTGTGAGCATCTCTGCATTCACGCATGCGTCGTGTGAGATGGTCGCAGGCGGTATAGGCGAGCACCTCACACACACACACACACACACACACACACACGCAGATAAAAACAACCAAAAACAGACTGACTACGAAGTAGGTCGACAACAGCCGCCGGCGCGCAACAGAAAGGCGTGGGAGAGACGCGCCTGAGCGTGTGAGCGGAGAAGAAGAAGGGTGGGGGGAGGGGGGAGGGGCGAGGGGAGGGGCGGGGCTTGCACATAAAAACGGCACACGACAGCGTACCAGGGACTTGCGTGTGTGCCCCCGCAAGCGGCTATAAATCTGCTTGCCTCTGTGTGTATGAGTTTTCGGCCACGCTCTACCGCGCGAACACGAGACGAGCTGCTGTAGCGAATTGGAAAACAACAAAGAAAAAAAACAAGCGTACACACCATGAAGCAGCCTGGAGGCTGTGGTGAGAGAGGGAGGGAGGGAGGGAGAGAGAACGGAGCGGATATCATGCGCGTCCCTCGACTGGCACAGTTAGGCGGATGAAACCCACGACATCCGCAGATCAGCAGGTACACCGAAACATAGAATGCATGTGCACGAGTGGCGCACAGGAAGCGAGAGTGAGTGGGTGGGTGGAGGGGCGCGTGCAGGCACCTCGGCGGCCTGACAGCAGGTACACAAAAACCGCACCACGTATACCGCGTTTTACCTGAAATAGAGCACGGCCGATGAACGGAAAAGCAGAAAATACGCAGAAGCCTAAAACGAAGAGGGGAAGTGTGAGAGGGAGGGGGATGGACGCGGCGGCTTGCCTCCATGCAGGCACATACACACAGGCATACAGACAACGAAACAGACCCAACAAGAGAGATGACGACACCAGAAGGAGGAGGAAAAACGGGGAGGGGAGCGCGCGCGCGCGAGAGTATCCGTATAAGAAGGGCCGACCACACATGGCACCCACATCCGTACACACATCCACACAGGCACACACCGACATGAAGAAAGAAGACAACACGGAAGGATGGTATTTGGCGATAATAAGGAGAGAGAGAAAGGAGAGAGGGAGGAAGAGGATACCGTATGCGTGCCACAGCAGCGGCGGCCTACGAGGAACATGACGCGCAGCATGCGCGCTGCCACCATGAGCAGAGGGACAACACAAAGAAAAAAGGCATCACTCATGCACGCATAAACTCGAGGAGGAAGACGCCTAAGAGAGGGGACACCGACACCGACGCAGAACACGGCCACGGCCACGGGCACGCACATGAAAGAGACCACGGGAAAAGAAAAGGAAGGAAGGCGCTGTGCTTGGGCATGGAGCGGGTGTTCGCTGTACGCGGAGGGGCACACGAGAGAGGGGAAGAACAGCGCGAAGGCCCAGCAACGGCAGCCGCGAAAAAGTGGGATAGAGCGAGAGAGAGGGGCAAAACTACAAAGGGAAAGCTCGCAGCACACTCAGACACGCACACACCAACAGAAGACGCCCGCATCCTTTTTCGCCACAGCGGCGGAGGGCGGAATCTACGGAGGCATTCGAGAGCATCGCTCTTCGTGCGAGCTCAGTCGTCAGATGCTTCGCCTTCGCTGCCCCTGTCGCCGCTGTCGTCGCCGCCGCAGCCGCTAGAGCTGCTGGTTAGCGACAAATCGAGTACATAGTTGCTCGCGGCTGACGGAATGTTGGCACCACTGCCTGTCCCGGCCGCGCCGAGAACGCGTTGGCCTCCACCGCCGCCGGTCATCCACGCCAGCTCACCGGAGCCGGGTTGGATAGAGAAGTAAGCGAGGTTGCCCGCCGTCACTGACGGTCTAGCGGCGCCCGTTCCAGCACCTTCCTCCCCACGCGGCATTTGCCCTCCACCTGCCTGCCCCGCTAAATGGCACCGGCTCGCCCCTCCTGCTGCGCCTTGGGCACCCGCACTTCTATGCTCAATGAGGCACGAGACCTCGTAGATCTCCTGCATCATGCGCGTCATCCACTCCACATCCCATGAGACTTGATGTTCCAACACCTCGGCCGCCGTCATGCGCTTCGCAGGATCACGGTGAAATAGTCGATTAAAAAGGTCCACGAGCGAGGCGGGCAGCAGCACGGAGAATTCGCCCAGCACGACGATATTCGATGTTGTGATGCACAAGATACTGCGGCGACTGTTTTGAGTGTCCGCTTCGGAGGTTGCAGTCCCGGTGCCGTCTGACTCCGTGGCGTGCCGCGATTCCTGCTCGCTCGTCATTGATGCCGTGTCTGTGCAGAAGGACGCGTCACTGTTGATGGAGGCAGTCTGCTGGCTACTGCTCTCCATCTCTTTGCCTTCGACAGTTCTACTCGTGTCCACAGACTCGCGTGAGTTCGGTGAAGCAGCGAGCCGACGCTCCGCCATGTCGATTTCGATGGCATGCTTGAGCGCCTTCAGCACGCGGTTCGTCGTATCTTCCGTGTAGTGATTCCCAAAGCGCGAGGACAGGCGGTTGGCAAAGGTGAGCGGCAGTGATCCGTTCTTGGGGATGGCGCGGTACAGCTCGTTGAGCGCCGGCATGTGGAGCCCGTTCAGGTGGCCCAGGTTGATGCCCATGATACGTGCGATTAGGCACCCAAAGGACCACAGGTCGCAGGACTCGGTGTACGGCTCGCCAAGCACCATCTCGGGTGCCATGTAGCCCACCGTCCCTTTCATGTTGCGCAGCTGCCGCGACTCCGTCATCTTCACGGCCGACCCGAAGTCGCCGAGTTTCGCCATGCCGTTCACGAAGAGCACGTTGGCTGGTTTGATGTCCCGGTGGATGATGCCGCGGCGATGCAGGTAGATCAGCGCGCTGGCGATGTCGTGCACGATCATGACGGCGTCCTGCGGACGTTTGAGCACCGGCGCCATTATCGAGGCCCCGTGGGTGCCGGAAAATTCCTCTCTGCCGCCCTCGAGCGCTGCTGCTCGCAGCATACCCGCCACGTCGACGCCGTTGCCGCTGACGGAGTTGCTGCTGTTGCTCATGGAGTTACCTTGGTATTTGGCCATCAGGCCGGCGCTGCAGTATTGCTGCCGCTGGGCTGCGCCCAGAGCTCCCACGGACGGCTCCAGCAGATGATTCGCCAGCGTCGAGTCGCAGAGCTCCATGAATATGGCGTACGCGTTGTCCTCCAGTCGGGTGTGCGAGAAAGACACGATATTAGGGTGCTCAAGAGAGCGCATGATGCTGACCTCGCGGTTGATGATCTCCAGCTGCCGCAGCTTCATGCTCTTTAAAAAGATGCGCTTCATCGCCAGTCTGCCGCGCGACACGTACATCATTATCTCGAAGACGTCGCCAAAGGCGCCGCTGCCGATGTGGCTCACAATCTGGTACGACTGCTCCTTCCTCAAACCTACCATCGAGCGCAGAAGCCGGCGGCGACGGATCAGTTGCTGCACCTCCTCCAGCACGTTCCGCGAGAGCAGCCCTTCCAGCAGGTTGTCGGCGTACATGAGCACCGTCGCGTCCGTCATGATGTTATCGACGTTCATCGTCGGTGTGCACACGCCGGGCCTTGTCGAGATGAAGAAGGCGACGACGGTCTCCTCGACGGCATGTTTGGCAAGCGTGTCGTGCATTTCCCCGCTAATAAGAGAGTCCACCCACTCCACGATCACGACGTCGAAGAGCTGCAGACCTGAGCGGACGTACCGTAGCATCTTCGTCGCGCTCGTGACGAAGGTTGTGCAGTGCCCGTAGATGCCTAAGACCTCCTCTACTTCTGCGTAGGCGCGGGTCGTGTAGACAAGCACATGCAGGTTGTTGCGCATTGTTTCATCAGCCGCGTCCTCCGCAACGGCACGCATGGCGGCTGTTGTGTAGGTAGTGGCACCCTTCTCTGCTGTTGCGGTGGTGTTGCTGCGGCCTGCGATACGCCTCAGCTTGCTGCTCTCGTTGCTGCGCACACCTTCATCGACGCGGCTCTCGCTGGGTGAGGAGACGGAGGCGGTTAATGGCTGAATCGGCCGCGCGGCAACCGCAGCGCCCCAACTGTGATTCCCCATAGAGGAGCTTGACGTGTTTCCGTGCACTGCCGCCGCTGCTGCCACCGCATTGGCGGTGGCGCCAGAGGACATGGAGCTGCTGCCAGTCGACAACAAACCATGATCGCAAGCGCTTCGCACATGCATGCTGACGCAGCGTCGCAGATCTGCCAGCTGCTGTGGGCGGTTGACGAGACCGAAAATATCCATGAAGCTTTCGGCAAACGAGTCGTTCGCCTCGTCGGGCATGTTGGCGTCGTCGCCGCCCGCAGGGGCACGCTGATCATCCGACGCCCCCGCCCCCCCGTTCCGCGCAGCCACGGGTGTGACGAGATTGCCCAGATTGCCGCTGCTTTTGTGCTCTCCATTGTCAGCGGACACCCCCGACAGCTTCACCTCTATCGTCGATGTCATCGCATCGCCTTCCTTAGCCGCCGTCGACTGCGCCGCAGCCGTGCCAGTGAGAGTGGCGGATGAGACACTCGGCAAGGCGGCGTGCACCGATATGTCAGCGACAAGCACCGACTCGGGTGTTTGCCCCGAGAGCGACGCCGAATTCGCGTACTGCTGAGTGCGGGGCTCGGTCTCGGGAGCCCCGACGGCGAGGGGCCCCAGCAATGCCGTTGCGTTCGCGGCCGCCTTCTTTGCCTCTTCCTTGTTTTCCGTGCTGCTTGCCCCCGTACTGCTCCCAGCATGCTCATTATCCTCCTTCTTCAGTGCGGTGCTGAGGTCGCCGAAGGCAGCGGCCGCACTGTTGGACAGCGTGTAGCCGAGCAGCTCGGTCCCGCCAGATTTCTGCGTGCAGACGCTGACGAGGCCCTGCGTCTTGCTGCTCTGCGTGCTGGTCAGCTCCGTTGGGTTGCTGCCGCCAGCAGCGAAGGGCGTCGTACAGGAGGCAATGGGGTGCGGCAGAGACGACGGGTACGGCACGGACGGCCGGCTCTGCATTGATGGGGTGCCGCTGCGGCTGCTGCACCTGGTTCTGTCTGCGCAACTGCTTGCAGTGATCGACGCGCCTGACACCCCGGCTGCGCAAGAGGCACTGAGGATATTGCTGCCCTGGCTCATTGGCGGCGACTGCGACCCCGCGTTCCAGCTTTCCGCGAGCGGAAGCGCCACATGGAGCGGTGTCTGTAACGTCCCGCTCTGGGCAGACGGTTCAACGGCGTGGTGGCAGGAATGCGGAGTAAGGTTTCTCTGCGGCCGGTGCCGCTGCGGTGGTGAGCGCATGACCACTGCGGACACGGTCACTGCCGTATTGGGCGTGTTGCGGGTCTCGCTTACCGGCGCCGCGTCTCTTCTGCCCCGTCGCAGCGGCGACGTCATCTCCATCGACGCCCTCTGCGTGGTCGCGCGCGCGTGTGCCGTGAGCTTCTCTTTTTCACTCTTCGAGACAGTCGTGCTCCGGCTCTTGCCCTCTGCAGCGGCGATGGTGTCGTCAAGCAGCACTGCGGGCAGCTGCAAGCCTGCGCCTTTCCTTGGTAGACTTCCGCTACTCACGGTTAATACACTGAAGGACGCCGCAGCCTGGAGTGGGCTGCCTTCATGCAGCTGCTTCGTACATCTCCCAACGTCGTCGGAGAGCCGCCTCTTACCGTCTTCCATGCCTTTCGCTGCTTCTGCATGCGCTGCTGTTGCTGCTACGACGGATGCAGAGAAATGCCCATCCTCGCCGTCGTCCGTGGACTTCATCGACAGTGTTGACAACCCTCTGTAGGTGCCGTGATGTGTTCCGCCGGTGGGCGAAGGGTCCATCGGCAGCTGAAAGGGGTCAGCGTGGCGCTGCATCGGCGTCGCTTCTCCCGATGCGGTCGCCCCGCTGCCACGCCGCAGTGTGTCATCAACGCCCTCCGGAGAGGTGCCTTCACTGCCGCTGGCGCCTCCGTGCTGTGTGGTGGAGAAGCCAGATAGATTGGCGGCTTCGAGTGGCGCGACTTTCTGCTCAGCCGCACCTGCGCTGTACGCGGAGCGTTCGCCGCGCGAGCGGGCACTGAGTGAGGACATTGTCACGCTGGTGACCGCACTCACAACGTGGACGGCGACGCCGGGTGCAGCGGCCTCAGACAGAGTGTCCGAGCTCGACATATTCGCCGCCGCCGTATTTGCCATTGCTGATTCCGCCTCCGTCGGCTCCGCCTTGGCCTCCTTGACGTCGGCGCTGGCGCGCGCTGCCTTGCTCGGAAACGATGGTGTCGCGGTGGTGGGCGACATTAGGGGCGAAAAGATGACACTCTTGCCGCGCACGCCCTCCAAGTACGTGCGCGCCGCTATGTCGTACCCCAGGGGAATGATCGGCGGCGACGGCTGCGCTGCCTCGGCGGCGGCTTCCTCGGTCACCAGGTTCATGAGGTTGACACCAAAGACGGAGAGCCCGCGATACTTGGAGAGCTGCACGTTGCCCAGGCGACTCAGCAGCCCCAGCCGCTGCGGCGTGGTAAAGGGGATTAGGACTCGCGCCTCGTACGTGTCGGCACGGATGCGGGTGGCAGCATCGCACATGGCCAAGCTCTCCCGCATGTCTCGGGATAGGTAGGAGGAGCTTGACACATAGCGTGGAGAGCGGCAACGGCGCTGCGGCTGTGTGGCTTGCAAAGCCGATCCAGCCCCTGGATAGGCCCACAGCAACGATTGCTTGACACTGCCGGTGCGGCGGCTGGGCAGCGACGTAGGCGAGCTCTCAGCGGCAGTCTCCATGACCTCGTAGCTGCTTTCTCCATTTTCCATGCGGGCGCGTTGCCGCGAGAGCGCGTCGTCGCCCTCCTCACCGGTGTTCTGCTGCATCCCAAGCGCCCGCACCTCGGAGAACGCCGGATCGAACGGGTGGCTCGCCGCGGTGGTATTGTTCGTGAGGATGCTCGAGTTTCCACCCTCTCGTGCTGTGTCCGCGGTGCCGCTGGCCGTCGGCGTCGCAGCAGGGCTGCTCACGCGAGAAAGAGCCACGGATGCCGCCCGACTGCCGTCTTCAACGTGAGCTGCGGCCCCCCCAAGCATCGCGAATGGTCCTTTGCGCTGCACCGAGTCGCCTGCGCGTACAGCTGCCGCCGCCGCTGCCGCCGTCGCCGCCGTTGTCCGTGTCATGAACGACGATCGCCGCGATAACGCGCCGTTTGAGACGCTGTCACCGCTACTTCTCATGGCGCTGCTCCGCTTCGATAGCCTGTCGGTGCCGCTGCAGGTGCCCAGATTGCCGCTGGTACTGCGACGTGTGCTGCCGCAGCGATCGCCGCCGCTCGACGCTGCATTCGAGGCGAGCGCGACTTTTTGAACGGCATTGATGGGAGAAGTGGTGGATGAGTTACGGTTGTGCGCCTGCTGCTGTAGGTGAGGGCTGTAAGACCAGGCCCTGGGGTGTCGCAGGGGGTCGCGGTGTGGGTGGCGCGGTACGGCGTTAGTGGCGAAAAGCGACTGCACGCTGCGCAGCGGCGTCGCTGTCCGGCTTTCCTTGCTGCCGCCTGAAGGCGACTGCAGCGGAGACGCTTGAGTCGAGTAACGCTGCATCGAGACCCACGGCGGCGACGACGCAACAATACCGGTGCCAAGCGAGAACGCGGTCGCGGTTGGCGGAATACAGCTGCTATTGGAGTTTTTGAAGGGGCCACTGCCGCTGCTGCTGTGGCTGGGCATGAAGCCGCCGAAGCTGCTGTCTAGCGCGGGGGCGGCGGGAGAGAAGGCCTCCCTCAACTCCTCGTAGCCGTACAGGACGTCGAGGTCCACCAGTCTGGCCCCCAGTAGTTCCTGGATCATCCGCTGCTGCTGCTGTGAGGACGTGGCAGGTGCCAACGAAGGCAGCGAGCCTGCAAGGTCGGGCCCGGCGGGATTCGCCTCCTGCGGGATCGGCAACGTTGCGTTTAGCTTCGGCAATGCCCCGACAGTCTCTGTGGCTGTGCTGCTGCTTCCGTCGGCGCCCTCAGCATTGCCATTCTTTGCCTTCCAGCTCACGCTCACCCTGCGGCTGGCGGGACTGGCGCTGTTGGTGCTGGGGCTACGGTTGTCAGTGCCGGTGCGCTTGACGCAGCCGCTGGCGCCAAGCAGTACCTCCACAGGGATCATTTCAATGGCCAGCTGCATCTTACGGCACACGCTCAGGATGCACGCCACCTGCGTGGCGCCGTTGCGGCGCTGGAACCGCAGGACGTGCTGCACGAACATCATAAACGCAACCGAGTTAAAAATGATGGTGTGCGGCAGGCGTGCCGACACGAGAACGGCCACGACGCCGCGCTGAGATCGCACCCGGTCCGCAAGCTTGTGTGGCGTGATTTGATCCACCTCGTTGCTCCGCTGCCACGACATTCCCGCCACATGACCGAGCATCTGCGCAGCACTGGTCTCCATAGGGGACGCCCAGCCTGAAGGCTGCGGCTGCTGCAGTAGGCATCCTGTCACGGCACTGGGGAAGGTTTGGTAGGGCAGACTGTGTTCGCTGAGACCTGCGGCGTCGCCGCCACTCACGAGGCTGTGATGACCACCACTGTGCGGGGAGCGGTACACCAGGGAGGCATGCGAGTGAAAAAGGCTCAAAGACAACGGCGATAGCTGCTGCGAGTCTCTCTGAGCCCCCGCCGACGGCGGAGAACCCCTCGCAAACGCCGCGAGCTGCCCAGCTATGCTCTTGTGATGAGGCTGCTGTTCGGCGCGCACCTGCTGGACGACGCTCTCCACGTCGCGCGCCTCCTGCATCACACGCCTCGGTGCTTGCGGGGTCGCTGCAGGGGCGAGGGCTGCCGTGGAAGCCGCCGGTGACTGCAGGCGTGCCGACCCCGACGACGAAACACGCCCGCTGCTAGGCGGCGGCAGCTGCTGATAGAGAGGAGAGAGTATGCGGGATCGCGCACAGCTTAGGAGGGCAATGTTTGTGCTCGTCGCCGACAGTGGCGCGGAGCTGAGGCTACGTTGGCGAGAAGCCGGCCCAGACGCTGGTCGGAGGGCTGGAGAGATGGGCAGCGAATTGTTCATGGAGCTGCGCTTGAACCGGGTCACCGCGCGCGCCTCATCCTCGTCGTCGACAAGGCCAGCTAGTGGTCTGTGCTGGCGTTGGCGGCTCAGCAGGTGACGTTGCTCCGGCTGCGGTCGGCGGGCATTCGATGCTGTCTTCTGCAACGGCGTAGAGCTGCTGTTGGGGCTGCTGTAGTTGTGGTGCGGGTCTTCGCCTGGCTTGTGCAGTGGTGTGAGCGGCAGCCCTCGTGATCCTCCCGCTACGGCGGCCGCCAGAGGTGCCGCACCAGCGGGTTCGTTGGCGCCGTACAGGCAGTCCGATGAGGTGATCGTCGGTTGCGCCAGATTCACATGGAAGGCCGGGTAGCTCAGATCGTACAGACTGTTTTGGTTTGTGTGCTGCGAGGTACTTCGCATCGCCGAGGCGGCGTCGCTGTTGGCAGAGGGCGTCTCAGGGCTGCCAAAGGCGACTTGCACGCCGGGCGCCGGGGATCCAGGATGCCCACTTGTGCGTGACGCGGCCCAGTTAGATGAGCGTTCCGTGCTCCTGCTCGGAAGCCGGCGCTGGCTCTGCACCATCGGGTGTAGGGAGGCGTGCCGGCTGCGGTTCTCATGCTGCTCCCGCAGCGGAAGCGGCGCGTCGACTTCGAGAGAGTCGACACTGCCCGTTTCGGTGACTGCGGCTGCAGTGGCAGAGACGGACAACGCCGAGCGCGGTGGCCGATGCGGTGGCGGCGGCAGCTGCTGTGGACTGCTGCGCAGGTGCGGCGCCTCTGCGGGTGGCGGCGCAAAGACGGCCGTGGGCTGATGATCGCCGGAGGATGTCGTGGTCCGAGCGCCCGGCCCGCGCGCATCGGCAGCGCAACTGCCAGGGGTTACCAGTGTTGGCGGGGGGCCGGCGGCCACCGCGCGTGCGGTCGGCATCCTTGCAAGGCCAGCTGGTCTATGGCTACTCTCTAGCCGCTGAAGGATGTAAATCTCCACGTACCGGCTGCAACGCTGCTGCTGCATCGGCGGCGGCGGCGACGCTCCACCGCTCACGTCGGGCTCAAGCGGGGAGGAGGTGTTTGTTGCTGCTGATATCGTCGGGGTTCGTCGCTCGCACTGCGCCATCGCGGTGGCCTCCTCGCTGCCTGTCAGCCTCGACGATGGGACGTCTGCGCTGGGGTGTGATGGATTCCTCGGCACTGGCGGGTAGCATTGAGCTTGCTGGGTGGTGGGACACAGCGACTGATTCCGCGTCGTCGATGGCGAGTCCATCCGAGGCGTGCTCTCGCCGTCCACGCTGGTTCTCTGTGACAACTTCGGCTGGTGCGACTGCACCGCAAGTGCCGCGTAGTACGCGGAGGTGCGCTTGCTGTACAGGATGACGTAGTTGTGGTTGGGCAGAGCGAAAAGCTCGCCTGGGTTTTGCACCTCCCGCCATCCCGGCTGCCGCGCTGCGTTGGAAGACGGCTGCTGGTGCTTCTGGCGTCCCTTGTCGTCGTTTTCGTCATTGCTGGCCATCTCTTTCTCCCCGACGCATGCGGCCTGCGGTTCTGACGAGGACGCCGTAGCGGGTAGCGAGGCGAGCGCGAATGGCACTGATGCCCCATCCGTTGCCGCTGCGGCAGTGACGAGGGGCATGTTGCTGCGGATGCTGCCGGCGGAGGCACTCGGGGGAAGGGTCAGCGCGAAGCAGCAGAGCAGGTTATCAAATGCCGCCGCCGTCACCTCATCCACGTTGCTGCAGCCCAGCATGCTCGCGGCAGCGTCGTTGGCGTACACGAGCGACCAGGCGCATGGTGGCGGCGGCGTCGGGCTATCGCTGTTCAGCTGCTCCAGCGGGAGCGCGCTGTGGTTAGGGGTGAAGTTTCCGGTCGCCGTTGCAGCGGTGGAGGTGGCCATGGTGGCGGCTTTGGTGGTCGCGCTGTGCGACGACGAAGACGCACGCCCCATCAAGGGCTTGGATATGGACTCCGGTATCCTCGACGCGGGCGCCGAGTTTGTCTCGGGGTCGCCTTCGTCATCGACACCGGCGTCGCTCGCGTCCCCGCTCGCCACCGCAGCGGCGGACTGTTGGTAAGTGCCGCGGCTGCCCTCGGTCATCTCGTCCTCTTGGCGGTCAAGGACGGTGGTGTTGCTAGCCAGAGGCTGCGGGGAGTCGAGGTGACGGAGCGAGCTCGACGACGACCCAGGGTGGGGCGGCCGGCCCAGTGTGAGCGGCAGGGTCTGCCTCTGTGTGTCGGGGTCTACGGTCATCGCCGAGGAACTTGCTGGGTCTGGGTTTCTTATCGCGGCCGCGGCGATGCGCGCTCTCGAGCTCTCCATCACGAGGACGGGGCACATGACCTCCGCGAAAGGACAGCTGCACAGCGTCTGCGCCATGAGGAGCAGCGAGGGGTTCAGCCGCGCGACGACGTCTGCTGGGGGCTGCTGCTGCTGCGGCGGCGGTGGAGCAGACGCCTGTGGAGAGGGTGCGGGGTCGGGCAGTGGCAACGGCGGCTCTGAAGGGGTTGACGGAGGCGCGAGAGGTGCATCCGCCTCTCCGACGGACAGCACAGAAGCGGGTGGCTGACTGTTCAGCAGCGAAGGCGGGTGCGGCCCCGAGCAACGCCGCGATAGGAACGTAGACAGCGGCGACACAGCAGTGGCCGCGGCGGCGCTGTCGTCACTGCAGCTGCTGTTGTCGCCAAGCGACGTCGCCGGAAGGGGTGGAATGCTCCGCAGAAGAGGGACCGAGGAGGCAGACGAGACACCGAGACTGCTGTTCAGTCGCCGGTAGAAGTCGTGGCAGGAGGCGACGGGGTCACAACTGGGAGGGGACAGCGTCGACACAGTCGCGTTTTCCGTCGAGAGCACCGAGATTCTCCCTAGCATCTCCAGAGTCGGTGCAGCGTTCATCTCGGCCGCGGCACTTGACCCACTCGCCGGCGTGACGACGCTAATTATGAAGGGCAAGGCCGACACTGGCAGGACAGGAGGCACCATAGTAGAAGGCGTGAGCGGGTTCTCAGGGGACGCAATGAGCGGCGCCGATGCAGCGGCGGTGGGCAGCGGCGAGGAAGGGGCATTCGCCGCGGCGCCACACAGCGAAACCACAGGAACCAATCCCCACTGCGGCCAATCCATGTCGCCCGTGAACACCCCCGTGCTTGCCGGTGCGCTTTTCGAGGTGCCCGTCACCAGGGATAAAGAGCATGACTGCATTGGCATCACCGACTCCGCTGCGGTGGCTGTTGCTCCCACAGCTGCCGCGTGTGCCAAGTTCTTGCTCAACAGATGAGGAAAGTTGCCGGCTTCAGCTGTGCTGCAGTTGCTGCTTATCACTGCTTGCCCAGCTGTCGGCGATGTGAGCATCTCCGCTGCGGCCCCAGCCGCGCTGCCCTCTGGCGACTGCGATGAAGAGCCCACCTTCATTGAGTAGCCCTCCATGGCGGAGATGGGAACACGGCACGCGCAGAGGAGAGACCGTAAATGTGAGAAGGGTTATTGCCGCGAGAACGACTTCTCTTTTCCCCTGGATGCAAAACCTTCGCTCGTGTAAGCCGACGCGTGACTGTGAAGCGTACGCGAGAGAGGCTGCGAGAAAGGGAGGGGAGGGGGAAGGAGGAGGAGTACCCCCGGCGGGGGGGGGGGCGTCCTTGTGCGCGCGTGATTCCGTCTGATGGTGAAGATCCACGTGTCCTTTCAGTGTATACGACAACAGGAACGACAAGAAAAAAGAGGGACGCGCTGTACTCTTACTTTTTATAGGACGAGGAAGAGCAAACACTTTCCCCCCAAAACAAAAAAAATCAACCGCGACAACAAGAGGAAGACGCCCCAACCAACTCAGTCACACACCCACACAGCAGCGCAGAGGGTCGGCTCAAATAAAGACGGAGAGAGGCGCGGGGGCGCGTATGTTCCACAACGCAAGGAAGCGCCCTTTCCCCCCTCCTTTTTTCCCTTCGTTAAGTTCTGCTTGCGCTCCAAGACGGACGCGGTGTTGAGTCGAGACTCTTCTCCCCCTTCGCGAGTTATACGCTTGTGTGTATGTGTGTATGAAGATATGGTGCGTCGTGTACGTGCGCGAAAAGGTGGTGCCGACGCTGCTTCCTTCTTATTGTTGTGAAGACGACCTCGCTCTCTCGCACAGCATCTAGACCTCAATGCGGTTATCTCTCCGCAGTCGATGGCCGATGAGCTGACGGATGCTCGTAACCACACACACACGCACACACACAGACACACAGAAATGAGCAGCCGGCGGTCCCGTATTGCGTGCACCTGGGTAACCCTACTTTGTTGCTCCGAGTATGCGCGGGTATGTGCCGCACACAGCACACGGGGAGGAGAAGTGGGGGAAGACGGCGCGACACTTGCGCCGGCGCAGATGGTCGCTAGAGGTGCGCCCCTCACAGGCGGATGATACGAGCAAGGTTGATAACGGCGAGGAAAAACAAAAAAAAGCAAGAATCAAGAATCCAAGTCACGAGAAAGCGCAGCACACAGCGCCCACAAGAAACGTATGCAGGGCTCACCACGGAAGCAACAGAGGGAAACACACAACGCAGCGAGGACGAGAAGGCGGAGAGGGCGGTGGGGGTGCGGCATCGGTGAGGAGGTGGTGATACAAGTAGAGTGCAGCAGGCAAACAAAACCGAAGAACAAGAAAAAAAGGGGAGCAGCGATGATGGTATGTTCAAGTCACTTTGATTTAGGCGATGTATGTGTTGGCAACGATAAAGAGAGAGAATACATAGCGTGAGGCCGCGCCTCCAACACACACACGCACACACCCACACGCACACGCACACGCACGCGCACGCACATACACACGCACACGCACACACGCACACACACACGCACACGCACACACACACAGAGGGAGGGAGAAAAAGAGAGGCGAAGGAAGCGGATAGAAGGAAGGCGTAGGGGAGGTGGCGAGCGGATCAGTGAACCGAAAAGAAAAAAAAAACAAAGAGAGTGTGTGACTTTTCGACGCGTGTCTCGGCTGGAAGGTGGCGGTGCCTAAGAGGGACAGAGACAGAGGGATAGCGAGCCAGTGAGCAATGGCTAGTGGTGGTGGTGGTGGTGGTGGTGGGCAGGGGACTGCTTTGCCTCAACACTCACACGACGAGAGGCCGCGAACAGCCACACCCACCAAACACGCACGCGCAAACACCCCCACTTCTTCTTTCGCTCGCTTTTTTTTTGGCTGCCCCACCCCCACTACCGTCCGTTGCGGCGTCGCCGGTAGTTCTCAGCAGAATGCAAAGTTGCCGCTGTTTCTTCCGTGCGCCTCCTCCTCTGCTCCGGTGCAGAAGGGTATAGGCAACAAATACGGCGAGGGGCGGCGGCGGAGAGCCTCGCAGCGATGACGCAGCAGACAAGGGTAGACAGACGGGACTGCCGATGCCGGTGTGTGTGGGCGTGTGTGTGTGTGTGTATGCATCTGTACGTGTGCGCGTTAGGAAGACAGCCCCACCCTCGTCAAGGCGGCCAAGTATTCGGCTTTGGGTAGAGGTGGATGTCCGTATACGCAGATTGCTTGCTTGCTTTCTTTGTGGAGCGTGCCTCAACGCTGAGTTGTCTGCGCGGTACAACGTTTTCCCTTTTTCCTTCGGAGAGTCACGCCAGTGTGTTGGCCTGTGTGTGTGTGCGCGCGTTTGATAGTGGCGTGAGAAGTACCCGCTAGCGTGCGCCCGTGATGGGGGGCGCAAGCACAGGAGGTTAGGGTTGAGGGCGGGGCGAGTGCACGCACGGGTAGTCGAACACCGAAAGAAAGGTCGTCGTGGTCGTCGTCGTAGGGCGGGGGTGAGGGGTGAGGGAAATGGTCGAAAAGGTGTTGCGTTGGCGAGAGGTGCAGGGAGCGAGAGAGCACATAAAGGGCGTGTGGCGTCTGTCATCTTCGGTCCCTTGCCCGATGGGCGTCGACAACACAGAGGCGTACTGCTGGGCGGAGATGAAGGGAGCTGGTAGGAGGGGAAAAATGACTGAGCGAATTGCCAGGGACAGTCCAGCAATGCATGGGGGCAATACACCCACACGGGGTTGCCCCGTTGCCCTTTCTTTTCCCCGCCTTTCGCACTGTCACATCCTGTGTCCTCTGCTGAGAAGCTGCACCATACTGTAGTGCGTCACGGCCGTCTAGCCCCGTCCTGCCCCCCCCCCCCCCACTTCCCTCGACTTCTTATCGCGTCCTCTGGACACAACACCATCGCGTGCTTGCTTTACGCATTCGCGGACATGCCTGCACGTTGGGGAGGAAGGGGGTGGGGACGACAGAGCTTGCGTTACAAGTAGCAGGAGTGACTGTGACAATGAGCCCAAGCCGCGAACAGGCTAAGAAAAGAGAAGGAGAGAAGATGCAGAGAGCCATACACGGCCGTACTCGCGCCACGCCTTCTCTCGCTCTGCCTGTCCTCGTGTTTTGAACGGAATCGGCAGAAGGCTCGAATCGTGCTCCGCCGCCTGATCGCCTTTCTCTTCACATTGGACTCCCACGCGACTTCATTTGCTGCTTGCGCCTCTGAGTGCATGACAGCTCGCTCTTGATCTGCAGTAAGACAGAGAGACGGGCAATCCCCCTCTCTTTGGTTTCCGTTGTGGTGGTCGTCGCACTCCAGCTGCGAGTAGACAGCAGAGCACACACACGCACACATACACCAATGTGTGCGCGCATCTATGAGCTTGTTCGTGCGTGCTTGCACGTTCGGTTGTTGTGCGTTCTCACATTCGTGGGTGTCGGTGCTTCGTGGCGATGACGGCTGATGATGGTGGCTAGTGGTAGGCGACGCAGTAGAGTGTGGGAGAGGTGGAGGTAGACACACACACACACACACAGTGAGGGTGCAGATAGATGTACAGATGGCTGCAGAGCTGTAGAGCAGTTCCTGGTGAAGACGAGAGAGCACCCGCGTCACCGACAAAGACATATTTTGTCGCGATTCGGCACATCACCCAGGTGCTGCATCATTCGACGTAGGCTCCTCCGTCTCTTCCGTTTTCGCATCGCCTCGTGAAACGGCGATTTCCCTGCGCCTGTGCGCTTCCCGCGACGGGCGCAAGCGGACCACACCGCGTCGCGATGGCGCAACCTCGGAGTAAGCGTGCACCGCTGACTATGAACGCCGGGTATACGAAGTGCGGAGGGAGGGAGGGAAGGGGGTAAGGCGGCAGGGCTGCGGGAGTGAGCGCTTGTCGGCTTTATCGCTTAGGAACAGAGCAATCGACGGACACCAGAAGAGAAGGGAGGCAGCCCCCCCCCCCTCCCCCCGAAACCCCCCGCATGCACACACGCACACACGAAGAAGACCTGTAATCAACGTCACGCACAGGACAAAACAAAAGCGAAACATGAACGCGGCGACCAGAACAGAGCATGCACGCATGTGCAAGGACGTAACACAGACTGCGACAACGCCGGGCTATCGATTGGCAGTGCTGTCGTGCAGAGCAGTCTGCCTGATCCCCGCTTCCTCGCGCATCTCTGCCGCGCCTCTTATCTCACCCAACACGCCCCGCACTCGCCTCCACCTTCACCATCACCACCGCTGACGCTGCTCTTCTTCTGCGCTGACGGCTGCACCGCGTGCGTGACAGGGGTGGGCACCACCGAAAGAAAAAGGAAGGAAAAGGAGTGCGTGTAGAAGGAGCGGCGGCCGCAGCAGCACCACCGCCAGAGGCGCGAGACAGGCGTGAGGTAAGACGACGATTGGGGCGTATTTTGGCGCCCCCCTTATTTTCGTGTGGTCTCCTCTTCAACGGGGTAACACGCGCCATCGCACAAGGCGTGCACACAGACACACGCACCCGCGGCTCATGATTGGGCCGCCGCACTTGAGGCCTCGTTGTTGGCGCGACGTGACCGCGCCACTTTGCGCGGCGTTTGCGGCGCTTCAAAGTGCACCGGCCGCACAGCACCGCCGCCGTCTGCGGCGATCAGCTCGGCCGCCACGTTCCGCTGTCTCATCTGTGGCGCCTCGTCAGGTAGCGAGAGGCGAAAGCGGCGAGGACGTGTGCCGGTGCGTCGTGCAGAATTGCTGCTCGACGCCATTGACTCGTCACTCAGCGCCGCCGTACGATGCGCTTCACGATGGTAGTACTGGCTGCTGCTGTTTGCCTCTGCTACGGAGAAGGCCTCACCGAGGGCAGCAATGGCAGAGTTGATGAGGGAGGCCGCCGTTGCAGCTTCGCCGCTGCGCCTGCTCGCCCCACGCAGCTCTGTGGCGAACGTGGCCGCGTTGTCTGTCGTGCGGGCGCGTCTGCTGTCCATGCCGCGCCCGCTATCGTCTTCATCATCGACGTCGTACTCGGCTGCCAGCTTCGCCGCATTTTCCTCCGCCACCGTGGTGGTGTGCCCAAACGGCATGTAAACGTGATGCCTCAGTTGGTGGTGCTTGACCTGGTGAATCGCGGAGACGTCCCTGGAACCGTTCTCGGCGCTGGCGCCCATCATAGGCGGCGTCGCTTGCATCACGTCGTCCTCACGCAGACGAGGCGACGGAGGACGGCGAGGGTACCTGGTAAGAACAGTGTCGCTAATCTGGGATGCCGCCAGCCGCAGCGAGTCGACCTTCGTCGCTTCTGATACTGCTGTCACCTCCGCACCGGATGCCGCCACTTCCGCGGCGTCCGGGAAGTAAAGGGCCGCGTTCGGGTCGATGTACCCCTTCGGCAGCGCGGAGTCTCTCGTCAACGCAAAAAAGTCGGTCCATGACGGGGACGCGCCCTCGGCCGCAGTCGATGCAGCGGCGGCAGCAGCGGAGCTCGACGGTGCGAGGCTTGCCAGTACAGGCGTCAATGTCGTTCGCTCTTTGCTGCTGTCGCCGCCTCTCCGCTGGTGGCACACAAACTCGAAATACCGACCCAGCAAGGCCACCCGCACTGTTGACGCGGCCGCCGACTCGGCTGACATCGCAGCCCTGCGCGCTGTGGTCGGCGAATGCGCGAACAGTTCGCGTGGAAAGACGCCGGCGAGGCGCGACGCCGAGCTTTGCGGAAATCTGCTGTCTTCCGCGTTTTCTGGCTTTGCCAGTCTCGACATGCGGTCCTTCCACATACGCGCAACCACACGCGCATCTGCGGCCGCCATGGTGGCCACAGACGGTTGAGAGGCGGCGGCTGCCGCGTCGCCAGAGCCGGTCAGCCATGCAGCAGCGTGCGGTGCCCCGGTCTTGTCGCTGCGCACCGTCACCGGGATGACACCCGCCTTCTCTGCGTCTTCAATGTGGGCGACACGACGTATTTCGTGGAGTAGCCGCCACTCCATCGCCGCCGTCGCGGCCGCCTGCTCCTCGGGGCTCGCGGAGTCGTACACGAACGCAAACACCGGGCGGAGAAAGCTTCGCTGTGCAGCGGGGGACGGCAGCGGCGCCGTGTTCGCGGCAGGAAGCCACCACACTTGCCGTGTGCTTGACGCCGTCACGTGAGAGGGCAGCAGCGCGCCGTTGCGGGCGACATCCCAGCGGGCAGCGAGATCAGGATGTGTCTTGTCCAGCGTCTCTCCGACATCCACTCGAGGCGCTGCCGCATCTTGCGGTTTGTGGGTTACCGAGACTGCTGCCGAGTTGCTGGCAGAGGCGTCGCCAGCTGCGCTGATGCCGCCGCCACAATGCGGGCACGCTGTCCGCCCGAAAGCCACGCGGGTTTGCACAGTGCACTGGTACCGCTGTTGACAACAAGAGCACCTCCACCACACCAGTGTCGTGGCCTCATCGCACGAGATTTGATGCGCAACGACGTCGTTCAGCTCTGGGACCCAATCATCAAGGATGTCCGGACGCACGACCGCCAGACGAAGTTGACGCACGGGGCGCGTGGCCGTCGATGGCGCCGCGGCACCAGCAGCCGCTGCATTGGCGGCCGTTGTCGAGCAACAGCGCGCAGCGCCGGTAATGGCTGCCTGCGCGCCCGCCTTTCCCGTCATCCGCGGCTGCGTCAAGGTGCGCGCGGCTGCCGACAGCCCGGCCTCGAGCGATCGTCGCGTGCGTCGCATAAGTCCGGCTGTGCTTTCCCCGCGTAGAATGTAGGCCGCGTCTGCTCTGCCAAGCGGCGCCACGCATGCGCCGCGCTTCGCTACGGACGGCTTCGTTCAATGTGTGTGTGTGCGCTAAAGGTGCACAACAGCGTACCCAGTGAGATGCAGAGTCTGCGCGACGCCCTCTGAAAGTCTCCCTATATCCGGTTCTCTTCTTCGGCGTATGCGTGCGTGGTTGTGTGTGTGTGTGTGTGTGTGTATGCGTCCGACGGATATCCGTGCCGGAGGGCAGGCCCATGGTTGCCAAATAAGGTAAAGCGAGGGAGAGGTGAAGGCGAGAGCGGGCAGGCGGCCATGAACGCACATGCGAGAGGTGGGAGCGACGCTAAAACACCGGAGATAGAAAGAGACCGCCGAGGCGCATTCCTTGTGCGTACGTGGCGGACAAGGCACCAAACCCCTGCACTGCCATTGACGAGCACGCGGGGATAGAGTACAATGACCCGCCTTTTTTTTTCGTGCTGCCACTGCTGCTGCTGCTGATTCTGCCGGAGCTGGTACTTCCTGCCTCTCTCCCGCACTAGCTGGCCTGCACAGGCCCAGGAAGGCCCCACGCGGAAGGGAGCAGGCATGCATTGGACGCAGGCACCCGTTCACCAGTGAAGCACCCTTCCGCAACCAAGCACTCGCGCGAGTGTCACCACGTACTCGTACCACTTAGCACACTTCATTTTGCGTTGTTGCTTTCCGCTGATCTGTGGTGCGTTGCAAGCGGCTTACGATGATGATGTTAACAGGGTCACAGAGAGACATGGGCACCCGCACCCGCTCACAGGTGTCTTACGTGGACGCACGGCCGGTAAGCGTGTGGGGTGGGGTGCGGAGGATCAGCATCGACACAGCTTCCCCATAGGTATCAGCAGAGAGGCGAGAGACGAGCAAGAGCAAGCAAAAACACCTGCCATGATAGCATGCCCCTCAACATCCACTCCTTCCGCGCTTAGGCGTCTCTGCTCGCATATGTGCCCTTGTGCTGGTGCGTACTGCATTCGTCGCATCGCCTCGTGCTGCGGTGTCTCCATGCATGCTTTCTCCGTTCTCTGGCTGTAGTACCCACCGCCTCACAGAGGGGCGAGTGATGGTGGTGATGGTTGATCGGGTACAGAGACGCGGGCAGAGAAGCAGACACTGCGGGAGCGGCGCTATCGTCCGCCCATGCATAGAGCTTGGCAACATCAGAGCATGCACATGCGCCCCCCCCCCCCCCCCCCCAAGAGCTCAGTACCGCTTGGGCTTCGTCTTTTTCGCGCCAGTCTTTGATAAGGCGCCTGATCCTGTGACATGTGTGCCGCTGCTGCTGCTGTGCTGCTGCGAGCTGGCGTGCCGCCCACTTGAGCTGCTGAATGCCCATGCCCGGCGGGATTTCATGATCTTTCCGGCTTTACGATTGAATTGCTGCAGCTGCGCATCCTTGATGCCTTCAATGTCATTCATGAAGGCGTCTTGCTGGGCCTTGAAGAACTCGAACGGTTCGGCGGTGCTGTCGCCGCCGACCTGCTCGCCAGGTGCAATCGCCGTCGTGCGGAGAGTCGGCACGCCGTCGTCACCGACTACGAATGCTTCTGCACGGCGCCGCTTCAGGGAGGGACCCGCGCCGGAGGCCGCCACCGCCGCCGCCACCGCCTTCGGGAAGCGCGCCGATATCTTGAAGAAGCCGGAGCTGTGCAACGGCGCTGCGCCAGGGTCGGTGGTGTTGCCGTCGTCGTCCAACGCCCTGCGTGGGTCAGCTTGCTCGGCCTCGTCACCGTCGTCATCGCGGCGGCGCACACGGCCAGCGACACGCTCGTGCGGTTCTGTGGGTCGTTGCTTCCCAGCGCCTTGACCGGTGCCGTCGCAGAGCCCGCCAAGCGGCGCAGACGCACCGGCTTCCGTGGAGGATGACAGGTGCGTGTAGTCGAGCTGCATCCGGCACCCCGACACGACCACCTTCTTCTTGGGCACAAGCGTGCGTGGCTGCACCGCCGTCTGCGATGCCGCCCTCTTCAGCTCCGCCAAGCCACTCGTCACCATCCCAAGCGGTGCGAAGCCGGCGAACTCGTGCCGCTGCTCCGGCGTTGTGACAGGCTCGAGAAGAATGTAGTAGCGGCTGGCTTGCGTGTTCGGCATGCCAAGGTTGCCGTACAGGAGTGTCCCCGCCTTCAGCGAGGACATGGTGGCTGCAATGCTCTGCCCACGCGCGGCTGTGCCAGCCGGCAGCGTCACCCTTTCATCCGGGATGAAGCCGCCAAAGATCGACTTGGTGGTGCTGCTGCCGATCTCCATCACAGACGCCTTGTCGATGCGAACGACCGCCGAGTCGCTCAGCGGCAACAGGCCAGCTGCCTTGGCAGCATCGCGCGTTGCGTAGGCGACCTCGGCCTCCGTCAGGTGCAGAGCAGAAAGCAGCTCCGCTGGCAAGGGCAGCTGTCCTGAGCACATGAAGAACAGATTCGCCACGGTGCGCGGACGCTGGGAGGAGAGCGGAACAAAGAAGCTCACCGGCAGCTCCTTGAGCGCGTGTGGAAAGATAAACGTGAGCTCGACCTGCATCGCCGGTGGAAGGATCACGCAGAGTATTTGGAGAGGTGTGCGGGGTGGGTGGGTGGGTGGGGGGCGGTGTCTGTAACATGAGCATGCGTGCGTGCGTGTGGCAGAATGCAGCCCATGGATGCGCACGCGGAGGGGGCAGACGAGGAAGCATGGCGAGGGAGGGAGGTGAGGCGTGAAGGACTGAGAGGGAGGGCGAAACATCAAGAGACAGCGCCCGAAGGGAGGGCGGGGGAGGGCGGAGGGCACTGTGGCGGCCCAAGACGGCACTCCCACGCATGCACCGACACAGGCATTGTCATGTGCTCTCTGCCCTTTGCACCGTCACTGCCGTCCCACCACCTCCTCGCGCTGCCACTGCTCTTTGTGCGCGTGCTGCGATCAGGACGGATGACGGCGCCTACGGCAGCACCGACATGCTCGAAAAAAAAAAAACTGCTCTGCTGATGTTTTCTTTGCTGCCGCCGTGCATCGCTTTAGTTAGTCACGCGTGCCGTTTTCAAGATTCCATACACCGTATGCTACCAACGAGACGAGCCCGCACACGCACGCACGCACGCACACCTTATCATTCCTCAAGGCGACGTTTTCGCGCCGCCGGCGACGCATCATTGCCGTCGCCACTGTCAGCATACTCGTCTTCATCGCTCCCGTCGTCTTGCTCTTCTTCGTCATCATCGTCGGAGCCTGAGCCCGACGCGTCCTCGCCGCCTCCGCTGTCGTCGATCTCCTCATCCTCTTCCCCACTCTCTTGCACGGTGGCCGCAGCAGACAAATCGTCGCCCACTCCCTCTTCATTATCGCCTTGACCATTGCCGCTGGAACAACTTGTGCCGTCGGCGACGTCCTTCCCCGCCTCGCTGTCGTCGGTGCCTTCCTCGTATTCTTCGTCCTCGCCACTGTCGTCGTCGACCCGATGGCGTACCTGTGCATCTTCGAGCAGTACCGCCACCTCGTTCTGCAGCAGCTGTCTCATGTAGTGCTCGTCGAGACGCCACTGCCCGTGACAGGCCGTGGCGGCTGCACGCACCTGCGGCAGCGCACTACCGTCCTCACTCCGCGCCGCCTGCAAAGCAGCGGGGGCAACGCCTTCGTCTCCGTGGCGGAGTGCCGCGATGGCGTGCTGAAGCTCGCGGCGGTGGCGGCGATTTACACGCAGCAGCTTCAGCACCGCCGAGGCCAAGGCGTAGTACGACTTCGTCTTCGACGCGTGCGGCTCGACGGCGCGGGTGAGCAAGTCCACGGCGCACAAGGTCGCAGGGAAGGTGCTCTTGTCAAGATGCTCAAGGACGAGAAAGAGGTTGCGGTGGGCGTAGGCGGGCACGTCCTGCTCGTGAGTGAGCAGCTGGATCATCGCCCTGCTGAGGTACGCCTCTAACTGCAACGGGACGGCAGAGAGGGTGCCGGCCGCAGCATTGGCAGCAGTTGAGGCTGCTGGCTGCAACTCATTCGATTGCGCCGGCGATGCCACGATTCCCCGCGCCATTGCCAAGCTCAGCAGGGACGCGGGACCGGCGCGCTCGCTGCTGCTGGCGTCATTGCCGCTGATGAGGCTAGCGTGCGCAGAGTGAAGGAACCCTTCAAAGACGGCGGTACTCACAGTGCGGATGCCGCCGCAGTTCACAGCAGGTCTGCCCCCGCGCGCTGCAGCCCCAGCCTCGCATGTGGGGTTTGTGTCGGCTGCTGCTGCTGCGACGTCCTCGTCGCTGAGCACTCGGGCCCCTTCCTCGGCAGCGGCAGGCGCACCACTACCAGGCTTCGTGCGAGGGGACAGCGCTTGAATACACTTCAGCAGGGATGGCCACAGGCGCTCCGCTGCGTCCAGCTGCTGTTCATGGGCACTGAGAGCGGGTATCTGCAGAAGGCTCTGCAGCACGCACCCGAGGCGCTTGCACTCGCCATCCGTAAAGCCCACAAAGTAGGTAAAGGCCGCCGTCACAAACGACAAGGCAAGGTCGACGGCGCGACAGTGCAGCGACCACGGCGTCTGCTCCGCCTCGCCGCGCCCCGCCGTCGCCGCAGACTCGGCTGCTGGAGTTGCTTCCTGGAGGAGCCACCTGAAGAAGGCGGCAACCGTCGCCGCCTCACGGAGGTTCAACACAGCGCGGGGCAGGAGGTACGACGCAGCCAGCTCCACGAGACGGTCATCCGCTTCAGACGCGAGCGGCGCCGTGGGAGGAGCGAGCTCGCGCCGAATCAGTTCCAGAAGCGCCGCGCGGGCGGCGGCGGAGGAGCTGTGGAGGTGCTTGTGCATGGACTCCTCCGCATCTATGCGCTTCGCCTCGCCGTCCAACCACGTCACGATGCACGCGGCGCGACGTACACTCACGGCTCCGGCAGACCTGTTGTCCTTCAAGCACTGATTCGTCAGGCTTCGGGCCTGCTCCATGCATTGCTGCCACTCGTACCGGGCGGTGTCGTAGGGATCTGGCTTGTACTCGAAGTGCGCGGCGGTGAAGTACTGCAGGAGCTGCGCGATCGGAGGCAGCCCAGGTGTATCTGCAGCCGCAACGGCCACCCTCGAGGAGGTGGGAGCCGGTACACTGTACGCCGCGTCTGACGGCACGGCGCCGCCGTTGCTGGGAAAAGCCGACGCCCATTCGAACTTGCGGCGTTGCTGCGTTTCGACGAGCGACGCTACGTGAGGGAGGGCAACTTGCCGCACGCATGCGCACAGGTATTCTAGCACCGGGCCCTCCGTCGGCGGAGGCGACAGCTCCTCAATCGCTACCAGCATGTCATTGATCGTGTTGTACCGTCCCGCCGAGGACAGGAGGATTACCTCTGCGCCGCCGTCGAGGTCGCGCTGCAGCTCGTAGATGCAGCTTTGAAGGCGGCACAGGTGCAGGAGTATCTGTTGCCCGAGGTGGAGACGGACCTCCGAACGGGCAGCAGTGACAGACTGCCTCGCGTGCTCCTCCTCCGTGTCCTCGCTCTCTTCGTCGCCCTGAATGGGCACCAGGCACGCTTGCTGCAGGGCAGCCAGCAGCGCCTGCCGGGCCCCGACAAACACGTCCTCCGGCGACAGCAGCAGCTGCGCACTGCTGGCCGTGTCCTTCCAGTAGCGAACTCGGAAAGACGTCATGGAGCCTCGGCCGAACAAGGAGGTGGTGGAAGGCGTGTAGGCCAGCGCCTGCAGCTGCGCGGGGTTGTACTTCTCCTCGTGCTCCAGCGCGCGATGCGCCATCACGGCGAGGAGGGCTTTGCACAGCTCTGTGCCGAGAAGTATGTCGTCGCCACTGTTGCTGCGCAGGGCGAGCTCGACGCGCCGCACCAACAGCACGCCATCCACCGCGTCGAGGTTGTCGCGCCACAGCGTCGCGACAAAGGTCGCCAGGATCGCCACGCGGCTCTCCCCGTTGGCGCCCGTGATCTTCTCTTCCGCCGCGTAGCGAGCCATCAGCACGAGGCCTTGCTGCACGACAAGCATCAGCACCGCCCCGGGCAACCCGCGCAGGAGACGGGTGTGGATATCGAGGAAGCTGTTGTTGTAGCCGACGGCTTGTGTGAACAGGCGATGCGCGACGAGAAGCGGCTCGGCATACAAGATGGGGCGCAGCAGCGCGCGGTACTCATCGAGGTTCTCAGCGTTCAGGCGCTTTAGCGAGTGCGACAGTAGCGCTTCCCGTTCCTTGCGCAGCAGCGCATCGTGCGGGTGCACCAGCGGCGACGGAGGCCACCCTTGCCTCCCCTCGAGCTGCAGCAGCTGCTGCTTCGTCCGGTACACGGCCACGAACTTCACCGACGGCAGTAGCTCCTGGAGCCAGTCGAACATGTGCAACGGCATGGCAGCGTTCTCGCCGTACGGTACCACCCCATGCGTCTGTGCGTCTGGGATACTGCAGCAGGCAAAGAGTCGAAGCACATCCTCCATCACGTCGTAAACCATCGGTGCAGGCGGCAACACGCGAATGCATGGCATGACGAAGGCTAAAAGCAGCCGCTCTGCCAGGGCGAAGACTGCGTTCGGAGCCGGTGGTGCAACGCCGCAGTTCGAAGAGGTGGTGGCCGCCTCCGAAGCTGGTGTTGCTGCTGCTGTTCCGGCGGCAGCGACAGCTGTGCTTCGACACATCCATAATAGTCGTGTCAAGAGACGCACGAGCAGCGACTGGTTTGCCATGTAGCTCTGCAACACCGACAAGACCGGTACAAAAGAGGAGAGGACGCGGAAGGACTCATCCCGCAGCTGCATCACCGCCGCAGCTTCGGCTTGACCCGCCTGCTGCTGCTGTTCGGCGACTTCCCACCGCTGTAGCCACCGACGCAGCAGGATGGACACGTAGTAAGCAACACTGATGTGCTGCGGGTACGCGCGGCGCGGTAGCAAGAGCACGTTCACACTCAGCATGCCAGTGCTGATGTCCCCTGCGCTGGCCACGGGAGGCGTTGGCGGCTTGGCGAGGTAGCGCATACCATCTGCCGCCAGGGCGTACTGTCCTGAAACAAGGATATCGCGCATCAAGCAGCACGGCGACAGAAGTAGGTCTGGGACAGCGCTACCAGAGTTCGCATTCCCAGCAGCCGAGTTGGTGCTGGACGCAGCAGCGGCAATGCTGCTGCGTCCTCCGCCAAAGGCAGCCGCGGAGGCGCCGTTCGGCACCGCTGTGGTGGCCACCAGCGCCTCCGTTGCGGTGAGGTGAAGGCGCCAGTTGAGCAGCAGTGGGTCGGGGTGCACAATGCGCAGAAATCGACGTGTGTGTAGCTCGCCGCGCGAGGGAATCGCTGATGCCGATGAATGCGGCAGTGATCCCTGCTTCGGTGGCGGGCCGTAACCGCCCCCGCCGCTACGCATGCCGCGAAAACGCGAACCACTACTCCTGCCGCCGCGCCCGTCAACGTGGCCATTGTGCACGCACAGCTCTGTAAAAGGCATGTCCATAATAAGCTCTGCACGGGTGTGCTCGACGTACTGCTGCACCGCAGCGGTGTACCGCGCCAGCGCCGAGATCGGCAGTGCCGGCGGCGGCGTCTCGGGGCCGCTGAATGGGTTTAGTGGGCACTCTGCGAAGTGGTACATCAATACTGTCAAGTCCCACCCAGCCACGCCACAGTATAACGCGGCCAGCGCCAGCATCCGCGTGTGCTCGACCTGCTGCGCCACGCTACGACCAACGCGCAGCTGCCCCGTGGCAACGGCGAAGAGGTGAACCTTCTGCAGCCCAAGAATACGTGTGGAGGCGAGGAGCTGGCCTAACGGCGCGTAGTGCCGCAGCCGCCACTCGACCTCACTCATGAGTGACTCGCCAACAACCGACGGTGCTGCGGCTGCCCCGGCGGTGCTGAACGTCGACATGCGGCGTGGCTGCCGGTGTGCGGTCTCCATTTCCAGCACAGCTGCCTCCTCATCACGTTTTCCACGCGCGCCGACTGCGGCGCCGGCGACTACGGCGCTCGCCTCCCCCGCGCTCGACAAGGGGGAGCTGCCACGAGTGTGCGGCAGCACGTAAAGCGCTGAGAGAACGGCGCACAGCGTGGTTGCGACCAAGTGACCATGCGGGGTGCCCGTCGCGAGAATCCGTGTCAGACGGTCACTGTAGACGCGGAGTAAGTCAACGCACTGCTGCCACTGCTGGGACGGCCTGGCGGGACCGTCATCGTGGAGCATGCTACGGGTATCGTAGCGAGCTAGTCGACGCGCCATATCGTCCGCCATGCACCCGGCTGGAATGCGCGAAGTGAAGGCCGTCCAGCTGCGCACAAACTCGCTGAGGACGTCCACAAGCAGGAACGTCACCGTCGGGGCCTGTGTTAGCATGTGGGGCACAAACGACTTGAAGAGAAGCGCGGCTCGGCGAAACCGCGTGCGAGCGATCGTGTCACGGAGCACGTCGACCGAGACGTGCGACCACGCCTGCAGCGCGGCCGTTTCACTTGCAGCGGTAGACGGGCGCATTACCGCGCCCACGGCAGCAACTCCGTCGTCGCCGCTGTCTTCGTCGTCGTCGGACAGCACCGGGGCCGTGGCGAGGCGCTTGCGGCACGCGTCACCGCAGCCGGCAAAGAAACGCGCGTACGCCGTCGTGTCCTTTGGCGTGTGGGACGACAGCTGCTGCAGGTACACGCAGAGAAATGTGAACCAGAGGTGCTGCACATTCAACTGCAGCTGTTGTTGCAGCTGCTGCTGTGATGTCGTGGTTGCCATCGGAGAGGGGGGCGGCCCCAGCACACTGGGAGTCAGGCATGGTGCCATCGGCGACGGCGGGGATGTGGACGAAGGGTTGATGTAGGACGATAGCGCGAAGATGCCGGCGACCACTGACTTGGAGGCCTGCGTGACGCCCCATGGCAGCTGCGGCGCCGCCGCTGCGTTTGCCGTCGTTGCACTGGCGGCGCCAGTCGCAGCCGTTGGAACAATCTTGGTCGCCGCTAGCTGTGGGACATCCACCTGTGCACTCAGCTGTATCGCTGCACACACCAAAAGGTAGAGGCGCTCCACCTCGACGGCAGCCGCTGCAGCGGCAGGCGAGGCTGTCGCAGAGTCCAGCACCCCCATCTGCGCCTCCGGCACGACTTGCGGAGCGGTGTTTTTTTCAGTGCCATGGGGGTGAAGAAGGAGATGCGACACGACTTCCTGCATCACACCCGACGGAACGCCGCTCATCGAGGATGTGGCGGCGTCTACGCAGGCTGTACGGAGGAGCTGAACAAGCGCCTGTGTGATAGCCCTCTGCAAGCCACGGGCACAGAGCACGTGCTCGGCAGCCCCACCGCCGGCTTTTTCACCGACATTAGCGGGATTCGACGGCGGCGGCGTGAGCTGCAGAACCTTCCAAAGCGCAGGCCAGACGACGTCGCGGTAGAGCGACTCTGCCGTCACACCGGAAGACGGCGACGCGCGAGCTGCCATGACGGATGACACGAAAACGGGGCGAAGATCAAGCGGTACGGATACGCACGCGCGACGGAAAAGCGGAAGAGCAGGCAAAAGAGGGCGCACTATTTTAAGCACGACAAGCGTGCACCAGCCGCTCCCACCCTTGCCTGTATGTTGCCGCCGCCGCTGCTGCTGCTGGAGTTAGAGGGCAGTACAACTGCGGCGTACTGCCGCAGCGCGACGGGCGACGAAGAAAGGCAAACTTGAGTGAGTGCGCGCTGTATGCGTCCACTCGTCCTCAAGGTTCGCCCGCGCCCTGCTTTACACGGGAGTCACTCGCCTGCCTTTCGATACGCTCTGTGGCGCTAGTGAGCGTTGGCGTGGATCCACGGCTTTGCTCTTTAGGCCGGCAGTAGACTTCCGCTTGCACACTACACGACGCACGTGTGTGTGTGTGTGTGTGTGTGTGACGTGGACGATATCACGGACGAGATGCGCCACCGCTCCTCCCTGCTGTAGGGACGTGCGTTGCAAGATGAAGCTCGCGCTCATGGGAGGGACGAGGAAGGGGAATGGGATGGAAGGGGCATGTGATAATGAATGCCGACAAGACAGCGGTCCGACGGGAACTGCAGCGGTGGTGGTGGGAGGGGAGGCTGGGGTGATGGCTGTGCGAGGCGACCAGGAGTGGACTCACAGCACAGCTCAAGCACGAAAAACGACGACCACCATTACCACCTACCCACCCACCCACTCCCCTTCTTTGACACCCGCCCCCGTACGCAAGGACACCCATGAGTGATGGCGCACAACTCTGCTCGCTTCGTTTCACCGCTGTTTTCTTTCATTTTCTACAAGGCTATCCGTTACGGCGCGAAGAGAGCACGCACGTACGCGCGCACACACGCATACACTTAAACGCACGCATGTGCGGTTATGGTTTTACACGAAATTCAGCAAAGGGAGGGATGGCGAGCTGAAGAGACGCAACGCATACGCGCACACGCGTACACAGAGCGAATCGACACGACGGAAAAGTGCACTGCCGACGCGCTTGATGCCACCGGCACCTCTCCTCTAGAGGGAGCCGCGTGCACTGTCGGCCGGCCGTTTCACGCGGCGCTGGCTTGCGGGTGCGCGCGCGTTACATCCCGCTTTACTGAAATAGATTCTTCACAACGACATCGTTGCGCTCCGCATTGTCGAGGGGCTCCGGTATCATAAAGGCGACCAGCTTTGGTCGTGGCTCGTAGTTGACGGCCTTGCCCTTCGTCATCCGGTGAAAGCCTTTGCGCGCACCCTCACGGGACGGCAGCAGCGCCCTGTGCATCTCCTTCACCTTCTTCTCCAGCTGACTCGCCACCGCACCGCCGCGGCGTACCAGCTCCCGCAGAAAGTCAGCGTCATCGTAGATCTCGTCGTCGACGTCACCCTCGGCGATGTGCAGCGCACGCTGAGCCTTGATGTCCGCCGACGTTTCTGCCCGCACGTGCTCGGGGTGGGCCATGATGACAATGTGCGAGCGGTTCTTCTGTAGCTTGGAGCGCAAGCGCGACTTGGCAGACAGGATGGCGGCGATCTGCTGCGGCAGTGGCTGCGCGATCGTTTTCAGCTTCGCGCTGTTCGCCTGCACCAGCTTGCTGCCCCAGTAGTCGAGGCACGTGTCAGCATGCCGCAGCACCCGCTCATGATAGCGCTCCACCTCGCGATACGACGGCACAGACAGGTCGCCTTCCGTCTTCGCCTTCTTCGACTTACTTGCCGAGGAGGACACGCGCACATCGCTGCTGCGGTCATCGCGTCCGCTGCCCGTCGCGGCGGCGTACAGGGTCGCAAGAACTTGCTCCACGTCATCCTGCAGCTCCGAGTAGTGCCTAGACACGCCCTCACGCATTTCCTGCACCTCCGCTGCACCGTTGCCGTTGGAGGCCGCCGCCGCTGCGTCATCGACTTCGGCATCGCCGTCCACAAAAAGCGAGCGGGCGTAGTACTGCGGCATGCTGATGGCTTTGGCGACCGCCGGCTGGAGCAGCACGCGCAGACGCAGCAGCTGGCCGTGGACCATGATGAGGTGCTGCACCACGTCGCGGGTCTGCGCCGCATCGGTTTGCGCGGAGGCCGTCACGGCGGCGGCGGCGGCGGTAGAGGTGCCGGCGCTCGCCGCGTCGCCAGCGGGCACGAGACTCATCTGCATCTGTCGGAGCTCGCTGAGCTGGCGGAGGATATCAGCCTCTTCGCTCTTCCGCACAGCTTCGCCGACGCCGCTATTGCCACCGCCAAGCGAGATCGACCGCCGCAGCTGCCCCGCCTTCTTCTGCTTGCTGCTCTTGTTCTCCAGCCACGCTGTGTACTCCTCCTCCGTCAGGTCCTTCGCACGGCGGCGCTTGTGACCAACAGCGTCGTTCTTCGACGCCACACCGCGTTCGCCGCGTCCCCTGCTGTCGTCATCCTCGCCGTATCCCTGCTCCTCCTCCTCGGCATCCATATCGTCGCCGCCATAAAACTCTTCACCTTCGGCATCCATGTCTCCCATGTCGAGTGCGCCGAATATGTCGTCCATGGCGGCCTCGACGTTCACTGGCGTCGCGGCGTACTTTCCCTCGCTAAGGCTAGCGTCGAGTGGGCCACGGTGACGCAGCCGCGACGAAGACGCAGAGGACGGCAGTTTCTTTGCGGCGTCCTTCGTCGGCTTCTTGGCGGCAGATGCTGCGGTCTGCCGACGACTGCCGTGTTCCGCATCATCGTCGCCGTCGAATCCATTCGAGCCGACATCCTCATACTCGTAGTCCTCCGCAAAACCGCCGTCCGCATATTCGTCGTCGTCGTGATGCGCACCTCCTGCACCACCACCGCCGCCGAAGGCGGAGCGAGTCAGCTGCTCATTGACCGTCTCAGCCAGAGACCTTTTCCTTTGCCTCAGCGAGACGATGCTCTCTCGTCCACTGGACCTGTTAAAGCGCGGCATGCTTGTAAGGCGCGCGTGTGCCCGTGGTCCCCCCGTCCCTCTTTCTGCCACACGCGATGCAATATGCTCGGTCCGGTTTCCGCTCTGCGGGTGTGTTCGTAAGGGAGCCCCCTCCTCCTCCCCCCCACACACACACACATCCCCAATAACACGGGGCAAACAAGAGAGAAGAGAGGAAAGGGAGGTAGGAGGGAGGTAGGAGTGATGAGGAGGCAGCGAGTGCGCATTAGCCTGTGTGGTGTCATGTGATGTGTGCGTGTGCCGATAAGTCCTCAGCGCATCGAGCCGAGTTGAGGGGGAGGAGAGGCCAGGGTAAGAAGAAGCCTCCACCCCCCCAAAAAAAACACGAAAACGACCAGCAATAAAAGGGCCACGAAGCGAAAGCGGAAAGCTGAGAGGTCAGAAGAGAAGAGATGGGAAGGAAGGCCCGCACTCGCCACGCATGCTCCACCCACGACATGATCTCCTCGTCTTTCCCTCCTACGCGCGGGCGCCGCGTTCCCCTTACACTTCTGTCCACACTCTTCACCTCAAGGCAACGTCGGCTCACGTGCGTGGCGGTTGAGCTCGATGGAGCGATGCCCCCCCCCTTCCCCCCTCTCTCTAACGCCCACTCGTTGAGCAGTGCCAACCAGAAGGTCAACACGAAGATGCTCGCTCCGCCTCACAGGAAGTTCCGCACCGCCTTTGCGCGTGTAGCAAGCTGCGCGGCTTAGTCGCCGCAAGAGCTTGCTCGATGATGGCACTCATGGCAAGCTGCGCAGCCTTTCTGCGCCTCTCCACGCCCGTTTTCCGAAGAAGACCCGAAAAGGAGAAGGAGAGCGGGAGCCCCCTGTTATTTGGTGACATGCGAAAGGTGTGCCATGCGCGGGCGCAGATGAAAACAAGGGAGAACCAAAAGACAAGAACAGCGCCACGTAGTGGCGTCGGTAAGCCACAGAACAACAACCCGTGCATTCACGCTCGCATGAGAGAGAGAGAGGCGGATGAAAGGGGGCGGGAAAGGAAGACGGGCCCACTTGATTACGTGTGTAGGCCAAGTTTACACAGCTCTGCTTCCAAGGCACTCGTGCCACCGTTACAACCGCCGTCGCTGCTACTGGTGCTCGGTGATCGAGCTGCGGCGGCACCCTTGCGTTTTCCTGGACGCTGTGACGCCTTTTCTCTGCAGTTGGCGTTCGACGACTGCTGTGACAGAGTGAAGCCATGCTGCTGCTGCTTCTTCTGATTCATCCTTGTTGGTGCATTGCGTAAGTCTCCGCCCTCCACCACCTCCCTTTCAAGGCCTGACCCCGTGGCACAGTTTGCCGGGCGTGACGGAGAGCTTGACGAGGGAGCTGAGCGGTTGCCGCTGCGGAGCTCGTCGCCACCCACGCCGGGCTCCCCAACCGCAGCCAAGGACGTGCAGGCGTCACGGTTGTCGTGACTACCCTCGATATCGGACGCGTCGCTGCTGTCCGCCGCTGCCGCGCTCGCGTCTCTGAGGCCATCCCTGTTCGCTGTGTCGCGCATAAGCGTTGCATTCAGAGCGCAGGTCTGCGGTGAGTACTTGCTGCGCATCCGCTTCGTCTGCGGCAGAGGGCGCAGCCGCACCGGCAGCATGTCGAGCAAGCCTTCGCGCCTCAGCTGCTTGTACACGTACAGCCGTCGGTTGTTTTGACTGTAGTAGTGTGCGCCATCAGTCAGCACGGAGAGGAGGGGGAGGTCGCGCGGGTGCAGCTCGCCGTCACGAAATTGCTTCAGCGTGCTCTCGATTGTGCGCCCGCAAGAGAAGCGAGGCCGGATGCGGGAGAAGGTGAAGTACACGAGAAGCGGGTCTATGTCTACCACCTGCTCCGCTGCTGATGAGCCCGCCTTTCCAGACGGCGGCATCGGCGTGCCTGCGTGCTGTGGAGTCCGTTGCTCTTGCGTGTTGCTGCGCGCGTTCTTGGGGGTTCAGCGAGCCAACGTTGCCCACGCCCGTCGGAGGGCGCGTTCCTTGCACGGGCGTTGGGATGAAAGGCGTCGCAGGGAGAGGCGGAGATGATGAGAGGCAGAGGGACGAGATGGGCGGTGGCTTAAGTGCCGGTGAGGCGCCTCTCCTGCGCTGCCTACATCACGGACGGGAGAGGCTGAGACGGGTGGTGGTGGTGGTGGTGGTGGTGGGGAGGAAGAGAGCTCACCACAGGGTCGTCAGGGAGTTTAGCGGAGGGGGCCGATGGCGGAAGGAAGGGCCGGCTGTACGTCGTGGCTCTTTTCCATCCGTTTCGCTTCGTCTCATGCACGCGCGGAGTACAGCGAAACAGAAGAAGACACACACGCACAAGCGTACACAGCGCTACACAATCCAAGCAGGAGAGCGCACCCAGCCGGTGCTGCGGCTCCAAGCATCATGAAAACACACACACACACACACACACACACACACATAACACACATAACACCACCACTACAGTTGTGGTGCGCTGAAGGATCACCGCACCCCCACCGCCTCCCCGGGGCCAACAGCCAACACACCAGTCTCACAAGAATGAGAAGAAACGGTGTGGTGGCGAGGCGGAGGCACCGGGGGGGGGGGGAGGGGGTGCGCGCGGGTGTGTGGGTACATGTAGATAGTGGTGGTGTAGAGCGGTGATGGCGATATCGTGAGAGGGCGGCGCCCCTAAAACAAAACGACGGAGCGCTCTGTGACAACCGACAGCAGCCAAGCAGCGCCAAGGCGACGACGGAGACCGAGCGAACTCCGTCTCTCTCTCTCTCTCTCTCTCGCAGGGTCCTCCCTCTTCCTTCCAGCTGAGTTGGAGACTCGAACGAAAGAAAACAAGCGGGCAACGAAGCTAGCGAGGCAGTGACGCCTCACCGGATGCGCCCGATAAGCTCTGGAGGGACGCCTGCGAGCGGCGCCGCCAGTAGTCCATTGCCGCCTTCATCCGCTGTGCGTACGCAGTGGCCGACGCTTTAGGCGAGTTGTCTTCTGCCGAGTGCTGCGCCGGGCCCTCACCAGAGGACCGCGCACCTGTGGTGGGGCCCGCCGGGGTAGCGGCACTGACCGACGCCGTGTCCGTGCGCGTGAGTTGCTCAGCCTCTGCCACGGCGTCAGCCACACCGACAGCCAGGAAGGCAAAGACGCCGCGGCAGAGGTTACGGTCTGTCACCACGCCAGCCGGCGGCGCTCGAATACCGGGCGGCACGTAGCGGGAGGGAGCGAAGGTGCACCCGCTGCGCCCGTTTTTGTCCGAGGAAGCGTCGTCGTCGTCCTCTCTTGTCTTGCTCGGCGTGGCAGAGAGGGCGGGCAAGCCGGTATTCTGCAGCGCATACGCAGTGCTCATCGGCGACGGCGTTGCGTGGGGTCGCGAGGCAGCAGCAGGCGAGGACGGCGACACTGCGAGATTGTAGAGGGCATCCCGGCAGTACAGGCTGCCCTCATCCATGGACGCTAAAAGCCGACGCGCTTCGGCCGATGCCCCTTTTGTGTCACCCGTCGGCTTGACAGGCAGCGGCGCGAATCCCACGAGCTGCGGCACAAGTCTGCCGATCAGCACCGCCCACGCCGGCGGAGTAGGGCTTACCACATAGCGCATGCGGCTCGAACCTTCATGAAGCAGACCGAGGCGCTCGTAACTCATCTTCATCCTCGCAAAAACGTCTGAGCGCGTGTGGTGACAGTAGGTCATGCTTGGGATGGCCGAGAGCGGCAGGAGGCGCAGCTGGTTGGGCGCGCGTTCGGGGTACACGTGTGGGTCGGTAAAGAGACGCGGCAACGCCGGCAGGACACGCGTGCTACCCAGACCAATGGAGGCCGACAGCGTGGGGGATAAGGGGGTGGGGAATAAAGGAGAGATCGGCATCACGCCCGCTCGCCCTCTCGCCACTGCAGCCGCTTCTTCGGCCCGCTCTTTCGTGTTATGCTTGCTACCTTTACCGCTGTCGCTTACCACGGCTACCTCCGTGCGCCCGTTAGCGCGCGACTCGATGGTACCACTCGCCGCCCCGCATGCGGACAAATCGTGCTGCTGCTGCTGCTGCTGCAAGGACGAAGGTAACACATCGAAGAGGTCCTCCAGCGTAGCCACAGACGCATTTGCGGCCGCCGCTCCCGTGCGTGGTGCCGGAAAGGACGCTGTATACCCGCCGGTGGCAACGCGTCCGACCGTCGGAACAGCAGACGGAAAGGCTGATGCACGCGGCGCCCCGTTGCTCATCGCCGTCTTGCCTCGAGCCCGGCCCGTGTTGGGACGCTTCTGCGGCAGCACAAAAGGGCGCGTTCGCGCCCATATTCGCTTCGCCGCCAGTTCCTTCGCGAGAGGTATGGCCGATGTGACGAGGTCGCGCGCGTGCTTCAGCACGATGAGGTCGTATAGCTCTGTCAGGCAGTGCTCCACGAGTGCGACGAGCTGCACCTCTCTAGCGCCGTTCGTCTCCACGTACTCCACATCATCCTGCAGCTTAGGCACCATACCGTAGAGGTGCAGGTGTAGCTCCCCAAAGATACCTTCCACAAGGTCGGCCTTCACCTTTCCACTCCCTAGTCGCGAGTGTGCCGTGGTCGACAAGAGGTGCCACAGCTCCAGTGTGTCGAAGACAAAGTCGAGATTGACGTTCATCTCGCACGCATCACGCACCAGCGTGAACGTGCTGCAGCGCTCGCTATACAGCCACTGCTGATCAGGGTACAACAACAGGATCCGATTCGAAATGTTGTTGCCCCAGCAGTTGTCGCCAATGTACTCCAGTCGTTCAAAGGCGACGCGGCGTCGCCGGTAGCGCGAGTTGAGCGAGCCCACCACGTCCGTCGGCTCTGCCGTCGCAAGGGCGACATCAAGTACTCCAACCTGCTTTAAAGCCCGCAGGATAGTGCCAATTTGAGCAGCCCGCTTCTCGATCGACCACCGCGGGTCTGTCATGCTGCGAATGCGCGGAAACAGTGGACAGTTGAACAGGATGTCGGCCCACACCGTCATTATATTGTCGATGGGGTATCCGCGCACGGCCAGCAGTGTCAGCGTTTCAAGCGCCACCTCGCGCACCGGGTGAGAGACGTGCCGCGCCCGGTCTGCGACCGTAATGTGTGACCGTAGTGTTCCATCATTATCGAAGCTTTCGCGACACAGACGGCAGAACGCCGTGGATGTGTCGCCAGTGACACTGCCAGCTCCCGCAGCGGAGAGTCCTTCCGTACCGTGCGCCGCGCGGTCGAGACTCGAGGTGTGCTGCCGATGCTCACTGCCGGCACCGTTGTAGGCTTCTTCGTAGCGCGCGCCAAGGTCACTGTTTGCAGACCCCCCGCTGTTGTGGGTCCTACTGCTGCTGCTGCTGCTGGAGGCGTTGGCTGCTTGCAGGCTATCGTGAGGGCCTGCACCAGGGAAGAAGAAGTCGAGGGCTAGAGACGCCGGCAGCGAGCGCATGGGAAGGTGGAAGCCGATTTTGGTGCGCGGTGGCCCGTTATGGTCATGGGGCTCGTAGATGGGTAGACTGTCCAGCGGGAAGTCCGGTGGTGGAGTGGGGCTTCGCCGCGTCATCTCCACCTCTGTGCAGCCCTGCATTTGCAAAAAGACGCCCTGAAACGGATCCTTCACCCTGCCAAGCCTTCCACCCTTCACACGGGAGGCCGTCTCGGTGGAGCTGCGCCACCACGTCCCCGCCGCTGCTCTGTTGGCGTGCTGAAAGGAACCGAACGTGTCGGAGTGGGCCACGGCGACTGGTATAAGAGCCCTCAGTGCTCGCGTTGGGTGGAAGAGCGCACCGCCGCCTGAACCCCAGTCGCGGCTGCCGCTGGTCAGCTGCGCGTGGTCGGCTGGCACGTTCGCCGCCTGTGACGAGTGCACGACTGGGCGGCTGGGTATCGCGCACGTTGTGGGGAGGCGGTTTACGGCATGTGCGGTGCAGAGGAGCGTGGTGGTCGGTGTCCTTGTCGCTGCGAGTCTGTGCGTCGCGGAGGAGTGCAACGCCTGCGAGTAGCTGAGATGCAACGATGGCGCGGACATGGTTGCTTGCGTCTCTTCTCGGATGCCGTTTCAAGTGCGATGCTCTTCGATTGTTCGCCCGAGGCGCAGCTATTGCATCGCACGGACATGCGCACACGCGCACCCACACAGAGTCAGCGAGCACTGTACCCCTTCCGCGTGTACGAGTGCCCGTCTCTGTGCTTATATACCTATATATATATATATATGTGTGTGTGTGTGTGTGTGTGTCTCGTTCTCTCGCACCTCTGGGCCGCCTCTCACTGCTTCTACCACAAAAAGTGCACGCGAGGAACGCGAAGAGACGATCAAAACCTGAGGAGAAGCGGCACGGGAATAGTCGTGGGGCAGACAGAGAGAGAGGTGGGCGGCAGGAAAGGAGGGGGGGGGGGAAGGTGTACGCTGTGTGGGTCCTCACAACGAACTGAAAACGCCGCGGTTGCTGTCGACGACGGGAAACTCGTCGACATGCTTCTGCCTCTTCTTGTTTCCCTTTTGAGTGTGTGTGTGTGTGTGTGCGGTGCGCAGTTGCAAGAGGACGTCCGCTGCAGCTACAGCGCACATCATCTACCGTCCATCTCTGTCCCTCACTTCCGTTGCTCACCCGTGTCCCTTTGGGTGCTCGTCGCCGTCGTTCTCAGCGAACAGATGCACCTTGTGAAAGGCAACGGAGACACGCGCAACACCATCGAGACACACCACCACCACACCCACACCCAAAGACACAGACAGACAGCCATGTGCGTGCGTGTGAGGGAGAGAGGGGGATCGGAGAGGGAGAGACGCACGTGCGAGACTGCCGCCGACAGCCATCGTACTGCCATTAACCTCCTCAACCCCTCCGCTCCATCAATCGGAATCGGCAAAGAACGCAGCGACGTCCACCTCCTCCGCGTCCGCCTCTCCTATTCCATCCACGTCATCAGCCGCGTGCGCGGCGAACGCCTCATCCACACCCGTGATCACGGCAACGTTCATGAAGTCGCTCTCCGGCATGTCGGCACCATCCGGCCGCGGTGGTGACGGCGTCGAAACCCCTTTCGGATTCACCGGGTCGGCGTCTGCCACGGTGTTGCTGCCGCCATCGTCAGCGCTGCCGAACATGGCCGGCGCGCCCGTTACGTGCTGGTCGAGTGCGTCGTCGAGCAAGCCGGTGCCCATGTGAAGCGCACAATCGCCGAACAACCCCTCCTCGTCCCTGCTCTCTCCTCTCGGCCCGCGAGTGCGTCCGCCGCTGTCGCCGTCGTCCTGGTTGACACGTTTGCGCGTGTTATCGACAGTCGCCAAACACGAGGACGGGCCAGTGGATTCCCCGACTCGCTCACTCTCGTGTTGCCGCAGCAGTGCGGCGTACTGCTCGTTGAAGCGGAAGAATACGTCTGCCCTGTTCTCCAGCGACGGAACGAAGCGCTGAACGCTGGGGTAAGGCAGATCGGGTGGTGCGGGCCGCAGTGAGCAGCAGTACGTGCAAGAAACCGTGCCTTCACCGAGCCGCGGGTTGAGAGTTACGCGGATCGTGTTCTTGGAGTCACAGACAGGGCAGTCAAACGTGCGCAGTGCGTGAATGCCGTGCGTGTTGGCGTTCTGGTGGTAGCGGCGGGCATCGTAGCTGTGCTCCTTGTTCTTGCTGCTGCTGCTGCTGCTCTTACTGCCCCCCGTCTCGCCGCGTGCTTTTCGGCTGGCAAAGTTGCCACGCCGCGGCTGGGCCGTGTCTCTTGTGTCTGACATGTTAGCAGTCGCCCGGTGTCGGCGTCGCTGTCGGTGGGTGGGACAGCAGACTTCAATCAGTACTTTGTATCTGCACAGGCACGCGTTTGGAGAGGGGAGGGGGATAGAGCGGCAAAGGAGTCTAGAGGACGAGAGGAAAGGGTGAGACGCAGAGGTGACGGGAAGAGAACCCAAGAGTGAGTGCGTTGTCCTCAACGGAGTCTTCGAAGCAGCGGGCGTGCGCTGGCGGCGGAGAAGGGAGGCAGACAAGCGTCTCCACATTTCAAGCGCCCCTCTTCCGCTGCGCTCCTCACGGCTCTCAAGAACGAGCCCACAAGACGCGTAGGAGGTTTGATACAGGTGGTGCCGCGTAGTGAAGGGCCATGGCTCAAGGGACAAGGCAGTCTTGCACATGCGCACCGTACACCATTCCCCTCCGTGTACACGTTCGATCACTGGGTTATACCAACGCACGACTGGGAAACAATGCATGCACATCCGCACACATTCACACACACATACCTACACATGCATACACCCGAGACCGAGAGGGAGATGCATGCAGCATCGTACAACCGAAGGAAAAGGGCGACGTGCTCAGCGGCGACCATGAAGGTACCACAGGAGGAGGTCGTAGGGCCGGCAAAGGGAGTAGCGCAGGCACATGCACATACACACCGAGGCGCGCGCGCGAATGTGTGCGCACAGCTTCACTCCACCGTCTCCCACGTTCCCGGCTTCGTCCACTCGACTTGACACTGCCTCGCGCTGATGGATCACACCGTACACACACGCGCACACTGAGCGAGGCATCGCAACAGCAGCAGCTGAGAAGCAGCGGTCAGCAACCACGCCGAAACACAGCTGGATCGCCTCGCCATCTTCAAGCATGCGAAGCATACAAAACCAAACAACCGAAAGGAGGGACCAGACGAGGGCGCACTGTACCTTACACACGCAGCATCGGCATCAATAACCGTAGCAGCAGCGAGCCTTCTCACTGAAACAGCTGGTCGTACTCGTCATCCTCATCCTCGGCGCTGTGCACCTCTTGACGAGGAGCAAAGTAGTGGGCTGCTGCCCCTTCCGCCTCGCCCTCGTAGTCATCGCGGAGGTCGACGGCGCACGAGGCGGTTGGCGCCGTGGCGAAACCTGACCACGCTGGCATAGTCAGCTTGCGCTGCAGCTCACCTAGAGACTTCACGTGCTGCGAATGCGAGCACCCTGACGCGGTTGCAGCGGCGGCAGCAGAGGAGCCGAGCCGAGCCCAGCCCGCCACGGCTGCGTCCCCTGGAGAGTACGCCTCCTTTCCCATACTGCTATGGCTTCCACCAAGGTCGGCGTTGGGCGCGCCAACGCTCAGCTTCGCCTCGCGACCCATCTCTACCTGCTGCAGGTCGGCGTGATCGCGCTGAATGAGCGCCTCGTGGAAGCGGAAAAACACGTCCACTGGCTTCTCGAGGCGCAGCACATTCCACCGCTTCGTCCCGCCGGCTCCGCACACGCGGCACTGCACCGTGGCATCGCTTGTCGCGCGAAAGATTCTGACGACGATGGAGGCCTTCGTATCACACAACGGGCAGTCAAAGCGTGTGGGGATCTTGTACTTGCTCTCCTTCTTGACGGGTCCGTTGTTGGACTTCTTGCGCTTGCCGCCCATTGCGTAGCGAGGGATGCGGGCGCGTGCGTGTGGGGGTGGGGAAGTGTGGAGAGAAAGAGGAAAGGGCGGGAGAGACAGCGCGACGTGCTCGTCTTGTACGGTGCCGTGATGAAACAGGCACGCACGCGCGCTAGAGAGTCCGGCACTGACACACACCGACAAGAGCAACGGCAGAAACCTTGACTGCTCGGCGGAAGCGGACGGAGAGGTGAGAGTCCCCTGAGCCAGTGAAGGCGAATGTGGGTTTATGCATGTGTGTGTGTATATACACGTGTAGGGAGGTGAAGAAGCAGGTGTGTGTGTGTGTGGGGGGGGGGCCGGCACAGCATCTTTCCAGGTCCCTATACATGAACGTCAGACGACCCCTCATGAGCGGTGAACGTATCTGCTCAGCGCCTGCTCTGAGCAACTGCAGGTATCGGGGCTGGCTCACGGCATGCGTTCTCATCTTTTTTCTCTCTCTGCCCACTGTACAGCCGTTTTACGACGGTGAGCACGTGCATCGGCGTTGCGATCAGCCCTCGTCATTCGTGCCTTGCTTGCGTGCCACCCGCGGCCTACCTACTCCCTCTTTCTCTTCCTCGTCTCCTTGTCCGTGGATTACGCTGGACTCTTCGGATTAGCATGTACACTTAAAAGGCGCAGAGACCGCTCAAGCAGGCGCTCCGTTACAGATCGGTTCGCGACCACGTCCTTCGATCGATGTCGTCCTCGAAGCCCGAAGGAAAGAAACACACAAAGTCTGCCGTTACTTCCGTTCCACGGCTGCGGTGTATGTGTGCGTGCGTGCGTGAGAGAGGACGAGGAGACAGAGAGTCTCGGAAAAGCTGACGTGCTTATCAGCATGTATATGTATGCATGTGTGTGTGTGTGTTTGTGTGTCGGTCGGGTGGAGACCGGGCGAAGATCACAACCGTCTCCTCCGCTTCACCAGCCCTCCCCTCCTCTCTCTCTTCAGCTTCCCAAGAGCACCGTCCTTCGCGCCAGAGGAAACGACTGCGTCCTCTCACCGGTGCCATCGTGCCGTCAAGCCACTGCCCACCGCCGCTGGCATCGCCCTGGCTGTGTTAGAGACAACGCTGCGGTCTCGCTTCCTCCCTGGGGATGCCTCCATCTGACTTGCATCCGCGCCCCTACAGGGGGTCATGATGGCCGCTGCTGTGGAGCAGCCTTCGCTCGCGGCAGCAGTTGCTTTCGACTTCGCTGCGGCCGCTGCGGTGGCAGACTCCAGAACTGAGGCCCACCGACGCTGCAGCTGATGCTGGGATTGCACGAGAAACTGACCGGCTTGAGCCACCCACCACTCCGCGGAGCCAACCTCCTCAGCAGCTGCTGTGGCATCGGCACTGGGTGCTGAGGTTGCCGCGCTGGCGGACGGCGCTTCCGCAAATCGGAAGAAGCCTCGCTCATACGACACCGGACGCGTTCGCAAAAGTGACCGAGACAGCCGCTTGTACAGCGCCATCTCGCCGTCCTCCTGCTTGCCGCTCGGCCCCGTCTTGCTCAGCAGCAGGTGCACGTGGCCGGGCCGCATCGCGCGCGCCGTGCGCCCGGCGCGATGCACGTACTGCGACACAGCTTCGGGCGGGTGGTACATAATGACATGGCCCACGTTCGGGATGTCGATGCCGCGCATGAGAGCGTCTGAGGCTACGACGCAGGAGACTTCGGCGCCAGATTCCGTGTCGTCCGCGTCGGCCGTCCGCTCCAGCAGGGCGCGGCGTCGCTCTGCCTCGCTGGAGAGAGTTGTGAACTCGACGACAGACGAGACTCCGGCAGCGGCGAGGAAGTGGCTCATGACACGCGCCTCCTCTGCGGTGGCGCAGAAGATGAGGATCCTGGTGCCTGCCCTGTCCTCCACGTTCGGGTACGACGATGATGCAGAGGCGGTGGTGGCGTCCTGCGCTGCAACTGTACGGGGAAGGTCCGCCTCTCTGTGAGCACGATCGTCACCATCATCGACAGCCGTTTCGGCCGCAAGCCGTCGTGCGGCAGCCGAAGCACGCTTCCGTGCAGCTGTGGCCGCAATGCGGCTCCGCAAGGCGTGCACCAGCTTGAGCAGGACCGCTGGCCGGTACGTGTCCTCCACAAAGATGATGTGCTCCTGCAGCGTGGGCGGGAGTGCGAACTGGGTGCGCAGCACCGCGCCACTATCTGCTGCCGCGCCTGCACCCGTATTTGCCTGCTGCGACGACGCCATCCCCTTCTCCTTGCGTTCCTCGCCGTTGCTGTCGAGGACGTAGTAGCTGCAGTTGCGCAGTTTCACGTTGGAGATGCGTGCGATGCGTGACGAGAGCGTTGCAGAGCAGAGAACCTTGTGTAAGATGGGGCCACCGCGAGTCAAGAAGGCGTTCACAGAGGCGCCACCGAGGCTGTCCAACCGTTGGAACGGGGCTGGCGATGCCATGGCTGCTGACACGGAAGATTCACTAGGAGAAGCGAAGTTCGAAGACATGGCGCATGTGAGAAGCGCACACATGCGCTCTTGCTGCCGTAGCTGGCGTCGTTGCTGCTGCTGCACCTCAAACTCGTACCGCGCGTTTACCTTCTGAACCTGCGAGGCGAAGTTACCGGCCAACACTTGGTCCGCCTCGTCAATCACCAACAAGCGCAGACTTGCCAGGCGCAGTCCACGCGTGTGGTCGAGGTGATGAAGAAGTCGCTGCGGCGTGGAAACAATCACGTCAACGTTGGAGAAGTACCGTACGGTGGTGTTCCTCGTACGGTGTTGCTGACGCGTGGCGAAGCAGCGTCCGTCGTCACCGTCGCCCGCTTCGTCGCCGTCTACCATGTCGGCGTCTTCCTCACTTTCGCCAGCACTATCGCATCCATCCGCGGAATGCTGCTCGGAGCCGCCAAAACGAGGCAGCACGACTCGCCGTACCAGCTCGCGGGCCTCGGCTGCCTCCACATCTGTCGATGTGCCCCTTGCTGCATCCACGACCTCGGCACAGATGCACGCGGCTTTGATCGAGCTTGGACGCGTCAGGCGCTGCAGCTCGCGGTGCACTTGCTGTCCCAGCGCTTGTGTTGGCACGAGAATCAAGCAGCGCAGCGCGTTATCATCAACGCCTTTCTTCGACTCCGTGAGGAGGCGCACCAACGGGATTAAGTAGCAAAGTGTTTTACCGCTCCCGGTGGGGGCGGTGAGGCTGACATCGTTCGGCACCCCGCTCATGAGCGCTCGCATGATGGTCGGGATGACGGCTTGCTGAACCGGCAAAGGCTTCGGGTAGCTGAGAACGCGCTGCAGCGGCTCGCTGAGCCACTTGGCAGGCCCGATGCAGTCATCCCACGTCGCGAGAGAGGCCATTGCAGTCGCCGGCGATCCGTGCCCCCGTGCCCCCGTGCCCCCCTCCTTCCCTCCCTGAAGGGACTCGTCGTTTACTGCTAGCGTATGCTTTATGTGCGTAGCCGACGGGCGCACTTCGCCTTCGTCGCCCGTTTGCGTACGATGAGCCACGCTTCTGTGGGCACACGCAGGGAAAGAAGAAGCGCTGCCCAGTGGAACGTGCGTGTGCTCTGCGTGTGCGTGGGTGATTGTGCGTGTCGAATGCGAGCGGAGACACGCACGTGGGTTCGCATGTCCTGTGCGCGGCTGATGAAGCCCCATAGAGAGAGAGAAAAGGGTAGAGAAGGTCCTTTGAGTCACAAGTGGACGAGTCGCACGGCCACCCCATTTCTCGCGCGGCTTTCCGTGATGGTCGACTCCGACGCGCATGTGTCCGTCCTCTCCAACAACCTCGAACACGCAACGACACACACACACACACACACACACACACACACACATACAGACGGAACAGAAAAGAAAATGAGCGCCGGATGCACCACAGAGAGGCGGCGGAGGGCGGGGGGGGGGCCGCAGACGTCGTTTCTGCTTGAGTGCCGCAGAGCGTGGCAGCAGTACCTTTTCGGTGCGCCCGCACTTCTGGTAAGTGTGTCGGCGACTCCGTCTTCCCTGGTGTTTCATCTTTCGGCAGCGCATGCGCACAGGCGTGCCGGATCGCATGACTTCCTCTGTGAAGTACACGGTGAAGAAGAAAACAAGCCAAGCAAAAACAACAAGACACACGCAGAGCTGAGCATAAGAGGCCCGCCCGCTCATGCACACCCTTGATGGTGGAAGAGGGCCAAGAACAGCGTGCATGAGCATCTGTGCGTGCGCGCCTGTGCGTGAGCTTCTGAGCGAGGACAGGGGCGGGGGAAGGTACGTGTAGCGGACGGAAAAGCGCGGGATGTCCACATGTGCACTGTTTTGTAAAGAGACAGCGGAGGAGACGAGGTGTGTGTGTGCGTGGGGGGGGGGGGGGAGGTGCCTTATCGCGCCGCAGCGAGCTTTCGGAAGCCCCTCGCCACTGTTCACCCCGCTTCACTGCATCCTTTGCTTCGTGTCACGTTGCGGCGTAGGCGTATTCGCCTTCGCTGATCTTTTCGTACACGTGCAGGTTCTGCTTCCTAGCGAGTTCGAGGAGGCGCGCACGAGTTCGCACGTTCTCTGCCGTGTTCGTCCGCCCGGCGCACAACCGCTTTACGGCCATGAAGTGCATTCGCTCATCCACCGAGCGCACCTTCGCGGCGATCGCCGACCCCGTTCCGAATTGGCTGTACAAATCGGATTCGAAGAACTTCGCCATGAGGGCCCGTTGGGTGATGACAGTTTCGCTGAGTACGTCATGGGTGGTGAGGAGGGCCGCGATGGATGCCTTGACTCGCTTCTTGTATGAGGTTTGCATACCCCCATTGAGGCCCTCATCCGTGCTTCCCACAACGACCGCCCCGCCGTCGATTGGGCCGGCGGCTGCCGACGGCTTTCTTCCGCTGTCGCCAGTGCTCGTCGAGGACGATGCCGCTGCCGCCTCTGCGGTTGCAGCCGGTGTGCGCGCCCCTGTATGCGGCGTTGTCGCCACACACCCATCGCGCAACATGAGCCCCTGGAAGAAGATCCCCTGGATCGGTAAAGCACGCGTCGCGGAGGGCATCCGCAGCTCCTCTTGAGGTGTGTAGTCTTTGAAGAATGCGCAGATCTTGTCACGGCCAGCGCACAATTTGGACAGGCGGTAGTTAAGCATCTGCGATTCGAGGCGGTCCTCAATCGTAAATGGCGATCCCGGGCTGGCACAGATTGCCTGCATCGCTGCAAAGGCCTCCACATCCGAGCTCAGCAGAGGCAGGAGTCGGTACATGAAATGCGGCTGGTGAATCTGCAAGAACGTTTTGTAGTTGGGGACGATAATGTCCTTGGGCAGTCGAGGGAGTCTCGGGTCTTGGCCGGCTGTGTGCGTCATGAGCGCCAAGCGGCGGTTGCGATATCCAATAAAGAAGTCCTCAATAAGATTTTCGTGGAACACGGCGCCGTTCATCTGCAACACCCGCACCGGGAACTTGCGCCGGTTGGGGTATCGCACAATCGCCGCGTAGGAGTCTCTCTGCATCCGTGTGTGTGTGCGCGCACACCTTCCCCAATCCGAGTCAAGCCCTCTTGCCTGCCGTGTCGGACCTGAGGCAGTTAAAGCAGTGATGCGTGGCACACACACACACACACACACACTCACATGCTTGTGTGAGCGCAGGCGCCGACGAGCCACACAGCACACACGTGCGATGGGGCGGTGATGGTAGGGGGAGGGGGGATGGGAAGGGGAAGAGGAAGGGGTGGCGAGCTGTGCTTCGTTGAAGCGGTTGTACTGATCGCGGCACACACAGAAAGCCAGCCGCAATACGAGAGGAGTAGAGCCAAGCGAAGCAAAGGAGAGCGTAGGTGTCTGCGTAGGTCGTGCTCAATGCACTCGTATCAGCGCGTGCACCGACAGCGCGCCTCTGCATGCGCTTCACATGAACAAGAGAGGCTGAGGGGGCGGGGTAAGGAAACCAGCAACGCAAAGGCGAATGCAGCGTATCGACTTGCTTGTCGGGCGCTCGACTTCTTCTCATCGCTTCACAGTACACACCCACACACACAGACAGACAGCGCCCTCGCATGCTCCTTGCGTGAGAGGGTGCTGATAGCGGTGGTCGGCATACAAGGGCTCTACACAAACACATCGCTGACGAATGCCGGGTCAGGGGAGGGCCGTGTACATCAGCAGCCGCTGCGGGTGCGAACGAGGCCATGGCTGCAACGCCAGCTCCACATGGCCGTGCACCTAAGCAGAAGCAGCGAGCGAGCGAGCAAAACAGTGGCAGCGAAAGCGTGTGCCCACCCGTCACCATGAGCGCACCGTGTCCCCCAACACTGGCCGCATTCGCCACTCGCGTTCCCTGTGTACATGTACGTGTGTGTGTGTGTGTGTGTGTGTGCGTGCGTGGATGGATGGATGGATGCGCATGCGTGCACCGTAAAACGTGGCGAGGGCCACGGGCAGGATTGGCTGCGCCTGTCTGCACTGTTTGGTTGGTCTCGCTGGCGCATTCCTTGCCGTCATGGGGACACCGCGAGAGCACGAACAGCCGTCAAGACGGACACGACGAAACTCTATTGAACGAGGGGGTGAGGTGAAGAAGAGCGAGGAGGGAAAGAGAGAGAGAGAGACGCCGTCATCGGCCGGCGGGTGCGTCTCGCGCTCTCTCTCTCTCTCTCTCTCGCTCGCTCTGTGTGCGTGTGTTTGTGTGGAGATACATTGCTGAACAGCAAGAGTAACTGCGTCTACTTTCGTTGTGTATTACTTTGAAACGCTATCGTAGCTGCGCAGCGTTGGGAGCAAACTCTGCCGGATACCACTGCTACGGAAGATCTGCTGGTGCAGCAAGGCGAGGCTGATTGCGCGCGGCTGATGCAGGAACCGTCGCTGCTGACGACGCTTCGCGATCCACTTCTGATAAGTGGCCCTCTGATCTGCGGTAAGATCCTGCCACGACTGTGCGCGGCGGTCGGTGCGCGAGGACGACGACGCAGCTCTGTCGAGGTCAACAACATCCGGTGTATTCACGTCCATCTTGAGGAGCTCTCGTACAAGCATGCCCGGGTACACGCCGCATGGGAGGCGCAGACGTAGCTGCAGCGCACTGCCGTGGTGCCGCGGTAGCCACGATGGCGCCGGTGGCGCTCGACGGCGGAGAGCCAGCTGCTGCTTCGTCTCTGACCTAGACGCCAACGAGTTCCCGGCGGACGACGGCGCTCGCAGCAGCTGCGAGGTGCCGGTCCAGCGCCGCTGATGGCGGTACCCGGCGGCTGTCCTGGCCGCTGCTGTTATCAAAGGGCGGGTATCTCTAGTCCGGCTGCCTCTCTGCGAGGACTCGATGCTGGCTGGCGCCGCTTGAGGCACGTTCGCTTGTGTCGCCGCGTCACCGTGGGATCCGTTCTCCACCTCCTCTTTCTCTGAAGACACGCCTGACTCCACATTTAACAGCTGCGGCACACCACGCCCGTTCACCGAGGTGAGCGCGCCAGAAGGCGACGGGAACATCCACGCCGGCTCCGCGTCGGCGGCGAAGCTTGTGCTCGCCAGCTGCACAGCATCGAGTGCTCGAACTTGAGCTTGGGTAGTCATTCCCCATCTCTGGTACGGGTCACCAACCACTCCCTTCAGGAGTCGCCACTGCATCGTGTCGGCGGTTGGCCGCACTAGCACATGGCGATACGAGGCGCCGATGGTGAGGCCGAGCGGGTTGCCGCCGCCAGCGCGTAAGTCGGGCCTCAGATCCACTGCATCCAATCCGACATCCGCCGGCAGGATGGCGTCACCGGCCCCAAAGCGGCCCCCTTGACCCTCACCATACAACGGAAGCGCGTCCGTGCTCAGCGTGCGTGAGCCCAGCTCTTCCTCCATCAGCGCGAAGGTGGAGGTGAGATTGTAGTACGGAGAAAGAGGTGCGCCGCTGAGGGGCCCGCCTTCCGCCGCCACCCTGGCCCTCGCTGGCTCCCCTCCGTGGCGCGCGAGCGGCGACGGCTTGAAGCAGCGCCACTGTCGCGACTCGGGGTCGAACGGCAGCCCGTATCGCTGCAACGCCACCACATACAAGTCCTCTGTGTGGTTCTGTGGAAGGCGGATATCGGCGCCGGGCAGCGGCAGAACCAAGTCCCACACCGAAAACGCTCCGCGCTCGATCTCGCCGCGGGAGGCGTGGACCAACGGCGAGGTCATCGCTGCATCTCCTTCACTACTGTCGCGCAAGACCGCGGTCGTGACCCCGCCGGCCCTCACGAGGTCGCCGGGAAGAAGCGTGAACGTGCCGTAGCGTTGAAACCTCTGGTTGACAATTTCGTTCCACACGAAGCTCAGAAACTCTTGAATGAGCATCGCACACGCGCGCGGACCAATCACGCGCAGAAACGCCTCTGCGCAGGGATCATCGTCACCGCCAGCGCGAGCAGCACCGGCAGTGGCATCCCTATTCAGACGGGCCGCTCTGCCGGATGCGCGTGGCTGGCCTTGTCCACGGCGTTGCCCCGACGCTGTTGCCAATGCGCCCCATCCAGGGTCGCTGCTGCCGAGGTCCTGGCCACACAGGCCATGGTCACCGTCGAGGCCTTCATCGCCCCCGAGCAAGGCGGACGCCTGAAGCGCGTTGTAGAGCACTCGTTGCATGGGCGTTCCGTTTTCGGCGACGGAGCGGCGCGTACCGGAACGCAGGAAATCTGGCAGGCGAAACCCACCGTACCCGTGCAGGGCCTGCATGCGGGGGAACGCCTGCCCTGTGCGCTGCCGCTCCGCCTCCATTGCGGCATCGAGGTAGAACTGCTGCACCAGAATGTGTGCCGCCGCCTTGTACTCACCCTTCAACAAGTGGAGCCCAGGGTGCATGTTCATGCGAGTGTAGGTGGCGAAGCGCTGTGGCCCGTAGTAGTTGATGAAACCTTTGGATGCGACGGACGCTACGGCAGGGGCGACCAGAGGAAGGTGCTTGTCTGGAATGCGCCGCAGGTTGAGAAGGTAGTTGTACCCCATGCAGTCACCGGCACGCAGGTCGTGCCGCGCGCTCTCCGCCTCCATGTCGGTGCAGAGGTACTCGAAGAGCTTCTCCGGCGCCAGCCCTAGTGCTGTGGTGGCCGCCGCCTCCTTCTTTTCGGCCGTCGTCCGTTTCGTCTTCTTGCCACCCTTTTTCCGCTTTCGCTTTCCTGACGCAGTGGTGCCACCCTCTTCAGCATGATCCTGGTTAGCCGCGGAATCGCCTGGCGCGAGGCGGCGGTTCAGTAAGGCGAGGTGCTCATGGACACGTGGAGGCAGAGACTGCCACGACTGACCGAGTGCGTCTGCCGCGTCGACGCGATCGTGGTAAATGACCTTCATCTCAGAGAGCCGGTAATAGTTCTCTTTCCAAAACTGGCGCTCATCGTCTGTGACAAGCGTGGAGCTGTCGGCGGCTAACGTGAGCGTCTGCGAGCGCGAATGGCGGCTGCGCGATGTGGGATCGCCGAGCTTGTCTCCTACAGCAGAGGCGCAAGGGGCGCTGTGGCCGGTGAGTCGCTGCTGAGCGCTTGGCGCACGCACGGCGCGAAACGACATGTTTTTTGGAAGCGACGACCCTCTCACCTGGCTGTTCTGGTCCCCGCTGCTACCTGTTGCCGCAAGAGTAGCAGAGGCTGTGGAGCAGGGCAGCGACCTGTCCGTTAGGTAGCTCCCAGACTCGTCTTGCAGCGCTGCCGCCAGCGCCTCAACGTGAGCGAGACAGCTGCCGCGAATGCGAACTCGCTGAAACGAGTGTGTACCGTTTTCCAGCGTTCCGGCGTGGGAGACAACGATTTTCGGCTCGTACAGCACCGGAACAATCTTATCTTGAGTTTGCACCGCACAGCTGCTGGAGCTGGGCTTGGTCTCGCTCTCCTCCACCTGAATCGCCATGGCGTCGAGAACGCACAGCCGCTGCATCTCCATCTGCTCTTGCTGCATCTCCGTCAAGGTGGAGACAATGTCGTCGACGACCATGTTGTGTGGTAGGCCTTTGCGCTCCAGCGTGCACTCTACCACCACAAAATCGGCCGAGATAGGCAGGTACACTTTGCGCGCTTTCCTTGCGACGTCCGCTGCCGCGAAAGTTGTGGCATTGCCGAGACTCAAAGTACGGGATACGTTCGCAGTCTCTACGAGGGGTCCGGCAGACTCCTCGGCGTCCCTGGCAGCCTCCAGCTTCTTCAGTTCCGAGATGTACGCTTCGTTGCCCTCCCACTCCTGCTGACGGCTGATGGAGACATAGAGGTAGTCGAGGTCACCGTGAACGTGCAGGTCCTTGACAAGGTGGCCCCACGCTCGCCAGACGGAGCTTACAGAGGCACGCATGCGATCGACAGAGGGATTCTCATCTGAGTCCTCAGCGCTAAACACCACGCCAGTCACCGTGGATACCTTGGTCACCACTTTGCGAATCCACGGAATTCGAACTTCGCCATGATCGCGCGATGAATCGTAAATGTTGTAAAGATCGCGCTCCTTCTCTCCTGATGCGGCCAGAAGCAGTGTGGTGGATGTTGGTGTGGGCTCGTGCTGCTTCATCATGACCTTGCCGATAAACGAGCGCAGCATACGGACGCCGTTTGGCCCGACTGTCTTCTCAAGCTGGAATAGCTCAGAGGAGAAGTAGATTTCCACCTCCACATGTGGCAGCCGATGCGACGGTGACGACGCCTGAGAAGGGGCCACAAACTTGGCGAGGTGAAACGGGAAATCCGCCATAAGCTCCTCGCTCGCGACAATCCCACCGGCGACCCATAAGGAGTAGGAGATGTCTCCTTCAGCCGCTGGGACAGTGAAGGTGCCGCTCTTGAATGCCTGCACCTCGGCTGTGTCTCTGCGACCAAACAGTGTCACTGCCATCTCAACAGGCTCAAGCAGATGCGATGATGATGACAGGCTCTTGTAGCTCCGCGCGCTGGACTCGGCCACTTCGCTCATTAGTCGATTCACAACTGACCCCTGGTGCTCCTTTGACAATAGTGTCCCACTTTGACGCCGGCCCTTGAGCTCCGAGAGCACACTCTCCATGATGAGTTGCAGAGCCGAGGCCAGCGTTCTCAGGATCAGCGCTTTTGTCGTCCTGAAGGCGTCTTGCTCTTGCATTATTTTTGGCGACACAGCTCGTGCGCTGCTGATGGCGCTGCTGTGACTAAGAGCCACTTCGTCCTTCGCCCTCACCGCACTACTTTCCTCAAGGCCGACATTGTCATCGTCATCCCAAACTTCACGGATCACATAGTCATCTGGGGAGCCTTTCAGATACGCTTGAAAGCCTGGCACACTTGGTTTCGTAAAGCGACTGATGTGACATTTTCGCTCCGGGGCGAGCCCATTGCGCTGCCGCTGTGCGATGTGAAGCTCGTGATAGATGCCCTGATTATACCGCTCGTGCGCTACGCGAAGAATGCTACGAGACTCTGGCGTGTCGAACTTGCTCTGCGCGTCCTCAACGCTGAGACCCAGAATAAGACGCCGCAATGTCCATTTTGAGCGATTCATGTTAAATATGTGCTTATCATGTGTGTGGGAAATGACAAGCAGAAGTGTTGCTGATTCTACTACAGTTCTATGCTGCACATACGCCGGTTTATCTGAAAATGCAAGAAGCGCTGCGCGTAGCTTTCTGGGGCTGCTCAGAAAGACAGTGTATTGCTGATGCCCTTCGTTGAGATTAGAAACAAAACAAAAAAAAAAAAAACGGAGATGCGAGACAGGCTCGGCGGGAGTTGCGCGCCGAACACCTCACTTCCTCTGTTAACCGAGGGAAAAAAAGAAGTACTGCGTTGACAAGAGAAAGGCAGGGAAGAGCGTGAGGTCAGAGTGAAGGAAAAGTATTAGATATTGGATTGGTTTCCGCCGGAGCGCCATTAGCCATCGCACAGGCTTCCATGGCTTCGCGTCATGTAGATGGAATGACAGCAAACCATCAGGCGGCAAAGATGCATACTGAACTTGTTTAGAGACGGAAGGAGCACCAAAGAGCTTTTCTCTTGACAGTCTCGTGACATTTTCATGTGATGCAGGCGGTTCTGTAGCTCCAAGTGATGGGCTGCATACAGATGGGTGCTTTTGAGTGTGACAACACGGTAAACCGCGCATAAGAATCAAGATAAACAAACGAAAAGAAACAACAGCAACAGTTGTGGTTGATGGTAAAGGGCTAGAGAGCACGGCAAAGGGCATGTTGCATTTTTTTTTTTCGCGTGACAGAATCACGGCCTCGCAGCCTGGCGGGTATCACTGAAGCCGTAGACGTCACTGTAATGAATACCGATTCGGCTTACAGTATCGTTGAGCCCCATTTCCTTAAAGAAAAAGTCCTTCATCTTGCCGTCTGGCCCCACCAGGTAAATGGCGCTGCTGTGATCGAACTGATAGGTGTCGTCAATTTGTGGCGCCGCCACACCGGCCGCCTCGCGAGCGTCGCGCTCCTCATCAGTTTCATCCACAGAGGAGTAGTAAACCCTCCAAGCGCGTGCAGCCGCCTCTACCTCTTCTCGTGTCCCGCAAAGTCCGCGAACACGCGGATCGTATTGGCGCACAAACTGCTCGACGACATCTGGCTTGTCACGAATAAAATCAATACTAAGGAAAACGGCCTGGAGATTCTTTTCTTCTGCAGCTAGCTTTGAGTCGGAGCCGTATTCTGCATCGCAGGCTGTCATCACCTCGGAGATAAACCTTAGCGTGCCGGGGCAAATCTCAGAACACTTGGAAAAGCCAAAATAGAGCAGTGTCCACTTGTTCTGGAAGAGTTCGTCATTGGTTATGTACTGCCCGGTTCGGCTCTCCCGCAATCGAAACGGCCCACCAAGCTGTGTTTTTGGCTTTAGGGATACGGACTGCATTGACTGAAAGTCCGGGGCGAGCTCTGGTTTCTCCAGTTTACGGTTTTCATACCAGTTCATGACACAGACGGAAATCGGAAAGACAGAGGCACCGAGTACAAGCCCCCAAAACTCTGCCTTGGATCGTGGCTGATACTTCCATCGCGTGGAGAGCGGCCCTTCTGTGGATACTGAGCGCAGAAACAAGCGGTGTGATACCTTTCCAAGTGATCGCATTTTTTTTTTGGTGCAGCGAAACGTGGTTCACGCGCTTGGTGTTGGTAAAAACGCCAGCGAACTGGACGGGGGAGCCTTCGCGTGGAAAAAAAAAGGCAAAGCGAAACGAGGGGATGATGAGATACGCTGAGCAATATGTGGAGGGTGAACGGATGACAATCATCAGTGCCGGAGGCCTGACCTTCACAAGCAGCAAAGAGGAGCCACACCCCATGGAGAAGGGAGGAGTTTGCATCGGCACATTCCCTCTTTCGGATAATGCTTCTGAATGAGCGTCATAGGAGCGTTTCGGACGTTAATGCCGTTTGGAAAGCGGTAAGTGACTGCTCTCACTCACAGTTTCGAAAGTGCATATGTATTGTAATTGCTTGTAGACAGAACAGCGGCTACTCGGGTAGCCCCCTCGACAATCTAATTCCGGAGCGCAGTTTGAGGAGACACAAACATTATCTCAATGACACCTTCCATCACCTCTTCCCGGAGCACTACTGACAAAATGTGAGGAGGGTCTCCAGGGAGCATGAAACACGAGCAAGCCCACGGCTGCTTAGTGTTACCCTGCAGTGAGACCATCAGACGGTACTTTGGTGCAGTGTAAATGGACGCCGGTTCCACGTTTGGCAAGACCGATAGGTTATCTAGCTTGACGCTGTCAAGGCAGATGTCGCACATCTGCAGCCTTGTCGAGAGCCCCAAGCCCAGGGCTTTTAACACAGCTTCCTTTAAGGTCCAGAAAAGCGCAAAGAGAGACGGCCGCTGTTTGTGCGGTACCGATTCTACTCGTGCAAGCTCTTGCTTTGACAAGCATAGCAAAAATGGCGCGCTGTCTTGAGGATGTACAGCGGCCACGTCAACTCCGAGAGGAGCGGCCATTGAGTGGGCGCAGCACACCCACTCGGCCACGTGTGTGACACTGTAATTTCCGTCTCGGTACGGTGCCGTGAGTGGCTTTCCGTATGCTGAGGTGAGAAGACGTACGTCTCTCTTGCAAAACCGACGCTTGGCTTGCGTGTTTCCACAATCGGTTAGCTCGCACAGGAGGAGATGCCTGGCCAGGAGGCGTGCTTTGTTTTCTGGACTCGGATGCATTGAGCCTTGGCGCGTGGCGGAAACCCGCGCCGACTCGATTGCGCGGCGAACGGAATCTTCTCTGTGCAGCTGCTCGACAGCGCTGCTGAATTGTTCCGGTGATGGTTGCCAGGCGCTGGCGTTTGCGACGAGGAGTTTCGTCATGTTTTCTTGCGGGCTTGGGGCGTGGGGTGGGTGGGAAGGTGGTGATTGGGGTTTGGTTGGGCGTTCAGTCATTTGGCCAAGGGGGGGGGGGTTCGGGGTTCGCGGGGCCGCCGGCGCGCCCCTTTTTGGGGCTGGGCGGCCCGGGCACCCCCGCCGGCGCAGAAGGCTGGCGCGCGCCCTCGCCGGGGGGGAGGGGGTAGGCATGTAGAGGCAGGTGGTTTTCGATTTTGAAGTGCCCATTCCTCCGCTTGAGTTGGGGTTCGCTGTGCTCGGCTCGCCGAAGGCCCAGCCGCGTGGTGCGAGGCAGCCGCGGACACACCCACCACGGCGGCCCGCCGGCCCGGTCATCTGAGGGCGCGGCCCCCGCCCCAAACCCTGCTCGCCCCCCGCGTCGCCAGCCGCCCCGCAGTCGCACCCGTGATCCCGGCTGTCGCCCGCCGCATCCCCTTCAGGGGGGCGTTTGGGCTTCACGAAGGTAGAAATGGATGCTCGGGACTTGGATTCGTTTGAGCCACGCTGGCACTTCGCCCATCATATGAGCTGTAGAAGCGTGTTCACTGTTGCTGTTCGCACCGACGCAACGCCGTCCAGGACCTGGTCGCCGACGTCGGCAACGATACATCGCTCTGACCTCCCCCCACATGTCGTGGGCACCTGACCCTGCGATGCCGTGCTCTGAGGTGCCCCCTGTGATCGAGAAAGGGGTAGGGGGGCTGCAAGGTCACGTTGAACGCAGCGGGTTTCTTTCTAGTTTGCTAGGCCGAAACGTGCTGGGCTATACGAAAGAAAAACACAGCAGAAAGGAAGCATTCGCGAAAGAAGCACAATAACGCGTGGGCATCGAGCGCTCAAGGGCACCAAGGTGCTCTCAGTGCGGCTCCGCGTAGTGGACGGCGGGGTGCTCGAGTGGGCGGCCAAGGTTGTGGAGGCGCTGAGCCCACAGGCGCCACAGCAGCGCACAAAACTTGAGCGTGTCGAGGCTGGGGGGTAACTCGCAGACGAGATTGAACTCGTGCTTTTGCACAACGTCAATGCAAGGCGCTTCTTGCACCGCGCCAGCGCCGCTCTTCTCGGCCTCCGCGGCTGACGTTTTTGGCCGCTTCACGGCGACATTGTGAAGGTGTAAGAACTGCAACACCGTGCTGAGCTGCACCGTGAACACCTGCAGGGCCGTCGGGGCCACAACGCCGTTTGGGATGCCCTGTATGAAGGGCGTGGCTGTTCCATTCTGCTCCAGGTAGATGGAGGGTAGAAGAGATGCCACGTCCGTGAGGAGAATACGCTCTTTTATGTACTCAACCTCATCCTCGGCACCTGTACGGTCTGCGGAGCTGGTCGCGCCGGCATCCGATTCCGCAGCCGCGGCGACCGCCGGTGCGGCCTCTGGTGCGCAGGAGCAAAAATACAAGCCGGAGTTTGTGGCAAAAAGGGAGCCGAAATGCAGCTTGCCGCCGCTAACTATAAAGCACTGGCAGCTTACCATCACGGTGCTCGACTCCTCCGCCGGGTTCACCTCAAGCTGGCGGGAGAAGGCGTTGAGGAAGTCGGCCTGGCGCATCTTCAGGAGGTTGTTGCTGGCATAGTCCACCATGTGTCTCCACGCACGCCCGAGCCAGCTGCCCTTCTTGGAGCGAGACGCACTGCTACTGCTGTTCTCTTTCATTGCCTCACCATTGGGCTCCAACCGGTCCGCTGCCAGCATGAGTAGCGCTTCGAAGACGCCGTCGGTCGAGTCGCTCGGGTGCGGCGCCGTGCGGTACGTCAGTGCGGCGGCACGGCTAAAGTCACGCGGGCCCTGCGGCGCATCCTTGGCTGCCGCCAAAGAAGTTGGTGTAGGTGGCATCACCGGCGTGTTCCCACTTGAGGAGAAGAGAGGCATGGTGCGGAAAGCACCTCCTTTAGTACATATATATGTATTACACGTATGCGTTCACACTTGCCGCATCAGCGGGTTGACACTTGCAGGCAGCGGAAAAGCGAAAAGCGGCAACCACTTAAGCGCCGGCAGGTTTCAGAGACGCCAGCGCAAAGCAGAAGGGAAGCCCCGAAGCAGGAGTACGAGCGAAAAGTAGCGAGTGCTGGAAGAAAAGAGGGTTTGTGGGAGAGGCTGGCTCGTTACGATGCTAACGCCTCTTCCACGCAGCAGACGCGCCCTACGATGCGCGCAGCGGACACCTGCTTATTGAGTCACGTGTGCTTATCGCGTTTCTGTGCCCACGCAACGAGGAGGCCACCAGTGAGGAGAAGGGAGGGGGCGCGACCAGAGAGGCGTCTGCCATCATGACGCCTTTCTCCAGATGTGTAGCGGGGCCTCTCTTCCCTTGTTCTCCTTTACAGGAGCCATGTAGATCCATCATCTACATCGACAGCACCAACGTTCGCAGCGACCTTGAATGGCCGCAAAAAAAAAAACACTTCTTGACAGAAACCAAGGGCCTCGACATGGAGGGATGCAGCGACCGCAACGAAAAACTCGGAGAGCTTCGACTCTTCCGCCGTACCCCTCCACCAGCAACGCACGAACATGAGGATGCTTGAGGAAGAAGTCTTTTTCGTTTATCTTTGCGTAGCACATCCGTACGGATGCGCAGGGAGGGGGGGGGTGGGTGGGGAGGGGTGGAACAGCCCTCCGCAAGCAAGAAAGCCTGACGAGATACAAAGCCAAAACCAAAACAAAAAAACCTGCGGGAGACACACCTCTTGCGCTGCCTCACGCTCTCCTTACGGGCTCCTCGCACTTGTCATCGCGCTGATGGACCCCACCCCTCTCCTCCCGCCCTACACCCACGTGCGCAGGCGGCGTATACAGGGATGCGTGAGCTGACACGACCGCCCCCCCCCCCCCCCCCCACCGGGGGGGAGGGGGGAAGGGAAGAGCGAGAGGGAAAAAAACAAAGAAACCCAACGACGCGACCGTGTTGTCGATTCGTTTCGGTAGTCGGCGCAGGCGGCAGGCACACGCGGCTGAACAGAGCCAAAGAAAGTGGTGTGTGGGAGGGGGGAGAGATCTGCAAGTGCGCCTTGACAACACACCCACAATCGCTGGGGGCTCGTTCGCATTTCTAGTACCCACCGACAGACTCCTTGGCCGCGACATGGACTGATACGTGATGAGTGGCCGCCCGCTGCCCTTCTGCTCCGACGCCATCTCCAGCAACAGCATTAGCTGCTTCATCGGAATGTCGTGCAACATGAGGCTCAAGCAGCTGTCCATGTCCTGTTGAGAAGCGAAGGCGAGGCCGAGCCCCTCGCACACCTTTGGGATCGCTGACACAGGAACGCTAGGCAGGTGCAGCTTCACCGAGAAGCATGCCCCCAGCTCCAGGCTGTCCATGATGTCGTATTGCGCCGTGGTACCCACCACCAGGAGTTTCTTTCCCTCCGGCGGCGGGCGCTTGATGAGCACGAGGAGTGCCTGCAGAAGCGTATTGCTGTAGCGCCCACCAAGCTGCGAGAAGTCGATGAGACGCTCAAGGTCGTCAAGGATGATGCAGCTGGCCGGCGACTTGTACGCGTCCTCGAAGGCCTTCCGCAGGATGTTCACTCGCTGCATTTCGCCGTAGCCGACCATGTCCTCGGCCGACACCACCTTGACGTAGGGAAAGTCAGCTATCTCCGCGAGGTACGCACTGACCGCAGACTTGCCGCTGCCAGGGGCGCCGTCGATAAGAACGGCGAGGGAGTCGATGCGCTTGCCAGCAGCGTTGAGCTGATCGGTGTAGCGCTTGCAACGCGACTTGACCACTTCCCACGAGTCACCGTAGTCTATGATGCCACCACGGCGCAGGTTGGCGCACTCTTCCTTGGCCTGGCCGAACGCCGGGGTCACCTCCTCCACCGCCTTCGTGAAGTCCTCGCGCGTAACATGCACGTTCGCGTCATCGACCACCTTGTCAGGATGGTCGAGGTCAATGTGACGGTTGAACGCGTTCGATGTAGCGTCGCGCACGACGCCCTCAATCTCGGCGCCCGAGTAGTTCTTCGTCATCTTCCCCAGCTCCTCCAGGCTGACGTCGCTGGACATGATGTTGTTCTCCCGCATGCCGCGCGTGTGGATGCGGAAGATCTCCACGCGGCCCGGCTCATCCGGCAAGCCGATCTCGACGTGCACCTCAAAGCGGCCCGGACGCAAGATCGCCTCATCGATCAGGTCCAGCCGGTTCGTCATGCCGACCAGCAGCACGTTGTTCAACGAGTTCACGCCGTCGATCTTCGACAGCAGCTGGTTGACGACGTTGTCGCCCACGCCCGTCGAGTCTCGGACGGCGCCACGCTGCTTGCAGATGGCGTCGAACTCGTCAAAGATGATGAGGTGCAGCCGCGATTGGTCGCCCTTCTCAGCCTGCTCCTTTTCTGCGTCGGCAAAGAGCTTGCGGATGTTCTCCTCGGTACCGCCGACGAACTTGTTGAACACCTCCGGACCGTTCACGATCTTCGGCTCGTGGCAGTTCAGGATCTCCCCGATCTTACGCGCGATGAGGGTTTTACCAGTGCCAGGAGGGCCATACAGCAGCACACCCTTGACGTGCTTCAGGGCAAGCTTTTTGATGAAGGATGGCTTCAACATGCGACTCGCGAATGCGCGACGGAAGACCTGGCCGAACTCGGCCCGCAGGCCACCAATGCCGAGGTTCTCCAGGTTGAAGTTGCGCACCAGCTGTGGCTGCTGCGCATCCATCTGTGCCTCCGACACGTTCATGAGGGTAATGCCGCTGGCCTCGCTGGCGGTAATGATCACCTGAGTTACACCGCGGGAGAAGCGGCCAATGTCCAAGCTTGCAGCCGACACCTCCTTCGACTCCACCAGCTCCGTCGTCATCACAGTGGCGCGCATGCGCTCGCCAGAGTCCATGACGATGGCCAGCTGCTGTGTGACGCGAAAGTACTGCCCGCTGTACATTTTCTCCATGTAGGCGATGCAGGCCTGGCAGTCCAGCATGATCGCCTGTCGCGTCGAAATCGGTTCCACTTGGATCTGAAGGATGCGCATGTTGGGTACCCTTGACAGAAACGGCTCCAGCACCACCGTGCTGCGCGCACCAGTGGACAAGCCAAGCAGGCGACGCTGGATGCTGTTCATCGCCACCGCACCACGCTCCACGACATCGCTGCGGCACACCGTGAATGGGAAGCCCTTCACCAGCACCACGAAGGAGTCTCCAGTGGCGGCCGCCTGAGTGCCTGCCACCTCGGCGAAGTCCACCGTGTTTAGAAAGATGCAGTTTGTTTTCGTGTCATTGTCTGTTGGGACGGAGCACACGCCATAATAGCGGCTCATGGCTCCGCACTCACCAGGCGAGAAGGCGAAAGGAATGCGTATGCGACTGTGTGTACGTGCCCGCACACACACGCACACAGACGGGGAGAGAGAGAGAGAGAGAGAGAGAGACGGAGGTGGCGCTCCAACGACGACAGAAGGCAATATGGAAGTAATGGAGGCCCCCCAAAAGAAACCTGTGAGCGCGACTCTGGGTGATGGAGAGGGAAGAAGCAGCGACGATAGAATGACAACAGTGAGGTGCAAGGTGCTGTGTGCGCGTGCAGCATGGCGAAGTACTTGACTGAGCGAAGAAGTCGCTAAGTCAAGTGATTTGGGGTAGGCCAGGAGGTGGAGCAGCGGCTTGTTGTTCTTCGGAGTTACCCACGAAGAGTCCAGCGGATGAGCGGATCTCTGAAGTTACGTTGCTTGGCGACTGCCCTCTAGAGCCTCCTCGATCTCTTCTTCTCTGCGCAGTCTCGCTGGGGTGTTTTGGCGTGTGCACTGATGTCTCGTGCGCTCCTCGCGTTTTGGTCTGCTATCCTCCCTTCTCTTGAGCTCGCAGAGCCACAGACCCCTTCCCCTAACAACAGGGAGGTGAAGCACATCGAAATGGCGTACCCCGAAGACGTGGTGGTTGTGGAGGGGCCACTCCAGAAGACTCATGGGGAGGCGACCTGCTCGAGGAGCTTTTACCTGAGGCGGCACCATCGCCAACAAGGCGCGGGCGCACGGGACCGCCAGCAGAGTACTACTCTACCGGCGGAGGTACTGTACTTCTCGCGCCGCAGTTTGGAGGGGGTGGTGATCTACAAGCAGGCAAGGCCTACGGTGAGGAACTCGACACTCCCTGCCGTCGCTACCTCCCGCACCATGCGACGCTTCCCGCGAAGCAATATGCCGTGCTTGGCGGCGCGAACGGGCTCGTGCTCTCCGCCAGCAGGCCAGCAGGTCGTGGGTGCGCTGCACCTTCCACATGCTCTGCGGTCGCATCGGATCGCGGGAATCTTGGAGGAGGCGTGGGACAGCACGCCCGCTGTCTTGACCGCGTGCGGTTCTGCGCCCTCAGCTGCCGTACCATAGGCGCCACGTCGCAAGCTCCGCGCGGTGGGGTCGGGCTTATCAGTCTCTCACAGCGCATGCGCGCGACAGCAGTGGTACAGCGAGGATTGTGACCTGCACATGACCGTCCACTGCTTCGAACATCACCTGTCTGTACGGGTAGCAGACGGGCCGGCAGCGGCAGCTCGCCTCCGCCCTTGGCCGACACGAGGCAGCCGCTTCACCGCAGAGCCCCCTTGCTCGCCCCAAAACCCAGAACCGAAACAGGAGGGCGGGAAACACGCTGGGCGGCCCGTGATGGCGCTGTCCCCCTGACCCCGCGGCGAAGCAAGGGTGCTCGTATCAGCGGCCCGCACTCGGTGCCGTCAACGCTGCCTCGGAAGCATCCAGTCGTGCTCACTCGATGCTTGCGCCAGTGACGACGCACGCCGCGCCTCTTCAGAGAGCAGCAGCGGCACTCTGCGGAGGACAAGTTCATCCAAGTGTCGAATCATGTGCCGCCGATAGAGAGAGCGAGAGCCGACAACTGCGGAAAAGACCGGAGGCCGCATCCGCACAGCGCGCAGCGCCAGAGCGGCGCAGCAGCAGCAGCAGCAGCGAGGCGAGAAGGGGGCTGAGGAAGTGCGAAGACGGCAGCACACACAACATCTCCACGTGCGCACGTGCCCCACACCTCCTTGCCCCGAGCTCCGTCGCCCACGCGCGCAAGCACACAGCGGCGGCGACTGCCAGTCAGTGAGGAAGCAAAAGGTGTGTGGCGTCATCAACAAGGGTGATCAGACGAGTTGTTCGTCGTAGACCTGTAGCTCATCACGCAGTCGCGCACGTCCGGGCACTCCTCAGCTGCACACACACACACACACACACACACACCACACACACCCCACACACACCCACACCCACGCTCACATCGGCCCTGGTATTAGGTTCGAAGGCAACAGTGACGTCACGCGCCGCAGTGCGAATGCGGTGTCCGTGGAGAGATGCCACATTCGTCATTTGGGGGGCGGGTGGGCGGGTGGGGGCACGCGCATGCGCCCGACAGGCACACACGCACGCAGGCACGGGTCAGGCAATTCAATGAATGGATTCGGTTACTCAAAGTGTGTCATGTCACCACGCCGGCGACGCGCGCCGGCGCTCGACAAGAGATTCCCTGCTTTGGTGTATCATCACACGCGCACACATGCGCCGAGGCGTACCTGCACGCACACCACTTCGGCCCACACAGCACAGGCGCACACGCCCACAGCGCCCACCACGCAGCGCCTCATTGCACAGTTGACAGCGTTATCGACTCGTCGCCGCGGAAGGGCTCGGACTCATTACATCAGAAACTCGTTGGTGTGGTAATCCTGCGGCGGCATGCGAAGGCGGTGGGGGCGAGGGCGGTAGGGGTGTGCGTGTGTGTCAGAAGAAGCTCACCGTCACGGTGAGCTGGCGAGTGTGGCTGGCAGGCACGTGTGTGTGTGTGTGCTTACGTGGGACGTCACCACCTGTGTCAGAAAGCGAGGGAGGGAGAGTACGTTTAGGTGAGCGGTGTGTATGTGGCTGCCTGTGTGAGACAATCATGGGAGTGTGCACCCATTCTGAGGTGTCTGTGAAACACATGCACATCAACTCCCATCCAGCGTGATCAGCATACGTGCCGCGAAAACGGAGGACGCATTTTCGAGCAGCTGAGACAGTCTGGTATGCCTCCGTGAGAAAGAGGGGTACCCGCTAGCGTGACGGGGCGTGCGGTGACAGGGCCAGGTTTCGCTGTACACCTCCACACCAAGTCTTGTGCCTTGTCTCGGTGCCGCGTGTCGATGAAGCACAGGTAGAGAAGGATACCGAAGTAAAAAAAAAAGGGAGTTGGGGGATCAGCCACCCAACTGGCCAGCAACAAGGCTGCAGAAGAGAGCACACAGAAGTCGCAGGAAAAGGAGTGTGTGTGTGTGTGTGTGTGTGTGTGTGTGCCCTACAGCATGATCAGAAAAACACGCCACACTTACACTAACGCACATGCAGATGCACAGATATACAGGCGTACATACGCCGTTGAATATACAAGCGCATCGTCGACGTGAGGAAAAGGAGCGGAGACAAGGTCAGCGAGCGACACGCATGCAGAGGAAACGCGAAAGGGGGAGGAAGAGTGGCGAGCAAGCGCAAAGCCACGTGAGGCAACACCGTCCAACAAGACCCAAGAATAGATGCAAGAGAACCAGAAAGACACGTAACCGTTACGAAAGGGGCAACGCACGTGAGCATCCGCACGCATCCCGCACATGCACTGACAACCGGGCTGACAAACACAGGATTCTACGCCAGGTGTGAGTGTGTGCGTATAAAGGGGTGGACGGACGTCAGTTGCGGTCGTTTTCAGTCCTCGCCCTTGCTACGGAGTTGCTTCTCTCTTTCTTTCTTGAGTGTTGCCAACGTTGCGTTCGCCTCCTCCAGTTGACTCTCAAATCCCTTCGCCTCCTTCAACAGCGTGAGCGCCGTGGGTTTGTCTCCGCCGCGTAAAGTGGCCACAGACTGCTGCTTGCGCGTCGCGACAAGATTCTCCAGCTCGACGATCTTCGTCTGTTGTTCCTGTATTTGCACCCGGAGCGGGGTCGCGTGCTCGTCCAGCAGCTGCTTGATTTGAGCCTCGATCTGCTTCGCCTTTTGAAGCTCTTGCAGAGCCGCCGCCTTATCGTTGTGCTCGCGCAGGTACGCGAGGGACTGTTGCTTGTGCTCGGCAACCTGTTGCTGCAGGACATCGATGCGATTCAGGAACTCCTGTTCGAGCTCCTCGTCGAGGTCATCAAGGCCCTGCATCAGCTCCTCATCCGCGTAATCGGAGCTGTGCACGGAGATGTTCGCAAGTGCCTCATCATCGTCTCTGTCTCCAAGGCCGCCGCTGCCGCCAGTGCAACCACCGTGCTGTGCGATTTTGAGTGCCGCTGCGGGCGTGGCTTCACGGTCAAACATGCTGGCCCGGTTGGCGTCAACACTGTCAAGGTCTTCCTCGAGATCAGGATTGTTCTGCATGAAGGTTTGAAAGGCTGCAAGCTGTGCGTTGATGCGCGCCTGAGCCAGCATTGCCTCTTCCTCAGCGTTCTGGAGACATCCATCATCGCCGTCGCTGCTGCCGCCGGCTAAGTCGGCATCGTCGTTCACGTCATCGACATTTTCCTGCTCGTCTTCAGCCTGCTTCTGCTGAGCCATCAGCGCAGCATGAAGGGCTTCCTTCTTTCGCTTGCGCTCCATCGCTTTCGCCTCGCGGGCGGCGGCGTTTGCCTCCCGCTGCGCCTGCCACTGCTCCTTCAGCGTCGGCTGGCGGCGTCGCACCTGCTCTACAGCCTGCAGCGGCTTCTGCATCTCCTGCTGCTTGAGCTGTTGCCGCCGTTGCTGCGGTGTCAGGCGCGCGGGCCGCTGCGTGCGCGGGCTCGGCGTTGGCGCACTTTGGCCCATGTCTGCTGCGCGTCAGGGAAACTCAGGGGCTGCTTTCCGGTGTGCGTGTGCGGGGGAGGACACACGTTACACAAACAAAAACAGCAACAACAGGGGTACTCGAGAAGACGGGTGGGAGGGGCGGTGCGAAACGTTGAGCCGTCTTGATCAAGCGGCGATCCATGCTGCTTAGGGGTGATGAGGTGTGGGCGTCCCCCCGACAGAGTGTAGCCGAGTGACCTGAGAGAGAGAGAGAGAGACGGAGGGGTAGCGAGACACTAAGAGATTGACGCGGGAGAGAAGGGAGCAAGGTCGTCGGTAACTCTGCGCACGTGATCCGCGCTGCAGAGATGCGCCTTCTTCTCCTCAAGAGGAAGAAGAAACGGCATCTATGGCGTTGTGTGCGATCGGGTCGGCTATGCATTGCGCTGACGCTCACGTGCGACGCTTCTTGGACGGCTGAGCGAGCGAGAAGGGAGTTCGTCGCAGGGGGGCTGAGGCAAACACCATTGTGAATGCGCACACTTTCGCAGGTCCATTGTTCCTTACGAAGACACATCCGAGACGCCGCTTCAGCGTTGTCATCACGACGAAGACGCCAGCCAAGTGCTCAGTACTGCATCGAGGCGGGACGGCGTCGGTGTCGACGTCCCGTCCTCCCCTGACACCTCCATCAAGGCCCTGTACTTGCTGGCAGAGTCGCGTGTTGGCAGGAGGCGTGTGAAGTTGTCGGCACGCCGGCGCTCCTCTTCCGTGGCGAGACACACATTCAGGACTTCGTTGTCGCTCAATCTGTCGAGGAAGGCGTCGTTGTAGCCGCTCCGTTGACCCCCTGCCGTTTCCTGGACGCCAGCGGCGGAGGAAGCCACCTTTGACGGCGGTGGCATCAGGCCCACCAACGTCAGCGCGTCGGCGATAAAGTTCGCCTTGATGCGCTGATCGAAGAGCGAGTAGTGCGTGCTGAGAGAGGGCATAATGTTTACCTCGAGAAGCACGGGCCGCAACGTGCTGGCGCTTGCCGACGCGGCTGACGAGTCATGGGGGGAGCTGTCCTCGCTGCCGTCATTGACGAGGAGCACGTCCACACCAAAGATCTCGAAGAAAGGCGATGTGCCATTGACGGTAGGGTGCGACGACACTGCAGGCGACGACGGCAGCGACCGCGCTGCGTTGCTGTCAGCGCTATTTCGCCGGCACGCCGACGACGCGCGCAACGCTGCTCGGACTTCGGGTGTGACGGAGAGAAAGACAAGCCGCAGCAGTTCGTGAATGCGCTGTAGCGTGCCGGACCAGTCATAGCCCATCGAGGCAACATAAGCTTCCAGGCTGCTCAGCGACCATTTCGTGTCCTGTACGCAGGTGGCAGCGCCAGACGCGGCCGCGCCTGCGTCACCCGCCGCCACCGGCACTGGCAACCCTCCTTTGTTCACGGTGAAGTTCGTCAAGTGCGCCTTCAAGTCGGACACATCGGCAAGTGCCGTCACCGCCGCCGAAGCGGTTTCAACGGTGCGGGTGTACGGTGAGGATGCGATGCGCACGAGCCCTTCCCGGTAAAGGTACAACCGCACAGGATCGTAGGAGGTCGCGACGACGTACAGCCGCAGGTCAAACTTGCGGCCTTCCAGCAAAAAGGGGTTTGCTATGTATCGCTGCACAACGTACTGGCTCCTCCCCGTCTCCGCGGCAGGGGCGTCTATAACGCCGGCGCGGACCGGGCTACCACCGGAGAATGATTCAGTGAGTGCTCTCCGGCAAGGAGCGGAGCCCGACGATGATTTTGAGAGCACGGTGGCGGAAACAGTGATGGCCTCCTCGCGGGAGGTGCTGCCGTGGCCGCCGCCAAGCCCGCCGACAGCAGCCGTCAGCGACGCCACCCCTGCCTCACTGCCGCCACATATTAGGAAGATGCCCTGGCCACCTGCCTGGTTCGTCGGCTTCACGATAAAGAGTGGCGCGGCTGCCGCGGAAGGGCACGGCTGCCGGATCGCACGCACGCACGCCTCCGCTTCTTGCGGAAGAAGCCAGCTCTCAGGGGTCAGGGACGCCCACGCCCCGCAAAGCGCCCTTGACACCTCGCCACTCGCTTGCCAACGCCGTCCAGCACGTCTCAGCAGCATGCAAAGTTTGTCCTTTCGCCCGAGTGCGTGGGTGCCGGGGAAGTGGTTCACCTTTCGATACGCGCCTGGCTGAGGCTGCCGTAGCTGGTCCACCATGCTCGGCAGTAGGTGCTTCACCCAGAGAAGCGAATGGGTTTTGTGGAGGAGCGCCGCGCGGCCCGAGACACGGGTGAAGCCGGCCGCGCGAAGGGTAGCGAGCAGTGCCGTGAAGGGTGTACAGCTCTCGTCCATGATGTAGCTCAGCCTGCTGTAGGGGCCCGCGGAGGCACGGGCGACGACGCGACGCTGCGACTGCGCACCACCCAGCAAGGAGGCCGCCGGGTCGCTTTCTCCGCTCCCACCAAGCACGCCGTCGGCGGCGCCGAGTGGAAGCCTGTGTGGTTGAACCAGGACATCGGCGTGCATGACTGTGGTGCCGCCCCCGGCTTCCTCGCCGCTGTGATGGCGCCGATCGCCTGCAGCCGGCTTGTCGTACGGAACAAACGCGATGGTCGGCCGACGGCGCTGGTACGGCGAGTCGACGAGGTGCACATCCGTCGAGGTGAGGCCGGCGTTCTCGTCCGCCGATGTGGTTGCGGACGAGGGGTCTAGCACGACACTTGGCGGCATCAGAAACGGCTCCAGCGCACGTCGCGCGCGTCGGGAAGCTGCTGCGACGTCGCCGTCGCCGCCGTTGCGCGTCAGGGAGGGAATGGGTGCTACCACGCTCCATGCGACTTGCTGACCGACTCCTGACGCCATTTATGCGTGGGTGTCCCGTGTGGCGAGGGGGTCTCTGCAAGTACACTCAATTGAGAAGGGAGGGGCACCAGTGAGACGGCGGAGAGTTGGGGAGCGGGGTTGCGGAAGGTGCCATCCATGAGCGATCTTGCCACCCGGGTACGCATACATGCAGAGTCGGTCATCGCTGCCACACAACGGGGACAGCATTCGCAGGTTGCTGAGCTTGGCGGCGCGTCTCCCCTGTCCTCTGTCTGTCTCCTCGACGTTGAAAAGCAGGCGCATCGAGATCTGAGACTCACCGGAGCATCACGTGAGCACGGAGCGCGCAGTCGACGTTCTTCTGCGCTTCCTGGTTTACCACACGGACCCAGGCGACGCAAGGCGGGAGGGGGTGGACAGACAGACAGTGAGAGGGAGGGCGACCGAGCCTCCCTTTTCTGCCCTCCCCCCTTTCACGCCTCGACTTCCCCCTCCGTCCTTCTCCCAGCCTTTCCTTACTTAGTTAAAGGAGCGCCTTCCTCGCCTATTTCTTCAAGGACGCACGAATAACAAGGCGTGCACACACGCACGCACACCAAGGCATGTGGGCACAGGGTGGAACCCACAACGGTGCCCCCCTCCACCTCGTCTACGCGTCTGCGCTCCTCAAGCCTAGTAGTCATCCCCGTCGCTGCCGCCGCCGTCTTCGGCGTCCGACAGGGGAGCGTGGTTGTAGTCGTCGAAGAGCGCCAGCCCCTCGTCCAGCGCCTCACGCCAGTCGTCTTTTTCCATCACGTACGCGTCGCAGTAGCGGTCCATCTTGTTGCGCAGTGCCGCCTGCGCCTTGGTGTTGATGTCGTGCAACATTGGCGCCGTGGCATACGTGCTCAGCACATGGGCCCCAACATCCACGCTCTGCAGGACACGGCGCAGCGACGTGGTGCCTTCACTGCCGCCGCCCCCCGGCGCAGCACCCGGCACCTTCGCCACCGCAGCGGGATCGGCAAACAGTAGCTCCGGCGGGAAGGTGTCGGAGATGGGGTAGCTTACCTCTGTCAGTAGCGGCAGGTAGGTGGAGGTGCGAAGAGGGAGGGCGTAGCGCAGCATCGCCTCACGCGCCGGGTACACTGTCGCAGGTAGGCATCCGGCACCGCGCAGGCTAGCCGCGTGACCAAGCACTTGACCGGCCGTGTGGGCAGTCGAGTAGGTCGACATGCTGTGCGTCAGCGAAAAGAACTTGGCCTGCAGCCGCGCCTGTCCGGAGCTGGCGTCGTCCTCGGCGCTATCGTTTGCACGAGCCATGCGCTCGTCGAGCTGTGGCGCGTCAGGCAGGAGCGGGTTTGCCTGCAAGAACTCCCACAGCTCCGACGAGGCCGACACGGACTGCGGCAGAGCGCCCATTGCAGCCGCCACCCGCAGTGACGGCGCTGGTCGCACCACCCGGCACCACTCATCCATGTACCACTGGGGGCCCTGCGACGAGACCCCACTCGCACGGCTACCGTCGCGGAGTCCGTACAAAGCCGTGTCCATGACAGCCGCCAGCAGCTGCGCCGTCGCCCGCTCGTCTTGCAGCCACGGCGGCGCCTCTGTGGGTGACGCGGCGGTTGTGGCGCCCTTGAACAAGACGTCCCAGTCCGACAGAGGTACCGGGATGTACACGGCGGACGTGTGACGTGAGAGGTGCAGCGTGGCGAGCAGCTGGTTCAGCGCAACTTCGTCCATGCGGCGCTCGCGGAACGCGACCTCGGCGCGGTAGGCTGGGTCGGCCACAGGCGCCGGCAGACGGGCAAACGAACATGCCTGCACGACCAGCGTCTTGGGGCCTGCCTCCTCCCACAGCTGCTCGAGCACGTTCGCGGCCGCTCCACCAAAGAGGCCGTCGCCGTCGGTGAAGCACTGAACGCCTTGCAGCTGATCAGCTGCCTCGAGGTTGCGGCGCAGAGCGTCGTTGAAGTTCACCACCTCGCTTGATCTGCCACCGTCGCGGAGGTAAGCCAGGCCGTAGCCGAAGCTGTGCAGCGCCGGCAGATCGCCGGCTGCGTCCACGTGCTGAAGTGGCTTGACGGAGGTGACACTGTTCGGCCCGAGGCCGGTGGTAATGTACTGCCACCAGGGGATCGTAGTGTTGTGCTCATCGAAGAGCTTCCGCTTTAAGCGCGCTTGACGCTGCGCCCGAGAGTGGGGTATGGTAGCGCTGCCGTGTCGGCCAGCATTCTTGCTCACGTCGTCTTTCTCGTCTTCGTCGAGCAAGTGCGCATCCGCGTCTTCTCCGTCGTCGTTCTGCGCGTCATCTGCACCCCCAGCATCATCGTTGCCACCGCGGCTGTCATCGTCGTCGTCGTCGAGGCCATGCTGCTCAAAGACGTGACGCTGCACGGCTTTGGCCACGCTCGCGAGGAGATGGCCCTCTTCCTCAGCGGCGCTGCCTCGGTGCACAGGCGACGGCGAGGCTGCGGAGGGGCTGTACGCAGCGTTGCCCTCGTCGCCGCTTTTGGCATCATCCTTGTATTTGCGCGCCCAGGCATCGATGTCGTCGAAGGCGCTCGCGTAAGGGGCGTCCAGCAGCAGAAGACGTGGTACCCGCACACGCCCATTGCCGCTGCTGCCTCCGCCTAACACGTCCGCGCTGCGGCACTCGGAGTAGAGGGTGCTGTGATGGGCATCGTAGTGCGACGTGCCGTTGGCCCACTGTGCCGCCACGAGAGAGCTGTAGTTGCCAAAGGCCAGCGTTATCACCTCCCGCTCTACAGGCATTATCTCTGTCGATGCGTGCCGCACGGAGGCTGCGTGGGCGTATGCGTTCGCGTAACGGCGAAGATGGTGCGCAATGGAAACGGCCGGTAAGAGCCGCTGACCGGCAGCGTCGAAGGCGATACGAGTAAAGAAGCGGGAAGGAGGAGAGGGACAGGGAGGCGGACGTTGTACGCGGGCGCACACGCGAGGGGGCGGAGGCCGGGGGGGGGGCCTGAAGAGTCGCGTGGCGGCGTGGGTGTGCGGACATGCGCGTAGCGAAGAACCAAACAACACAAGCGGGCGGAGGTGGGGGAGCGAACCAACACACACACATACACAGAGATAGAAGACACACAACGTGGAGGCTGTGAGGGCAGACACTCGCGTGATGGGATTTGGGGGAGGAGGAAAGGCGAAAAGGCGGCTGTTCTGGGAGATCACTAGTGTGAGTTCACCTTGTGCTTCACCGACGTCTGCTCCACTGCCACATTTCCGCGTATGTCTTTGTGTTTGTGTGTGTGTGTGTGTGCGTGCCTCTCGCTCACCGGCTCTCGCACAGGCATTACGGAATTTGGTACTCAAGGCATAGACGCTGCTGCCAATCGCTCACCTTCTTTTTTCGTGGGTCACACCCATATGCGTTCACGAGAGGGAGGGAGAGAAATACGAACAAGGAGTCCGCACCGCGACCGCGCTTCTGGATGCGCGCACATCACGTGCCACCAGCTCTTCCCTTCTTCCGTCACGATCGGCAATGCTTTCCATGCGTTACATGCATACATGCCTTGTTTACGCAGACAGCGCAGTTATGTACAGCAAGTGGTTCAGCGTATCATCCGTGCATGCGCTCCCTAAACCCTCCCAACAGCCCCGAGTGCTTGCGTACCGACCACTACTAGAGAAGCAACCCCAAAACAAGCGGCATGACGGACGCCCTCATCCGCAACCGCGCCGAGCCCACGCAGAGCCGCTGTGTATGCGTGTGCGTCTCTCCCCTTCCTCCCTCTCTCTCATTTTGCTTTCCGCACCGGTGCATGGGGCGGTGCCGACACAGGGGAGGCTTCACAGACCCGCCATAGCGAGAAGCCATGAAGGGAGACGCCGTGGGCGAGAGAGCGGGGCGGGGGACAGATCGGTGGAGGGAGTGGGCGGAGGCGGCGCGCCCGATGACGTGGAACAGACACAGAAATTGTAGTGATATGATCTAGCACTCGCTCCTGTTCCCTGCCGCTAATGTACATAGACAACCCACGGCGGCAAAGCAAGACACGCCAGGCGCCAGCGTAGCGCTTCGGCCCCCGTCTCCCTCCAACACACGCACACGCACACACACCACACACACATTTTCGTTGATCCTTCCGTCTTCTCTCATCATTCGCTATTTCGCTGCTTCAGGCATGAAGGCCGGGGAGGACGATGTAGGAGGGGAGTGCTGCTGGTCGCGCTGCTCTCTCGGGACACTGTCGCCCTCCATCACATCCTCCGCGCTGTCGTGCTCGCTCAACTCGTCGTTCTCGTCATAATCGTCCTCTTCGTCGTACTCCTCTTCGTAAGCGGTGCTGTCGCTGCTGGAGAAGAGAACGCCACTGTCGTAGAGGCTGCTGTGGTTGCCATCGTCACCCTCTGCGTCGTCGCTGTTCTCTGATTCGTCATGGCCTCTGCCCCGTGCGGCGCCACCCCGGCCACCGCCGCCGCCACTAGTGTTCCTCCCCGTCCCGCCACCGCCGCCGTCGGCGCGCATCGCGGCGTACTTGTTTAGTTTGTAGAGCATCTCCGCACGCCGCACGAGCCGCTCCGCTCGCTGACTCGCCACGGCGCCTTCCAAGATGTCAAAGTGCAGCAGTTCCTGCGCCGTCGGGCGGTTTTGGGGGTCGACATCGAGACAGCTTTTCACGAACTCGTACACGAGCGGGTTGCCGGAGAATAGCGGCGACAGGTCAGGAGTGTCCGTCAGCTCGGTGAGGTACTTGATGATCCCCATGCCCTGCGCGCACTCCATGTGTGCGAAGGGCGGGCTGCCAGTGGCCATCTCCAGCACGATGCAGCCCAGCGACCAAATGTCGGCCTTGAAGTCGTAGCCGAGGCGCTGCTCCACATCCGCGGTAAGCACCTCCGGCGCCATGTACTGCGGGGTGCCGACCATCGTGTAGAGCAGCTGATGCGGCGCCAGGTGCTTCGCGGTACCAAAGTCACCAATCTTGGTGCGATGGCGCGTGCCAAGCAGAAGGTTCGCCGTCTTGAGGTCCCCGTGCACGTAGCTCTTCTCGTGCACGTACGCGAGGCCGTGACAGATGCACGAGAGGTGGTGCACAATCTCCTCGAAGGGCAGCGGCACGCCGGGCGACTCCCGAATCTTGTCACGCAGCGTGCCGCCAGGCGCCAGCTCCATGTACAGGCGCAGCAGCGTGTCGCTTTCCTTTTCGCAGTAGAAGTACTGAATGATATTCTCATGCGTCAGCGTCGTCATGGCTAAGATTTCCTGCACCACCTCGTCCGCCAGCAGTCCGTCGTGCAGGCGCATGCGCTTCATCGCCATCTTGCCGCCCGTCAGCGTGTCCTCCACCTCGAACACGTCTCCAAAGGCACCTTTGCCGATGCGTTTGCCGAGCTTGTGGCGCTCGGTGGAGCTGTTCGTGAAGGTGCGGCGAATCAGATCCAGCCGCTCCTCCTCGTCCCGCATTTCCGTGACGAGCTGCTCCGCCTCCTGCATCGCAATGTGGACGAGGGCGCCGGAGCCGACTTTGGGCAGTTCCACAACGGCGTGCCGGTTCAGCAGCTTCTGCACGCGCCAGTCACTGAAGTCAGACGCCATCACTACAAGCGCCAGCCGTGCGGACAGAACACGGATGTCGTCGAAAGGGTCGTCGCCCAACAGCGACTCGTAGTCCTCGGATGCGATGTCGATGTGGAGCGGGTCAATGAGCAGAATATCGGCGGTGTTCATCTCCAACTTGCGCCCCAGGTCGCGAAAGCTTGTGACAGGGACGACCGCGTGCTGCCGCGCCCAAAGAACGCGGCAGAGCTGCTGCTGATGCAGGCGGTTGCTGTCGGCGACAATCACCGTGAAGGTGCGCGTAGCACTGGACGGCGGCGCCGTTGTGCCGCCTCCGCCCCCACCACCGCCGTTCTCTTCATCCCGCCCGTCATCGGTCGAGCCTGGCACGACGAGCAGCGGCAGCTCAACCCGCACCACGTTCCCAGGTACCTCCGGCCGCGTGAAGCCGTACACGACACCGCCGAGGTTAGCCAGTATCTTCTCCACCTGCTCGAGCTCTGCGCCACGACGCGCGCTGGCTGCTGCAAAAGTGAAGCTCCTGCTGGCTTCGAGGCCGGCGCTGGGCCCGCCCCTGACACCGGCGCCCTCACCAGAGAATCGCTCGCTGGTGCAGGAGGCCGACTTTGGCGAGGTCGAGTTGAGTGCTGCAGAGTCATCGACAGAAGCGCTCTCTGGTGACGCGTGGTCGCGCGTGCGCTCGCTCGCCACTGCCTCGGGGCCGCGGAGGCTCGGTATTGTTGGGCCGTCGTCACGAAGCTCGAAGCGGATGCGCCGCAGCGTGGCGGTGAGGGTGTTGGAGATGGGTGCGCTCGGGAGACCACGCATTCCGGCCCCGCTCGACGCCGTAGAGCCCGGCGTAGGCCCCACCGCGGCAGAGTTCGGGGAACCGTCCGCCCCACCTTGGGCGTTGCCGCCGCTGCCGGAGGCCTTTTCGCCTACCAGGGCTACAAGAGGAGAGTCGTGGCTATGGTTGGGCAGCACCATATCGCTTCCGTGGCGTTGATGGGACTTCTGCGCGTGCAGCGGCGGTGAATGCCCGCGTGGCAGAGGCCGGTGCGGCAGGCTAACACCCGACGAGATAAGAGGGGCGGCTTCACTGCTCGACTGCACCGCGGAGACTGGGGTGTGGATCACTGGATAACTGGGCTTGGCCGACCCAGACGGCGAGGCCACCACGTTACGCAGTCCGTGGGCGGCGGCGGCGCTGCTGCTGCTGTGGTTCTCTGGCGGCGCCATCGACGACATGTTCGGCGGGGCGAAAAGACCGGCAAAGCCACCCGCGCTACTGCCTCCACCGCTCACGCGGCCGAGAGGACTTCCGATGCTCAGCGGCACTTGGTTCGTGTCCTGCGGCTCCACCACAGTCACCCGCAGCTCCGCGTGTACGACGATCGCGTTCCCGTCGTCGCCCATATTGGGGCACTGAAGCGCGTCGCCCAGCAGAAGCCGCAGTATAGCGAGCACCTGCGGGGAGTCAAGGAACACTTCTGCCTTGGGCTCTACCAAGTCGATGTTGCAGTAGTACTCGTGCTGCTGCTGCCGGGCGAACGCCATCGCCTCCACCGCGAAGCGGCGCAGTAGTGCTGAAACTCGCACCGGTCGCCACGACTGACTCACCACATCCATGTTGAGCAGCGAAAACTTTGTGAACTGCTCTACCATGGACATGCACGCATCGAGGTTTCCACGCACCTGCAGCGCGTCCTCGGCCGTCAGTTGCCACCCGTGCGACTCGATCTGCACCATGCGGCGCTGAAACTGGCGCAGCTGCGGTTTTAGGGACCCTTCCAGCCACTTGGCCACATCCGCCGCGTACGTGCTGGCCGCCCGATACTTGCCCTCCCGGCCAATCAACAGGAGCACCTCCGCCGTCTTGGCGTAGTTGGACGGGATGACCGAGAGCGCTAGACCGACTTGGTAGAGTCCGGTGTTTTGGCGAAATGGGAAGACGCGCTGCTCCTGCAGTCTTCGCATGTTGTACTGCTCCCACCTGCCGGCAAAACGCGCGGCGACGGCGAGGGTGTCGCGCATGTGCTGACGCCCGTCCTCGGACACGATGAAGTCGAACACGCTCTTGCCGATCGCCTCAAACGGCGCATAGCCGGTGACGCTCTGCGCGACGGAGTTCCATCGGATGATCGTGCCATCCACGACGACGGCGATAACGATGCTCTCATTCATGCTCATCGCCTCCGCTGTAAAGCGGTAAAGGTTGCGGCTACCCGAGAAGACAATCTCCCCACGCGTGCTGACACGGCGCCGGAGACTCGTGGTGGTGGAGGAGTGCTTCGTGAAGCTGGTGCGCCGCCCAGCCGTGGTAAGGCGGGCTGTGGCGCGCGAATAACGGTTGTGATCACCATCGCTGCTACTGCCTCTCCCCTTCACGTTGCCCATGTTGCCCATGGTCACCGCCGGTGCAGGGGTGAACGACACCGAATCCTCTCCGGCACTCGTGGATGAGACGACAACGGTGCTGGGCACTGCTGGGCCTGCGAAGGGGCCGCCGCACACAGTTGGCGCTGAAAGATAGTGCAATGCGTAGGACTCCATTCCTGCAGCGTCAACGCTGTCGGCGGTTGCCCTTTCCGTCGACAAGCGCGCCATCGTCGGGCTGATCTCCAGCGGCGCGGTGCGGAAGCGACGGTGGCCGGTCTGGTGCCGCTTGCTCCCCGCCTGAGAGGTGTTACCATCGTTGCGTTCGCGACCACCGTCCTGCACGCACACTGCGACAAGCGGCGGCGACGTGCTGTGACTGTTACTACCGCTGCTGCCGGTCGTCCCGTTCGGACCGTTGCTAGAGCTGCCGGGCCCGCCTGTTATGTTGTCCATGAAGGAGGCGCGGTTATGCTCGCGCTGAATGCGGTGTGATAACACCATACTCTGCCTGCAATGGCGGCGGCCGGCTTCGCTGTCTCTATTCCCTCCGGCTGTGCCGCCGCGGCTGCGTGAGCCCGATATTGTGCCCCCCACCCCCGTCACCGAATGCCGACCGAGCTGCTGCTGCTGTGCGTGGCGAGTGCGCCGGCGTGCTGCCGGTCCAACGTTCAGTCGGAACAGCATGCGCCGCATGTCTTCCTTCAACGCCTCGGGCACGGTGAACTCAAAAAAGTAGTAGTCTGGGTTCAACAACATGCTGCGCTTCATCTCCTCGACGACGGCACGAGTCATGATGGCCTCGAAGTGCAGGCGACTGATACGCGCTGCCTGCACAGGTGTCGTGGCGACGGCGGTGAAGAGGCCCTTGCACTTGAACACGAACTCCGTCTCAGCGACCAGCTGTCCCTTTGAGCGATCCACCACGACTACGGTTTTGGGGACGCCAGCTGCCCCGGCGAGGGCGGCGGCTGTGCTTGTGAGGGAGGTCGTCACCGTGCTCGCGGCGTTGCTGTGGAGGGTGGTGTCGAGCAGCGTGTTCGCCGACTGCCGCACAGAGGCTGAAGTGGACAGTGGCGACGGCGACTTGGTGTTGTCGGTATCCAGCGAGTCTGCTGTCGATGCGTTAGGCTGCGAAAGGCCTTGCCAACCGCTCACGCTGCGGTCCTGCTGGCTCTGCAGCCGACGGCTGCGAGGGTGCGAACTGTTGGGCCGCGGCGGCCCGTCGTCTGCGCCTTGCTCTGCGAGGTGGTCACCGCTCTTGCCGCGGTTGTTAGCGTGTGCTGCCTTTGCGTTCGGCAAGTGCAGCAGCTGTGGCGTGCGTGGCGTAGCGGCGTTGGCGACAGGTGACGGCGACACCATGCTGATCAGAGGGCTTCCTTTGCAAGCCTCAGCCGAGGACGCGGCGCGCTCTGCCAGCAGGTCCTGCTGCTGAGCACCTGTGTTCAAGCTCGCCACTGCCGCTTGCGACAACAAGAGTGTGGAAGACGGCATCTGGGAAGCGACGGCCAGCGGCGTGAGCGAGGATGACAGAGAGCCGGTAATGCCGCTGGGTGCGGCGCCGCACCGTGTCGTGCAAGTGCCGGCGACCGTCGAAGCCGCTGCGGCAGACGCGGCGCTGGACATGTGTGCCTCGCTGAGTGTGGCTGAGCCGGCAAAGTTTGAAAAGGAGTGAGAGGTGGTGATTGTGTGGCGCACCTCCTCTTCTGGCGCAGCACAGCGCCTTGGCAACGGCCAATCACTTGTCTCTCCACCAGAACTGGGCGGGGCCTGGTATGTCATGCGCACATTGCCCGACATGAGCAGGTACATCCACTCCACCGACGCGCCTTGCTCTGTCAGCTTGGCGCCTTTGCGCAGCCGGCACACGCGGAACGAGTCGGCCAACCTCATCTTGATGTAGGGGGAGAGCCCTTTGAACAGCACACACTCGTTGACGTACTGTAGAAACATGTACCTTCGAGCATCCTTCTCATGAATGACGAGCTTCTCATAGTCCACCTTCTTCAGCGCGTATAGCACCACGGTGGGTGTGGCGGCTGTCAAGGTGACGCGGCTGCGCTCCACGTGGTACGACATCTCCATTTCGCCGTAAAACTGCCCACGCGCCAGTGTGCGGGTGACGAGTCCTTTGCGCGAGATCGTCAGCTTGCCGGACACGATGAGCAGCAGCTGCCCTAGCGTGCTATCGCCCTCGCGCACCACGGTGGCCCCGCGCTGCAGCTCCATCCTCCCCATTGTGCGCACCAGCGTCTCCAGCTGCGTCTCATCCAAGGAGGCGAAGGCGTCGTAGTGCGCCACGACCTCTCGAACCACCTCCAGCTCCTCCGGTGCGACGTGGTCCTCTCGGGAGAAGAACGAGTTCATTGCGACCACAACCGATGACGTGACCATCGGCAGCTCCGAGAGCGGCGGCGACTGCGTCGAGGACTCGAGGATGATGGGGGTCATCGCCGCCGTAATAGGCGTGGCGAGAAGGGTCCCGTCTGCGCTGACCGCCACTGGCGCTATCGCTGATGATAATATCGACGCGGTCGCCGCGGACACGTCGCCCCCTTCGGCTACGGAGCCGCTGCACCTGTTCAGCAGCGACGCCGTCTGCGAAGACGGCCGAGAGACGCAATCTTCGCCAGCGCCGCTGCCATCCACCATGCGTAGCAGGGTTTTGTGGCTGTTGCCCTGCAACGTGGGGGGGCTCTGGCTTGAGTGGGCCGCAAAGACGTCGTTGGCGTATGTTTCGTCCGCTGTGGCAAGACTGCTGAGCCCCTCATTGGCATCCGCGCTGGCGAAGGGCTCCGCCGTCACGGCATTCGCTCCCGAAACGACGGCCACCCCGGCAGACCGGTTCGGGGTGCTGCTCATGATGGCAGGCCCGCTCACGCTGTCTTTGCTACTGCTGTGGCTGCCATACACCGTTCGCGCCGACTGAGTGCCGGCGGCAGCGGCGAGAGCCACCGCCATCCGCAAAGTGGCGCCGAGATTGACATCCTCGAACTCCAGCTCGCTCCCGGCGCTGTGCGGATGCTGCGCGTGCAGAGGCGGAGATGGAGAGTCGGACACCGTGCCGCCCCAGCCCACCACACCGCTGCTCCCCCCTGCGGACGCAGACGAGGATTTGGCGGCGCTACGGCAGAGCTCTCGACCGCTCTGCGGTCGCTCTTGAGGGGCCTCCGCAGCAGCTGAACCAGAGACTTGGGAGTTGCCAAAGTTCCCAGGCCAGTATCCCGAGGCGTTGCCGGAGCGTCGACCGCCACTGCCATCGGGACCTGAATTGGTGATCGGCGCACTGCCGCTCGGCAGCGACGACACCGATTCCGCTGAATGCGTGTGCAGGCTAATGGGATTCGCCGCCGCGTCGAGCGGCATAAGCTGCTCATGGGTGCCGCACTGTGGGGGAAGGTTGCTCTCGTCGCCGTCGCCACACGCGCCGCGCTGCTCTAGCAGCGACAAAGAACCACTGTTCCCGCTGCTGCACCTCCGCTGTGTGCCCTCCAGCGCCTTCCGTGCGACGGTTGCGCTCGGCTCCGCAACCTCAGCAGCTGCACCAGTGGTTGTAAATCGATCGACGGTGTTTTGGTCCTTTGCGTGAGCGGCGAGGCTCTGGCCCGAGGAGGAGACGATGCCATGGCCATGCTGCAGTGCCTGGTTTTGACGTTGTTGTGCCGCGTAGCTGCCAAGGGCGAAGTTGTCAGATCCGCCAAAGGCCGCACCCTGGTGGTCCTCGTTGCCGCTGTCTGCTCCCCGTGCATCAGCGGCCGTGGCAGTGCGTGCAGTGCGGTGCTCTGGCGTTGTGGCCTCGTCGGGGTCAGCCACGCAGCTTGCGCCTGGTTGCGTCGGTGCAGCCACGCCCATAAGCTTTTGCCCGCTGACAGAGATGCCCGTCGTGGCGAGGCTAGAGTTACCTGCGAGGGACAACGGCGGCGGCCCACTGAGCGACTGTGGAAGCATGGTGGCGGCAGCGCTGCCGAGACGGTCCTCTGTCGTTTTTCTGGTCACCGATTGTTGTTGCGGCTGCTGCTGCTGTTGGAGCGCCGCGTCAGTGAGCGCATATCCGCCGGGTGACGGTGATGAAGATCGACGACGCAGGTTCGACATATCGGTGCTGGACGGCTGCTTGTAGAAGGACAAGTTGCTGAGCTCTGACTGGGATGGTGGATGCTGTGAAGTAACGTCATCGCTGCCGCCGCCAGGGACAACCGGGACGGGTGAGCTCCCTCGCGACGTGTTGGCGCGCGCGGTGGATGTAGCGGTGTTCGCGAATCGCTCGCCATGCGTGTTTTCCGGCCGTGTGGGAGAGGGCGCACGATGCATGCCAATGCTGGTTCCGTCGCTGACGCCACGCCCTGATACCTCCAAGCGCAAGGGCAGTGAGGGCACGCTGCCAGGCACCTCCTCGTGCGTTGGCGGAAGTGATCGGAGCACGCTTTGGCTGAGTGCATCCCGCACCAACGCCTCCACCGAGGTGGACCCGCCTTTGGAGCGAGACCTCGAGTGGCCGCCCTCCTGCGCTCGGCTAACCATAGCTAAAGCACCCACGCCATCCTCGTTGCGGCCACTCGCTGCCAGGGCAGGCGCCTGGCCACTCCCACCGGCGACAAGGTGCGCAAAGCTCGGCGCCCGGCCCGTCGGACTCGGGTCGGGTCCAAACGTGCCCGACCACGGCCGCCCCGGGGTGATCGACCCGACCAGAGGCGACGACCCGTCACCCGACAAGCCTGCGCCCCCCAGAGTTGTGTCGGCTGCTGTGTTCGTGATGTTCAGAGGACCGCGATTGCGGTTCGACGCATCACCGATGGTTGCCATCATGCTGATCGACTCGCTCTCCGGCGTCGCGGCCGCGTCGCTGCTGCCTCCACTGCTGCTCAACAGACCTTCCAGGAACACAATGGCAGCAGCGTACTTGGCGGCGGGCAGCTGGTCGAGCAGCTTGCCTAGTCGGCGCGCCGACTCGAGCTTCATCGTAGAAGAGAGCGGCGAGGATGCGGTCGATAACGCCGCTACCGGCCCCAACGTGTCCTTGGTGAGCAACAGGTTCGTGTTTTGTGCACCGTCGGTGGCGCTGTGCAGCACCGCGGATTGACAGAACGCCGACGGCGCTGCTGTATTGGAATCTGCGACGTCGTCATCCTGCACTCCCTTGCGCTCCCGCACTGAAGTGGCCTCTCCAGCCACAACAGCAGAGCCGCTTGTCCGAACCCCAGTAACTGATCCCGCAGAGACCGCCGCCAAGTTCGAATTCAGCTTTGGGAAGCCGAGCAACTGTAGATTTTCCAGGGACTCGCCGTCCACGACGCCATCGCCAGCACCCAGTGCAGGCAAATCCATCGGTGCGTGCGGCGTGATGAACGGGGCCGGCGGTGACGAGCTCCCTGTCATGACGCCAGCTGCCGGGTCGACGTAGCGACCTGCTGCACCGGTCATGGGCGCGGGACGCCGACCAAAACTAGTGTTCGGCACGCCGCGTCGGCCAAAGCTGGTGTTTGTCAGCCCCCCGCCACCCACCAAGTCGGCGAGCATCGGCGTGGGCAAGACGTTGAAGGTGGAGGAGACGGGTCGCGTCGCGTACGGAGGAAAGCCTGATGATTGTGTGATAGCCATCGAGGTGTGGGTCTGCGCAAGGTGGCCGCCTCCGACCCCACTTGCGCTGACGGTGGGGTAGGACGGCAATGCACAAGCGCCACCGCTATTCGGAGGAAACGCAGGCGCCGATGGCGGTGACACCCCAGCTTCGCGGTAGTCAATCACTTCGTTCGTCGTCGCGTCCACAGCGAGGATGGGAACAAACATGGCGAAGCTGACGTCGTCGTCGCCGTCCCTTCCGTCGCTCTCTGCTGCCGCTGCCGCTGCTGCTGCGTCTGCTGCATCCTTCTCACTTCCGCGGGCCGTACCGTGCGTAGGCTCATTTTTGCCAGCCGCGGCGTGGCTGCCGTGACGCTCTGCCTCTCCACCTTCCTCTGCTTCGCTGTCGCTCCTCGAAAACTCCTCCTTGGCCGCGCCGCGCTTCGCCACTGAGGCTTCTGGGCGAATGATCGAGAAAGCATCAGTAGAAAGCTCGGTGGTTCGGCCGCTGGTGTGACCAACTCGGTCACGCGCCAGTGCCGCCGGCCCGTGTGCCCCATCACACTGCTGCTGCAGAGCGGGACTGAGGTTGACCTCGGCGTTGGCGCCAAGGAGACCAGCGGCCGAGGCGACTGTAGATGCGCTCGCCGTTGAGGGGATGACTGTGATGCGGCGCTGCGGTGGGCTGGTGAAGGCACCTTTATCACCAGTGTAGCGGTCAGCAGCGCTGCTGCTGCTGCTGCAGCAGCAGCTCTTATGGATGCCCTTGTGTTCCGCCGTCACCGAAGCTGGAACGTCGTTCACAGCCGTCTCAGCGGTGCGTGAACTGTTCGAGCTCTGGCGTACCTCGCGCCCGCTGTGGGTGGCCTCATGCGGCGCTGAAAGCCCCTCCGTCGAGGTGCTGGACTCGCTCTCCATTGTCATCCTGCGGTGAGACGACGGAATGTCAACGTCGGCAGAGGCTGAGGAGCCAGCGACTGTTGTTCGGCGCGACTGAAGCTTCACACGTGCCCACTCCACACCATCACTTTCAGGAGACCTAAAGGCGGTGAAGGACGACGATGATGACGAGGGCGAAGATGACGAGGAAGTCTTGGGTTTTTTGGGGAGGCTGCTCGGCGCAGCTGAAGTCGCATTTCGATCGGTTTCCTCGCTCCTCTGCATTGGACTGCTCGACTCACACTCCGCCGCTCGCGACTCTTTGTGCTCGCCGGCCTCTGCGGGCGGCGGTGCCAGCGTGGTCAACAGCGACCCACGCCGAGGCGAGCGGCTGCCAGTGTCATCGCTCGTGCTGTTCCTCGAGGACGCGGACATTTCGTTTCTGCGCGATCCAGCGTCATTGCTGATACCGCGGACACCGCGCTGTCGCGACTCCAATGGCGTCGCGACGCTCTTCCGATCCTTCCGCTGCGCGCGCCGCTCAAACGCCCTGCGCTTGCGCGTGGCGTGTCCCACAGACGCAGGCCGATCGATGGCTGTGCCGGTTGTGTCCCCGTCGCCGTCGGCCGTCAGCGGTGACTTTGCGATATCGTCCGCCTCATCTTCACCTGACGTGTTGTTTCGGCGGCGTTGGCGCGAGTGTCGCCCGGAGCGACGTTGGCGGCACGAGACCTCCGTCAAGCATGGCCTTGCGGCGCCGCTGTCACTGGCCAAGTCGCCCATGGTGCTGCCGCTGGCCTGGAATACAAAGCTTTTGCTGCTGGGTAGCTCTGTTGAGCGTGTCAGGAAGGCTGTGTCACTCGGCGGCACCTGGCTCTCCTGCTCCCGGGCGCCGCTGCCACTGTTGGTGCTGCCGCCACCTTCATCAACGTTATCGTCGTCCTCATCTTCTTCGCTCACAAGGCGGTCAGCCAGCCAGTCGCGGGTGAACGCACGCGGGTCGACCGGCTTCGCCGCCATCAGCGATAGCGAAAGTTGCGCGATGAGGGCCGGGATGTGGAACATGTCGAGGTAAGCCTCATCGCTTAGAAGCCGGGCGTTGACAGCGCTGACCGTCGGCGACGCCGAGACGGGTGACAATGCGCCCAGAGAGGTGGTGGCCGTACCGCGCGGGTACCGGCGGCGAACGCCGCCTCCGCCACGACCGCCTGCACGCTTGTTGGTGGATGTCGACAGCGTGTTGGACGACGCTCGCACTAGAGTGGCAGCTACGAGGTCCGCGGTGCTCATGGAGTGCACCGAGGTGCGTCGGTGTCGACTCGACGAGCGGCTGGGCGGCGGGAGCTCCAAAGGAGACCCAGGGTTGGAGACGGAGGAGCGGCGTCCTCGCTGCTGTTTCGGCTCGGTTGCCGGCTCGATAGGGCTAGCGAGTGCACCCTTGATTGCTGGGGGTCGAGTCCCCGCAACACGGCGACGCCGCCGCTGCTGAACGGGCGACTCACCAGGGCTACTCTTGTCCTCAGACCCCGTAGAGGCGCTCTGCAGGGATGCCTGAATGGTGACCCTCTCCGACAGCACCACTGGTGCGACATCAGGGGGCTGTGAGCGTGCACGACCGGTGGTTGCTCCTGCCGCAGCCGGTGCTTCCACCGCATCGACCGTGGAAGGCGGCACGCTCTCCGATATAAAGGTCACTACATCACGAGTGGCAGACGACCCTGAAGCTGAAACGCTAGATGATGAGGATGCTGCTCCACGCTGACGCGGCTGAAACTCTACTCGCCGCGTGAATATGCCGTCGTCGCTGCTGCTGTCACTCGAGGACGAAAAAAAGTCGGACATGTTGGCTTCAGCTGCAGCAGCAGCACCCTTACAACGACAGTCAGGCGACGAAGATAGGGACGGATGTACAATGTCTCGACGCCTTGCTTCGCTTTCACCTCCCTCCTCCTTTTTTTTTTCGATGCAACGTGACTGGTTCGACGCCTTTCCGATTTTGTTTCTTGCTGCGGTGTTGTGACGGTGTTTGTGAAGGCCTTGCGCTCTTTTATACTCCCTGCGGCTGAGTTGGTGGGACACAGTGTGTGTACGTGGGTATGTTGCACGTGTGTGTGTGTGTGTGTGTGCGACGGGTGTCTACAGCCGGCGTGGAAAAAAAAAACGGATAGTTTTCTTTTGCGCTTGCTGGCGTGTTGATGGCGTCGGAGGTCGTACTTCTCTTCAGCTCTGATTTTTGGCTTTGGTAGCCACGCGCACACACACACCAAATCAGCACAGCACGGCCGCTCTCACCACGGCAAACACACGCAGAGTGCGTGAGGGAGGAAAGTTCGAGGGACGACAAGACGACGACGATCACCACCACAACAGCGGAAAAAAACAAACGAATCGAGCCGCCACACGAGAGCAAAGCACACGGCGAAAAAGAGAGAAGACGCCAAGACACGGAGCGAAGACCCTCCCCCCAACAACAAAAGGGCGATGTGCGTGTTTGCCTGTGTGCGGGCGCTTGTGCGAGGAGTGTGTGGTGGTGATCGAGGCACACACCTCAAGAGATACGCTACGAGCAGACCAAAATAAGCGAATGAAGGAAAAACGAAAACCACCGCCCTCCAGGAGAGGATAGATACTCGTGTGTGCTTCGCTTGCTCTCTCTGTCTCGCTCGCTCTCTCCCTCTGCCTGTGATTGCCAGTAAAGTGAGGAGGCGATCAGCAGCGATGGCAACGGTTCCACAATCTGGTGAATGCCCTCTCTTTATTCCTGCCGCTTTTCGCTATTTTGTGGTTGGTGTGCGCAGCTGCAGGGTGGCTCGCTGCTGCCATCGCTTTTTGCGTCTTTTTACCCCTCTACCGCTTGGCTAGCGCAGTGGAGACGCAGGTGAGCAGAGAAGTCAACGAATCGAAAAGAAAAGGAAAGCGACCAGCACGTGAAGGGCGGCCGGAACACGCACACGCACACGCACACACACACACACACACACACACACACAAATAAAAAGAAGCAAGCTCACCAAAACATCAAAACAATCAGCGAGACAAGAGAGGGCAGCGGCACGCCCAACAAGAACAACAACAGCGAGAAAACACCGAACACCAAAGCAAAAAGAGGGTGCAGCGACAGCGAAACCTGATAATACACACACACACACACACAAGCAGTGACACTCACGCACAGGCACTCTCCGTTCCGGCGTGTGGGCTTCCTGTCTTCGCCTGCAGAGATCCAGTGATGTATAAAATTTATGGTTGCACAAAAGAAGTGTGAGTGGCAAAGATGGTGAAGGGAGGTGACGGAGGAAGCTAGAGCAGAAGGCGAGCGAAAGAGGAAGAGGAGCAGTTGGTGGTGCTGGTGGCGGTACGGCAGATGATGGGCGGTGATAACTGCAGCGAACAAGTTGAAGAAAAATATAAAAAACCACTCTGACACACGGGTGCAGTAGAGAATGTGTATATGCGTGGGCGTCTCTCGCTCTCTCTGTGATGGGGAAACCGGCTGAGCTGTCGCGACCAGATGAGGCAGATGCCCGCAGAGGACAAGGCGGAAGAAGAGAGAAAACAAACACCGGCAAACAAAAAAGCTGTAGGGGAGACGCGGCTGAGATGAGGTGATGTGTGTGTGTGTGTGCGTGTGTGGAGTGCAGATACGCCGCGATAAGGGAGAAGGGCTGCGTGCGTTGCTATGCACGGAAGCTAGGTAAGAGCCTCGCAACACGGCGAGGCAAGCGTGCGCGTCTCGGCAGCTTTAGCAGTTTTAGTGGTTTCTCCGTCTCTCTGCCAGACTTCGTGCTCTTCTCGTTGCCTTCTTAGTGCGCTTTGCGTTCACTAGCGCTAGTTAGGGCCCGGTTAGGGTTCGCACCCTTCGCATGACCTCTGCCGCCTCCAGGTGCTGGCGCTCCCCGCCTCGATGGGTTGCACGTGCGCACCTTGAGAGGTCTCTGCCACCTGCTTTAGCGATGTTTGGCACCCTGAACTTGAGCGAGTGCCGTTAACGTCGACTTTCCGGACAGGCAGACACACACACACACACACACACACAAAATGAGTGCACCCTACGATGCGAGAAGAGCGGGGGAGACGATGTAGATGGACAGATAAAAGCGGACACACAAGAGATAGAGACGAAGAAGCACGACGACTGGCCGTGTGCCGGCGGCGAACGTGAGTGAAGCCGCAGGGGCGGGGAGGGAAGTGGGTGGGTGGAGTAGTAAATGGTGTGGGATGGCGAAAAATGGGAGATAAAGGAACGGCAAGGTAAAACGATGCGTAATGATTGCGTCTTGCAAGTTCGTGTGTGTGTGCGTGCAACGCCGCTGGCACTGCTGGTGAATCAGAGCACAGCAGAGCCAGCAGGAAGGAGCAAGAGAAAAAAAAGACGCTCCCCGTGAAATAAGAGAATGCGCACGTATTGCCGTGTGTGTGCGTTTAGGAGTTGCTGCCGTTGCACAGTCGCCGTAGATGTCGCATGGGTTGGGATGGATGGATGGATGGATGGGAAAGTGTGGGGAGGGGGAGTGCGAGAGAGGAAGAAAGGAGGAACGGCAAACAAATACGCAAGAAGGGTGGTGCCTACAACGGAGGAAGAGAGCAGGTGTCCTCCACGTCCATCAACCCAGGCTACTGGGCAGGGAGGGAGGTTGCAAGGATAAAACGAGAGCTGGCTTGCGCGCGCGCACACACACACGGCGTGGCGCGTGGCCATCCTCTCTCTCTCTCTCTCCCCGCATGCGCAGGGATGCCCGAACAGGCGTAGAGAACGATGAGCCAGCGCGAGAGACAGACGGAGAGTGAGGGAGAGAGGACTCTAGTCCAACCAAGAGAAGCCACGGGCGTCTGCAGGGCTGGCGTCCACGCGGCTCTGCGAATCCGTTCGCTTTTTCCCCGTCCTTTTGTCTGTACGTTACAAATAATAATAATAAAAACATTTTTTTGGTTCCTTTATTCTCATGCGTCGTCGCTTGCCCCCTCCCCCCATACACGTGTGCGTGTGTGTGAGTGTGTGTGTGTGTGGAGGGGGGGAGGGTGGCCACACATTACCATTGGCGAGTCCTTCCGCCTTCCTTCTTTTCTTGTCTGCCGCTGACTCGCTTGGCGTATACGGGTGTGTGTTTTCATCGTCACTAGGAAGGATGCTACGCACCGTTGACATTACATGACAAACAACGAAGAGCAAGGGACAAGAACCCCTCCCTCCCTCCTTCCCCCAACAGCAACAAGAAAAGACTGCAGGGCGGGAGGAGTGAGGAAGAAAAAAGAAGCCAGAAAACACAGATAAAACCAAACCAAACCCGATAAGCGATAGAAGAGTCAGTCGCAGAGATCATCTTACAACAACGAAGACGACTTACCACAGCCGTGGGTAGTCAGAGTCGTCGCCGTTATCGAAGATGTGCTTGATCATGAAAGGAGGCCCACAGGAAAGAGCAGTCGAAACCTTAACAACGGAAAAAAACGGAGATAAACACCGGAAACAACGAAAGCAGAAAGAGAGGGGGCGGTGGGATGTGGGGAAAGGGGAAGAGGGCGGTGAGCTGGGAACATACACAGAGAGAGAGAGCGAACACAGATGTGGTGCTGCCATCGTTCCAGTCACCATCATCTTCGTCAATAATGCCGCTTTTTTCCTTTTATTTTTGTAGGAAGGGGGGGGGGGGGTTCGCGGTTGATGTTATTATCGCTGTATTTCTCTGCTTCCTTTTTTTTTCCTTGTCCGCTTTATGGCGTGGACGTAGACGACGAGAAAGACCGTGCGGCAAAAAAAAAAACCACACCGCGAGCAGTCGCGCACACGCCGAGGCACTGTAGAGTGGAGCGACTGATCGAGCCGGCGAGTTTGAGTCGGGAATAGAGGCAGCTGGCCAGGCAAGAAGAAAAACACTGACAGCGTGAGCGTAGGAGAGAGAGAGAGAGTACTTACCCAAGGGGGAGGAAGAGGGAGGATTGGACGAGTACGAGGAAGAAGACAGCACAGTACAGCACAGCAAAAAAAAAAACTCTCCACAGAAAACTAAACCCAAACAACACCCAAGCCGGGGAAGCGCAACCACAGCACACAGCCACCCAGCAAGAGCGAACAACCAAAGAGAGAGAGATGAACGATCACCATAAGCAATACATCCACGCACAGGCACACGCACGCGCACGCGCACGTACACACAACATCCTTTTTTTTTTTGCTCGTTTCACATGTCCTCCCACGCGCCCATTCTACCACGTGCAGGTCAGCCGATAGATGCAGGCAACCACGGCTCACCTGGCCCTGTTGCACCACGGCTCCATCCCCGGCCCTCTAGAGCGAACCGTCCTGCCGTCGAATCGGGGCCGTGCGTCGCACGGGCTCGCCCTCTCCTCCCTCGGCCCCTCGCCAGGTACGTGCTGCGCGACCGGCGCCAGGCGGCCTTGCGTGGACTGCATGCCTTGACCTGTGCGGGGCGCGTCCAGGGCCCTGCTCGAGGGCGGTGGCGGTGCCGTCTGCCGTGCGGGTAGTAGGGGATGGGTCTAGGCGCATGCACGATGAGCTCCGGGAGGAGGTTGGCCAGCCTCAGGCCAGGGCCCTCGCTGAGGCCCTGCACCCGGCCGGTACGCCGTGCCTCTTCCTGAGCCGCTTCAAGCCGCGGCATTGCATAATGAGGTGTGGAGACTCGCCACACATGTGAGCCTGGAGAGGACTCGCTGGCGCAACTCGCGGTGCTCGCGCGATGCCTCCGGCATCTGCGCCTCATCAGCCCACCCCGTCACATGGAGAGGATGCCGCATGTGCCGCGACAGATGGGACGCTGCCATGAGCCTGTGGCGGCAGGGAGACTCCGCCTTCTCCCGAATTCGCACACCTTTCACAGCAGTGGGTGTGTTGAGCGGAATGGGCCCGCGGAGAGGCATGTGCCTGGGCACAAGGGGCTCACAGCCTGCCATTCTGAAGGGGGCGCAGGGGGCAGCCACAGACACCGAGCGGAGGAGGCTCACGCAGCGCAAGGAGCACATGTGCACTCACATCATTGCACGCAAGGCCACGGCGTGAAATGAGGTGTGCTCTGGGCCTCGAGAGATCCGCGAATCTCGCGTAGCGTCTTCGGCGCAGCGCCAGAGCGGACGCTCTCATGGCAGAAGCAGGCGGGGGCGGGGGTACCACGATGCTAGCGGAGGAGCAGCCAGCGCAGCATCCGCACACCATGCGACCCGTATGGAACTGGGCGAGGGTGGACTCCTGTCGCTCGGTGAGCTCGGAATCCTTGCTCATTGGTGTGGGACGGTGGCCGCCGAGTACCTCTCGTCGTGGCGCGCCGCATCCTGCACCGCGATTTCGGGGGGATGCCCGCCTGGCGGCTGAGAAGCGGTGATCGGGTCGCTGATCCACGCAGTCGGCGCGGCTCCGCTGACATTGCTGATTTCGCAAACTTGTCAACTTCCTCATCGTACTGCAGCGTACAAGGGGCAAAGAAAACCGAAAATGAGAGGTGCGTGCGACGGGATTGTAGCGCCCGCAGTTGTGCCAAGGTACGCCGCCATAGGCCCTCTTCGGCCGTTGCGCGGCCCGTGAGGAGGGAGAGCGGCTCCGCAACAGCAGCCACGCTTGTTCCTCCGTGCCGCGGATGAGAGACGTGTCCTCGCAGCAGGCCAAGCCCCCGCTCCACTGCTCCGCACCCAGCAGGTCCACCACAAGGATGAAGAGGAGAGGGCCTAGGACTGATCCTTGCGGGCCTCCGCATGTAAGTAATCCATGACCCAGCGAGTACGGTACGGGCCTACAGCTTGACCCTCCTCAGTGCCGTGATCTACACAGCCGAAGGCGCGAGCGTGGGGCCCGCAAGCGCCGCTCCGATTTTCGCACCTGGCCAGCGCGCTGCATCACTTTGCGGAGGAGCAAGTACAGGGGGTCTGCGGTGGAGCGGTGGGGACGGAAGTCAGGACGCAGCAGTTTTTTTTTTTTTTTTGGGGGGGGGCTTGCCTGCCAGATGGTCGCGCAGTCGTCGCGAGCCCATTCGTTCGAGCGGCTTGCATGGATTCGTGGTCAACGTCGCAGGGCGGTCGGGGGCGGGACCACCATCGGGCTTGTGCGGTTTCAGGAGGGGCTCACGGTGCCCCTCGCTTCCACGGAGCAGCGACGCGGCCGGTGGCGACCCTCTGGTTTTAGATGTTCAGCCGCGCTCTCCCTACCGCGCACCGGGAGGGCCTTGCCGCTATCGCGGTGAATTTTGTCGACGCCCGGGGCGGGGCCGCGGTGGACTCCACGGCGTGCCATCTTCGAGCGCACCCACCATGAACGGTTTGAGAGGCGCGGACCTGCGTCTCGGTGGGGTGCAGAGGAGGGGCGCACTGCCGGATGTCGCCTCGGCTTCTGTTGGTGCGTCCTCACCAATGCGCTGACCTGCTCTCGCGCACTCAGGTGGCGGCAGCCTTGCCGCATTGCTGGCGTGTGCGGTGCACGGGGACATGGACAGACTCGATCGGTGCCCATGATCGAGGGTCGCTGGGGGGGGGGAGGGGGTGAGAGGGCGTTGCAGGACTGTGCCCGCTCTTCAAGGCTGGCTTGTTGGAGCTCGTTGATGAGCGTATTGGAGATGGCGATGCTCGGGAGACACACACGATACCCTCTCGAGAGCTGCTTCCCATCGCGTCAGCTCTGGTGTCCAGAACGGCTTATAAGCGACTGCGCCAGGTGGGACAGTTTTCTGGAGGACTCGGCCACGAGTCTCGCGATGAAGTTCACCTCATCCTTGCGTGACCCGTTGCAGCTGTGCATGCGTGGGAGTGCAGTGGCCGCGCGATGCCGTGGTGACGTCTGCGTAGCGGCGTCGTCGGCGTGCCGTGCCGTGGTGTGGCTATGGCTTGCACACGTCAGGTGCTTGTCATTGGGCCCATTGTGTGGGGTGGTCCCCTCCCTGGCCGGCTGGGCCGTCATCTCGTGTCGCACACCGGGCGGCGCGAGGCGGCCCCCGTTCCGATGGCGTGTGGGCTGCGTGCGACATTGCCTGTTGCTTGATGGAGAGCCTCCCGTGCCGCGAGGTGAATCTTAGCTGTGCACCCCGAGATGGTGTCCATGCACCCAGCAGGGACGTAGCAGCACAGCCGCAACGCCGCCGCTTCGCCGTTGTCGTTGACAAGAGGGGAAGGGCGTACATCTATTCATGTGTCCTGTTTTATGTGCTCGGAGACACCACCGTCGCCCTTTTCTCCCGCGACACCGGAGCGTTGAATGCCCGGGAGGCCCACTGCCCCAAAGGCCTGTCGGGGTGAGAAATGCGCCTCTCTTGCCGAATACAGACCTGCATGGAAGGTTCGCCAAGGGGCTGGGCCAACCAGCGCTGTCTGGTGTCGTTCAGCCGACCGCAATGCCACCGCGTACAGCGCAGGCGAGGCCCATAGATCATGCTCAACATCACTGCAACGCAGCAAAGGCAGAAAAGCAGGTGGTGGATGCGCACACTTATTGAGTCGGGGACACCGTTCGTAGTGAGCTGGTACGAGCGTAATCGCAGCTGCACGTCTCTTCGGTACAGCGCCAGCCCAGAGCTCTCCGCTGATGCCATGAGTCCACAAAAAGGCGTGGAGGGCATGCTGCCGGCTGCTTGGCTTCCCCACGAAGAGTTTGGGGTACTGGGTGCTGTGGCTCAGCACTGAGATGGCTCCCGCATCATCCGCGATGTGTGTGGGGTGGAGGGAGGGAGGGAGGGAGGCCAGAGCAACAACAACAGGGAAAGCACCGGAACGCCCACACACCCACACCCATACGGAAAAGGCGGGAGGGAGGGAGGGAGAGGGGGGGGGGTGGCGATGGCGAGACAAGACAGGGAAATGGCGACATGCAAAGGACACAAAGACATCCCCCCAAAAGATCAAGAAAAACCCTAATACCCACCCGAGGAAGTGGGAGAAATGGAAGAGGGAGAGGGGGAGGGGAATAATAACAATAAACAGTGCCGATGATGATGAGTGTTGGTGCATGCTTATCTATATTTGGTGCGTGTGCGTGTTAGCGTTTGAAGATGACCGTGCCCATCTTCTTTTTTTTGTTTTGTTGTTATATTTTCTGCTTGTGTCTATGTCTGTCTGTGTTCCTGTGCGCTGGCTGCATTCCTAGTATATACGTCTGGGTAGTTATTGCTGTGTAGACACACAAAAAACACACCGACAGACACACGCACACACACACACACACGCACACACACACACCACACGCACACACACACGCACACACACACGCACACACGCACAACGACCAGAGAGGGAGAGAGCGGGAGAAGAACAAAGGAACGGGTGCGTGACGAAGAGATAAGAATGATGATGATTAGACAAGTGTGCAGGCTTCGGTGTCCGAAAAAAAAAAAGGAGGTTCAAGGCTGTCGTCGTCAATTTTTTTTGTTTCTACATATATGTATTTATTTTGACTCTGCTGCTATTTCCACAGCTCGACACCGAACAGACAAGCCCTCAGAAGTGAGCACACATACACACACGCACACGTACTCGTAAATATATATATATATAAATATATATTTATATATATATATATAGGCATCTATATCTCCCTCTACCTCTCTCTATATATGTGAATATAGATTTGTTGAGCAATGCGGAGATGAAGGGGACCGACAAAAAAGAAAAAGGAAAGGGAGAAAGGGAAGAGAGAAGCAGGCAAGTTATACGATTAGCGCCATCATCGACGATAACGGTGCCGACGCAGAGGATCAGGTAGCGACATCCACTACCACCCGAGACCGCCACACTCTGCGACACACACAAACACGCACCCGCGCGTACACAAAACCAGTCAGGCAGGCGAAGAGGGTGGGGTGTGGGTGGTGGGGCGAAGGCAGGTGGTGAAAGGAGGAGGAAGCCAGCAAAAACAAGATCAAGTTCGGCAAAAAAGGAAAAAAAGAGAAAAAAGGTAAAACGTTGTGATCGTGCAATGAAGAGAGGGCAAAGAAAAGGGGAACGGAGAGAGGGAGAGCGAACAAGCCCCTCCCCTCTCTCCAAAAAAAAAAATCGGATTTGCCACTGAGGTCTGCAACCACGCAGCAGACGCGTGCGGGTCACAGCAAAAGAAAAAATCAACGAATATATGTCATATAGAAAAGGCCAGACATACACACGTGTACATACATGTGTGCAGGCCTCAACACACACACACACACACACACACACACACACACACACAGAAAACAAACAACAACAAAACATAGGACACCCAATCGTGGAAGGAGGAAGAGAAGGGGCAGCGGAGCTACACAATCCTAATAAAAATAAAAAATGCTGCAACAAAACGTGAGTGAGAGTGAGATACAGCAAACACGGGAGGAGGGGGAGAAATAATAAACAACAACGACAAGAGAGAAGAAGCGTTTGCGTTTTATTTATTGAAAGGCGTCGATATAAAAATAAATATAGAGAGACGCCGAAGAAAAAAAAACAGAAGAAAAAGGGGTGCAGGCGCACACGACGAGGCGAGGGCGAAGAATACCGTGAACAGACAAGCGGAAGACAGAGAGAAAGAGAGACGGAGGTTCAGCTCGGTCTGCGGCACTCGCCCCCTTCCCCCCTTTTCCCCCATCTCTGTCCCTCCCTGTTCCACTCCAGTTTCCTCTGTTCATCATCCGGCTCTTCTTCGCTTTCTTGTGTGCATGCATGTATCATCAACCGCACCTGCGCGTGTTTGCGACAGCGGGAGGGGGAGGGGAAGGGTGTACAGCGTAGACTGGAGGAAGAGAAGCAGAAAAACGACCACCACACACACCACACACACACGCACGCACGCACACACGCAACACACACAACACACTAACACAAACGACAAAAAAGAGATCGACTCAAGCAGTCTGAAAAGATCGTGTCCCTCACACCGCACACATGCACAAAAAAAAAAAGAAGACGTGCCCTCGTGGCGAGAGAGAAAGAGGGTGGGGTGGGTGGGGGGGGGGGAGGGGAGGGAGAAGTGGGCGCTTCTCGCTGGCAGCTATACAGGGGCGGCGAACGAGAGAGCGCAGCACTGGGCACTTTGCCTCTGCAGTACTACGGGAAGTTGTTGCCAGTCTGGAACGGGTTGTTGCCGTTGTGATTGCTGTACGCCGGTGTGCGACTATTCGCGAAGGCGCCTGCAAGGTTGCTGGGGCTGTTGGAGAATAAGCGGTACTGACTGCCCCAGCTGGCACCAGGCTGCGCCGAGAACCGTGCCACCGGCTGCCCATCGAGGCCAGGCACGCTTATCATAGCTTGACCGTGCTGCATCATGGGTATTGACTGCTGCTGCGGCTGCTGTGGCGGTGGCGGCTGAGACATAGCTGGGTACGGTATGAAGCTATCACCGCCTTGCGGGAACGGTTGGCCATTCGGGTACGCGATCGCCAACCCGCCAGGCGTCGCCGCTGGCTGCACAAGGAGGGGTACCCCGTTGGCCATGGTGTAGTAGATTGGCTTGTCCGATGGCGGTGCCGCCGCTGGCAACGGCGAGGTAGTGGTTAGCTGCGGCTGAGGCTGGGGCTGCTGCTGCTGCTGCTGCTGCTGCGATGCGTGTGCTGGCAACTGAAGGACATACACGGGAAAGACACCGCCGGGTTGAAAGGACGGTGCTGGGACGGGCTTGGGCGGCTCTGCAATGGTAGGGAAGGTCAGCTGCCGCGCCGCGGCAGTGGACGACATCGCGGCGTCGCTCGGCTGCGACTGCGGGGCTGCAGCCAGTAGCATGTTCATGATTGACAGATCCAGGTTCTTCGCTGGCGCGGATTGTGGCAGCTGATGGGCCGCGTTGGCTACAAACATGTCTCGGCCTGCCATCAGTCGGGTAACACGGCGGGCGCCCAGCTCTTCCTCATCGCCTGCGGTTCCACCGCTAGCGGCGTTGTTGCGACTACCGCCAGCAGGATTCTTCTCCGCGTCGTCATCGTCGACGCCCAGCAGCTCTGTGCTGCGCAGCAGGAACTCCGTTGTGTCGTCCGTCGCGTCATCATTGCTCTCCCACCCTGTTCCGCCCTGCAGCGACCACGGCATCACACTCCGTAGCACAGCCGCCTTCGGCGCTGTCGCCTGGTCGGCAGATGTGCTCTCATCCACAGCCTTGGTGGCGCGCGGGTCGCTGCTGCTTCGGGTCGCCTGCTGCGTCGCCGATCCGTTGCACTGGCTGGCCGCGAGACAGTCACCTGCGCCGCCGACGTCGTCACGATTCATGCCGACGCAACCGTGAGGGAACGGCGCAGCCGCTGCGTGCGTTGCCGTCGCGCTGTTGCCGTGTGGGGTGCTGGGCATCGCCGACTTAGCCGGCTCCGACGAGCGCGGCACCTCGCTTTTCTTGTCATTCGCCCCAGGCGCCTTTACATCCGGCCGCGGCCGACTGGCTGCTGCCTTTTTGGCGGCGTCCATGGCCAGGCCGTGCTGAGCGTCGCTGTTGCCGGCGCTTTGAAGGCGCAGCGGCGGTGACACGGCCACGTCCGCCCTGAGCGGCGAGCCGTTCGCCTGCTCGCCTGACATCAGCGGCGACTGTGGGGATGAGGCTAAGGCGCACGTGCCTGTAGCAGGGGGGTGGATATTGTGGGAAGCGGCGAGATAGGTGGGTGACGCCGGCTTATACGACATCGACGATGGCGCTGCCGCGTACGCGAAGCCTGACGGGCTTCCCATGACCTCGCCCTGCTGCTGGCCTGGCGGTGCGCAGTTCATGCGACTTGACGCAGGAGGCGGCGGCATTTGTGCGTTGCTAGGCTGCATTGCCGGCCAGCCCGCCATGCCGTGCGCCAGGCTGCTTCCAACGCGTGAATGGCCGCTGCTGTGGGCAGACTTAGACTTGTGGGGGTCGGGGGTCACGCTCATGATGTTGACACGCTGCTGCAGCTGCTTTGGCGGCAGCGTGTTGTACCCGCTCGCCATCTCCATGAGGTAGCCAAGGACAGAAGGAGAGCCGCAGTATGGCACCGCTTCGCCGGGTCTGCCGCTGTTGTTGCTGCTCATGTATACCTGCGGTTGCATGAAGGGCGCCGGCGCGTACGTGCCGTTGCCGCTGTTGCCGTTTGCGGTGTGAGGCGGGTAATTTACGTAGGGCCCGTTATTCGAATAGCCCGCGCCGCCGCCAGCCATGTCGCCACCAACTCCGCGGCCGTATCGTTCGCTGATGTTGCTCACGTTTTGGAGGCTCATGCCCCCATCGTTGTTGGAGCTGAGAACGCTATGGTGGCCCGTACGACTGCCATCCAGGCCCCCCGACCGCGGCGCCACTCCACGCGGGGCGATCGCGAGGCCGCTCCCGCTGCCGCTGTTGGTGTTGTGCAGGTTGCCGGGGATGGTGCTGGCCTGTCCCGCGTGCGCCGCCAGTGACGCGCTGCCACCGGAGAACGATGTCGCGTTGTTGCCTACTGCGGCCTTGGTGCTGCCGGAGCGCTCTTCCTTTGCGTTCGCCGCCGCCGCCGCCGATGACCCGCTGCCCGCCGTGAAGGCGCGGACACCGATCAGCATGGTGCCGTAGCGGCTCTGATACAGGCCGTACTTGCGTCCATCCTGGTTGACGTACAAGGGTCGCTGCATCCAGTACTCTGCCGATAGCGCGCGCGCTTCTTCTGTCTCCGCCTGTAAGGCACGCACGTGCTCGAGAAGCCGCGCCGTGTGCTTGCCGAGGTATTGGCCGGCCTGGTCGACGTCTGTTTTGCGCCAGTGGGCGATGAGCATGTCTTTGTTCTGCAGCACGTGCCGCAGCTGCTCGCATTCATCCTTGAGCTTGTACTTGACCCAGCCACCGCTCGGGAGGAGCGCAGGGCAGTGAAAGAAGGAGCTAGCCCACATCGTCGCCTGGCACACATGCTGCGGATCGAGCTTGATAAGCACGGCGGAGAAGGGCGGGAGCTGGGGCTGCGAGGGCTGCGCCGTGCTCGACGGCTTCTCGTCGTCCGCCGCGGGTTGGGTAATGCCCGTGCTGGACAGTGCCTCCTCACTAGCGGTGGAGCCGAGCGTTGTTGCCACCGTCTTGGCGAACTCCGCAGGCTTAAAGGAAGGCGTCTCCACCAGCGCCGGCAGCTCGATCAGCTCCATCGTGATGAGGCTCTGGTCAAGCAGAATTTGGCAGCACAGGAACGCAAAGTTCTCCGTCAGCGATTTCAAGGCTGAGTAGTTGTTGCTTGCTGTTTCGATGACCACGCGGCCTCGCTGCATGCGACGACACAGAGCAAGCGTGATGGCGTCTTCGTCCGACTGGCTCAGTGGAAGCGGGCCTAAGACGGGCGGGGACGGCATTGCCGCATTCGCCCCAAGTGATCCGCCACAGCTGTCCATTAGCGGTGGGCACGTTCCCTCTGACCCCGACCCGGGCCCCGATGCGTTGAGGGCGACGCCTAGCACACCGCCCGCAGGCACACCGCTGGCACTCTGCTGCGAATACAGCAGTACATGTCCGCTGCCGGCGCCAGACGCGCTGTGCGCGTGGCCCATCGATGACGGTCGATCCTGCGGCAACGATCGCATATGAAGCGGCGATGATTCCCCAGCGACGCCAGCGCAGAGCCCCACTGTGGCGTTCTGAAACTTTCCGTCCCCGGGGAAGCTGCCGAGTGCAGGGCCACCGCAGCTGCTAGGGGACGAGGCATGTGGGCGCTGCGACGCTTCATTGGAGGCGGCGTTGACGTACTGGGTAGGCGTGTAAATGCCGGATGGTATGCTGGGCAGCGGGATCTCCAACAGGGGATCGAAGAACGGCTGCTGCTGCTGCTGCTCCACCCTCGGTGGGAGTGCCAGCAGTGTTTGCAGGTAGCGCACCATCTGCGGGTCGACGTTGTGCTTGTGCTCCCTCTGCTCGTGCAGAAGCTGGTTCAATTTCGCCTGCAGCACATGGCGACGCCCAATCGTGTGAAATTGCTGCCGAAGCATCACTGCCGCAAGCACGAGCACGCGCTCGAGGGTGCGGTCACCGGCGGATGTGAGGATGGCCGTGTTGAGAAACATGGTCGGCCCCGATGCGCTGTCAGCCTCGTCGGCGTGCTGCCGCTGCTTCTCCAACTCGTTTGGAAACCGCTTCACAACCTTGAAGGCGTCCTGCATCTCACGTGTCATGAGCCCAAAGTAGCCAATGATGTTGATCACACGCCCGTCCAACGCAAGGGCGCCCTCACGCTCCTTGCCGTCTGGGTAGGCGAGGCAGAGAGCACACGGCACCGGCATAAAAGGCTTCGCGCTGGACGTGCCTGGCGCCGCGTCTGTGCCGGGGAGGACAGGGTCGGCAGAGAGCATCTCGTCGTTCGTGTCGAAGAGCGTCGCGTCTACGAGGTCGAGGAAGCGGTCCAGGTCCGCCTCGGCGAAGTTGCTGTCCGGCATGATACTCCAGTAGTTTCTGAACAGGCGCTCCGTCGCAAAAGAGCCGGTTGCGCTGCTGCCGTCTTGCTGGTGCGCCGGGAGGCTTGAACCACTTCGCTCGCTGTCCGAGGCGCCCGTGAGGCTGTCGGTGCGGCTGTTCTCCTCCGGCGTTGCGGCACCGCTGTTCTCGTGGACGCTGTGGTCCGCGGCGGTTACAACACCAGTTGCTGCTGATGTCGAGGCCTCCTTCCCAACAACCGCCGCGGGCGAAAGGCTGGTCGTCTCTGCCGAGGTGGCGCGCGCTTCGCTGCTGCTGTTGCTCCTGTGATCGGCGCTGTTCTGGTGGCGCGACAGGCTCTGCAGAATGTTCTGCGCGTCACGAGCGTTGGCGTACAGGACCGCAGGATCGCGTCGCATGAGTAAAAGCTGTTGCCGCAGCTGTTGGCGCATGTGGCTGCGCGAGCCTGCGTGCGACAGAAGCGATGATGGCTGCTGCTGCGGCTTACGACCAGCGGTGGTTGCATGCTGCAGGGGCGCAATGTGAACGCTAGCATCGACATCCACTGGGGCGGTGGTGGCGTCTGTGTCCTTACCAAAGTAGTACTTGGTCAGCGGCACCATACCCACCTCGTAGCTCCCGCGGAAGTACGAGAATAGCGAGGTGCACTCGCGCGACGGAACTGCACCCATGGTTGATGCTAGAGTGAACGATGAATGGAGGGGCGCCGGTGGGGTTGCACGCTCTGAAACAGACGCAGGGGGCGGCGCTCAAGCACACACACGCACACGCACACGCACACACACACACACACACACACACAAAACACAAAGGAAGCGTGCACGTGTTAATACGATTACTTACCGGAAAAGAGAGCACCAAAGGAGAGACACCCCACCCGGAAGGCCAGGCACGCTTTTTTTTTATCGCTTGCAGTTGCTTCTCTTGCCCTCCTTGTGAATGCTTCACGGAGGACTGTATGCGCGCAGGCTTCGCCGCACACGGTTTGTAGGAGAGGGCAACTACAGACACGGGCGGACACACGCCGACACACAGGCAAGCAATCGCGTGCCTGGCAGGCGGAAGCTGAACGCTGAGCAAAATGATCAGGAGGACTATTCTAGAAAAGGAGAAGACACACACACACGCACACACACACACACATACACACGAAAGGACAAGAAGAGCAGAAGACGAAAAAAAAAGAAAAGAAAAGACGCCTATCACCTGTGCGTGTTGGTGCTGCTATTCTTGTGTATCACAGTCCGGATCGACCCTATCGTTGAACTTTTTTTTTTAGTTGCCCTTGCTCAATGAATGGGCGATGATGCAGATTGGTGTGGCGTTGCACTGCGAGGTCGTCAACCGCGCGCACTGTTCAACAACAACCAAACAAAAAAAAAAGGAGAAGGGGGGTGGGTGGGATGAAAGAAAAGAAGAGCCGACAGACAAAACAGAAGAAAAAACGAAAAGAAAACCAAGGGCACACTATCACAGTCCGCAGAGATAGTGAGCTAGGCCAGTGGATATGACCCGGGAAGGAGAGAGAGAGGGAGGGAGAGAGAATAGAATCACTCGACAAGGGCTGTTAGCGGAGTGGCGATGGCTTTTCTGTAACGTCACGTGGTACACCTTCAACCGCCGCTTTCTCTTGCTGTGCAGACACAGACACACACACAGGCCTTCGCTTCGATGTGCGTGTGCTTTTGTTGGCTTGTGCTACGACGGTTGGTGCTCTTGTGCCCGTAGATGTGCGCTGGAGTTTGCCTTGTGTTCTGTTATGATGCCTCTTTTCTTTTTTTACTGTTTTTGGTTGTCGGCCTCTTCTGCCCCTTGCCTCCGTGCGACCGAAGAGAGAAGCTGAAGAAGAGAGCAGAAAAACGAGCCCCCCAAAAGCGTGAGAAAAGGGGGAAAAAAGCCCGACGACAACGATACAAACCCGCACGCAAGAGGAGCAGACAACGCAGAAAATGCGTGAGGAAAAGCAGAGAGGGGGAGGCAGACGAGGGGTGGCGTCGAACAGTCCGTCCTTTGGTGGGTGAGTGGGTGGCAGACGACCAAAAATGGAAAAGGAAAAAAGAGCGACACGAGAGAGAGGGAGGGAGGGAGGGAGGGGGAATAACGAAAAAAAAAAACGCGATGAGAAAAGCACAAAATCACTGAAAGAGGAGAAACCAAAACCAAAACCAAAAAAGAAGAGCACACACACACACACACAAATACCGCTGAAGAAGCGAGACGAAACAACAAGAAAGGGTCCACACGCACGCACACCCAACGATACCACAGAAGGGTGGTGGTGGTGGTGGTGGAGGAGGAGGGGGGGGGAGAGGGCAGGGGGAAAAAAGAAAGCTGACAAATAGGGGAGGGGAGCAAAAACAAAACAACAACAAAAAAAAACGATACAACTTCGCTCTTGAATAGAACCAACCAACCAACAGAACTCCAACCCCAACACACAACAAAACAGGAACAGGAAAGAAAAAACAGCAACAACAACAACGGCAGTGTAAAACGAAAAAGGGAGGGGGAGGGGAGGAAAACCTCAAACCAAAAACAAAACCAAAAACAAAAAAAAAAAACAGCCCTAAAACAGCGTCAAAGCAGAGCGTAAACAACAACAGAAGTCAAACGACGAAAAAAAAAAATCACCACGACCACAATAAAAAACGAAAAAAAAAAGGGCAACAACAACAACAACAACAACAACAAAAGCAATCACGCAAAGACACAGAGGAGGAGAAGAGGGGGAGAGGGAGGGGAGAAAATGCGGAGAGGGAGAGAGAGAGGTGCAACTTTTTTTTTTTCGTTTTAAAAATCGACGTGGGGAACCAAAGAGAACAGGGGAGAAAACAAGGAGGAGGCGGAGGACAGTAAAACAAAAAAGAAATCAAAGGCTTATCAGAATAGGACCAGAGTAGTGCCGGTAAGTCACACCACACACACACACACCCGATAAAGGAGAAAAGAAAAAAAGAAAAGAGAGCAAGAGCAGCACGCACAAAAATACACACACGCACACACACACAGTGGAGGCAGAGGAGGGAGGGAGGGAGGGAGGGAGAGATACGGAATATGCCGGAAGAGAGAGGTCGTGAGCGAAGAAAATTTTTTTTTTTGGGGTCAAAGAAAGTGAAAAAAAAGGAGTGAGAGAGTGTGAGAAAAGAAAAACAAAGAACATGTCATAGGGACAAGAGGAGAGATCAAGCGAAAAAAAAGAAGAAAGAAGCTTAGAGATACGCACCCACGCGCACACACAGACACACACACATAACACCAACGGTTTTTTGAATATAGCAAGTTGATTTTTGTGTAAGGGTGTTCTCTTGCGCTCTTTCTTTCTTTTTTTCCCCGTCAAAGTTGATTTCGTTATCTTTTTTTTTATTTGTGTGGTTGTTCCCCTTTCGTCCTCTTCTCGTGCTCCAGAAGGGTGTTCAGATTCTTTCTTCTTTTCCCCTTGGCACTGTACGTTGCTGCTCCTGTATTGTGAGCGCTTTCAGTTTCGCTGTTTTTTTTTTTGTTGTGTGTGGGCGTATTTCTGACCTTGTTATGAAGATGCGTCTGAGGGCGTTGTTTCCTTCTCTTCAGATATTCTTCCCGGTAAAGGAGGGGGGGGGAGAGGGAGGGCGAGCGAAAAACGCAGGCGCAGACACACCGTTGATTGTTTTGTGCGGCCTTCCTTTTTTTTTTTTTGTTTTGTTGTTGTACTGTTGTGCGGCCACCGCAGTAATATACCCGTGCGTGTTGGTTCCTGTGTTTGCGTTAGCGTATGTGTGCGCGTACAGGTGTGTCGGTGCGTGTGCTACGAGTGGATCAGAAGGGTAGGGAAGGGAAGGGAAGAAATAGTGGGACAGGAGATGACGGCGAAGAATGCGCTTGGATAGAAAGAAAGAGAGAACAATAACAAGGAGGAGGAAGACAGAGACGGCGGAACTCAGTAACCACAAGCAGAGAGGAGAGAGGAGAGAGACGCAAGCCCGTGAAAGCGTTTTTCCTTTTTTTTTGTTTTGATTCCGTGTAAGGTAGATGATCGCTCAAACTGTGTCTTGTGTTTTGGGAGGGAAGGCTGCTTCGCTTTCGCTCTTTGGGGAGGTTTTTCATGTGATGTTGTCGTTGAGCATGTTTTTGTTGTTGTTGTTGTGGTGGTGTGTGTGTGTGTGTGTGTCGTGGCCGAAGGGAGGGTGAGAGGGCAGGCGAGAAGGTTGATCAATAAGAGCGCATGCGGATTGGAGACAGCTGAACAGCGGATGGGGACGATGGTAGCGAGGCATTTACGGGCGGAGGGCAAAGGAGGTGGAAAGAGGAGAAGTTCCTCGTCCTTGCCGCCATTAGGGAGGGCTGGTGGAGCGGGGCATTCTTTCTTGGTGCGGTGCGCATGTGCGTGCGCACCTATGGCGGCGCGCGACATGCTTATTTTTCACTGCCCCTCTTCCACCGCCGCCAGTACCCTCCCTCCACACCTCATCGCATGACGTGCTCCGCTCTGGCGGACCTTCGCGAGAGTTTTTTTTTTTGTTTCTTCGGGTAGCCCATTCTTTTTTCCGCTGTCGTTGTTGTCCTTGGCCCGTTTTCGTTGGCACGTGAAAGGAAGGCGAAGAGAACCGACGAGCGAAGCAGAAGAACAGCAACTCGATGCCCTTCTTCTGTCCACATTCCCTCCGCTTCTGGTGCGCGCCTTACTTAGCTTTCTTTTCCTTTTTCGTTGTTTTCCTTCGTCTTTCCCTTCCTGATCGGATCTCTTCGTTTTCTTACCCAAACAACGGAGCACACAACATACAAAACAGCAGCGACGGCACTACAACGAAAAAAAAAAAAGCACATGTAAGCCTGCTTGTGCAGGCTTCTTTTTTTTTTTTTTAAGAGACACCACAGTTCAGTGCACTTTTTTTTTGCTTCCGTTTTCTATTTTTTTTTTGTTCGTATACATGCCTGCGTGGTGGCCAGCTCCTGTGATGGGTGTTTCGGTTTCTTGTTGGAAGGAATCGAAGCGAAGACGACTGGGAAAAAATACAGATTCACACACACACACACACAGACACACACAGAGGTCTACGCAGCGCCACCAATTCCATCGTACGTGTGTGCTCGTGTGCTTACGCTTCCGCCGCCTTCTCACACGTGAGAGCTTCTCTTGCAGCTACCTTGAAGGGCTTCGAAAAAAAAAAAACAACATCTCTCCGTTTCTTTTTTTTTTTCGTTCTGTAAATCTTGTCGTTTCCATCGATATGTGCTTGTCTGCCGACGGTGCACCACTACCACCTAGAACGACCCCCCTCCTCCCATCTCTCCCCCTCTCTCTGTACGAGTGCACCAAAACAGACGCCTCCTTTTTTTTTTAAATTATTTTGCACATTTTCTTCTTGTTCGTTGCTGTCGAGAGAGGCGTGACGGGCCCATCCTCGACCAGTGCAAGACGCCATACGCCGTTCGAAGAGTCTGAAGACAGAGAAAGAGGGCAGCAGACGAGCATCAAGCGCGAAACGACGCCTGCCCCGGCCACGTCGGGCACGAAAGCACGGAAACAGACACGCGAAAGAAAAAGCAGAAAAGAGCACCACGGTGTGCGCACCAAGAGGAGTGCATCGGTGCCCCTGTCTGTAACGTGTGCGTCTTCCACTTCGTCCCGCGCAACTGCTGCACCGCCTCTGACCCTGAACGCTTCCGTTTCACAGCCGACTAGGTTCGCAGAGCAACGCGACGCTGCCTCCCACTTCAACGGAAGAAAACAAAAGCAAAGAAGCGCACGCGATGTGCACAACATCGAGAAAGGAGCAAAAAAGCGAGGGGAGCGAGCTCGATGCGGAGGAGGCGCGGCAGCAAGTGACCACCTCGATGGAGACAAATGGGGGAGGGGGTTGGGGTTGGGAATGAGAAGCAAAACAACACACACACGCACACACAGAAAACAGAGATGAAGGACATGAACACATGAACAAGAGGGGGGGGGGAGGGAGAGGGAGAGGGAGAGACAGATTCGTTTCACATTGAGGGAGATGTGGGCACACATACCACAAAAAAGAAAATGCAAGAGCATCTCACAACGAAAAAAAAAAGCAGAAACCAAAAAGCTCACACCCAGACTCACAGTCACACCAGCATTACGCAGCAAGACAGCATTACGTTAGAGACCATCCCACCTTCCCTCTACGCGCGCATACACACACACACACACACACACTGACCGTAAAAAAAAATACAGGGAAGAAACAGATACGGCGCTCCACGTTCCTGCAATAACGTCAGAGTCGACCTCCCCCCTTGCTTTGCCTTTTCCCGTTTCTCTACGAACACACACACACACGCAACTCCGCAACACACTTCCACAAGAGAAAAGAGAAAGGGAAGAGAGAGAAAAAATGGGAGAAAAGAAAGACGGCCAAGAAGAACCACTGCCCCTCAACGACATGCATCAAGAGGGCGTGGGTGTGCGTGTCTTTGCGTGCACTTGGGTGTTCATGAGGAGGAGGGAGGGGGTGGGCGGTGGGCGAGACGGAAACAACCAACAACAAAAACGGTGTCGGTGGTGGCGGTAGCGGTGAAGAACACCAAAACGATCGCACTCCGACAGCAACAAAAAAGGGTGTGGGTGGGGGAGGGGGGGGGGGACGAAAACAAGACGAGGGAGGAGCAAGGGAGGAGGGGGGTACAGGCAACTATAAACACGTACTCAAAACCAAAAGAAAAACACACACGTGGTGTGCCCCCCGCCCAATGAGAGATGCATCTCCTTTTTTTTTTTTACGTTGGTGTTGCACTCACCTTTACGTACACACGGACACACATGCGCACGGGGCAAAAAATATACCAACAACCAAAACAGCAACAGTGCCATGCGATGCCGGTATCCCCACGTCTCTCTCTCTCTCTCTCTCTCTGTGTGTGTGTGTGTCTCTGTCTCTCTGCGTAGTTGCAAAATTGTGTCTCTCTCTTTTCGTACTACGCAGCGCCCATAACGTGTAAACACACACACGCACACACACGCACACACACGTAACTCAGCGCGGCACCATGAGAGTAGACAAGATGAGGTGGAGATACAAAGGAGGAGAGAGAGGGGTGGAAGGAGGGAGGGGAGAGGGGGAGGCCCGTGGGATGGCGTAGGGGTGCCATGAGGGAGATGCGGAGGTAAGAGGGAAGAACGTCAGAGAGAGAGAGAAAACGGAAGAGCATCGTTGGGGGCAGAGGAAAGAGACCGAGCCAAACGCAAAGAAAAAAAGGGGAAGGTGGCTCAGACAAACCATAGAGAGGAAAGAGCACCGGGGAGGGGGGGGGCGGGCGGACACTCGCGGAGGTTGCTCAACGAGTACGAACATGCGAGGCTGCTGGGAGAGGAGGAGGGCAAGGAAAGGGGACAGCCGGCCGGTACAGCGAAAGAGGACGTGCGAGAGAGAGAGAGAAGTGCCTTTTCTCTGCATGCAAGCGTAGAAAGGAAGCGGAAAAAACAACAACAAAAAAACGTGTCGGTTTCTGCTTGCAGATGGGAGGTGTACACATACATGTGTGTGCGTTGTTTTCCCTTGCACCTGCTGTCCCTCTCTCTCACCTTCCCTGTCCAGCTGTCCCTTCCGAATGGCTCCTGCCCTCTCGCTCTCTCCGCATAACTGCAAGACAATCCTAACACCAGGAAGGACAAGGGAAAGAAGTCCATCACTCGATCGCGTAGCGTGCCTTTCAAACCTTTTGTTGTTGTTTTCGCATCCGCTGCACGACTTCGACGCTAAAGAGGGATGAGAAGAGAGCAAGACGCACGAACCAACAACACACACGCACACACAAGAAAGCAGAAACACATGTGCACACGAGGTGCACCACAGGCAGAGGGAGAAGAGAGAAACAATGAAAAGAACTATGTTAGTTGTGCGTGGAGGAGCAAAAAAAAAAAAAAGAAAGTGAGTTTGTAGGTGGTAAACAAGACGAGCGAATAGTGATAGAGCGAGAGAAGAGGCACATCACGAAGAGAGGGAGTTAATATACTCATGCAACAGGTACAGAACCGCGTGGAAGTACGCGCATCACGAAGTCAACCAATGAAGCTGGGTGTGTGTCTCTGTGCGTAGTGTTGGGGGGTGGTGGGGAGGGGGTAGGGAGAGAGGCCGACCAAAGCAGTGCACGATCGCACATTTCTTGTAACACGCCGAGATTCTTTTCGTACGCCTTGTGAGGAGCGCGAGTCGGGGTTTCAATGTCTGCTTAAGTTCGCGATGCTTGCATAAACTCCAGGTGAGGGACACTTCAACAAAGACACACAGAGATGCATTCATGTACAGTGATATATCAAGCGCGGCGGTGAGTCAAGCTGCCGTAACGGTGCAGCGATCCCTCTCTTTTTTTTTTGTTTTCTTCACGCTTTTGTCTTTTTTTGTGTGTGCGTGTAGTCAAGTTGAAAATCGCCTTCAAGGAGGGAGAGAAGGGTCTGTATGGTGAGGAGAAAAAGAGCGACGCACGTGTGCTGTGGTGATGGGAGGAGAAGGTACTTGGGATACGTATTCGGTCTCGCTCATGTACGAGCACACACCACACGCACACACACGCGCATGGGCGAGCATCAACGAAAATAAAACATAGAAGAGGCGGCGGTGACGATCTGCGACGGCACCTGTGCCCGACTGCTTTGGCTGGTTAGAGGTCTTCCGCGTAGGTCGTAACCCTGTCGAGATCTCCAGCGCAACCACACACCCTTTCCCATCCACGCACGCTTAAGCGAAAAAAAAAGCACAAACATCGCACAGAACTTGTTCCGAAAGAGAGAGAGGCACGAAAGACAAGCGAAGTGGTGGCGAGGTGAGAAAGAGTAAGGGGGAGCGGAGGGAAGGGAAGAGCATCGAGGGTGAGGGGGGGGGGGGCGGGAAGACTCCAATACACGCACACGCACACACACACACACAGGCAGACACAAATACACCCCAAAAACAGCAAAACAGAGGCACACCGCGAGCAACAAAGAAAACGAAAAGAAAAAAGCGAACAGTACGAGAAGGAGAGAACGACACACAGAGAGAGCGCGCGAGAGAGGTGAAAGAGGAGAAGGAAGAGTGGGAGAGAGAGGGTGGTGGTGGTGGTGGCGGCGGCGGCGGAGAGGAAGAGGGAAGAAGGGAGGAGGAGGAAGAATGAAAGAGGAAACACTATCGAGGAAATGGAGGCGGGGGGGGGGGTGAGGGGAGTAGGGAGATGAAGACCCCAAAGGGCGCAGACACGAGACGCGTGAACCACGTCCTATCCGTTAAACACACATGTACATACATACAGGCGAGGGAAGGAAAGGGAAAAACGGAAGGAAGGGAAGGAAGGGAAGGGGGGGGGGGGGGGGGGGGTGGGGAATCGGCGGAACAGCGAAGACGGAGATTCTGATGGACATCGGAAAGAAAACGAAAACAACACAGATCGGGCGAGCGACAGAAAAACACCCACGCACACCTATCACTTTCCGTCCCATTCGCACACAGGGCAAGACGAGAGGGAAAGAGAGGAGACACGAGCGCTTAATATGCGAAGATACGTGTACGTGTTTGTCAACGAACAAGAAAACAACAACAAAAACATCCGCTCAACGTGAAGACACGCACGCCACGCGCACGCGCACGTACACACAACATCCTTTTTTTTTTTTGCTCGTTTCACATGTCCTCCCACGCGCCCATTCTACCACGTGCAGGTCAGCCGATAGATGCAGGCAACCACGGCTCACCTGGCCCTGTTGCACCACGGCTCCATCCCCGGCCCTCTAGAGCGAACCGTCCTGCCGTCGAATCGGGGCCGTGCGTCGCACGGGCTCGCCCTCTCCTCCCTCGGCCCCTCGCCAGGTACGTGCTGCGCGACCGGCGCCAGGCGGCCTTGCGTGGACTGCATGCCTTGACCTGTGCGGGGCGCGTCCAGGGCCCTGCTCGAGGGCGGTGGCGGTGCCGTCTGCCGTGCGGGTAGTAGGGGATGGGTCTAGGCGCATGCACGATGAGCTCCGGGAGGAGGTTGGCCAGCCTCAGGCCAGGGCCCTCGCTGAGGCCCTGCACCCGGCCGGTACGCCGTGCCTCTTCCTGAGCCGCTTCAAGCCGCGGCATTGCATAATGAGGTGTGGAGACTCGCCACACATGTGAGCCTGGAGAGGACTCGCTGGCGCAACTCGCGGTGCTCGCGCGATGCCTCCGGCATCTGCGCCTCATCAGCCCACCCCGTCACATGGAGAGGATGCCGCATGTGCCGCGACAGACGGGACGCTGCCATGAGCCTGTGGCGGCAGGGAGACTCCGCCTTCTCCCGAATTCGCACACCTTTCACAGCAGTGGGTGTGTTGAGCGGAATGGGCCCGCGGAGAGGCATGTGCCTGGGCACAAGGGGCTCACAGCCTGCCATTCTGAAGGGGGCGCAGGGGGCAGCCACAGACACCGAGCGGAGGAGGCTCACGCAGCGCAAGGAGCACATGTGCACTCACATCATTGCATGCAAGGCCACGGCGTGAAATGAGGTGTGCTCTGGGCCTCGAGAGATCCGCGAATCTCGCGTAGCGTCTTCGGCGCAGCGCCAGAGCGGACGCTCTCATGGCAGAAGCAGGCGGGGGCGGGGGTACCACGATGCTAGCGGAGGAGCAGCCAGCGCAGCATCCGCACACCATGCGACCCGTATGGAGCTGGGCGAGGGTGGACTCCTGTCGCTCGGTGAGCTCGGAATCCTTGCTCATTGGTGTGGGACGGTGGCCGCCGAGTACCTCTCGTCGTGGCGCGCCGCATCCTGCACCGCGATTTCGGGGGGATGCCCGCCTGGCGGCTGAGAAGTGGTGGCCAGATGCGCACGAGGAAGGGGACAAAACAAGCAAAGCCCTCTGAATCCATCGTCTCGCACCCCGTAGAGCAGGTGCACAGACAGAGAGAGAAAGAGAGTAGTGGATGTGGTACCAGCAATAATAGGTAATTGGAGAAAAACACGCGGGAGACACACGGGAAGGGGGTGGGAGAGACTTAACTACCACGGTGCAGCCGTGCGAAGAGAAAGAAGTTCTTTGCTTTCGAGTTATCAAGAAACAAACACAGAGAAAAGAGCTCAGCGAGCCAGTTACGCAGCCACACACACACACACACACGCACAGACACACACACCACCGAGAGGGTAAGAGCAACAAGAAAGTCACATATCCTGACAAAGAAGGCAAAGCCGACAGGACGGAGACCAGCTGACAGGCCACTGAGGGCGTGTGTTTCTTCGTGTTTGTCTCGGTGCACATGACACGAAAAGATCGGCGGGGTGAAGGGGAGGTGTGTGTGTGTGTGTCTGTGTCTGTGCATGTGTGTGTAGCGGGTGGGAAGAAGACTCGAGATCACTTCCCTTTTTCAGGCGAGCATACATGTATACACGCTGATAGGGACCGAGCGTGCCACAGTCCACATCCAAACGGAGAAGTCAAGCGCACACGCACGCGTGCGTGCGCAATAAATCGCGATCCGCAGACATGGGGAAAAGCTCTCGATACGGAGACCAGAGGAGGAAGGAAAGGGAAAACGAGAGGCTGATGTTTGCGCGCTAGTGGGGAGAAGAACATTGAAGCACACGTGACAATGAACGACAACGACAACAAACACCCCCCCTTCCGAAAAAAAAAGCGAGGCGACGGTTCAGCTCACAGAGAAAACAAAACAAGCATGCGAAAAAAAAAACCAAAGACGTGTCGGTGGATTATAACGGCAGAGAAAGCGCGGAAAGCACTGGAAGATGCGTCACGGCGGAAGAGGATTGCCGTCTAGAGCAAAAACAAGAAAAAGGAAGAATTTAGGAGAGGCACTGTTCGGCAGCGAAAGAGGTGGTGTATGTGTGTATGTGTGTGAGGCGAGTAGAGAAAACACTCGTCGAATTGGCTGGAAGGGGTGGTCAAGTTGGGTGGGGAGGGAAAGGGGGGGGGGCGAAAGGGAGAGTGGAGTTAAAAGGAGGTCTTTAGTTTGTATGTGTATGTGTATGTATGTGTGTGTGTGTGATGGGTGAATGTTCGGGGGAGCGCATTGTATAAGGAGGGGGTATGCTGGTATGCAACACGAGGCACCAGCGAAAAAAAAAAACAAAGAAAGGCAAACAAAAAAAGGACAGCGCAGAAAGGGTGCACTTGCGTTAATCCCCTCCCCTCCCCTCCCCTCATACACATACGCCATGTAACAGTGCGTCGTGTCGACCGCGGGAGAAGAGGAAGAAGGGGAGCGCAGTGGTACGTACCAGAGAACGAGAGCGAGAGAGAGAGAGAGACATCTCAGCACACCGGAAGAAGACACATGCTCGAAGAGCAGCTTCATAGCATTGTGCGCATGTGAGGAACGTCTTCGGAAACCAAGGAGAGAATATGCAGAGGCTTTTTCGGGTACGACGGAGAAGAAAAAAAACGAGAACCTCCGTGATGTCTGTCCCCTTCCCACTTTCCCTCTCTTTCACACACACACACATACACACACACGTGCGCTGACGAAAACAAACAAAAATACGCTGACACGCCTCACCTTTTTCGTTTCCATCCTTTACTCGTGGCAAGTCATCGCGCTCTCTTCATTTTTTTTTTCACCGTCGTCTTGTGCTGTCCGTGTGCGCCTACTGTTGTTTTGGCACCGCTGTGAATGGCTCCACTGGCATCATTCGAAGACCTTTTATCATCACATGCTCTCCTGCTTGGCTGCGGTTGTTTCAGTGTTTTTAGCGCCGCCTATCCATGTAAACGCAGGCACTGACGCCTGTGGGTGGTTATCTATGCGGGGGCAGACAGACACGCACGAGGAGGCGACGCAAACGAGTAGAGACGAAAAAAAAAAAGGGACTTGACGATCTCACAAACGCCTTCTTGTTTGCCTCGTCGCGCTCCCCTTTCTCTCGGTCTCGGTCTCTCATGTCACCAGGTTGATTGACACGCGAGCAGCAACTCACGCACGATCTATCACCTCGGTTTCTCGTCCACGCGCAGTCACACATGGGCAACACTTCCGAGGTTAGAGGATGCAGTGCGGGAGAGTGAGAGCCGGCGAGTCCACATAGATACACGCACACGGGTGCGGACGGATTGGCAGGCGGAGAGCGACGCTATCGGTTACGGGAATGGGATACAAAGGAGAAGGGCAGATGTGCACAGCGAGGGCCTCCGATCCGCTGAGGGTAAAGGGAGCAACAGCAGCTCCCATCACCGCACACACTCACACAAGAAAAGAAAGCGCAGTGGGCGTTGCCTGCCCTCATGGTGCATTCGAAGCCCCCCCCCCCCCCCCCCGCATGTGACAGGGCAGATGCCTCTGTGTGTTCGTGTGTCTCAGTGTGATAGAAACACGAACACACAGAGCGGTGCATAGAAGGGGTAGTGTGTGGGTGGTGGAGGTGGTGGTGGTGGTGGTGGCGGCGCGGGAGAAGAGATACCCTGCGGCAGGTGTACCCCTTCTCACCCGCCCACCTGCTAGCGCACACAGGAGAAGGAGTACTCCTCCCCGCCAAAAAAGGGGTGGGGAGGAGAACCAATCGAGCAACAAAAAGGGAATCGCCTTTCGGCAGACAACGACACCAACTGCCTCCTCTCTCCTCCACCCTCAACATCCCGCACACACACACACACACACACACGCACACACACACACACACACAGATGAAGAGATATGAATAGAGGAAAAACGCGAAGGGCTGCCGGAGGGACAGGCAGAGAAACGACCGCGGTGAACAATACACGAGAAGCAAGTAAACACACACACAGTAAGGGGAAAAAAGAGGTGAGAGAAGGGAGGCGAACGGTGAGGGGAAGAGAATCACAAGAAAACCACAGCCCCCCTTTCTCTCACTCAAGCAGCACACAGCCACACACACACACGAAAAAAAAAAGATGAAGCCAAAAAGTCAGGTGGGGGCGGAGGAGAGGCAACACACACACAGATAGAGGCAGCCAGTCAACAACAACGCAAAATAAAATAAAACAACATGTGGACACTTGAGGACGCGCGTGCCGAGATGATGAGAGAAAGGAGAAAGGAAATAGAGGTGGCTGCTGAAGTGAGTGGAGGGAGAGCACAGAAACAACATGTACGGAAGCAAGCGATTGAACGCACCAAGGAAAACAGAAAGAAAGTCGAGCGCGAAGTCCAAATAAAAACGAAAAATGGAGGAGGAAGAGGAAAAGAGGGAAAGGTCGGGGGGGGGGCATTGATGGGCTCACTCATCAAGTAAAAGAACGAAACAACCAAAAGAAGGTGCGCCCAGAGAACGCGCGCACGTGTGTGAAAGGGGGAGGAGAGAAGCGAAGGGAGAGAGGGGCGAGGGAGTTGGAGAGCGGCCAGCAAGACACATAAAAATGAACACACACACACACACACACACAGGCAGAGTCTCTAAAAGAAGAGCAACGAAATAGACAGCAGAAGAAGCTGAACAATGTTGTTGTTGCCGTCTTTCTTTCTATATACATCGCCGCACAAAGGAAACAAAGAATGCCAGGCGGTTGCAGGAAGCCGACGGCAGGGAAGCGAGTCGTTGGGTGGGTGCCCCCTTCCTCCCTCGCCTTCTTTTCCCTACGTACACATACACTTGCCAAGACTCCAGCAGATGCTCTTGCTGCAGCTGAGAATACATCCTTTTTTTTTTCGTGTGCGTAGAAGCTAACGGAGGAGAGGGCGTAGCACCACCTCACGGCTGTTTACCGTTTGCGGCTGTGCTGCCATGAGCCGCTGTGCGCGTGTACGAGAAGCACGCCACTTTTCCAACGTCCTAGTGCCTCTGTGGGTGAGGTTCGCTTCTCACTGCGGCATAGAAGCGGGTCCGGGCACAGACGTGCTGAAGTAGCCGACGGGGACGTAGGTTTTGGGTGTGGCCAAACACGCAGCGGGGTCGCTCACAAGTTGTGCCGGTGCTAGGTGCATCGTCGCAAACATCGATGACGTCGAGTGCCGCGGGGCCATCTGATAGGGCGCGGTGGCTATTTGGGCGCCGCCGTGCCCGGTGGCAAAGGTGGCCATCATATTCGGGTACGGCACGGAAGCGGCGCCGTCGAGGTTGTGAGCTGGATGGGGGTATGCGGAGGAGACACCGCCGAGGACGGACGCTCCCGCTTGCGGCGTGCCTTTGCTGCCATACGACTGCTGCGAGGAGGACAGCGACGACGCGTCGCCCTTCCCACTTGCCATCCTCATCGCCGAAAACGGCGGCGGTGGTGGCGGCTGGGCTGCGTGCGGCGCGTTCGCGCTGCTCGTCTGGGTGGTGTCTGCCTGGAAGAAGCTCACACTTGGAATAGCCGAGCTCGGGGTCGGCGCGAACGTGACGGGCATCAGCGTCTGCACACCGTTACTGGATATCTGCACAACATATGAGGTCGAGACCGCCGTCGGCGGCTGGCCCGGCGACGTCACCATGGACTGCGACGGCTGCGGCGACTGGATGAAGGAGTGCACTGACCAAGGCGCGGACGGCACGGAGAAGGGAAGCCCCGTCGGTGGCGAGGTTACAAGCATCGGCGACGCGCAACCCGTTTGCTGCGGCTCCGACGACGGCGGCACCGTCTGCGACAGAAGATGCAGCGAGTTGCTCGGCGATGCCATCGACGGAGGCTGCAGCTGCGGTTGCTGCAGCGTGTCGGTGAAATAGATAGGCATCGGCGCATGCATGCCGGCAATCGGAGCCGCCTGGCTCTTAAAGGCAGCAGGCGCCATGAAACTTCTTGTCATTGTCACCCGCGTCGCGCCGTCGCCGCTGAGGGAAGATGGAGCGTGTGGAGGCGGGTGCAGGAAGGTGCTGTTGGCGGTGCCACTCATGCAGAGCGGAGCGCTGCTGCTGCTGCTACCACCGCCCAATGTTGCGGCGCTGGTGGAGAAGTTTGAGGTGGACGGGATCCTCCCAGACGTGCTGAGGCCCGTCAGTGGGCTGTTCGGGGACTTCTTGCCGCGTGCCTGCATGCAGCTGCGATTGTTCGCGGGCGAAACATTTCCTGACGGCGACATCATCATCAATCGCAGATCCGACGTGGCTCTGCTGCGAGAGCCCGTCGATGCATTGCCGCCGTCTGCGGCGCTTGGTGTGGAGCTGGGAGCGGACGCCCTCTTGACGTTGCCGCGCTCCTTCGCCTTCTCCGGCTTCGCCGTCTTGACTGTCGTAAGCAGCGGTCCGCAGAGCGGGGACAGAAAGATGCGGTAAAGCTTCATGTCGTGACTGTACTCCTGCACGCCAGACCACGAGGTTGCGTCGTCCGTCGGGGTGCTGCGCGCGCGCACGATCTCGCTGTGGAGGTGCCCGAGGTGCTGCTCAAAGCACGTCGTGATGGCCGAGTCCCCGAGCAGCGTCTTAGCCCGTGGGTCCGTGGCGAGCCAGTGCTGCACGCGCCGCTCGCGGGACTGGGTATGCTCGCACAGCGTGTACTGCGTCCACGACTCACGGACCGTGGAAGTCTGCGTCTGTGTTGTCGCCCACAGCCAGGTAAGCGCTAGCGCGCGGCCGTGGAATAGGAAGACGATGCCGCGCTCCCCCTTCTCGCGGTCGTACGTGCACAGCCGCAGGTCGCCTGGGCGGACGAACTGGCTGTTCTCGATGCTGTGCGTGAGGGAGGTGAAGTCGTAGATGAACTTGAGCGCAGGGTAGTTGTTGAAAGGGGATGACACTGCCAGCGGCAGTTTTGTGATGCGCTCGTAGAAGAGCGCCCGCGCAACCGAAACGGGGTCGTGCATGGACGAGCAGCCGTCAGTACCGCCAACGAGGGGGCTGGGGGGCAGCTCGCACAGCAGGTTTCGCGCCTCCTCGCCAAGGCCCGCCAACAGCTCCGCAACAGGGCGTCGCTGCAGCTGCTGGAGGACGATCTCGGTGAAGCTGTCCAGGTAGTATTTCGTCGATAGCGCGAGCACGCGCTCGAGCGTGCGGTCGCCGGCGGCCTTGAGGATAGCTTTACGGATCTGCAGCGTTGGTGTGAAGGCGTCGCGGTCATCGTCGTGGCTGCGCATGTCGAAGCTTCCGATGACGTTCACGCGGTGGCCCTGGAACGTGAAACAGTCGTGCTCCTCGCGGTTGCTGACGTAGATGAACAACACCGCGCACGGCACGGGCTGCACGGCACGCTTGAAGCGCATATACTCCTCGGACTTGAACTGCGACGGACACGGCGACCGCTCATGGTGGCTGTGAGTGTCACTGTCACTGGGGCTGCAGGACTCGTCCACGCGGCGGTGGTGCGCCTGGAGGAAGCCCTTGATCCTGAGGAACCAGTCGGTTGCACAGTCCTCGGCGCTCGGCATCTTCGACGTCTTCTCATCCTGCGGCGGTGCCGTCGGCGTCGCCGGGGGCAGCAGCATGTGCGACGCGGTGGCGTTGAGAGATAAAGTGGCAGACACGGCTGACGCCGAGTGGGCGGGGCTGTTGCCGGCCTCGTCCGACGAGGAGGCGCGCAGGGACAGGGACGTAGAGCGCAGCCAACTCGTCGTCTCACGCGGCGGGTACGGGTTCTGCGGACTTGTAGCGTGACCACTGTTGACTCTGTTGTGAGGCGGCAACGATGGGGTGCCAATGGCGCCGAGGAAGAACGGCTCCACGGAAGTGGGCGGCTGGCTGCTCTTGTCGCTCTCCTCCGCCTCCTTCTCGAGCGTTTGGTCGTACACGTCTACCTCCCCGTCGCACTGCATGAGGTGCTGGAGGTGCGCCATGCTGATCGTTGGCGTCTGCAGTGCACCGGCGTCGAGCATTTCCTCGTTCGTGTCAAACAAAGAGCGCTCGACCGTGTCGAGAAACGCTTCAAGGTCTGCCTCCGTATAGTTGGCAGGAGGCACCTCTGCCATGCTGTAGCCGCGAGGGCGTGTATGGCTGTAGCGCACGTTGGGGTCATTGCGAACGCGAATGAGCTGCTGCCGCAGTTGCGGGTTTTGGTCGTTGAAGTAGGCGCGAGTGATTGGGATGAGGCCGATTTCGTGGTTGCCGTAACGCAGCGACCGAATGGTCGGCTTCGCCTCACGTGACGGGGTGGCGCCCATCTTGTGCTGGTGGGGTTGATCCTTCGGACCCACAGGCACACGGGAAAATACAGTAATAACGATGGAAGGGAGGAGGAGAAGGCCCAACGGTGGTTGCGATAAAATACGTGCGCAAGAAGCGACTCAAGAGACAGACCCGCTTCGCCCTACTCTTGCTGCTCAATTTTCGGAGCACCGGAAAGAAAAGGGGAGAATGGCCGAAAAGAATATATATAAATATACGACGAGAATCCACCGATCTAAAAATAAAATAAAAAAGGGAGAGAAGCAGGTGACCGCAGAAGAGGTGGCGGGCTCACTCGCGAAAAGGGGATCGAGCCGAAACAACAACAACGACAACAACCAAGTCCTTTCTTACGAAGGGGAATACACACTAGAGAGAGATGGGGGGGGGGAAACGACACGCTTGTCAGCGGTCGCCCAATAAACACGTGCAGCCTTGAGAGGGAGAAACAAGCGAGTGGCGCTGATGCTTCCAAGAAGCTTACACAACCACGCAGACACACACACACACACACAACCACGCAGACACACAGACACACGAAAACAACAACAACGCGCGGTACGCGAGAGCAAGGGGGGGGGTGGGGGAGAAGGGAGGAAGAGAGAGAAGAAGGATGGAAGTGAGACAGAAAACTCAGAGGTGAAGAACGAAGAGAAAGAAACCCCCTAAAAAACCGACGAAAAGTAGGGAAGCGAGAGAGCCGCAGAAACAGAAGGCGTGTGCTGCTGCTGCTGCGGCGGCGGCGGCGGCGGAAGAGACGAGCGTGCGAAGATGATTAGGGTTGCTGAGAAAAAAGAGCACACACGCACACATACATACATACACACGCTCACGGAGGAAGGAAAACACAAATTAAGAAAAAAAGAGAACGTGAGAGCGTGGACGATATGTAAGAAAGGGAACACCTTCGGTGGTGGTGGTGACGGGGAGAAAAAAACGAGCGCACGTAAATTAATTAGTAGACGCGAACGCAAACGGGAGAAAACGCGAAAAATAACGAGCACGGGTGAGTGAGCGAGTGAGCGAGCGCGCGTGCGGGGGTGCGCAGCGGCCTGGAGTGACCCGCCGTTTTTTGGGATTTGACTTTGTTCTTTGCGTTTCGCACGGCTTGCTACTTTGGGTTTGGTGGGTTGGTGGGGGAAAAACAACGACGAAAGAAAGAAAGCGAGGGAAGGAGGGGCGGGGCGGAGAGGGGCAATGTAGAGCACGATGAAGACACGCAGAAGCCGACAAGGCCTTGCAATGGAAGAGAGTGAAAAGCAGGAGGGAACAGCACGCCGGGCCTCCTTTACGAAACAAAACAAACAACAGGAGAGAGAAAGAGAAATGAGCACACGGTGGGCGTAAAACGAGAGAAACGGTGCTGCGACAGGCAGCCTAGGAATGGAGGGCGCGATTTGGAGGAGGTGAGAAAAGTTACGAGAAGAGAAGGCGTAAAGGGTGGTGGTAAGAAGAAGCGAGGAAAGAGAGATAGGGAGACCTGGTCACTGTGAAGCACACGGACCCAAAGAATACGCACCGACAGACCTAAACACACTCGGTCGCCCACGAAAAAAAAGAAGTGTGTGGGGGGAAGGAAGGGGTAGAATGAGAGAGAAAGAGAGAGCACGCACGCACACACACACACACACAGTCACAAAGACGGGACGGGCGGGCACTCAAAATGAATAGCTCAAGAGCGAGCGAGAGATGGTGAGTGGAAAGAGGAGAGCTGGTGGCGACAACGAAACCAACAGCTGAAGTACGAGCAGAGCGAAGAAGGCAGCAAAGGCGGGAGAAAAGAAAAACGAACGCTTCGCAAGAGAGAGTGTGACGGGGTATGTGTGTGTGAGAGAGAGAGAAGTGCGTCGGGCAGCAAGGAAGAAACCAGAAAAAACAAAACAAAACAAAATGAAGCGAGGTAGGGGGACAAGCCAACCACAACACGAAGCAGAAACAGCGCTTACGCCAAGCGGAAGCGCACTCACAGAGGCGAGAGGGGAATTCAGGGGAGGGATGGGGGTGTGGGGGCGAAACAGCAAATCAGACAAGCCAGAGGAACAACACCAACAACGAAAAGGGGGTTTGAACAAAACCGAGAGAGAGAGAGAGGGAGGGAGGGAGAGAGAGAGGGAGGGAGGGAGAGAGAGAGGGAGGGAGGGAGAGAGAGAGAGGGAGGGAGGGAGAGAGAGAGGGAGGGAGAGAGAGAGGGGGAGGACGAGTCGATAGAACACACGAAAAGGAAAGAAGGCAAACAGCGAACGAAAAGAAATGCGAAACCACAAGAAAACAACCGATGCGAGGACAAGAGAGGGAGAGAGACGTGCCGTGCGTCTCTGTGTTCGTGGGTAGTCGCAGAAGACGGATGATGAAGGAGGAAGAAGAGCGAGAGCACGTAGAGTTCAAAACCATAGAAAAAAAACAAACCACCACACACAGGCTGAGGTAGGCGAATGTGTGATAACGGAGAGGAAACACCTCTTTTCCGCTACCGTCTTTTTTTTTTTTTGGGGGGGGTTGCTGTTGTTGCGCACGTGACTTTGCGCTTCCTGCTCTCTGAGCACGACGAAGGACGTAGAGGCAGATACGCACACGCACAGAAATATGAATCCCGGTCAGAGGAAAAGGGGGAAAAAAGGAAGCGCGCGAGAGGAGAGTGCACGGCGATGAATATCGAGGGTGTGGCAGAGATGGAGAGAGGGAGGCTTGACTCTGGTGGGATGGGAGAGAGCGGAAGTGGACTTGCTGATGAGAGGAAGAGGCGTCTGTAAGTATGCGTGTGTGTTTGTGATGGGGCAGGTGAAGAGCACGCTCCCCCCCCAAAAAAAAAGACGCAGCCACACGCAAGACCAGATGAAGAAACGAAAAGCAGAGCGGGAAAAAAGGGGGAAAACTGTGCAGCCAACGAAACGATATATTAGGGAAGAAGGGAGACAGTGGCGAAGAGGGAGGGCGTAGAGAGAAGGCGAAGATGTCTTCTCCGGGCGAACGGGTTTGGGTGGGTGGAGCCGCTGCGTCGGGGAGGGGGCACAGCAGCAAAAAAAAAAAAAAGAAATACACGAAGGGCTAAAGGAGGCAAGCAAGCGAAAGAAAAAAAAAAGCCACAAGAATAACCGACCACACGGTGAACGAGCTGGTAGAACAATGCGCACGCAGATAGACAGCACACGTACAGCCAGAAGCGCAGACAGACACACGCGCGAGCAGCTACGCGCTACCAGCAAGTCCGTGAAGCACAAGCACAGACAAGCACCGAGATAGACTTGTAGATGGAGAGAGAAACAGCAAAAGCCAAAAAAAAAAACAGAAACAACAAAACAAAATACGAGACAGAGAGAGGAGAGAGTGTAGGGGTAGGGGTGGCGGCGGAGGCAGAAAAAAAAATTGGAAGAGGCAATGATGATGCCACACAAAGTGATGGGCAGATGAGGGAAAGGGAGGGCAAGTCCGAGCCAGAGCAAGAGGAAGCGAGAAAGAGGAGAACACCAAACAAGGAGGCGTGTAAAAACGGGAGAACAACTAAAAAAGAAAGGGGCGCGTGAGAGAGAGAGCGATTAAAAGAAACAAAATGCCGAAAACAGAAGAAAAAAACGTCCGGTCCGAAGAAGAGAAGACACACACACACACACACACACACACACACACACACACACACACACAAAGTACAATACAAAAAAAAGAAGAAGGCAGGGGGTCACACAGATGAGAGGGAGAGACCAACGAAAATAAAGGGAAGGACAGGGAGGGGAGGAGATGAGGAAGCAAAAAAAAAGAGAAAGAGGAAAAGCACAGGCATGCAACCGCCCACGAGGAGAGGCTGCTGAGCTGGACACCGGAAGGTGGGAGGAAGCAAAAAACGAGACACGCACACACACACACACACACAGACACACAGACACACGAAAACACAAAAGAAGTAAAACAAAAATCGAAGAGAAACACAGGAATAGCGGTGTTTCGTGAATTGATGAGCGCCAAGCGTTACCGAACGGTGGGGATGTTGGTGATGATTAGGGTGGGTGGGTGGGGATTGCGTGAGCGGAACGGTGAGGTAGGCGGCGTGCGTTGGAGACGGGCCCGCGTACTCGATCCGGTGCACGTGAGAGAGAGTTGAGGAAGCGAGTCGATCGATTTGCTTGACTGTAATACGAGTAGTCGAGGAAGGTAGACCTCCACGTGGAGGACGTACTACTCGTTCACACACACACACACACACACACCAAGAAAAAAAAGAGGACAACAGAGCGGCACTCTCTTAGAAGCACCTTTGCCGTATTTTGATTGGCGCTTGCACTGGCTTTATTTTTCTTTTTTTTCGTCTGAAGTGTTTCTGCGTATCGCTTCGTGTGTGTGCTCCGCGACGATACGAGAGAGAGAGAGAGAGAGAGAGAGAAAGAGCGCCTATTATGTGAATTAGCGCAGGTGTATATGTGTTTGTGTCGCGGTGGCCGACGAAGTTTTCAATATTTACATAGAGATAGATAGCGAGGAGCAGCAAGGACCCGAAAAAGAAGATATACGAGTGTGTACGGTGGAACGCACACACAGACACACAAGACAGACAAGGGGCGGAAAAAAGGAGCCGGGGGAGGGGCGAAGGACAGAGGAACACTTTTGATTTTTTTTGTTTCGGTTACTTGACGGTTACGCTTTTCCTTCGTTGCTGTTGTGGTTCGGTCCTTCTCTCCTTCTTCGCCGTGCTGGTGTCTTTCCCCCACGCCCTCTCGTATGTGGCGTTACTTGTGGAAGAAGAAGACAGGGAGAGCCACGAAAATACGCGAAAACAACAACAACAAAGGTGAAGGGAGATCACCCAAAGGTACAAGGCGCGTGAAGGCAAGGTGAGTGAGATACAGAGAGGGACAGACGCACACGCGCGAAACCAACAACACAACGCGCTTACACACCCGAAAAAAAAAGGAGGGGAGAGAAAAGACCGAACAATTAAAAGACTGCGAGCAGCGCGCACACACACACACACAGAGACACACAGACAGGGCAGTAATCAGGCACGAAGACGGATGGATAGCAGAAGAGCCCGTTCGCGTGTGCGGGTTTTGGGTGCGAACAGACGAGGAAACCCAAATCCCAATTTCCACCGAGCGAAACAGACAAGGATGTGGGCTGTACTACAGAGAAACAGAAACACCGTCACAGCCGCTCGAAGGGGGGAGGGAGGGCGGCACGTGACGAGAGCGAAGGAAAAGGGGAAAACCTTGACAAAGAAGAATGGCAAAACGGGGGGAAAAAACAACGAAAGATATTCGCAGCCGACGGCTGAGCTAGACCGCGAATAAAGAGACGGAACAGACAAGAGGGAGGAGACGAGAGAAACAGAGTAGAAAAAACAAACAACAAAAAAGAATAACTACACTGGCAGTATGGGTGTGCCTGTCTCTGTCTCTTCGCGCGAGAGACACACAGAAAGGGAGAGACACAGACTCAACAGTAACGGAAGCGCGCAGATGTGTGAGAAAGAGATCAGCAGCAGAAAGCCGAGAGCCGAGTCAAGAGACAGCTGCAGCAGTGGTAGTGGTGGTGGTGATGATAGGAAGAGCGCGACTGGAGAAAGAGGGAAGGAGAGAGAAGTAGCCGCAAGCGAAACGGGGAAAGCAAGCAAACAAAAAAAAAAGGAGCGAAGAAGAGCGGGGATGGAGGGTGGGTGGAGAAATACGAAAGGAAAGTGAAGTGCACACGTGCACGCACACGCGCGGAAGTGAGACAGAGAACAACGCCGGCGAGATGCAGGACGAGGGCACGGAGCAACAAAACACACAAAAAGAAAACACGAAAAAAAAAAGAAAGACGAAACCACAACCCGGCGCACGAGATGAATAACACAAAGGCAGGAGCGCGCGCGCACACACACACACACACACACGAGCCAAAGAAAATACCAGCACACCGTGTGCGTGTGCGCGTGCGTGCTTTTTGTTTGGCTGCTTGCGTTCTCTTCTTCTCGGGCGATGTGTGGAGAATAGAAAGGGAAAGGAGGAGAGCGTAGGAGGAGAGAGGCCAGGATGTCAGGGGCAATACGCACACTAAAGTTGCGAAACGTAGAGAGGAATGGGAGCGACCAGAAGGGGATGGAGGTGTCCGATGGATGGAGAGGAGCGAGTGTGAGGCACGAAACAACAAAGGAAGAGCGGTATAACGCGAAGGAGCTGTGTTGTCCTTCTTCTGATGGGCGTTTGCTTTTCGTTTTTTTTTTTGTCTTGGTATCGGCCGCTCCTTATCGTTTCCAGCCGTCAGGCTCCTCCTCTTGCGCTTTCGCCGTTGCGTCTTCGATTTGCGCGGAGCGGAAAGGGCGCTGCGGCAGAGATATCGCGCCTGCCTTTCAACTCGTAAGGATGCGCTATTCAGAGGGAGAGAGGCAGGAGAGGCGGGAAGAGGGGCGCTCCTTCGTTTTTATTCTCTGCGTTGTGTGTTTTTTGCCTGCGTGCTCCGCACGCCTGTGACTGTGTCAATCTCTCCTCTCTCCCCCCCGATCGCGCGCTGTCGACGGACAAGGCAACAGCAAAGAGCCCGAAGAAATGGGACACGGCCCAGAGACACGCAAGCACACACACACACACACACACACACAAACAACAGAGCAACAACACACACGGAAAACAAACAAACAACAAAAAAGAAGGCAGTGAGAGGGAGATATCCGACGTTTTCGATTACGTGTCGCCTCGTTTTTTTTTTTTTACTTTGCGTTCTCAGCCTGAAGGCTCTCGTCGTTTCCGTTCCTGCGCTTTTGTTTCTGTTCTTGTTTGTTGTTCGCTTGTTCGCACCGCTTACCGTCACGTGTGTGGCACTTTTATCCGAAGGAGGCGCCGTGGGAGAGTGGTGAAGGGACAGAGACAGAGAGAGAGATAGAGAGAAAGATGTAGCGCCGGTAGAATAAAAGGAGGTTGCTGCTGTGACGCGAGAGCGAGCAACAGGCGAGAGAGACGGGGAAAGCGTCCAGCAGGAGGAGGGAAGAAGAGGAGGAGGACGGGTGAGCACACAAAGACGCCACACAAGCTCACACAAAGAAGGTCGGCCTGTGGTTGCTTGCTGCTGTTCTTCTCTCGTTTTCCTTTCCTCGATGTGCTTGGCGCAAACACGAAATACAGCGTCGTTGCTTGCCGTTGTCTTGAGGGCAGATTCGCCGCGTCTTCCTTGAGCTTTTTTTCCTCAACACAGACAGACACACCACCTTTTCTTGTTTTTTTTCCGGTTGTCAATTCTGCGTGTATCGCAAAGTCGTGCGTGCCCGTTCTTTCGCTGCCTTGTGCGTGCCGCCTGGAGCGAGTCTCGACTTGAGAGGCAAACGGAGGGGTCGGTGGGGTGGGCGAGGAGGACAGCGACCTGTGTGGTGGCGTGGATGAGACTGTGCAAGGGGCAGCCACAGCAGAAAGGGAACGTGTGCGCGTGCGCGGCTGTGAAACGCTCACGTCGTTGTTGTGTTTGCCAAGCTCGCAGGCAGACCTTGGAGAGAGTTGCGCTTTCTGTTTCAAGAACTGTGCTTATATATGTCTGCACTTCAGAGTAGGAGCGGGAAAGATTGGAAGAGCCGATGTTATCGCGTGCGTGCGTGGATGCACGAATTTGAGCCGAGACAACCGAAAATGAAGAACACAACAAAAAACTACAACGCGAGATTCACAGATGATAGGACAGCAGTGCAAGGCAAGCGGACAGAAGTGAAGAGACCCCCCCCCCCCCACACCACCACCACAAGAAAAACGTGTGTGGTGTCGAGGGTGCGCAGGTGAGCCAGGGGAATGGCAAGGATGGTGGTGAAGGAGCGGCAGCAGAAAAACAAAACAAAACACACACGCACACCTGCACAGTTCGAGAGAAGCGCTTGGCGTCGCGCTTTGGTTCCTTCTTCTCTTGTTCACGTCAAACGTGTCGTCTTTCGCATGACGTCTCTCTCTCTCTGTGCGTGTGCGTGCGTGTGCCGGAGCGAAGGAAGGGGAGGGAGGGAGGCACGCCGTTCGATGTGTGTGTGGGTGTGTCGGTGGGGGGGGGGGCGGGGCAGCAGACGTATCGGCGGTGCACCGAGAGAGAGGCGAGCAGATGGGGCGAGTGAAGGATGTGGGAAGGAAGGAGCGAACAACAAAAAAAGAATCTAAGATGTGTACACACCCAGCACGCCCAGGGCTGAGTGAAAAGCCGGAGACAGTGGGACAGAGCACGACTGTCTCCTCTGCCTCCCGGCCGCCTCTCCCTGTCTCGCGCCGGAGAAACGACTGCGTTTTTTTTCTTTTTTTTTTCACGTCCGTTTGAAGTTCTGCTCACCCTCCCGTACATCATAAACAGAGAGGGGCGGGGAGAGGAGGTGAGCGAAGAAGGTGGATGCACAGACGCGTTGCCACCACGGTGAGCCCGCACCAGCATAGCGGCCCGGTGCTCCTTTTTTTTCTCTGCCTTTCCGTTTCAATACATTTTTTTTTGTTGTTAATTCAAGCATCACCACAGAGGCACGACACGGCTCAACATGTGAATAGCCACCGCCACAACCACGGAGACGCATACAAAAATTCCAAATCCAAAAAGAATAATAATAATAAAACAGCACATGCCAAAGACCAAAATTCAACGAAGGAAAGAGAACAAGGATGGCAGCGGGTGGGGTGGGGGCCCAACGAGTGACGTACGTGTGCCTCACATAGCACCGAGAGAGGGAAAGAAAGCGATGAGACACCGTAAAGGCGGCAGGGAATGAGAATATTACGAAACACACGCACACACACAAAAAAAAAAACAGTCAAGTGCGAAAGACAAAGAAGGGAGGTTTGCCTGAGCGAGAGGGAGACGAGGGGAGCAAGATGAGTGCTCACGGAAACGCGATAATTCTCTGCAGAACCCCTCGTCTTCCTTTTCCTTGATTGTGCGTGTGTCCAAGGTTCAACAACTGGGAGAGCTTACAAGGGGGACGGGAGCCGAAGGCGTCTTCTCTGCGTCACCAGCGAGTGCAAGCTGCACGGGGCACACGCCATACCCTATTTTCAGGCTTCTCTTATCACTGTCATCACACGTCACGTCTTGTTTTTTTTCTCTGCTTCCTTCGCTGGGTCGTCTGCCACGTACTCACATACAAGCCAAGCAGCACCGAAAACACACGCACGCACACGCACTGCATCAGCAACTCGACAGCTGGAACGGGATCCGACATCGACCACGTGACGAGAGAAAGAAACGGAGGGGGGGGGGGGCGCAGACGATGGGAATAGGCCCACGCGAGGGGATGCAGAAGGGGAGGAGATCCCCCACCCCGCCAACGAAAAAAAAGGACATCCCCCACAAGAGGCCGACAACAGAAGAAACGCTGAAAAGGAAAAGAAATACAAAGAAACCAGAGAGGCAACACGAAAGACGGGAGCGGGGGGAGGGAGGGAGGGAGGGAGGGAGGGAGGGAGGGGGGGCAGTCCTGCAGCCGTGAAAAACGGCATCGAAGGGGGCGGGGATGCACAGAGCAGGTGGTCCGCAAGAAACGAAGTCAACGCAAGAGAGAGACCATGCGTTCCGAATAACAGGAAAGAACGAAGAGAAAAGGTCAGGAGGGAGGGACAAGGCAAGGATGACGCAGGGGGTGGAGCCAATGGCCTTCTTCGCGCACCCAAACCCCTCTTCCCGTCACCTTATTTCTCCACCTCCCCAAGCGGCGGCTCTCATCGATGCGATCGCCGAGGCGAGGAGTGCGGGACGAAAAAAGAAAACGGGAGAACAAACGCGCAGAGCAAAACAGCGAAAACGGCAACAAGAAAAAAGGGGGAAAGGAGGCGCAGGGGAGGGGAGGGGGGGGGGACGAAATCGTCATAATAAAAGAAACGGAGCGAAGAGGAGACGGAGACACAGCCGAGGTGGCCCATGTGCGAGAGAATCCATCAGCGGGGCGAGCCGAGTGTGCCGCTGCGGGATGGGAAAGATGAAAAAAAAAGCAAAGAGGTAGGAGAAGGGCGGGACACGCGCGTCTGTGTTTTACGCGTGTGCGTGCTAGTTTTGGACGTGGGGCTGTTGGGCACCCGTGGATTTAGGGAAAGCACATCAGTGTAGGCGGACGCGCGCACGTGAGAGCAAGAGCGTCTCGACGCCATTCCTCATGATTTCCTCCCTACCCTCACAGTGTACCTTTCACGGTCCGCAAGCCCAAAAAACCAACAAGCACTCGCGCACACGCACACACAGTGGCGTGCAGGCTATGTGTTCTTCAGCTCACATGAGTCCGCTGAGCGAGGCAGAGGCAAGCAAACAACAAAAGAGAAGATAAAGCCACGAAAGTCGGAGAGAAGATCCGTGGGGCACGTCGCGTACAGTGTCAGGCAGGTGTAGGCGTACCGGGCCGGAGATACGAAGACAGAAACGATCACGGGGAATGAACAGTAGAACCATCGACAGTGAGACACACACACACACACACAGAGAAACGAACCACAACAACAACAAAAAAAAACACACAAAATGAAGCACAGCAAGCCAAACAAAACCAGAGAGAGAGAGTGAGATGGCGCCCGCGGACAACGGAGAGAGGGATTAGAAAAGGGGGAGAGGAGGGGGGAAAATACGGAGTGGAGGGCGAGCGCGAGAGCGAGCGCGAGACGGGAAGAGCGGTGATGGCGGTGGTGGTGGTATTGGGGGACGCGTCCGCCACAAAGAAAAAAGAAGCAGATGAGTCAGCGAAAGAAAGACAGAGGGGGATAGAAGAGAGAACGACAACTGAAGCGAAAAAAAAAGATGGAACAAGATAGAAACAGACCAAAACGTCTCCCAGATCAGATGCTGTGCGTGCCGTCGTTGGCTGCAGCTATATGCATACACACACACACACATATATCTATATATGCAGCCACTTTTTTCTTCGTTATCTGCCTTCGTCGTACTTTCTCCTTCGCTTCGATTCTCCCGGATGTATGTGCGTGTGTGTACCACTTGTGTCTTGGTTGCTCGCCACTGACGGAAAGGAATGTAAAGGGGCACATACACGCAGACGCAGACGCAGCCCAACACAAGGGTACGACAGGAACAGTGGCTCGAAGCGAGCTAAACAAACCAACAAAACAAAAAAGATGAAGGTGCGCCAGCACTCCAGCAAACATGCCCTACATCAGCAGCTGCTGAGCGCGTGTCTCCTTCACACATCCATGACCAGACCCATCGAAGACGGTTCACCGCAGGAGGGGGCAATCGCAGTAGTGGGAGTGCCTTTGGATCGCCATTTTCGCTTTCTTTCCTCCTCCAACCCAAAGAAAAGCAAAGGAAGGTACTCGTTTTTCTCGCCGCATGTGCGCAGGCGTGCGTTTCCTGTTCCAAGCACTTCGCTTGTCCTTCGCCCGCCCATCCCCTTCCACCGCCATACAAAAAAAAGAGCGAGAGGGCGAGGAAGGGCTTGACGACTGGTGGGTGTGCTGCCTCACGCACCTGTGCGGCGGAATGAGCGCAGGGACAGGGATTGCCCCACCAGTTTCTGTGCCACGTCTTGTGCTGAGGGTGCTCTGCCAGGGGAGTGGGGGTGCTGCTGCCCTCGCTCTTCTCCTTTTTTTCCTGTATAACAGAAACAAGATGATGAGCTGAAGGCACGGAGAGAGGCATGACGGGAGTGAGAGAGAAGGGGTGGGGGGTTCGGGAGGCGAGGTACTGTGACGGTGGGAGGAGGCCATGGGAGATGAGAGACGATGGGGAAGGTGACGAGGAAAGGGAGGGGAGGGGGGGGGCGGAGGAGTCAAACCTAAATCGAAGCACGATGGAGGAGCACTACATAGAGGGCCTCCTCCCCTCCGCCAAAACAAAAAGTGCTTGCGCGTGTGTGTGTGTGTGGGGGGGGGGGGAGAGTTGGAAGAGGAGGGATGTGAAAGGTGTGCAGCTCCTATGTCTCAATGCACAACCAGGAATGGAATAAAATACGGATGGAGGCGATGGCGCACATCGCCGGAACTCAACACCGCATGCATAAAAGGAAAGGCAATGTAGAGGAAAAGCTCTCGGAAACAACGGAAGAGGTCGGGAGGGAAAGAAACAGCAATGGGGAGGGAGAGAACCAACGAAGAGAAACGCTAAGATTGTGTCTCCGATGAAGATGTGTGTGTGTGTGTGCAGGTGGGGGAGGGTGGTTGTGTGCGTGGCAATCACGTGCCAGTCTTGTCTACCAGAGAGGGAGCAACGAGGTAGCCCCAAAACAAAAACAAGTGCGGATGAGACAGGCAAGTAAGGGGGATTCGGGGAAGAGGGCAGGGTCATCTTCTATGGAGGCGCAGGGGTGTGAGAGGGGGAGGACGGAGTAGGTGCTTCGGTGGGGCCGTGGTATGCAGCGCACCTCCAGCTAAAACAGACGTACGCGCGCAATCATAGAGATAAGCCCACACATCTAGCGCCAAGCCGCACAGACACGTCCCTGAAGGCTTTGCTGCTCCGCGTCATGTCTTCCAGTTGCCTCCCTCGCTCTATCTCTCTTCGGTGGTTTTCTCCATGCAGACTTTCCCCGGCCTTTTCCCTGCATGGGAGGAGCGAGGACGCGAAAGGAGCAACAAGAGAAAGCAGACAAGAGCCTCATGCGCGTGTGTGCGTGCGTGCGTGCGTGCCGGCTGAGCAACCACATCAACTCAAACCAACCGGTGAAAACGAAGCAAGAAACGAAAATGACGCGGCAGAGTTGTGTGATGTTGTTGCTTTCCTCGCTCTCGTCTCCTGTGCTCGACAGCACCTGCTTTACATAAACCCATGTCGCGTGTACGCCTCTGCGGTAGATCCCTATTCCATAGATAAGACATACACAGCGGGCACCCGAACACACAAGAAAAAGAAAAAAAGGAAGCCCCCTCTCCCAATCAACAACACGACAATAGTAGCGTGCAAGAAAAAAAAGGAAAACCGAGAGGTCGAGAACACAACATTGCAGAAGTTGCCGCCGCAGGACAGAAGACGAGTTGAGCCGAAAGCAAGGCCGCGATGAACAGTTTATGCACACACACACACACACACACACAGACCTGCACAGAGACAGGAAGACGAGAAGGGCCCACAAAGGAAGGGAAAGAAACCAACGCAAGGGTGCTGTACTTGCCGTGGAGAGAGTGTTTGTGTTTGTGTGTGTGTGTGTGGGGGGGGGGGGTACCTACACACGGGTACCGATGTGCAGGTCCTCGAAAGCCTTCTTTTTCCTCTTCCGTTCTGCGTATTCTGGTAGCTCCTTCAGACTTTCCTCACTCTCGCGCAACACAAGCTGGGCCCTTTCTGCAGAGGCCTCCTTCCTCCGTCCTCCTGCCGTTCACCTCATCTCTGTCGATGCTCGGCCGAGGTCCAAAGTCGCTGTGACTCCTTGCAAGCACGATCAGCTCCCCTCACGCGTAGGGAAGAGCAGCCGAGAGGGAGGAAGAGCGGCAGCGGCAAGCGAAGAGCCGTCGCACTGCGTGTCACGCTCTCGTTCTCCACCCCACCCCTCCTCCCCATATATTGCTTCGCCAAAAACACTCTGGTCGGTTGCCAAGAGGCCCCCCTCGCCTTGTGCCGCCTCGAATCCCTCGCACTCTCCACCAGGGGGAAAACCAAGTCTGCACGGCCTTCGGCACACACGCCTTAGCTCAAGTCCTTACTAAACACGGACAACGTTACGTGAACGCTAAGAGATGGTGAAGGACCCCTTCGTTTCACCACCGCCACGACGCAAGAGAGGCTCCAGTCTGAGGGACACATCGGCGGGTGTCGACACCACGAAGGACAGAGCACCATACACAGATCCGCCCGAGCTCTCGGCACACTTCTTCTTTTCCTCGTCTCGCACTCACCTGTGCTCTCTCGCCCCAATCCTATCTCAATATACATGTATGCAGGCCGCTTGGATGTTGTCGCGCTTCTCGTTTGCCAGCACCGTTTCCTTTCCGGCATCATCTTGCTTTAGAGAAACTGGCACGCCGTGCTGCACCGGAAGATGCACACGCTAGACGGACGAGAGAAGGAGGAGGGGGAGAAGGAGAGATTCTTTTTTGTGTGTTGTTGGCTGCTTGTTTTAAAGGGGGTGGGGAGGGTGAGGAGTGGGGGAAGACACATAAGAGGCACTCCACGCACACGCGCACAGAGATATATACACACACACACACACAACAACAACAACGAAAAGGAAGCATAAACGAAAAGAAGCAGTTCCTAGAAGGGGATGGGGAGCCTGGATAACAGCGGCGAGACACGTGGTGAAAGGCCATGGTATCGGCGACCAAGCAATACACATACATACATATCTATATATATATAGATATGTATGTATGTATTCGCACAAGCAAACCTGCGGAGTAACCGCAGAGGTCAGTACAACAACAAAAACTTTAAAAAGTCATCACACCGTAACAGAAAGGGGATGGTGGAGGGAGGGAAGAGAAGAGAGGATCACGCAGAGGCGACGAAGAGCGCCGAAGAAGAGAAAGACGAAAAACAACAACAAGCAATGAACCAGAAAAGTGTGCGGGCGACACAGGAGAGAAGAGCGAGCAGTAAAACGCAAAAAAAAAACAACAAAAAAAAGGGTTACAATTCACAGAACTACATATATATATATATATATATATAGATATAGATATATAATACATTCTCTAAAGAAACACCAACGTATGCAGGCGAGACAGAACAACAACAGCGAAACAAGCGAACCCCCCCCATCACACACACACACACACACACACACACACACACACACACACACACACACACACACAAGCAGTGACACTCACGCACAGGCACACACACACACACACACACACACAGAGAAAAAAAAAGAAGGCAGACAAAAACCTCGAACAAAACAAAGCATAGGCGGCGTCAACATAAACCATGCAGCAAACCCCTTTCACATAGAGCGGGAAGGAAGAGAAAAAAAGAAGGCGAACGAAAGAAGTGGTGGTGGTGGTGGTAAGGAGCGAGTGCAAGCATGGGGGAGAAGGGGGGTGGGGAGGAGAACAGCCATCCATCTTGTTCTCTACGTGTTTGCATGCGCGTGTGCGTGAGAGGGTGTTTGCTCGTGGATCTGCTTCTCTGTGTGTGTGTGTTCCGACTGAGGGGCGGTGGAACAGCGTTTCAGCAGGGCTGTCAAAGCCTTTTCTCTCTGCGTCTCCACACGTATATATATATACACCAAGAATGCACTCCGTTTTTGATGCGCCACCTCTTTCGCCTCGTCTCTCCCATTCTCACCCGTTATTTTGCCTTTTTCTTTCCTGTTAGCTTTGTGCGTGCGTGTGTGCGTGTTTCTATGCTCCATGCCGGCAGAGAAATACGGGGAGAGGCACACACACACACACACACACACAGAGGGAGAGAGGCGATACGAAGAAACACCACCACCACCGCTACTACTACAGAGAGATCATGGCGATCAACAACACCACGGAGATCAAACACACCAGAGAGAAAAGGCAAACCACAGCAACGACATAAGGGAAAAATGATCTCAAAGAAGAGGGGGCAACTCGAGGCGACAGCGAAGCGGGAGGGGGAGGGGGTGGTGGCGGCAGAAGGGGCTGAAATAACACACACGCACACACGCACACCCACACACACGCACAGAAAACAACAACAACGCCGAAAAGGTGCACACAGGAACGGTCAAGAGACCGACAACAGCAAAGGAGCGAAGGAAAATACAAAGGGAAAACAAACACGAAGAAACCAAAAAAAAAAAAAGCCGCGCACAGGCACAAACACATCAGCGTGCACGTCTGTGCCAACATACCTGCCTACATACACGCCAACATGCCAACATGCCTGCCTACATGCCTGGAAGCAAGCGGAGGGGGAGGGCGGCATTCAGTGGCGTGTGGCGGGTGAGGAGTTGGGAGTTGTTCTCCCCTCACCATCGCCGGCCGCTTCCCCCGAGCAGCCCTTGCCTCTTGTGCTTCTTCTCTACTGGGCGCGGAAGAAAAACTGGCCGTTTGAGAAAAACTGGCTTCCGTCCTCGTCCTCGTCGTCGTCGCGGTCGATGCCGCCGCGCCCGCGGATAGCCTCCATTGCAGCCGTCGCAGCCGCCAGCGCGACCGCGGCGTCGTCTTCGTCGTCGTTGATTGCGGCAAAACTGTACGGGTTCGTCTTCGGATGCGGATTCGCCGCTGCTGGGGCGGCCGCCTGATCGCCGATCGTTCCCGCGACACCAGCAGAAGCGGCCCCGGCATTGGTGCCGGTTGACTTGGCGCTCGTGTTAGCCGCACTTGCCGCCGGTCCTGAGGATGAGACCTCCTTGCCAGACGCATTTGAGGTGGGCGCGGGCTGCTGCTGCTGCTGCTGCTGGGTATGAGCGTACATGTTTTGCATGCTCGTGTGCTGCATCCCCTGCATGTGTGGCAGTGGTGGCATGACAGAGCCGGGCACTGCGTTGTACGATGCTGGCGGCGCGGCGGCGCTGCCTTGCTGCGGTGGCGTAGAGGCCGGTGTGCGAGAGGCGCTCTGCAGACCGAAGGTTTGCGGGCTGCCTCCCGCCGCCATGTTGGCCATGGCCTGCTGCTGCTGTTGAGCCATCTGCTGGGCCTGATGCTGTGCTTGCTGTTGCTGAGCATGAGCCTGCTGGGCCCGCCGAGCCTGCAGCATCATCTGCGCCTGCTTCAGGAGTTGCGCCTGCTGCTGCTCGTTGAGAGGCGCCTGCTGGGTCAGCTGAGCCTGCTGCTGGAGCTGGCGTAACAGCTGAAGTTCCTCCTGTGCATCCATGAACTGCTGGTAAGCCTTCTGCCCTTCGGCCTGGTGCTGTGCTTGTTGCTGGGCCTGCTGTTGAGCGTGGTATTGAGCCTGCTGCTGCGCTTGCTGCTGGGCGAGCTGTTGAGCTTGTTGTCCTTGCTGCTGCGCTTGCTGCTGAGCTTGCTGCTGAGCTTGCTGTTGGGCTTGTTGCTGAGCGTGCTGCTGCGCGGCGGCCATATTCATGACGCCAGGCATCATGTAAGGGTTCATGTACACTTGCTGCGGTTGCATTTGCGGGGCTTGCTGCGGTGGAATAGTGGCCATCATGAACGACTGCTGCTGCTGTGGCTGCTGCACTGCCTGCGCCGTTGGCGCGGACGCCACAGGCACCATCAGCAGTTGCCCACCAGGACCCATCATGTACTGGTACTGCTGCTGCGACTGCTGCACTGCCTGCGGCGCTGCTTGAGCAGCAAAGTACTGTTGCGAGGCCCCTATCATCTGCTGTTGTTGCTGGGGTACGTTGTACATGTGCATCATAGACGGAAAGGCCATCATCTGTGGCGGCTGCGGGGGTGTGCCCGAGGCGCTGGTGGCGCCTGCGGATGCGGCTTGAGGAGCCACCATCATCGGCTGACCCGTTGCCGGGTTGATCACGTATGCCGGGTGCGCCGCCTGCGTCGGCGCGGCTGGCGTTGTCAAGACTCGGGAGTTGCTCGGCACTTGCACGTAGCCGACGCCGGCCACGTACATGAGCATGGGGGCGCCGGCGGTGGCAGCCGTGCTCGGGGCTGTCGCCGCGGCCGATTGGTTGGACGGCACCATGCCCATGCGCAGCATGGTTGGGCTTTGCCCCATCGCTGCCGCCTGCGCAGCGAGCAACGGGTGCACAGCAGTTGCGGGTGCCGCGGACCCCGTCAGCGCGTTCGGTGCAACGCCCTGCGCTATGCTGGCGTGCATCGCGGGGAGGTTGTGCAGCATCTGCGCCACCTGCGAGGGCGGTAGTGGGTGGGTTTGGGCCGCTGCAGCAGCTGCGGCCTGGGTGGTCGCGGCCTGTTGCGCTTGCTCTGCGTGCGCTGCTGCTGCGTGCGCCTTCTTGCGCTTCTCCTCCTCGGCAGCAAGGCCCTCCTTCAGCCAGTGGCGCACCGTGGCGGCGACAATCGTGCTTCCCATCACGCGCTCCTCCTCGCGCTCGAGGCTGCCCTCTTCTTGCAGTGCTTCGCGGCGGCTCTGGTTGAGATGGCGGCGCTCCTTCATCAGCGGCCCCATGTCACACCGGATGAAGGAGTTCTTGACCGTCTCGTATGCGGCCGTCTCGGCAATCAGCTTCATCATGCGCGCGAGCAGCGCGCCATCAAAGATGACCTCGATTCCACGCTCGCCAGAGCTCAGCTCGTACAAGGAAACTTCAGGCATGGTGCAGTGCGTCTTGCGGTAGATCTCGTCTTGCGGCTCGGCCGTCTTCTGTTTGCGCTGGCGGCGGCGGCTGCGGCGTGTGCGACGACTTGCCGTAGGAGCCGAGGCGTTGCTGGGCTTCGCATCCTTCTCCCAATCTGCCGCGGTGTCGCGCGCCGAGTCGGCCGCGTCCTCGTCTTCGTTCTCGCCATCTTCCCTTTTCTTCACTGCCTTCTCCACCGCTGCGACATCGGCGACCGCGCCAGCTTCCCCGCTCTTGTGCCCGTCATCGTCTACATCGGAGTGCTCCCTGTCCTCGGAGTCGTCGCCGCGGGCCTGCCGCTGCGGCTTCGCCACCTCGCCGCCGTCACTGACAACGGTCTGCAGCAGGGTGTCGCTGTCGGCCTTCGTCGGGGCTTCTCCGTCCGCCGCCACGGCAGTGATAATCTCTGCCGAAATGTCGCCGACGGTCAACGTTGTCTCCAGCGAAGCTGCACCACCTCCGCAGGAGGCCGTCTCACCGCCGGCGCTCGCGGCGAGGTGCCGCTCGCTAAGACCCATCTCTTCCACGAAGTCCAGGAGCGGAAGCTGCTCGTGTAGTACCTTCAGCTGGTGCACCCGGTCTTTTGACAGCATTACATGAATGTTAAGCAGCTGCAGGTGTGCGTAGTACGCGTTCTCCACCTCAGGGGAGTGGACGGGACGCTGCAGCATGCTGCTGGTCAGGTACTGAGAGCGGAACATGATGCTGGCCAAGAAGACGACCGGCTCCAGCAGGTGCATGTACTTGTACTCGTTCTCGAAGATGAGCTCAAACGCCACGTCCAGGCCCTTGGGGCCGCACTCGTTGATGCGCAGCACGTGCAGGGGCGGCTTCGACTCTGGTCCGTAGACCTCCCTCGACTCGTGGTCGACGGTTCGCGGCTTCGAAAAGCACGAGAGGTACCCAATGCAGCGCAGACGACGGCCCTGCACAGTCACCCACTCCGGCGAGGACGGAGTGCTGCCGACACTGCCGCTGGACCCGGACATCTGCAGTCCGTTGGGGCCTGCTGTCGGAGCCGGAACATTCAGCGCTGTCAGAGCGTTGTTGCCCTTAGCGCCGTTGGGGCTCGTGGAGTTCTGCTGCCCTGACGAGCCTCGACGGCCCGACGTGTCCGGCTCGATGGTGCATACCGCGCACGGCACCGGCCGCAGCATTGGAGGTTGGGGAGGCGTCATCGACTGCTGCGACGAGAGCGATGCACGAGAGGAGCTGCCGATGGCACGAGGAGCCGCCAGATCCCCCTTCACAGACCCACCCACCGCCGGGCCAACCTTGGGGCTCTTTGTCTTGTCCATGCCCTTGATTGAGGCCATGCGCTTCTCGCGCAACTTCGCGTTGGCCTGTGCCGCCGAATCGTACACGACACGAGTTGTTGTGAAGAAAGATGCCTCAATCTCGTTCAGCAGCTGGTCCATGGCCTTGTACGCGTGCACCGCCTTCCGCTTCGTCTCGGCGCTGGCGTCGAAGTTCCCGCTGCTGGCGAAGGTGGCGTTGAGCGCCGGTGGCGGTGGGCCGGCGGAAGGGATGACACCGCTCGCTGTGTCGCTCATATTGTGCAGGGATGTCTGTGCTGAGAGGTCGGGCGTGGTGCAGTTCGAGGAAATGCCGTTCTGCATTGCCTGGAGGGCGAGCGCGGTCGTGTTGGGTGGACCGTCGAAGTAGAGCTGCGCCACCGCATCTTTCAGCCGCCTATTTGTATCGTTGAAGTGACGCCGCAGAAGCGGAACGAGGCATACCTCTGTCGTACCGCCGTTGTTGGGATGCTGCGCCGCCGTCGCGAACAGAAAGTTCGGCGCATCGTGAGAAGGGTAGCCGCCCATTTTTTCGCTTTTTTTTCGTGGGCTTTCGGTTCACGTCGCGCCTTTCTCTCTGGCTAGGCTTCGCCTCGTTGGTGCAAGCACTGGGACTGCTGGTGCGTAGGCCTCTGCGTACGTGTGTGTATGTGTGTATGTATGTGTGTATGTGAGGGGGGTGGGGGCAGCCAAAAGAGGGGAGGGCCACACCACCAACAGACGGACGGGCAGACACGGGCACTCAATAAGACGCTATGTATGTGTTTGTATATATATATATATATATACACGTTTTTTGACGCGCCGCTTGCACGCACACGCGCTCACACACTCGACAAGGTCGGCTGCACAACGACGCAAGCGCAAGCACGAAGAAGGAAACAGAGAAATAAAAAAGAGAAGACAACACACCACCACCACAACAAAACGCCCACTCGTACAGTGCGAGCGGCAGATAAGACCGACGACGGGACACGACGTGTAGACGGTGAACGCCAACGATACACGGAAATAGAAATAGACCGAGGAGGCGTGAGGCACACAGACAAGAGAGGAGAGGGAAGGAAAGACGCTTTCGGTAAACACAACCCCCTTCCCCTGTCAGGGATCCACGCACACACACACACCACACACACACACACACACACACACAAACACGGGCGCACACGGGCGCGCGGGTTTAGACACACGCTTACTTTAACGCGTGCGGGCAAATAGAGAATCGACGAGCACTCTTGGGGAGGGAGGAGAACAGCGAGCAGCGGTGAAAGGATAACAGAGGGAGAGAGATGGAAAGAGGGGCGAGTGCTGGGAAGGGGCACCAGTCGGAAAACCAAAAAGAGAATTGAAAGAGCAAGGGCACTAGGAAACACGAAAGCGCGAAATAAGAGATACTCCTTGATATTCGTAATGTGTGTCTCCTCTTTTTTGTTTTTTTTATGCTGTTCTTGTAGGTCTGCTCCACCCCCCTTTCACATTCTGTGCTCTCTCACACCCGTTTGGCGTACGCGACCCGATCGTTTCCGTCGTTCGTGCGCTCGCTCGTCTTCGTCGCAAGCGCCGACGCGTTTTCGTGCCTTCTTCTTCGCTCCTTCTTCGTATCGTCTCCCTCGCTGCTTACGTTTTACACTCGCGAGAGAAAATGAACAACAACAAGAGGACGCACGCCCCAGACACACACACACACACACACACACGCACGCACACCCTGAGCTTGCCACACACAGAGAAAGGCGCTAGCGCCCTCGAAGGTACACCCGCACCAGATAAACACCAACCGTAACGGTTGAAGATGGAGGTGAAGTGAAGTGACGCGACGAGGCGACGGTTCTTCCCTCTCCCGTGTTTGCTTCCCTTTTCTTTTAGCTTACTTTTGCCCTCCCCCTCCTCGCCTCTCTGTTTTGCTGGGGTTCGCTCCGGTATCGCTCACTGGATCCTGCTCGGCGGCCTGCTTTCGTGACGGCAGCGGTGCCTCCCCCTCCCTTTTTCTCTTCCGCAGCCACTCACTCACACACACCACACGAAACGCCGGGGCGAGAACAAGCGACCAGCAAACCCCCCAAAAGTGAAGAGCGGGAGGGATGTGTGAGGGGTGGGTGGGTGAGGAGATAGCGAGAGAGAAGGGAGGCGGGAGGAGGAGCCACGGCAAGCACACCAAACAAAACAAGGGGAGGGCGCACGGCGCTTTCTCTCCGGTTTCTCCAAGCGCTACTACTACAACACAAAACCGGTAGGAAGAAAACGGAAAAAGATGAAGCACGGGAAAGGAAATTCTTATTTTTTGTGATTGATGTTATTGCAAGCACGGCGACTGCGTTTTCCAGAGTGCTTGCCTTGGTGTGAGAGGCGTACTCGCTCCGTCTCTCGCTCAATCTCGCTTGCTCGGCCCCTCCCTTGTATCGCGTATTTTGCCGCCTGCGGGCGTGTAGGCTCGCAAGCAAAAAAGAACAACAAAATGAATGCAGAGAAGCAGGGGTGAGGGGTAGGGGAGGGCGAGAGGGCGTTAGAGAGGAAGGAGGGTGATTAAAAAGCGCTGGGGAGTCGTGGTGGGTGGGGAGGGGAGGGGGTCTGATGTAAGAGATGCCGATGGTGGAGAGGAAAAGCAGTGAAGAGATGTAGGCAGAAGGAGGAGGGATGGGGGATAAAACACACACACACACACACACACACACACAAGCTCACACACGGAGAGGGAGCTGGAACCTCAAGAGAGCTTGGATTCTAGCACCTCTCTCTCTCGCTGTATCCCCCCTACCCGCTGACGCGTGTGCGTATAGATGTAATGTATAGATGCGTTGGTGGGGCGTTGGTTCGCACCGACATATATATACGCAGAAAAAAGGGGCCGCACGAGGAAACCAGACGAAAACCAGAAAGACAACCCAAGGGGCTACGAGAGCAGGGGAAGACTCTGTGTAGATGTATGCTTGTGCTACCAAGTGGGGGATGAAGTGGGTGGGGCGGGGTGGGTGGGCGGAGGGTTGGAGAAGAAAAACGGGTGGGGAGGGAAGGAAGACGGGAGTCTGAGAGACAAGCGCACAAGAGGAGGAAAAAGAGAAGGCAGGGTACTGAGGTGCAACGACAACGAGGACGAGATCAGCAGAGGGGAGAGGGGTGAAGGTATCGGAGTTGGGTCGCACAGACAGCTGAGAGAGAGAGAGAGAGCGGAGCTGAGAAGAACGAGCAGCTCAACCCAGCGCAGGGTCCCCTCTATACGAGCACCAAATACAGAAACAAACAAAAATAAAAACACCGAAACACAACCAGCAAAGGCCACAGTGCACAAAGGAAGGTGGAGAGGTGGTGGTGGTGGTGGAAACAAAACAAAACAAAAAAATAGAGCGAGAGGAGCGCGAGGCCAGAAAAGCAACGCGTGGGGAGTTCTCCACGCACGTTCTCCCCCCTCTTCTTTGTTTTCAATTCGCCTGCGCCTTCGTGCCGGCGTGTGTGCGTGTGTGAAGGGGGGAGGGGCGCGCGTACGTGCTCGTGCCTATGCGTGCCTATCCGCGCGTTATGGTAACCTCACCCCGATAATCGCTTCGCTTTTACTTCTCTCGCGCGCACGTTCGTTATATCCTGGCACGCCGAGAGGCTAGCCTGTTCAGAAAACAGAAAGAGGGCCGCCTCTTCGATTCTCCCCCTCAACGCCCCTTTTTCCTCCCTTCTTGTTTTGTTCTGCTGCTATGTTGCGCGCTCGTGGGAGATGCAAAAAAAAAGAAAAGCGCAACAACGACACTCGTTGGCACCCGTCGGGACGCACACGCAAAAGCACCTTCACACAACCGCGATGCACACACACACACACACACGAAAGGCGATACCGCCGACGGGAGAGAGCGAAGGGGAAGGGCAGAGAAAGGGAGGTAAGGGAAGGTAGGTAGAGGAAGGGCAAGGAAGGAAGAGAGAGGGGTGCGAAGAAACGAGAAGCGATGGAAAAGAAAAGAGAGAAGGCAAGTAAGAGAAATGAAGGAAATAACACGACAAAACAAACCTGCGCGTGCGGTGTTGGGGTCGAGGAGGGTGTGGGCGTGTGCGCACGTGGGAGGGCGGTGGTGGTGGTGGCGGCGCAGCCACAGTCAAAAGCAAAGCAGAGAGAGAGAAGTTGGGAGAAGGGGAGAAACAGATTGGTAGAGAGGGTAGAAGAAGAAGAGGCACGGTAGTGTTGGTTCGCTCACATGAAGTGAATCGCGCTAAATTCTCAGCAGCCGCAACGGCAGGAGAGTGGTGCCACTGGCCCTGCTGGTTCGAGGAGCACTGCGGCGTGAACGTCACCCCAAGCGAGAGAGCAAGAGACACGTGAGTCCAGAATGCGGTCGATTCTGTGGAGGAGACTGTCAAGCAATGCGAGCGCGCTCGCAGAGGGGGTGAAGTGGGCACAGAGCGTGACGAAGAGAAAAGGGTCGGACGCGGCTTTGTCATCTGAGGGGTGGCCCATCCGACATCGTCTGTCTTCTCGCTTCAAGACGCAACAGTGTCCCGCCCTTCCCTCGTTCTGTGCTCTCTTCTTTTTTCGTCGCCTCTTCCTTCAGATTCGTACGTTGTTGTTGTACTAGATCGTATAAGTAATAACAACAACGAACACCCACGTATGCTCGCGCACCGTGCGCTGCCTCGCTGGCGGAGTCGACACTGCGAGCCATAGAAACAAAACGCTGCACACGCCTTCGATGGATACGGTGAGCTTTACACACGCAGGGACGTCCCCCCCTCCCCCCCCCACACACACGGAGAGAGTGAGAGGGGGTGGGGGAGGAAGGTGGGAGTGTAGCACACATGCAGACAGACACACGGCGGCGGTGCGTACAGACAAGTAAAAACACGCAAAAGCGAAAGCGGGGGAGGAGGGGGGAAGGAGGAGGAGGAGGGGGGGGGCACAGATCGAGCCTGACAACGACCCTTGCCTGTGCTGACCGCAAAACTGCGCGTCAAGGTCGTACACGATCGTAGCGACGGCAGCTGTCGTTGAGCGAGAGCAGCGCGCTTATACACTACGCACTTCTCCCCTCCACCCTTTTTTTGTGCCCCGACGACAACAGCAGAGCGAGAAAATGAGCCAGCAAGAGAGAAGGAAGAGCTCGACGAGGAAAGGGGTTGGGTCAGTGCACTTCATACGGTGCACACGCGCGCTTCACCGTGAGAAGGTGCTGCTCTCCCGTTTGCCGCGGCACTCTCCCCGCACTTTCGCACCGCCGCGCGGCCGCCCTTTTTGGCATCGCGTTCGAGCCTATGCCCAGAAGGCGTTGTCCTTCGTTATTTTCGACTGCAGGCGTGCGCGCCACTTGTCCACGAAGGACGTCGGCATCACGACATAGTCGCCGGGCTCGATAGACGCTACGTCAGTGGTGCCGCTACCGCCTCCCAAGGTGATGGTGCGGGCGTAGCTCACGACGAAGCCATACAGATCCTCGAGAATTCGCTCGGCGATGGCGACCTTGGTGGCTGCCTGCGACTGCTGCAACGGCTGCTCGTGCGTGAAGCCGAGGTTCTTCAGCTCCTCTTCCCGCTCCAGCGCCAGCCCGAGAACGACACGGATTGGCTGGGCGGCATTCAGAAAGACAGCGGGGACTTCAACGATAAAGCTTGCCCGCTGCTGGTTCAGGGCGCCGACGTACTGAAAACTCATCGTGTCCTCGCGCGCGAGAAAGAGGCCGATGCCGTGGCCGGGCGGGAGCGGCTCTGACATGGTGAGAAACACGACAAAACTCTCTGGTGCCACACCGAGGTGGACGGCCCACCGCCCGGTGTCCACTGGGGAGATGTCGGTCTGCACGGGGTAGCCGGGAATGATTACGCCGAAGAGAGGCGGTGGTGTGCTACTGGGTGCCGTCGCGTAGGGGGCTGCTAGCCCCGGCGGCGCCTGCTGCCACTGCATTCCGCTGGTGCCAAGATCCAAAAAACGAAGAGAAGGCAAACGGTAGCGCAGATTATACGACTAATAAGAGGCCGAGAGAGAGAGAGAGAGATTGGGCGGGAAGGGGAAGAGGGAGAGGGATGAAGGAGGCGCGTCCACGCACCATGCACTCACACTTCCCACTCACGCGTGCGCCCCTCGACACAATCAACGCGAAATCAACCAAACAAAAAGCTATGCACGCAGATCACCAGTGTAGAGCGTCACAGAGAAGGATGAAAATAAAAAGGATAAGGAGAACTAGCCTCGGCGTAGGAGGCACCTCCGAGAGGAGAAGAGTGTGGGGAAGAGGGGCTCCAGAGCCGCGCATGTGAGGTATTCCCGTAGAGAAAGCGTCATGCATAGATCGGAGGAGTGATGCAAGAGCGAAACGCAGACGGAAACGTTGCCTGGACGGAAAGGAGACATCTACCACGGTGCCGGTTGCCGACTCGTCTACTTCTCCACCCACTCGTACTTTTTTGTTCTGGACCCTCTCACGTGCACCCTCACGACGGGGCGACACCGCTCAGCAGTGTGTCGCACCTCAGGATCAAACACACCCACTCTCTGTGGGAGAAGCCAAGCAGCCCCCCTCCCCACCTCACGTACACACACACACACACACGCCTCATATCCCCTGCCAAAATGCCAAACCACTTCTGGTGGTGACAGGGCTAGGCCCCCATGGGGTGCGGAAGGTCAGAGCGATGCATCGCTGCTGATGTCGGCGGCCAGGTCCTGGATGGCACTGCGCCGGCGTGACTTGAGCGTATCGCACACGGTCCTCAGTGTCCAGTGGTGTGGAGAGCCTGCCCCATCAGAAGGGGGATGCACCGGGGGTGGCGCCCGGCACCATGGGGAAGCAGCTGTGAGGCTGCCTGCGAAGAAGGTGTGTGGGTGCAGCTTGAGACAAGGGCCGTGCTTTCACATGACTGAGCTGGCGAATTCCTGCAACGCACGTGTCTGCCGCTGCTTCACACGACGCGATGGGGCATCTGCGGCAGGCCCGGCGGTGGGTGAGGGTGGGGGTGGGGGGGGGGTAGAGTAGACTCGTGGTTGGCGACATGATGAGAAAAGGGTTGCACGACACACAAAGGAAACTGCCTCACCTGTTGGATCTGCGTGTTCGTGTTCGCTCGCAGTGAGAGGGAGGAGGAGAGGAGGAGGGGGGGGGGCATTCCCATCACGATTACCATCATCGATCCTTCCTGAAGGGTAGCCTGCCGAGGGGTCTTTTCGTTCGATTATTCGCTGCCAATATCGTTTTTACCATGGCGCATACCGTAACGAGCCACACGCCACACACACACACACACACACACATACACACGTAATACCAACAAGCGCATCACCGCGGCAGGGAGGGGGGAGGGGGAAGGGTGTCACGAGCAGCACGGAAGCAAGCCCTACCCAGCGGAAGAAAATAAACGAGCCGTGCGCTTGCCCGAACACCTGCATCTCTCCGCGTCCGTTTGCACAGTCATGATCCTACAGACAGCCCTAACGGCAGGAACGTGACGCGGTGGATGCACGCACGCAGCCGACCAGTGGGGTGGGGGAAAGGAGACCGCTTTCCATTCTCACGGCTTCGAGTTCTCTGCGGTCTGAGAAAACGAGCTCTGTGCCGCCGCATCGGCTGCCCCCTCCCAGTGCCACGCGCAGTTCACCGCCCCAGACTCCATGGCGTAGGGTTTGGCGTCCACAAAGGCGGGGTCAAAGGCGCGTATGTGACCCACGTTGCTCACTAGCGTGTTCTGCAGGGCGATGATGCGGTCATCAAGGCTCTCCGCCTGGCGTGCCTGACGTTCCTCTTCCTTTCGCATCGCCTGCACCTTCCCCTCGGTTTCCCGCGCCCGCTTCACAAACTCGTCCTGCCGAACCATCTGCTGCACCTCATGTGTGCGGCTCTGGTGCACGTAGTAGTAGTACAGGTTGTCTGTCTGATTCTTCTCCGCGTACACCCACTTCTGCAGCTTCGCAATTTTGAGCACGAGGCGCAGGTGCCGCGCAGAGTCGAGGGGGACGTCGTTGTGCTGCTTGCACAGCTCCCACAGGTCAAGCAGGCGAATTGGCTGGTGAAAGAAGAGCAGCTTCACAACGTAGTTGCGGGGCAGCTCACCCAGGTCACGTGGTACAGCCTTGATGTTGTTCTGCTCCAACGGCTTCTTGAAGAGCTCGCGGATGTTGCTGTTAAATTTCTTCAAGCCAGCCTGGCGGATCATTGTCACCTCGCTGCGATACGGAACGGTAAGGCGGTACTCCTTCCCGGGCCGCAGCCCTGGCGGGCCTTTCGGCCTGTTGCAGCGGGCGAGTGTGCGACGCAGCATCTCTTGCCGTCACGCCTCCGTCCACCACAGCTCAGCCCTTCAGCGCCAAATATGCGTCGCGTTACCCGGTGAGTTGGCGCGCAACTTCTTGCACGGCCTGGCGCGGTCTGCGCGCTGCACCTTCCAGTACAACACGGATTCCTCGGATGCGCATACACACACAGGCACACCGACACACGCACGCACGCAGGCGCATATACCCGCAGCGACACTCCCGCCCAGCAGAGCACTTGCGTTGTCTGCCCACTTAGTGAAATGCAGAAGGGAGAGAGGGGAGGGGGAGGGAGACACCTCACCTGCTATCGGTGCTTACGGACAGGCATGAACGGGTTGGCGGCATCCGCGCGCGTTTCCCACCCAGGGGTGAGGACAGAAGGGAAAAAAAGTAGAGGGGGGGGAGGCGGACGGGTAGGAGGGAGTCCCGTGGGGGAGCCGCGGGTCGGACATGGAAAAGCAACAAAGCAGCTAAGAGCTCCTGGGCAGGGAAGAAAGGAGGTGTGTGTGTGTTCGGCAGTGGGCGTGAACAGACCTGTCGTGATCCTTCTACACAATTCTGGCTCCCCTCCGCTGCGGCTGCTTCTGCTGCGCTGCGGCCGTAGTCACGAACGACAAAACAAGCCGTGTAAGCACGCGAGAAAGGTCCGGGGGGGAGGGGGAAAAGGGCCGCCGGCCATGGGGGGGGGGGGGAGGTTACCGCTTGTTGCGTGTGAGTGTGTATGTGCGAGCTAACGTCACTCTGTGCATCCATGCATCATGCATCTCATTTGGTGCCTTTCGACAGTTATCGCGTGCCAGCGCCTCCTTGCTCGGTGCACATCCACGGCAGCGGGCGGTCCGAGAGCGGATGGGTGGTGGGGGGGGGAGGGACGGGGCCGGGGACGGGTGCGCAAGCGGGATGAAAGAGTGGAAAAGATACCGCGTGGGAACGGAAGGGGCCTCTTTTGTGTTTTTTTTATATAATCTTGAACAACAGCAACACTACACTGGGGGGGGGGGGAGGAGCGATGGACGCAAGCACCGGCAACGTCGGCTGCCGTCGCAGCGCGCTCCTTCGGCTTTCTCCTCCCCTTCCACTGTACAACTCTCTCCACTTGTATGCGGTGTTCTCATCTCCCTCTATGGCCGCCTCGCTGCTTGCTAGGTTTCTACTTCTTCGGCATGGAGGACTTCAGCGCTGGTGCCGCTACCGCCGCGTCGCACACGTCCACCTCAGCGTCTTCACTAAGGGTCCTCAGCACCGGCTTTGCTACGCGCGAGGGGATCTTGTCAGAGCGGCTGAGCGCCATGATCGCCTTGGCCACGTTCAGACGCACGTTCGGCACGGCGTCCGTGTGCAGTGTGACCAGCTGCGGCCACAGCACCGACTCGCATGTGGCCGCGTCGAAAGCGGCGACGCTCGCAAGGGCCGCGTACAGATGGCAGAGCGCGACTCGATGGAGGTAGTTGGGGTCCGTCACGAGAGTCTGCACTTGTGGCAGGAGCGTCGAGGCGGCCCAGCCACTCCCGTGCTCGGCCACCAGCTTGCAGCACGACTGCACTGCGGCGTCACGGATGGCGGCGACGCGGTCAGTCAGACGGTTGACGCATACCTGCAGCACCTGCTCCGCGCTCCGCCCCAGCGAGGTGATCACGTAGGGCACCTGTGCGACAACCACCTCCCGCACACGCCATTTTGAATCCGCAGCGAGGCTGATGACAACAGGGACCAGGCTTGGCGCCAGCTCCTTCGCCTCCGGGGTGTTGCCCATGGAACTAAAACCGGACACGAGTGCCAGTCGCACATCCGCCTCCGCGTCCCGCAGCAGTGCGGTGCACGCTGGGACGATGGTAGTGCCCCAGAGGTCCTTTGCCACGTGCGCGACGGACTTCAGCACGGCGCTCGCGAGGCTCATTCGGACGTGGCTGACGTCATCAGAGACAAGTCGAGTCCCGGTCACGAGGATGTCCTTCTTGCCGGTCGCGTCTCGGCAAGCGGCAAGCACGTTCGCCATGTTGAACACCGCCGACGCACGGATCTCCGGCTCTGAGTCCTGGCACAAGGAGCGAAACACCGGCACAGCATACTTCACGACGTCCGGTGGCGAGAGAGCGGCCGCGAGGTTGCCTAACGAGTCTGCCGTCATGTAGCGAACGCGCCACGAGCTGTCCGACGAGAGCGAGCGAACTGCTAACAGGATAGCTGAGTGCTGCGTCTCAGGGAGCACCTGCAGCAGGGACGCACACGTCGCCACCGCCTGCAGGCGCACGCCGTCGCTCTCGTCTTTGGCAAACGCGTTCAGCACCGGTACCAGCTCCGAGCACCCCTTCGAACCAAGTACGCCTGCGAGGTTTTTGCCCATGGCAACGCATGCGGCGCGCCGAACGAGGATCTCGTCATCCTCGCACAGCTTGTGGAAAAGCTTTATCAAGTCGGCGCGCGTGCTGGCGTCGGCGCAGGGGTAGACGGTGGAGATGAGGGAGCAGGCGGTGCTGCGACACTGCGGCATCCCTTCGCCGAGGCGGCGGACCATGCCTATGAATTCACCTCTTGCCTTCGCATTCGAGTCCTTGCGCTTGTTGTCGGCCGAAGACCCGCCGCTGCTGCCCGTGATGCTGCCCGGCGAGAAGAGTTGGCTGCCAATGAGCTGGAGGGATGCAACAGCCTCGTCGCGTACGGTGACCTCGTCCAGGCTACCCAGGATCTCCAGTGGAGCCAGAAGACTGCTGGTGTACTCTACGCCTCCCACCTCCGGTAGCATCGTCCCCAGCGCGTTCGCGAACACGCGCAGCACTTCGTCGTTGTCGTCGAGGTAGTCCGTGAGGTACAAGAGGAGTTCGTCACGGGTACGCTCGGGGCCCAGCGTGGTGCTGATGAGGTGGATGCCGCGCATGCTGCTCAGGCGCGCCTCCGGGTCCTCGGAGCGGAGGTTGTCGATCATAGTCTTGACCGAGTCGAACTGCTCCATCGTGATGGCGCGCTGTGGGTTGTTTGTGCTAGTGATATCACAAAGGGAGGGAGAGAGATACACAGGCAAGCGGGGCGATTGCACAGGACAAGAAACGGTATCGTGTCTCGCACCCTCCACGTGCAGTATCTGTGCGGACTTGTATACGGTATGGCGTGCTTGCCAGCTTTGGGTCGGCTAGGCTGACACGCACACACACACACACACACACACACGCACACACGCACACACAGATAGACAGACACGCGCGCTCACACGGCCACACTCCGGCAGCGGTACCAAGGTAAGGCAGTAAGAGGGAGAGCAAAGAACGTTCGATGTGTACACGCTGGCGCAGGCGGATGAGAGCCATTCATGTGGACACGAAATAAAAAGACGAAAGCGAAAAGCAAGGCGTGAAAAGTACGATGCGAGCAGGTCGAGAGGACGTGTCGACGGATGCGCAGAAATCGATCATTTCTCGCGTGCAATACGCCGCGGAAAGCGCGCGGTGTCGTTGCCACGAATGGAGAGAGCGTGGGTGGTGGGACAGGGCGAGGATCCGACGGCGCGTCGGTGCAACGTTACCTTCTTGCACTGCTGCGTACTCGATGCGCACGCTTCTTTTCCGTTGCGTCCGCCGTCGTTGTCATGAAGCCCAACCGCCACGCACGCCTGTGCACACTTCTTCCGGCAGACCACTCTCAGCTACGTTCATGTCGGAAAATACTGGGTCTGGCACACCGCACATTATTGCGCGCAATCCTTTTTCTGTCTCTCTCTCCATCTCTTGGTTTTCGTTTTTACCACTCTGTGCCTTGTCTTAGGTAGGCGCTTGTTCGTTGTATGGCACGCACCACTGACGTCGTTTCCCCGTCGCCTTTCGATTAAACTCCGCCGCCCCCCTCCCCCCAACACACTCGAGAAAGCAAGGAGACGGAAAAGGCGCGTCGCGTGTGCCTGCATGGCGACGCCCTTGCCGCTCGCACCCCCCCTTCCCCCACCCCCTCCTCCACCGAGAGGCCGCCTGCCTTTGTAGGCGCGCCCCACACCCGCTGTGTTGAAGCGCACGTAGCAGCAGCAGCAGCAGCACATGCGCAGACCTGGACGCCGTGACTTGATTAAATACTTTTAAAGCCACACACACACGCACACACGCATACACGCACATGGATGCCGAGAGAGAGAGAGAGAGAAAGCAAGGCAGGCAGACATACGCGCCTGCGAATAGAGCACGTCCATGACAGCACAGCACCGAGCTGCTTCAATGACGACGGCACACAAACAATGAGAGACAGAGAGACGGCCACCATCGAGGCATCACGCGGCCGCCGCGTCGGGGACGCCGGAGTCGGATAACGCCTGAATCTTGGACTCCACGTAGGTGCGCGCGCACTTCTTCACCGACTCGACATCGGCCGGCGTGCCGTGCAGCTTCTCGAATGCGAGGAAGCGCGTGAGGACCTGCTGCATCACCTTTGCCGAAAAGCTCATCGCGACCGTGCGCTGGAGGATCTGCCGTACCTGAAGCGTTGACGCCGTCGGGTCCTTGCGGTTCAGCAGCCCCATCTCCTGATCAGTGTAGATTGACCAGACATCGGACCGCTTCGGCACCTTGCGCAGCAAGCCTTCGAAGAGCGCGCGGCCGTTCTCGGGACTGCCGTGCTTGTACTCGTGAATGGCAATGTGCACAATCGCCAGCGTGGCGTCGTCTCGCTTCAGCACCTCGCCCATGTCCTTCAAGGTCCGCTTCAGCTGATCGCGCTTGCCCTGATCGACAAGGACGATGCCGAGGCGCTCCCACGTGCGGCGCTCGGTGCGGAACTTGCTCGTCATGGCGCGACACAATGCAAGCAGCTGATTGGGCTTTCGGGACGCCGCGTAGATATCTGCGAGTCGCTCAAAGAGGGTCAGCTGGTTGAGCTGCCGTTGCTGCGCGCGCCGGAACACCGCCGAGAGCGACTCCTCCGTGCCGTACAGGTTCTCGATGTTGAGGTACGCCACCCAGACGTTCAGCAGCTCCTCCTGCTCTCGCACACCGATAGTGCTGAGCGCCTTCTCGGCCACCTGACGCGCCGCCTCGTACTGCTGCAAGCCAACGTGGTAGGCCATGTATTGCATCCAAACGTAGCTGCTGTTCGGGTTTGCGAGGAGCAAGCGCTGGAATTCCTCCGGGCTCGTCGGCACCGCCGTCTCCATGCCGCGCTCGTAGGCGTCGATTGCCTCCTCCAGTTTGCGGCGGCGCGTCCGCTGCTGCCGATCCTGAGCTGAGCCGTGGCCGCTGTGACCTTCAGCCGCGTCCTCATCGTCCTCGCTTTCCTCGGCGCGCCGCGCCTTCGCCGCGTACTCAGTCCGCCACGGGAAGAATCCCAGAAGCCCGCGCGCCGCAACAGGAGATGTAGGGTTGGCCGCGGACGGATCAGAAGCCGACGCAGAGGACGACGCCTTGATCGTGGACCCGGCGAAGTGACGCACCGCCGGAAGGCGGTGGAACTGACGAAGGCGATTCGACAGAATCGCGAACGGCGCCACGTCACGCAGAGCGGCGATTTCAGGGCAGAACTCGATCACGAGATCCACCGTGTGGCCGACCACCGGCGCCACAGGCACCCCCTTGCCGTCCCAGTCGTACACATAGTAGCCGAGAACAGTCACGCAGCCGCTGCTGCTGTCGTGCGGGTCTACGGTGACGCTCTGCACAGGTATCTGAACAACAGCGCACCCGTCATCGGTCGACGAGAGGAGCACCTTGCAAGAGACAATGTCGCCAGGGTGCAGCGTGGCCAGCGCCGCCGCGGACACGGCCGTGTCGACCGGCGTGCCCTCCACCACCTTCGCCTTCGCTGTCACATTGACGACGTCAGCGTTCACGTCGTAGTTGAGAATGCGCACCTCGACGGTGTTTCCGTCGGCGGCGGCCTTGCTTCTCTCTGTGCTCGCGCCTAGCGAGTCGTCCTCTCGCGCGTGATCTGCGTGGTGCTCATCGTCGTCGCTGCTGATACCGCTGCCGCCACGGCTTTTCTGCCTCTGCTGGGCACGAGCGGCGGCCCCGCTAAACGACTTGAGGGATGCGGAGGAGGCACCCTTGGTGAGGTCCTCCAGTGCCGCCACAGCCGTCATGCGAGGCTGAATGGTGAGCACTGAGCCCTTTGCAGAGCTGCGCACGAGGCGAGCCGCGGCAGTAGTGCCGAGTCCCACCAGCATGTGCTTGCGCAGGAGCCTCTGCACGAGGCGGCGCACAGGCTCGGGGTAGGTGAGTATCGCGCTAAAGCCCTCCTTCAAATCTACTGTCAGCAGCCGGTACCCCTGCGCGTCGCGCGAGCGCATCGGCATGGCAATCACTTGCTCGCGGGCCGAGAGGCTCGTGAGGAGACGCTTGGCCAGCAGATCATCGCCAAGAGTCGCGGTGGTGAGACGGCCGAAGCCCCTCGTCTCGGGCAGCTGCACAAGGATGCCATCGGTGGTGACGTGGTGCACGCGGTACTCCCGAAAGAGTGGGGACGCGGAGGTGGTGGCACTGGATGAGGTGCGTGACATGCTTACTCGCAAAGATCGCTGTCGCTGGCGGAAGGGAGAAGCCCGGAAAAGGCAGTGGTGCGTGGCCTTCAGTGCAGTTACGGGGGGAGAGGGAGAGAGAGGGGGGGGGGGGAGGTGGGTGAGTGAGGCAGATTGAAGCAGCGCAGAAACATGGGGTGAGACGGCGGCGATGCACATCCAAGTGCATCCACATTGGCGCAGGAGGCGCCCGGCAGGCTCCAACGAGAGAAGCGACAGAGACAGAAGAGGTTGACAGACCCTCGCCCCTCCTCACCCCCTACGTACGCGGCCGCGGGTGCAACAAGAAGAAACAAATAGGAAAAGAGAGATGCCGCGCTCCATAGAATCACGCTCCGCGATGGGGGAAGGGGCAGGAGCGCGGCCGTGGCGGATCCACCTGTAGACATGATATGCTCGCATTCATCGCGGACACGAGTGCCGCAAAGACGGCAGAAACACAGAAACACACACACACACACACATGCATCAACGCCGTTAAGCAGCACATGTCTCTATCTCCTCTCTCTAGCCGTGTTGCCTATACCCTGCGCTATCTTACTGGTTGTTGTGTGCATGGGTTACTCGTGTATACATGCGCGAGGGCTTCACTGAAACGTGTGTGCGCAGGGGGCGAAACGGAGAAGGCGAGACGGCGTCTACGTACCAGACGCCATCGCACCCTTAAACACGCTTCTCTAAAGCAACAGGTAACAACGAGAAAGCCAATCATCATCATAGTAGCCCACCCGACACAGACGTAGACGAAATACGCTGTGCCAACGACCTAATCACCAACTCGCCCACCCTACCCAAACTCCAACTCGCCGGCCGCCTGCCTTGAACAAGAAGCGGTGGCGGCAGACAACACACTGAGAGGACGAGGCGTGAGGGGTCGACAATGGTGTCACGCGCGTCTGAGAAGATACACCATAAACTGAGCACCACCGGCCAGAGCTCTCGGTAGCGCGGTCCTCCAGATGCCGCCCAAGAGGAACTCTGCACACACACACACACACAAGCATGGCGCGTGCGCAATATTGTACGGCAGCAGCCTCGCCTACAATTCCTATGGCCAGAGTGAGCGCCGTCTCTGCGACACTGTGGGAACGCAAGACGATAGCTGTGCATCCCGGTCGCACAACCACACGCGGAGAGAGAGAGGGAAAGGAATGCTCTCATCAGGTGTAAACGATATCAGTCCTCGAGCTCTGTGGTGAGCCGTGCCACAGTTGATCGCAGTGGTGTTGTGGCCGAGGACAGGCTCAGCAGCACATTCTCGCCGGACGCCCTCGACGACAGGACGCCGGATGAGATATCCGGGATGGAGGAGCGGTTCCTGCTTTCAATCACAGCGCCGCCACTGGCCCAATCGGCAGACGCGTGGACAACCATGCGATTCAAGGCACCCGCGTCCACTGTGCCGCTGCGCCCAGCCTCGTGTTGCTGCTGCTGCGGCGGTGCTGGTGGTGGTGGTGGAAAGACAAAGCAGGGGGAGCCACGCTGGCACTCGGCGGGGAATGGCATCTCCCTTCGGCTCGCAAGCTCCTCGTACCGCCGGCGCCAGTAGTTGGCATCATTGCGCGCCATCTCGAGAGGCCCTCGCAGGCTGGCCCGTCCCTTCTCCAAGCGCTCTCGCAGCTCCTTGTTTATCACGTACTCCCGCTTCAGCTCATCTTTCACGGTGGCAAGGTGGCCGCGGCGGAGGTCGAGAATGCGCTGCTTCGACTGCAGCTCCGCCAGCGCCTCTTTGTGCTGCTGCAGCAGCGCGCTGTGGTCAGACTGAAGCGAGGCAAGCTGCTCCTCGAGGCGACGGACACGCTCTGCCGGTGCTGCAGGTGTCACTCCACCCCGGCCGCAGGAGCCGACGTGCGACGCACCGCTGTCCTTCTGTCCCACCGAGGCGGCGCGCAACACCCACTGTTGCGCCGTTGCCGTCCCAGGCGACACGCGTATCGACCCCGACATGGGGCTGTCACGGTAATCGCTTGCAACACAGTGTTGCGGCTGAGGCCTCGATCTGCTCGGCTGTGGGGGGTCTGCGTCCACGCCGGGCTGAAGACGCGGATTGGGTGATTGCCCGTCCGGAAGGCTGCTGCTGCCAGTGATGTGCCGCCCGCTGCTCTCCGTCACACGGCCCACGGCGCTCACATCCAATTCGTGCACGGAGGCCAGTGGATGGGACAGGAGGCCCTGCGGCGTGCATTCATTGGTCGACACCGACGGCGCATGCCTCGGAAGTGACAGCTGCGGGGCTGCTGCGACAGTATTCTCTTGGAACGCTTCCGCGGTGAAAAACGTTCGTCGCCGCTCGCGGCTCGCATCTGCCCCATACACGTAGGCGTGGAGCTGGTCGACGGCCTGTCGGGCCTGCTGAAGGGGCTGGCCGTAGGCTGCCATGCACTGCATGAGGTCTTTGATCTCGCTTGCCTGGGCACGGAGGAGAACCGTGCATTGCTGCAGCAGCGCGTCCTGGGTTGCCGCGCGCTTCAAGGACGCGGAGTGTGCGTCCTCCCAGACGCTTATTTCCTCCTGAAAGCTCTGCACCTTGTCGATGTAGCCGTCGCGTTCCTCCTGCAGGGCACTGATGATGTCCTGGGCGCTGTTGAGGCTGTCATGCAGCTGCGCCACCTCAGCGCGAAGATTCTGCAACCGCGCCTGCTCCGTGGCACGCTCCTCAAGCAGTTCACTGATGCGGGACGTGTCCGCCTCGCTCGCCATTGAAGACGCCGTAGCAGTGGCGGCGCTCGACAGCTTTCGCGACGCTGCGACGGGGAAGTCCGGCGTCCCTTTACAGCTGTCCACTGCTCCACTCGTCATGCTCAGCTGCTGCACCTTCACGTGCAGCCGCTCGATCTCCTCCTTGGCCGTCTCCAACATGCGCCGCAGCTGCGCCGCGGTGAGGTCGCGGTTCACGACGGCCTTGTTCTCGATAGCCTTGGCGCGAGCACCGAAGCGCAGCGTCGACAGCGTCTCCTGCGCATGGCACGGGGATGGGCTGCAGCAGATCACGAGGGCCGTGTGCGAGTTGCCGCCGAGCGAGTCTTTCAAGATCTTTGTCAGCACACTGTCGCGGTACGGCGTGTGCGCGGCGCTGTGATCTGTCAGGGACATGATAACCATGCCAAGGGTGGAGAGGGACTTGTTGATCAGCTTTGCCTCCTCTAGGCGCAGCCCTGTCGCGTTGGTTTTGCCAACCTTCTCGCTACCAGCGAGGTCCACCAAGTAAAGCTTTCCTACGGTCGACACCCCCTGCGCGCGGTCGACGCTCTTCACCGTCAGGTTCAGCAGGCAATGGCTGCGGCTGCTCGTCTCGTTCATCGCCGTGGCTGAGGTGGCCCGCTGCTTGAGACCACTCTTCACGAGATGCAGCACATCCCTGGCGGACGACACATGCGGGTTGCAACATCCATCGACGTAGAACGAGTTGGTGCTAACATCCTCGCGCAGCTGCAGCTTGCGTGGCCCTATCGGCAGCGTTGGAGCGACACCGACCGACGATGATGACATCGCGGCGGACGGGTTCGGGACAAGGAGGTCGCGAATCTGCTCCATATACACCTCCACAAAGAACATCTGCACGTCGAACTCCTTGGACGGGTCTGCGTGGGCGATGGCGTCGAAGATGTCGTGCACCGCGCGCGGTATGACGCCGCTGACGGCGTCGCCGGTAAAGGCGGACCGCATACCCGTCGCACTCCTCCCCGTACACCGAGGCGGTCCACTGCGGGAGAACGCAGAGGACGGCGATGCCGGGGCCGCTGACGGCGACGGTGGAGCGCAAGAGGTCGACGCGGTGGCGGCGGCACACATCTTTGTCGACTTGTGCACCGCTGCATAGCAGTACTCCGCCGCGTCACTGCCGGTAGCGTTTTGAAGCGTGTTGATTTGCTGCAGTTCGCCGAGCGGCGTGACGGTGGCGCGGGTGCGGCAGAAAGATGTCGTCGCCGTGGACGGCGGTGGCACGGCTGCGGTGCTCCTTGTCGTTGCTATCACTGAGGCCGCCGGGTGTCCCGTCTTGGTATGGTAGCTGCCGAGCTTCAGCCGCGTTGCCCTGGGAGACGTGCCGGCCGCCTGCAAGGCTTGCTGAGATGTTTGCTGCTGCTTCTGCTCTTCTTGTCGCTCCTCGTCTTCCCCTTCCGCTTGCGCTCTCTGGCGCTCGCAAGCGTGAGACTCCACCTCTCCGTGCTCCTCTTCGGACAGCCGCGCGTGCGCCGGACCGTCCTCCTCCTTCGGCTTCTCGTTGACGTCCTCCTCGTTGGTGTCTGCGTTGAAGGCGACGCCTGCAGGGGGCCTGCCTGAGTCGCAGCTCGTGGCCCATGCACCACCATTCACTTCTCCGAACATTGTGTGCGTCTTGCCGCTCCCCGTCTGCCCATACATGAAGATAGTGCCGTTGTAGCCGGACAGGACATCCACCACGATGGGGCGGGCAACGTGCTCGTAGACATCGGCCTGCCTCGCATTTGGCCGAAAGACGTGCGAGAAGGTAAAGGAGTGCCGCCCTGGCGAAGCACCGGCGTCGCCGACACCGTCGCCTCTGCCAGCCGCCACCGCACCACCGGCCGCGCAGCCACCGTTCACAGCCCCACTACCGACCGTAGGAGCGACATAGCAGTCGATGGCATCGGGGCATTGGTCAGAAAAAGATATGCACAAGTCGCCCTGGATGCGCTTTTCGCTCGCGTTGAGGGGTCGCACGCGACAGCAGACGCGAACGTGATCGAGCGAGTCGCGCATCCCCTTCATTCACCGATAACGGCAACTGGGAAGAGGGAGGTGGGGGGGGGGACGGCACCTGCGCAGAGAGTATCTGCGTTTGTGGAGTAGCCTCTTGCTCAATCCGCCAGATTCTCCTCACAGGGGCGGCGCTGTGGACAATGAGAGAGCGGTGGGGTGTGGGGGTGGGGGGGGGTAGCGAAGGAAGAGATGTCAAGTTGCCCTGCGCGTGCATATGCGAGCACATGCACCGATAGCAAGCGTGTTTCGGGTGTGCGCGTCTGCGTTTCCGCCCTCCCCCCCTCGGTGGGCGGTATCTGTATACCGGCCTCCTCCTGCGCACCTCACGACTGGGATCTGGTGTGCACCAGAGTGACAGGCTGAATCGCCAATCCGCGGCAGAGCTACACGCCGAGAGGGAGAGAGAGATCGAGGGAAGGAAGCAAGAAAGGAGGAGGAGTTGCTTGACGAGGCGCTGAGGGCGGCGGCGGCGGTAAGGTCTATGCCACTTGTGGGGTCTGAGGGGGATCTACAAAGAATAGAAAAGCGAAGGAAAAAAGGGGGAGGGGGTAGGGGCAATCTACGTACAACGGGGACGGGGCAGCCAGGACAACGTGGGCAGGCCGAGCAGTGGTCCTGCGTTTTGTGGACCGCTGCCACAGACACAGCGAAAAGAATGCGAGGGCAGAGAAAGAAGATGTGCGTTACAGAGCTTCAGCGATAGAAAGCGTCCACGGTTTTATCAGCATCCGTGGGTGTGTGTGTGAGTGAGGGTAAGCTTGGTCTCCGCAGCGGCTCTCACAGCAACACGTGGAGTAAGGGAGGACGTTGCTGTTATGGCGGTAGTCAGTGTGCGTGTGCGTGTGTGTGTGGGGGGGGGGGGGGGGGGAGGGGATGCTCGCTGCGCGAGCGTGTACGATGACCAAAGAGTGATGGTCGCTATTTTACCGGAAGTAGGAGAGACAAGCGCACGCGATCTCGTGCAGCAGAGCGCTGGCGTGGAAGGCAGAAGAAAAGAAATGAGGGGAAGCAGGAGAACCGTTATGGAAAGTGACAACACACCGGAGCTTCGGAGTGCAGCAACCTGTGCAGGCGCACGCGCAGACGTCAATGGCAAGACGGGAGAGACGGGGGGAGGGGTGACAGCGCAAGAGGGAGAGAGAAGGGGTGTGGGCGAGTGCGTCTACGTGAAGAGAACGCGTTCTAAGTCAGCGATACTGCGCTCGCAGACGTGTAAAAGCGCGCACGCGTGGCCATACACGTCTTGAGCAACCGTACACATGGAAAGGGTCCAGCGAGAAGTCTCAGAGGAGAGGGGTTGGGGAGGGTGAGGGAAGCATTCCTGCCTCGAGAACGATCGCCCTTTAGGCATGATCCGAGAGCCGGCGTACCGCTTTTAAGCATGACTTCATATTCCAATGTTCTTGCAGGGGGTTGGGTAGTAGTGTGGTGTGTGTGTGGTGTGTGCATCTATGAGCGTTTACGAACTCACGAGCATTGTGAGTGGATCTAAGTGAAAAGAAGGGAGAGAGGGCGGCGATAATGATGGCAGTGGTCGTGGTGTTGAGGCGGGGGGGGGGGGCGTGTGGCCAGACAGCGACGAAAGAAAAAAAAGCGAACAAAAAACAGCCAGCGGACTAAGCGCGTTGTGTACACCGTTCGATACGCACACCCACACAAGGGAAAGGGCAGAAGGTGTTAGGGCCACGCATGGCGCAATCTCAGTTCGGCAGCCTTGTCGATAGCGAGGCCGTGTTTTCGCTTTTCCTTTATGCGCCTCCTCACATGGACCTCCGCCTCGCCCTTAGAGCACCTACCTACCGATGGATCCGCTGCTGGCGCCACAGCCTCCCTGCCCGCATGTCATGAGATTCTGCCGCGGCTATGATTCTCGCCTTGGGGGGAGGCCCAGGGGATGCACCGCCACCCCCTGATCAACGGCCTCCTGCTGGGAGAGAACGCTTGTCACGTGCAACGGACGGCGCATGGCTGCGCCACGGCGTGTCTGTGATCCACTTCGACGCCCTCCGCTCTTGCGAGGTCCGCCAAGCGCGTAATCTGCACTACCAGCCAAGGCACCGCTATGCTCGCCAGTCGCGTCCTTGTCGATGCGGTAGCTGTGCGCGTGCACCAGGTGGTTCTTCGAGACCGAGCTTCGCTTCGACACCGGCTCTGGCAGAGGCGTAGCAACTGAAACGCCGTTGCACGAGGCATGAAAACTGCTGCGATTCACGATGGAGCCTCCGCTGGCTGATGCGACGAGGAGTGACGCCTTCACAGACAGGGCGGATGATGGCGCGTCGAAGTTGATGCCGGAGAGCGGTCCACGCGTGCCACCACTCTCCGGCGCGCTCATCTGCCGTGGTCGCTTGACATCCGACTTGCTCAGAATGCTGGTGGCGGCGGTGGCAACCGACACAGCCGCTAGAGTGGCCAAGGAAGGCGGCGTTACAGGTGGCAGCGCGGTCTTGCTCCGATCAGCGCCATCACGCGAAGTTGGGGGCGGCGGCACAACGTCTGACTTGCGCACTAGCGTCGGCCGCTGGAGGGGAGCTGCAAGCCGCACGCTGTCGACCAGAAGACGCCTCGATGCGTCGTCGGTGCGCACCTGCCGATTCGCCGCGGCCACCGCGCCTGCGCTTTCCCTTGTCGGTGAGACTCGGCCCGCCAAATGCACGGCGCCCTCATCATCGCTGCCCTCTGCACAGGCGAGCTCGGACGGCCGGTACGTCACGCTCACCAGCGACGGCGCCGAGCGGGGCGACGCAGCAGGGGATAGTTGCAGGTCTGTCTTCCGCTTCGCACGAGCACCGGGCTGGCCCGTGCGGCCGGTGATACAGCTCTCGTCAGCCCTGGTAGACACTGGGATCTCCGTCGAGGTCAGGTTCAAGAGCTGCTGGTGCATGGCACCAGCGTCCGTGTCGTCCTCGTGGTCGTCGAGGTCGAGGGAGGCGCTTCTAATCGGGCTCACAGACTCATTTGGAAGTTGGTAGGGCGGTACGTTGCTCATCCCGCTCACCTCGGTACTGCCCCCCGCGCCGGGCTGCTGTCGTGGGTAGGCGCCATCGTGCACGTAGGGCGCCGCAGCACACCTGCCGTGCCGTGCCGGTGAGCAGCCACTTTCGGTGCCGATGTCTGTACCGGAGAGTCGCGGCGCTGACGACGTTGTCATACAGCGCTTCCCCTGGACACTATCATCATCATCGCCTAGTCCATCGCCTGAAACACTGGAGAGGTCCTCGATACCGTCTCTGTGCAGATTATTCTGCTGCGGAGTACAGCTCGGTGCTTGTTCACCACCGTTTGCGCTACCTTGCTGTTGCTCTTGCTGTTTCTGCTGCACTGCGGTTGCACGTCGCATCTTCTCGCCGAGCTCCTGTACCACAGCAGCGGTGGTCTTTTGGGCTGCGGTCGCCGTCCCAGCGCTCGCCAATGACCGCTGCCCGCGCCGCACAGGAGTCAGCGATACGCTCGCACTTGATGGAGCGTCGACCATGTGCAGCCGTTGCTGTCCTGCTGAGGTGCGCATGCGCAGCTGACGCGCGTACAGTCGGGCGCCATCCCTGTCGCCGTCACCTCTGCGAGCACTGTGGCTGCCCCCGCGTTGCACTTGAGTGCCACGTGGTGGTTGTGCGCGTCGACCGGGTGAGTCGCCACCGGCGTCGATTTCGCTGGCGTGCGTTCCAGCGCTGACACCGTCTTCGTCGCCTGTGCCGTATTCCGCGACAAGCGGCTCACGAATGCTCACGTCGCGCGGGAGCGCCTTGCGGTCTTGTGCGCATTCAGCGCGTCGGCTCCACCGGCTGGCGTGGGTGCGGGGCAAAGCCAACCATCCAGCGACGACCCCCGTGAATTGATCAGCACGCTGGGGCTCGCAGCAAGGCACTGCCGAGCCCTTTCCATCTCTCTCGCTTCACGAAGCATCAGCGCCTGCGTGTGCACCTGCTGCTGCAGCCCGCGCACCAGCCGCTCGAGCTCCTGCTGGCGCCCGCGCATCCGCTGCACACACGCTGTAACGGCCATGAGGTGATGGTGCAGCGTGGTGCCCTTGTGCAGGTCGGCGCTCCTGTGGGCGCCCTCGGCGCAGCAGCCCGTGAGGGCGAAGGGGCACACAGTCAGCGACGGCAGCTCGCAGTCACTCACCGCCGGCGATGAGGTGGAGGAGCGACCGCCGGCAACTGCCTTTGTAGTGCGCGCTGGTCGGCTGCGTAGGGTGACAGTGTCGCTAGACTCTCTGCTCGCTCTGTTGCCCGGTCGAAAGTTCGCGCCAGCGGCCTCTTCGCTGTCGACGCGGAGGCCATGGCATTGGTGTGGGCTGTGCAGGTGATGCGGCTCTTCGCTGCGGCATAACAGTGGCGGTGACCCGACAGAGTTCGCTGGAGCGCAAGAGCCAAACTGCAGCGCGTGAAACGGGGTATTCGGCTGCAGCGCACCTCCGATGTGACTCGAAGGAACGCCGTCGGCTCGCTGTTTGAGCAACGAGGCAGAGCGCTTCTGCTGCTGCCGCTGATAGTAATATCGAGCAGGGCTGACATTGCTCACGGGCTCACTCTCCTCAGTGCCCAGCTCTGAGTAGTCGAGCGGCGCTGCACCGACGTCTGTGATGGCGCTGGGGGACCGCAGGCCGTGTGGCAGGACTTTGGCGGCGCCGACTGAGGGCACCGCCGGCATGGCGAGTGCTTCTGTGACCATGCCGCTTCCCTTGAGCGATGCGACCTCCGCCGACGTCGAGAAGGCGAGGAGAGTGCTCGGTAATGCTGGCTGGTGCGAGTAAAGCGACAGCTGCTCTTCCGTCTCCCCTCCTTGTGCTGCTCCGTTTGGAGGCGCCGCAGCAACGGCATCAGAGTTGCATGCCGAGGGCGGGGACGTGTTGTCGGCGGCCTCAGAAACTTCTACGATCTTCAGCTGCGCCTTGACTTGCTGTCGCAGCCGCGCCATCGATGAGCGACGCGACGGCGCATTCAGCTTGTTAGAGGGTGGTGGGTGCACCGCGGCCACCATCGCGGTCGTGGCCACCATCACGGCTGCAGCCACACTAGGGTGAGGGTTGATATCCACAACTTCGGTGCCCCTTGCTGAGTGAGGTGACGGCGTTGCAGACGTGGCCGCAACAGGAGATGCTGTGATGTCATGCAGCGCTGGGACGTGGGCTGTTCGGCAGTTGACTCCCACGTGTTCCTCGGTGGAGGCCCGGGCGACATCCGTGTGTGGCGATATGCCGTCCAAGACGGGCACATGCATCTCCCTCGCATGGCCCACCTGCTGTTCCCTAATGATCTGCACAAGCGCAGAAGCCTTACTGGCTGAAGATGACGACGGGGGCCGACGCTGGTTGTGTTTCTGACTGTGGTGGCCGTGCTTGGCAAATTCTAGGTGCTTCGACACGCCTGCGCCTCCTTCCGTGATGCCAGCCACAGCGCGGGTTGTGCAGCTACCACCACTGCCGCTGGTGCTGTGTGGTGCGGCTGAGGCCGTGCCGCGCGAGATCGAAGCCCCGTTTACATCCAGCGGTGCCAATGCTTGTCGCAGCATTTGCATGACGGCGCGCGGGTGTATTGTTTTCTGTTTTGCGCGTTTTCGCGGCAGGTACGGGCACGTGCCGGGGTGTCTGTGCTGAGACGCGCTCGCGCAGACGCTGCTGAATGCATCCGCCGGCACTGTGCGCGTGCGATGACGCCTCTGCCCCTGGACCAGTTCAGGGAGAAAATGTGCGTGTGCGTGTGCGTGTGTGGGGGAGGGGAAGGGGGGGGGGGAGGCGGTGGGAGTAGAGAGAGGAGACGGCGGCTCTGCCTGTCAAGTAACACGGCGAACGAAAACAGTGAATCAATGCAACAGGATCTGCAGGGAGCTGCTGACGGAAAAGAACAAAGCACCCATGAGCAGCGATAGGAGCGGTAGGGGCTGCTCTGGTGGCGGTGGTGATGGTGACAGCGATGGTGGGGAAGAAGCTCATGTGCTGCCGAGCGGATGAGAGGAGAACAGAGAACACGCAAAAAGGGTGAAGAGCACCCCCGCAAACAACGACAACGAATTGAATATCGCACAACAACCGCCGCCCGATGCCACGATAACCGCAGTACCAGCAGCAAGCCACAAAGGAGCGGGAGGAGAGTGGGGGGTGGGGGCCCGGCGGCTTTGGCGCCACACTCGAAAAGCACGCACGACTTTTCACCTCTTTTGTACTGCGCTTAGCAGCTTATGGGAAAGAAACAGGCTAACAAGGCCTTTGACTGCGAGCAGGGGCGAGGGTGGGTGCGCGCGCTTGAGTGCCCCTGTACGTGAGCTTGTATGCGGCTTCTAGGTCTATGAGTCGCAGACGCGTGTGAGTAGCGTGCCGTTGTTGCTATCCCTGGCCGTGCCTGCGTGGGTGAGGGGGCTGCCGGTGTTGGATGCGGCGCACGGGTGCACTTGTGCCTATCTGTTTATGTATACATACACATGCATCTATCTCCCCCGCGGAAGCTCTTTTCCCGTTGAGGAGGGAGAGGGAGGGGGGAGGGGCGAGGGTGGACTTCGGCTGCAGCTGTGCATGCGATTGTGCATATTGCGTGCGTGTCAGAGGGGGAGGTGGACGTCCATCGTAGTGACCGCCACGGCGGAAGGAAAACCGGAGCAGGAAAGCAGCAGGAGGGGCTACGCACGGCAAGAGGAAAGGCGTCGTATGACGCAGATGCGCAGGGACGCGGCGATTTGGGGTGGGGAAGGGCAAGGGCGACGAAGGCGCTATGATGAGGCGAGCGATAAGAGAGAGCAGAGAGACGAAGAGGGCATCGAAGGCGAAAACACGCGAGGCCCTTCCTCAGCTTCCTCTTCCGCTGTGACCCATCTCTTGCTGGTCATTCATCAGTGCAGTGCTGCCTCCCCATCCCGCAGCCACCATGCGCTTCGGGGCCAAAGGTCCCCTTCGCCCTCGACGACCGATGCCCTTTCCGTTCTCCCGACCTTTCAGCTCTTCGACGACCACCTTCTGCAGAAGTGGAGAGGGGAGGTGAGGGGGCGCAGCTACTAGCACAACTGTAACGGTATTCACACGTCGTGGCTGTCTCCTTTTTCTCTCGTCTCTCGGTCACGCTGCTCGTCTCCGCTCACGCGGTGGGTTGAACCACACGCGCACACATGGGGTTTGCTGCGCAGGCAACAAGAACACACAAAAAAAAAACGGCTTGCAGTACACACACACAAACACAAACACACACCTTCGAAGGCCTCCAAGCACGGAGAGGCTTACGTCAGGGCATGCTCAAGCCACTGCAGCCTCTCCCACTCTTGGTCCGAGTAGTCGTAGAGCAGCAGTTTCTTCACGCGCATGAGCGCCTCTTCATCGGTCTCGATCGCATGCTCGCCACCAGAGGCAGCGCCAGCACCCGTACTCCTGTCATGGTGGGAGGGGGGGCTCGCGTACTGCTCATGCTGACGGAGTCGCACGGCGAGTTGACGCAGCAGCGCTTGCTCTTCCGAGTCCATGGAAGCTAGAGAGCATCCCGCACGGACATCCATTCCCTGGCCCGCTTCACCAGTAGGCGCATCGGCCGCCTCCGCCACACACGCGCAGCTCTTGTCCGGCAAGCACCGTGAGAGAAGCGAGATCGGCTCGTTGGCGCCAGAGGTAGCAGGCGCACCGGTGGGGCAGTCACGGTGTCCCCACAGCTGATTCGCCTCCCCGACCGAGTACACGCACAGCTCATCAAGGCCCACACAAACACAGGATATCGCTCGCCCCACTGCGCCGCGGAGAACATTGAAGCTCATCGTGGCCGCGGACACGCCGTTCGCCGCCTCATCTTTGGCCCAAGCGGACGTGTCCGCGGGTGCCTCCTGCAGCGTCGTCGCGCGTGCCCTCGCCGGCGGCATTGGCGTCGTGGATAGCGGCCCAACCATCAGCGTAAAGGAGCTGCAGTCCTCCTTGATGCAGCACTCCACGACGGACAAGGTGTCGCCGTCAACGACAAAACAGGTGCCGTTGGCGGCGACGAACACCGTGCAAAACGCGTTATCGAGGTGGTGATCACGAACGCTGAACACGCGAGAACGTTGCACGAGAGGGCTATCGCTGAGGCGCGCCGCCCAGAGACACTGAGCGCGCAGCACAAGGGCATCCTCCCCGTAGTGCTGGACATACGCGCCACCGCTGTTTCTGCCGGCTTCGCCGTCTGCGTCAAGCATGGGTGCATTGCCAGCCGACACCCCTAGAGGATGGCTGGCTGTGGCTGATGCAGGGCACGCTGTGTCGTCTTGCGCCAACGACGCTCCTGCAGCACCGGCGACATTGGTGACCGCAGGGGTGCTTATTACTGTAGTCGTTGCCAGAGCACCGCCTGCGTCGCCGCATCCGCGGCGGCCGCTCCGACTGCACTGCCGTTGATGCGAAGATGTGAAAGATAAGCCGGAGATATGAGACAGTGATGACAGCGCCGCTGTTGTCCCCGCCTGCCCCGCGGCTGGTGTTGGCAAGTATATGTTGTACGTCACCGGCGATGCTCCCTTTCGGTGCGGCTGCCGCCGCTGTGAGCCGTCGCTGCGGTGTGGCTGGCGCAAGCGTGCATCCTCCGGCGATGTCGAAGATGAGGCGGGCCGCATGTTGGAGCCGCCGCTACCGTCGCGACCGGGGACTTCACCCCTCGGCCTGGAACCTTTGGTGGCACCGCCGCCCTTTCTGCGGGCCGCGCCCGCCTTGGCGTGCAGGCCCCGCGGATTTTGCACGTCATAAAGCCGAACTGTCCCGCGTGGCAGCCGCCGCTCGCACCTTGAGAGGGAGGAGAGACGCACAATCGAAAAGCGCAGCTCCAGCGCGAGGCCGTCCTCGCAGCTGAGCGCCACCGCGATCTGCGACGCCCCCACTGACACATCAACGGAGGTGGGCAGTCGCACCTCCGCGCCGACTGGGGCTGATGCGACAGCGGCTAGAGGAGGAGACGTGCTGTGTGCTGGCAGGTGCTGTTGTGCGTACTGCTGCCGAGAAACGGACACCTGTGTGTGACGTTCACGCGATGGTCCACGACCTCCCTTCTCGCCTTGTCCTCTCGAGGCCGCCCATCGGCGGCGTTGACGCGCGCGACGCTCGCTTTTCTGCTCTGCGAGGTCCACCAGAGACACATGCGCGGCTGCCTTCGTTGGGGTAGGGGTTTCCAGCAGCCCCACTCCGCCGGCGTTGCCGCTTCCGTTGTCGGCACCGTCCGCGATCCTAGTGCGGCGCAGCAGTATCGTCGGTGCGCTCTCCGCTCGCCTGTGGGACAGATTGCGCGCCAACAACGCCGGCTCGGCAGTGTCTGTGCCGTGGTGGTGATGGTGTCGCGAGTGACGCATCGAGCTGCTAGTCAGCGCGCGACGCCCACCATTCGCGATGCCCTCATCAACTCCGATGCTGGAGCTGCGGTCACTAGCATCACTGCCGCTGCTGTAGCTTCTTGTGGTACTAGCGCCTGACCTGTCGAGCCCGAAGTCTTCATCGGTCGCCGTTCCGTAGTCACCGTCGCCATTGTCGGCCTCTTTAGGTGCCCTGCCCGCGATGTCGCCCGCTCTCATCACCGGGGCGACGCCTCCTACATAGCTGAGAGCTCCGTCGTCGCTCAGCAGCCCGGCGTCTTCGTCATCGTCGCCGCTGCTGCAGCGCCGGCCACCCACTGCCGGCCCGTCGTCATCACTGCTGTCGTTGGCGCTACACTGCCGCAGTGGTCGGGGAAGGGAATGTGTTGGGGTGCGCAAACTCGATCGCCGAGGGCTCTGTGCAGCCGCCACACTCATCAAAGACAGCGTTAGGGTGGCGTTGGAGGCCTCTGTGTCTTCACCACCGTCACAGCTGTGGCCATTGACGCGGCGATACCAAAGGTCAGCCGACCCGGCCACCGTGCCTCTTCGCCGGACAACGCTGTTGCAGGTGTTGTTGCTGGCAGCGGTGCTCCCTTGTAGCGCTGGCGTGGACGACGGCAAGCTGACGTAGAAAACGGATGAGTTCGCGGCACGCTGGCTCGTTGTCGTACCACCCACAGAGTCCTGTACGGACATGATGGAGGATCGTCCACCTCTGTAAGGCTGACGCGCGGACGGGTTGCCGGCAGCCGCACCTGGAGCAGCCTCCTGCGCGATGGCGCCGGTCACCGACGACGGCTGCGGTGACCCTGCGGCGGCTGCAGCGGATACAAAGCATCTGCCCGCGTGGCCGTCGGGGCTCACCATTGGCTGAAGCAGGGGCACGTCGAGTGCATGACGTCCAATGTGTAGTGCCCACAGAGGCGTTACGAGAACTGGCCGACCCATCTCCGCTGCTTGGATGGCATGCCTGCGAGCCTGGCGGCGCAGCTGACTGCTGCTCAGCGGCAAACCCGCGGTCGCACCCGCTGCTACGGCTGCTGCTGTCATCTTGGCTGGCACTGAAACAGCTGAGGTGCGATGCGCTCCTCCCGTCAGCACAGCAGCGCTGTCGCGCCGGCGCTCTGTCGCAGCGCCACCAAGTCGCCCTGGGCGACTGGAAGCCTTCCCTCCCGGGGCCCTACCCGCCAGAACGCCTCCGAAACCGGCGTCCGCAGACCTTGACAGAGGCTGGCGCAGACTGGGCGAGCTAGCCGGTGGCACGCGCGTCATATGGTGCGGGACGGCACTCTCACCCTCACGTGGGTGGCTGTCGCCAGTGCGAAGAAGCACAGTGGCCGACGTCGCTAAAGCTGCGCCCATGCTTGCAGCTCCGCCGCCACTGTTCAACGAGGAACGCCGACGAGTGTGTTTGTGTTGCGCTTGCTGCAGCTTCGAATGCTGTAGCTGATACGACGTTAGTGATGGATCGTCGCTACGGAGCTGCACAGTCAAGGGCAGGTGCGCTGACTTGGGCTGCAGCTTGCGCCATCGCTGGATATCGCCCAGCCCAGCAGGAAGGAGGATGAGATGCGTCGGGGTAGAAATAAACACGAGCGGAATATAGGATAACGCGGAGGCCTTTGCCAGCCTGTCCTGCATCGTTTCCATTTCGCGCGAGGAGTCGACCAGTATCGAGGCACCGGTGCCGGTGCTGCTGCTAGCGTGTGTTCTCTGCGACCCCGTAGTGCTCTCGCATCTGCTTCCCTGATGAGAGACTCGCTTGTCGCAGACGGCGATGGGCGACAAGGTGGTGGCCGGGTGCACGTCTGAAGCGCACGTCGGAATAGCGAACGCCTTCACTGACGTAATGGGGTCGTGCACGAACAGGGAGAGCAGACACGAGCCATTGATGATGGAGTACACGTAGAAGTGTCGATCGTAAGAGCCGAGGAAGACAAGGTCGGCGTCTCTGTCTGGTGAGAGGTCTGCGCAGAGGCAGTTGGACGGCACGTGAAAGACGCGGGTGGGCATGGCACCTTCAGCACCCCAGGGCCTACCTGCGGAGTGTGGAGAGGTGGTGGCGCCCCCGCCGCCGGTGCGAGCACCTCCAGCTGCCCGACCACCGCCGTTAAGAGGTGATGAAGTGCGCGGCAGTGAGCTGGTGCCGTCCGTTCGCTGATAAAGCGGCCCCCCCACGCTTGCAGCTCCACCATCACCACCCTCCATGGACAAGGTCGCGTTCATGTTGGCGGGCTCACTGCCTGCCTGCTGTTGCTGGGTTGGCTTCAGGAAGTGGTCAATGACCTCGCACTGCCCTTCAAGGGTGACGAGGACGAGGCGGCTCTGAATGGGTGTGTACAGCACCACGGAGATGGTAGCCGCGAGCACGCGCAGGAAGAGCGGTTCGCGGTGGTCTGGCTTGACGACGCACAACAAGCCCTCCGTTGTGCCCACAATCACCTCCTCGAGTCCGTCGCCGTCGACGTCGTACGAGACCATGGCGTTCGCGAGAACTGACCCCTCCGCGGCTAGCTTGCGGAACTCCCAGCTGTCAAGAAGGATGGAGGGAAGACGGCGCTGCCGAAGAAAGGGTTTCCGGTCGGACGAGGCGGAGGCCAGAGACGCGGCCGGGGCATACGGCGTCACCGACTGGCGCGTGGCGCCACCGCTGCTCACCACCAATGGCACATCAGCCGCATCGCTTTTTCGTCGACGTGCATCCGCTGTTGAGTCGGTGTGCGCCGCATGCGCGTGAGAGGAGGGCAACCGAGAAGCCGAAGACGACATAGGAGCTGTTGCCCTGCGGCTGCCATACGACACGAACGCAGCCCTTCGGTGGGGCAGTCGAGAGCGGCTCCGGCGATGCGGTGCCTTCTGAAGGCCAAAGCAAAAAAAAAAAAAACGAGACAGGGTGGCGGAAGAGAAGCCGGTTGGCTGCGATAAAAGCGAGGAAGGGTAGAGGCGACTGCAGTCGATGCGCTCTCGCGTAGCAATCTGTGCGTGTGCTGGTGCTTGTGCCGTCAGTAAGCCAGCTCCGAGAGACGCGAGAAGGCGTATTGACGCCTCCGCCACCACCTCCAGCGAAGCGTTAGTGGGGAGGGAGCCTATGCGGTTTGCGTTGAGTTTTTTTTTTTTGGTCTGCGTCGTCGTCCCTGCTTCCCCGACGCGCACAAGTCCGGGCGCACCAGCGAATGTAACCACCAGAGCTACCGTGGTGACGTTATCGTCCGTCGCTTCATTGTGGACACAGACGCGCGGGCAAGTGCCCGAGGAACGGGTGGGGAAGAGGATGAGGGAGGGGGTAGAGGGGGCAGTGCATCGAGGAGAACGAGAGCGATCGATGGGGACAGAAGGCTTGGCGTGTACCTGCGGGGTAGGAGGCTTCGAAATCGAAAACCGATGACGATGGCCAACGGCGTCACATCACCACTGGGCCTGTGCAGTCGAGAGCAACATGCCTTTGAGACAAAGACCACGACGAGCACCCCGAGGGCGCGGTCGGGAAAGATCGCGCGAGCGTACCGTCATCGCGCCGCCCATGAAAAGCACTCCGAGATGACGTTCCACACCTTGAATGACTCACCAGCGGCGCGCATGTGAGTGGGTGACCCCCGCTCGCAAGCAAACCCAGGTATGAATGCCTTCCGGGTCAAGTGTACCGACCCACCCCCTCAACACACACACACACACACACACACGACTGCCCGTGTGCGCGGGGCAAGGCAAGCCACATTTTTTTTTGTCTGCACGGGCTCTCCTCAACGAGGCCGACGGCCATGAGCAAACCGCCAACATCCACCATTGATGTGCAACGGCCAACACCACCGCCGTTCCTGCTCCTGCTTTCCTTCTCCGTCATCTGCATGAGCCAGTCGTCGGAAGAGGCGCGCGCGCCTTCCTCGACTACTGCTTCGTCTCGAAGGTCTCCACGCGCGAGTCTGGCCGATTCGGCTTGTGGGTGAGCGGAATCGCGTGCGTCTCGTGAAACACGTCACGGAAGGAGACGTTCGCCTCGTCGCGCAGCTGCTCGTACAGGCGCTTGAACTCCGCGTGAATTTTTGAACACCGTCCGGGTGGCACACGTCGACCGCAGTTGACGTAGTTAACAAAGTCCTCCACAACGAAGGCCGTGTCCGCCTGCCGCTGAAGAGCCTCGTGGCGCATCGACTCCTCGAAGGACTTCTGGGGGAAGCGACTAGAAGAGGTGGACGAAGCGCGGTCGCCGTGGTCGCCGAGCAGGTACGCGCTCCACTCTTTCCGCTTCCGCTCGCCGAGGAGTTCAATGTGCTGCTTCACAATCTGGGCGTAGAGAGAGCGATGTCGGCGCGGACACATGAGGCTCACGGTGCCGTTCCGAAAGTCGAACTTGGAGTAGTACTCTGCAAAACGTAAAAGACAGAAGTAGACGGCCTCGCCGAGGCGCTCATCGTCCTGCCCGATCCCCTCATACACGGGCGGCAGCTGGAAGGTGTCGAGCGCGTTTCGGACATCGGGCAAAGTGAGCTCGCCGAACGTGCCAGTCGGCACAAAGATGGGCAGCAACCCCAGCTCCTGGAGCACCATCAAGGACATGGTCGTCATGGTGAAGCTGTTGAACATGGACTTGTCTGGCGCGACCACCTCGCGCTTTTTCGCCCACTCCTTGACGAGGTACACGTAGGCGCCGTAAAAGTCAGGAAGCACGCGGTGGATCTCCGCGAGTATCTTGGAGTTTACTACCCCACTGACGTTGCCGATCGAGAGGTCACACCGAATTCCGCTGATTGAGTCCTGGAACTGCAACACAGGGATGCAGGCGTTGATGAGGCGAACGTTTTCCATCCCCATTTCGCCAGCCTCGCGCCCCACGCGTGCGAGCCGCTTGAAGTTTTGCGCATCCACCGCCTCTATCCCGCTCAGCCACGGCGAAAAGTTACGGAATGTAAGGGACAGATCGGCGTCGGCGCCGGTGGTGCAGAACCCCGTGGCGAGCGAGCCGAAAAGCTGCAGCTCCACCTTGTTGACGCACCGGGAGCAAAGGTCGACCACGCGCAATCGGAGGTCATCGACGACCTCCTTGTCGTTTGACGTCCCCTGGGACGCCCTGTACGCCGCGATGCTCTCCGCAACGAACTTCCGCCTGCCTGCCTGCATCTTGGAAGTTCGGTGCGACCGGCTCGCACAGCGATGCGCCGGCACACCTGGAACACACAGACGAGCACTCCTTCTCGAAGCGGGCCTCAGCCGAAGCAATCGGCCGCACGCTCCCTCCCTCTATCTCTCTCTGGTGTGTGTGTGCGTGCGACGATAGAGTGACTGGCGGCACCTCGCACCGCACGCGTCAAGCGTATGCGTGTTTTCGTACCGGCGCGTCTTTCTGTCGCACGCGCTGCACAAGCCAATCTGCGTCGTGCTGAGAGAACGGGAGAGCACCACCATCAACAACAGCAAAAAAAAAAACAGATGGGAAAAGGCAAAGGACGGATGGGGCGCCGCCACCGAAGGAGTGTGCGTGGGGGTGCGTGGGATCGTGTGTGTGCGTGTGCGTGTGGGTGTGTCGGTGTGGGGCGCTCTTTGCTTGGCTGCCCTTCACCACAACGAGCGAGGTGGCGACGTTTTCATAACCGCACGTCTGTGCGCGGCAATGAACAACAACAAGAACAAGAGAGGGATGCGATCGCGGAAGAAGAAGAGGGCAAAGATGGTGGTGGTGGTGGTGTGGCGTGGCCATCGACAAGCAACGATCCATACACACACACACACACGAGATGAGAATGAGAGAGAGGGAGAGCTGCAGAGATGGCTAGAGCTGGAAGGCCGCCACGGCACACATACACACAGAGAGAGAAAATGCGCCTGCCCTCCCTCCCTCTCTCCCCCTCCTTCCCTCATCTGTCTTGTGGAAAAGCGCGGAAAGGACCGCAAGAAGAGACGAAAAACGTAGGGAGGCGACACGCCGTGCGCACCGTCCTCACCGTGCTTGCGGCTCCGTCTACCTCTTCACTCGATTCGGCCCATCTTCGCCTGTTTCACTTTCGCCTCCGGACGCGATGCAAGACAGCCAAAGCACACATAGACTGACTAGGAGGCGACGGTGCGCATGCAGCACTGCTTCCGTACTTTCTCTGTCTGCTGGTACCAAACTACCCCGGGCCCTCCTGCTCAGCGCACAAAGTAGGCGCTGGTGAAGGGCACGGGCTGCTCACTCACCGAGCCACGCGCAATCGACGACCACCAATGTTCCCCACCATCCACTACGTCGGCGGGGAGCTGCACTCGGAATGAAAGCCCCGACGCATCGGACGCGCCATGCTGCGCATCCTCATTGACGTCGTCCGGCATGCCTGTGGAGCCGCCGGTGCTCTGCTTGCCGCCGGTTCCCGAGGGGCCCCCGCTGGCGGCGGTGCCGATGGTGCCGCTGGCGCTGGCACCAGCGCGACGACGATGGCTCGCAGGAGGCCGGGAGGAAGTCACCGCCTGTGCAGAGGGTCGCAGCTTCGTGCGCACAAAGCGAAGAAGAAAGAATTTCACGAGCATGGGCACCATGAAGAAGTCGTGGATACGGTACTGTGTGAGCGTGGAATGGAAGGCGGCGTCGAACATCGGGTCGGAAAGGAGCCACAGTGTGCCGCTCAGATAGGGCTGCGGTTGGGGCGACTCTACCGTGGCTGGCTCGTACTCCAGGGAGAGGCGCAGCCGCACGTGCGCGGCGAGCATGCGCACATCGTTGAGCGACACGTACACCTGCAGATAGCGCCCGCGCGCGATTGGGAGGTCGGCGTTGAGAGACACGCTGAAGTTGCCGCTGTACTCCACCTCGACCTCAGCATCCAGGACGGAGAGCGAGCGCGTAGTGTCCGTGGCGTGCCTCGCGCCGCAAGGATGTGCGGCAGTCACTCCTGCCGCGGTAACCGTCGAGGAAGGCCCTGCTACTGGCGAGCTCGGGTCAGCTCCTCCGTGCGCTCCACTGCTGCTGCCGAGGCGAGCAGAGTGTGCCATGGAGCCCGTCACGTTACGCTCGCGTCCAACTGTCCCTGCCCCTGCCGCGGCGCCGGACTCATCGCCTGTGCTTCGGTACCGGAAGCTAGCCAGCATCGACGGGTCCGTCGCTGAGCGGACAGTTGCGTTCACGGCGTCCCCGCTGACGTCGCTCTGCCGCTCTGCGCTCACCGTTGAGGCGGCGGGGGGCTGCATCGGATTCGTGTACGAGAACGACCCAGCAGACACGGGCGATTGAATCTGAGGATTTTGTGGCTGCTGCTGCTGCAGCTGCTGCGGTGTCTGCTTCCCTAATCCACACGGGTTGCCTAGCGGCATTCCTGCAGCGGCGCGCTGCTGTGCCACCGCCGCAGCGCCGCCAGCACCCATGCTGTCCAAGGAGGCTATGCTCCCAAGAGCACCAGCCAAAGGTGCAGCAGGCGCGGCGGAGGACGACGCGGACGCTCCCGTGACGCTCGCAGCCGTGTTGCCGCTGCCCCCGCCCCCGCCGTGGGAGAGGTACAGCGCCTTGATCACAGGGGGTTTGCCGCCCCAGTCTTTGACGCGAAAGTCGGCGAAGGAGGCGATACCCTTGTCTTCTAGCAGCGCGCTAATCTGCTCCTCCAGCTGCGCCTTTAGGGTGTTGAGGAACGGCAGCTCGGACAACACTTCGGCACTGCTCACGCTGTCAGCATCGCCGTCGCACAAAGTGCCGTCACCGCTCGCGGGCGCAGCACATTTCGTTGACGCATCGTTTTCCAAGGGCGCGCCGGGCACCTGCTCTGGAGGAGGGGATGAGGCACTCGCGCCGCCTCGTGCAGCGGCCGCCTCTGCCGCCTCTCTTGTCTGCTGCTCAGCCAACGCGCCGTGCAGCATGTCCAGTACCGCATTCACGAAGCGTTGCAGCCACAGCGTGCCCTCGGCATGGCGCCGCGGGATGTGCGTGCGACGGGTCGGTATGTGTCGAAGGCGCCGCTTCTTGATGGCCAAGAGACCAATAAGCCCGGCAGCGAACAGCAGCACGTGAAGAACGGTGGCAAGCATGTCCGGTGCTGGTGTGCAGCAGCGTGTGCGCGTGTGTGGGTGTATGTAATCTAACGCGGATGCGAAGGACGGGCTGCGCAGTGGTGATGGGGCGGAGGAAGACCAGCACAGAGAGGACGGGCTAAGAGGCGGCGCGGAGGGCAGCCGCGTGAGGGGCATCGACGGTGGGGCGAAAAGAAACACGGCTGGCCTCGGAGGCCCATCAAGGTAGCCTGCAGACGAAGCAGCTGCGGCAGTGTGACGTGCACGACGGCGCGAGCCCGCGGCGGCCAAGGAGTCGGCGGAAAGATGACGGAGCGATGAAAAGTGGCGAGCAGCCGAAAACACTACAGCCTCGTTCTGCTGCATGACGGCATCGCCAGGATGGCGCAGGCCTTTGATCCTCTCCTCCTCTTCCTGCTGTGCTCTGATGTGCGCACACTTTCCTGCGCCCCCAACCACCCATGCAGGTCCGCCTTGTCCCAGAGAATGCCGAAAAAAAAAAGACAAGAAAACAAAGGAGCGCTAGCAAGCATCAAAGCAGGCCCATGTCGCTGAAGACACAGGCGCATCGACGCCGGGCTCTACCGTGCGATCGCTTTTTGTTGTTGTACTGGCATACACACCGTCTGCAAGCGGAGACACCGCAGGCTGCGCGAGCGACGGACTAAGCGCTGGTGAGCCTGTCTCACGGCATGCATCAGCAGACAACGAGAGCGATGCAGATAGGCGGAAGGAAAGGTGAGCCGAAAGGCACACAGAGAGGAACGAAGAAGCAGTGCAGCGTTCCCGCCTTTCACATGTCCTCCCACGCGCCCATTCTACCACGTGCAGGTCAGCCGATAGATGCAGGCAACCACGGCTCACCTGGCCCTGTTGCACCACGGCTCCATCCCCGGCCCTCTAGAGCGAACCGTCCTGCCGTCGAATCGGGGCCGTGCGTCGCACGGGCTCGCCCTCTCCTCCCTCGGCCCCTCGCCAGGTACGTGCTGCGCGACCGGCGCCAGGCGGCCTTGCGTGGACTGCATGCCTTGACCTGTGCGGGGCGCGTCCAGGGCCCTGCTCGAGGGCGGTGGCGGTGCCGTCTGCCGTGCGGGTAGTAGGGGATGGGTCTAGGCGCATGCACGATGAGCTCCGGGAGGAGGTTGGCCAGCCTCAGGCCAGGGCCCTCGCTGAGGCCCTGCACCCGGCCGGTACGCCGTGCCTCTTCCTGAGCCGCTTCAAGCCGCGGCATTGCATAATGAGGTGTGGAGACTCGCCACACATGTGAGCCTGGAGAGGACTCGCTGGCGCAACTCGCGGTGCTCGCGCGATGCCTCCGGCATCTGCGCCTCATCAGCCCACCCGTCACATGGAGAGGATGCCGCATGTGCCGCGACAGATGGGACGCTGCCATGAGCCTGTGGCGGCAGGGAGACTCCGCCTTCTCCCGAATTCGCACACCTTTCACAGCAGTGGGTGTGTTGAGCGGAATGGGCCCGCGGAGAGGCATGTGCCTGGGCACAAGGGGCTCACAGCCTGCCATTCTGAAGGGGGCGCAGGGGGCAGCCACAGACACCGAGCGGAGGAGGCTCACGCAGCGCAAGGAGCACATGTGCACTCACATCATTGCACGCAAGGCCATGGCGTGAAATGAGGTGTGCTCTGGGCCTCGAGAGATCCGCGAATCTCGCGTAGCGTCTTCGGCGCAGCGCCAGAGCGGACGCTCTCATGGCAGAAGCAGGCGGGGGCGGGGGTACCACGATGCTAGCGGAGGAGCAGCCAGCGCAGCATCCGCACACCATGCGACCCGTATGGAGCTGGGCGAGGGTGGACTCCTGTCGCTCGGTGAGCTCGGAATCCTTGCTCATTGGTGTGGGACGGTGGCCGCCGAGTACCTCTCGTCGTGGCGCGCCGCATCCTGCACCGCGATTTCGGGGGGATGCCCGCCTGGCGGCTGAGAAGCGGTGATCGGGTCGCTGATCCACGCAGTCGGCGCGGCTCCGCTGACATTGCTGATTTCGCAAACTTGTCAACTTCCTCATCGTACTGCAGCGTACAAGGGGCAAAGAAAACCGAAAATGAGAGGTGCGTGCGACGGGATTGTAGCGCCCGCAGTTGTGCCAAGGTACGCCGCCATAGGCCCTCTTCGGCCGTTGCGCGGCCCGTGAGGAGGGAGAGCGGCTCCGCAACAGCAGCCACGCTTGTTCCTCCGTGCCGCGGATGAGAGACGTGTCCTCGCAGCAGGCCAAGCCCCCGCTCCACTGCTCCGCACCCAGCAGGTCCACCACAAGGACGAAGAGGAGAGGGCCTAGGACTGATCCTTGCGGGCCTCCGCATGTAAGTAATCCATGACCCAGCGAGTACGGTACGGGCCTACAGCTTGACCCTCCTCAGTGCCGTGATCTACACAGCCGAAGGCGCGAGCGTGGGGCCCGCAAGCGCCGCTCCGATTTTCGTACCTGGCCAGCGCGCTGCATCACTTTGCGGAGGAGCAAGTACAGGGGGTCTGCGGTGGAGCGGTGGGGACGGAAGTCAGGACGCAGCAGTTTTTTTTTTTTTTTTTTGGGGGGGGGGCTTGCCTGCCAGATGGTCGCGCAGTCGTCGCGAGCCCATTCGTTCGAGCGGCTTGCATGGATTCGTGGTCAACGTCGCAGGGCGGTCGGGGGCGGGACCACCATCGGGCTTGTGCGGTTTCAGGAGGGGCTCACGGTGCCCCTCGCTTCCACGGAGCAGCGACGCGGCCGGTGGCGACCCTCTGGTTTTAGATGTTCAGCCGCGCTCTCCCTACCGCGCACCGGGAGGGCCTTGCCGCTATCGCGGTGAATTTTGTCGACGCCCGGGGCTGGGCCGCGGTGGACTCCACGGCGTGCCATCTTCGAGCGCACCCACCATGAACGGTTTGAGAGGCGCGGACCTGCGTCTCGGTGGGGTGCAGAGGAGGGGCGCACTGCCGGATGTCGCCTCGGCTTCTGTTGGTGCGTCCTCACCAATGCGCTGACCTGCTCTCGCGCACTCAGGTGGCGGCAGCCTTGCCGCATTGCTGGCGTGTGCGGTGCACGGGGACATGGACAGACTCGATCGGTGCCCATGATCGAGGGTCGCTGGGGGGGGAGGGGGGGAGAGGGCGTTGCAGGACTGTGCCCGCTCTTCAAGGCTGGCTTGTTGGAGCTCGTTGATGAGCGTATTGGAGATGGCGATGCTCGGGAGACACACACGATACCCTCTCGAGAGCTGCTTCCCATCGCGTCAGCTCTGGTGTCCAGAACGGCTTATAAGCGACTGCGCCAGGTGGGACAGTTTTCTGGAGGACTCGGCCACGAGTCTCGCGATGAAGTTCACCTCATCCTCGCGTGACCCGTTGCAGCTGTGCATGCGTGGTGGCGCTGTGGCGGGTGTGACGGCGTGGACGATCCGCCCTCCCGCCGTGGGGCGCTTTCGGGTTGCGGTGGTGGCACGGGTCTATGCGGCACGCTGAAGCCCGCGCGTCCTCGCTTCTGTGACGCTGCGGTGGGCATGGGGGTCTTTGCGGATAGATTCGGCAATCAAGGGACGATGCCGGTTTCCAGCACATGTTGTCAGAAGAGCAAAGTAGTGGAAGAGAGAGACACATCCCAGCACCAGCACCAGCACCAGCGCGACCACGAAAATGGGTGAGATCGTCCGACAAGAGGCGACCGAAAACAGCAGCAGCGGCAGTGAACGTAAAGAAGCAAAAAAAAAAAACGGAAATCACACAAAAAAAAAAAGCGCGCGAGTGCGCTTGGATCTACGAAGGGGGAGGGAGGGAAGAGAGAGGGGCGTGTATGTGCGTGTGTGTATGTGTGAAATGGGAACACTATGACTATGCGAGCCGTGCAAGACGGTGAAGGTGGTTGCAGTGGAAGATGTGCACGTGATCCGTGCATGGCAGCATCGTCCGGTGGCTGAGAATGAGAGGAATCGAGCAGAAGGTAGAGGCGCGTATGTCTTCGTGTACGCGTGCGTGTGGAAGGTGTTTGCCGAAGGACAGCGACTTTCAAAGTTGTGAAGGCTAACCGCCACATGCACAGATCCTTCTACACGCAGGTCGATGGAAAGCGAGGGTGAGAGGGATAAGGGCATTCGTATCGGCCAGCCACCTTAGCGCATCCACCCACATCAACGTCTTCTTGCAAGGGACACTGACACGGCTTCCTGGCCCTCATCCCCCCTCGACGGCTGCGCCTCCCTCTCGCTCCGCGTTGGGTGATCACCGCGTGCTGCTAAGAGTACCACTCCTGATGGCGTGCCCGTCGCAGCAGCAGGGTAGGAGGTGGTCCGAAACGACGCGGTTCCATCTCTGTCGCCACCACCGCCTAGACCTGTTCGCCGTCTTCATCATTCTCTTGGTGGCTGTTGATGACAAAGCCTTGCGCCGGAGGCTCAGTACACTCCTCTGAGACGGCTACATCACCTGCCGTCGAGCTAGCTGCTCCAATGGCTGCGGCATGTGGCACGTGCACGCTCTCGTCCCCGTCACCGCCCGTGATCACCCTCTCTAGCGCTTTCCCAAGCGACTCCATGCGGTTCTCCAGCGCCGTCACCCCCATGAGCACGCGATCGGTTATGCTCGCGCTGGATGGAGGGGCCTTTGTCCGTGGCGGCGCCACAGACGGCGCGGACGGACGGCGCTGGGTGCCGAACTCGTCCACAACGTCTTCGGCGCCATCCGCGCCCATTTCGTTGGCCGTGAGCTCGCGGAAGAACTTGTCGTTGTTCCAAATTCCGTAAATGCACTTCTCGGAGCCGGGGAGGCAGAGCTTGCCACGGCCCTGCTTCTTGCCGTGACGCCAGTTGCCGACAAACACCTGCCCATTCGCGAGAGTCTCGCGGCCTTTGCCGTGCCTCTGCCCAGCTTTCCACTGCCCCGTGTAGCGATCGCCCTTGAGGGTGGCGTAGGTGCCCTGGCCCTCCGGCTTGTCGTCCGCGTACATGCCTTCGTAGGTGTCCCCCTGCAGAAAGAGATAAGCCCCACGGCCGGAGCGCTTCCCTTGGCGCCAGTTGCCGCGGTACACATCCCCGTTCCCGTAGCGCTTCTCGCCAAAGCCGTCGGGGGCGCCATCACGCCACTCGCCCGTGTAAACGTTGCCGTTGTTGTAGTGCTGGCACCCGTGGCCATGACGGAGCCCCGTCCGCGGATTCACCTGGCCGACGTAGCGTCCAAAGGCGAACATGAGCTCCTTCGTTTCGAAGTCGGCAGCCTCATCGCTGGACTCGTCGCCACTGTGCGAAGAAGAGGAAGACGAGGTAGATTTCGCGGGCGGAGAACACCTGTCCTGCCCGCCAGCGTTAGCACCCACTGGTGCACCTGCGCCGCTCTGAGCAGCGTTGAGGTCAGAGGTGCAGGGCTGCGAGCGCGCTTGGGCGATCTCTGGGGACACAACCTTGCCCACGAGCAACGGCTCCGTTGAGTCGGCTACGTCTGACAGCGTGGCAGTGACCGACTTCGCCTCCGCTACACTAGCGGAGACGGTGGAGGCACCAGACGCGGTCGGGGGCGGCGGTGCCTGCGGGCTCGTGTGAACGGTCGGGTCTGCTGCGAGGAAGGCGTTAGCGGTTGTTTCCGCAGAGGGCTGCTGCGCAGCAGCAGTGGGGACGTGGGGTTCACTCATGGCTGTGCCTTGGTAGTTCACTGTGTTCGGGTGCCAAAGAGAGACGAGGAGGAAAGGGGATGGGAAACCGGGAGAAGTCTGCTACGCAAGGACCGTTGATGAGTGAGCACGCGGTGATACTCCGTAGCGGAAAGGATGGGATGCGTGCAAGCGTGCGTGTGTGTACGCAGATGTATATATATATATAGATGATGGCGTGAGGGAGGGTGGTGGTGGTGGTGGAAAGTGCAGGGAGCATCATTAACGAAGAGCGCAAACAAAGGTGGCAGAGGTTCCCCCGCCCCATTTTCTGTTTTCTGCTCCCCCTTTGTATCCGCACAGCCGACGTCTCGGGAGAACGCAGGGGGAAAAGGGATCGCGTGAGCGGGGAAGGGAGGGAGGGACAAGGGGATGAGAGATGCACACTCCGCCCGCACCCTACGCGCCACGTGCGCAGAGCTATCCCCACCTCCTTTTCACCGCAGCTGTTGCAGTACCCGGTGCTGCGCGCGGGAGCACCGGCAAACCCTTTGGCACCGCCGCCTCTGTCATTTATTTTGGTTGTGATATGAAGAGGCCGTGGTGATGGCACGTGCGCACACACGATGAGCACACGATGAACACACAGCACACCTGCCCACACCCGGTGGGGAGAGCGACCGCGAAAGCAAGGCCGCCATGGGAGGTCTTGGTCGGCTGTAAGAGTGGGAGTGGAGGGGGGGGGGGAAGACGCTCACATGTGTGGCGTGGGCATGGAGAGGGAATCGGTTAAGGAATACGCATAGATGTACTCGTGGATCGCACTGGGAGTCTGTGTGCAAAAAAAAAAACGCCCAAGGAATTGAAGGCGCAGAGGCGGACAGAGATGCACGCTGGCACCGATAGGCCGGACACTCCCCCAGCATCCTCTCCTAACACACACAGAGGCAGAGGCAGAGAGGTCGGCCACCCATGCACAACGGGTGAGAACGATAAGAGGGTCGTACAACATGACCACACACACAACGAAAAGGTTATTGTGCTGACATAAACCTTTTTCCAGGCGGTCATCACGGCGCGAGGGCACTGTTCAGTGCGTCGAATCACGCGGCCCGGCTCACCCACTCTCTGCATGTGGGCGGAAGCCAAGCAGCCCCCCACCCCTGCCACATGCCAGACCACTTCTGGTGGTGACAGGGCCAAGCACCCGATACGCAAGAAAGGTGAGAGCGATGCATCGCTGATGACGTCGGCGATGAATCGCAGGATGGCGTGGCGTCAGAAAGGCCTGCGAGGCGGGGGTAGGCGGCCCAGTCGAGTTTGAGTCAGGGGTCGTCCTCTTACATGGATGAGCCGGCGCATTGATGTAACGCGTGTGCCTACGGCATGCTTCGCACCGCACGGATGGGGCACCTGTGACGGGTCCGGGGTAGAATGAAGTTCGACTAACGTCCCGTGGCAGAGAGCAGACCTGTTGAAATATATATATGTACATATTTCTACGCGTGCAGCAGCCAGACGCGAACAGTTGAGGTGTGGGCTTGTGCCGATGGGGGGCGGGCTGGCGGGCGAGGGAAGGGGTGTGCGGCTATGCGCAGAGCGGGGAGACACATGAGCGCGCGGCGCAGTGGCGTCGTGTGGGGTCGGCGCGCCGCATCCGCGGCGGCGGACATTCGCATGCCAGCGCACCACGATGCCCTCCCCCTCTAAGGTGAGAGGGGCGGATGAATACCTTCCGAGTTCATTATCGTATCCATCGACACCAACGCCGCCAGCGCACCTTCGTGAAAGGTTCGGGTTGCGCTGCGTGTCTCATCCTCACGGGCGGCAGTTGGGCGAGGCGGGAGCGAGTGCCGTGCCCTTGGGAGTGCGCGCGTGTTGCGGCGATGGCCGCCTCGCCTCCGCGCCGTCCTCTTCCTTCTTGTCCTGGTTCATACCAGCCTTGTCGTTCGCGCTGGCGCCTTGCCCTGCGCGTGGCTTGAGACCAACAGCATCCTCTGTGACGGCAGCTGCAAACGCCGGTGATGTGTCCATGAAAAATGCAGGCGAAGCCCTCGTTAGGATGGCGTGGCCGTCATCCGCGCTTGCGCCCTGATCCACAGACGTGGAGGCGGGGTAGACACAGGGCACAGGCTCGGCCCGCGCTGCTGTTCGACTGAACTTTCGGTTTCGCGGCGCTGCTTCCACCCTCCGCGGCGCTGCGGAGCCGCTTGATGCGCCTTCAGAGGCTTGCAGCGGCGTGGCGTGCCTTCACGGTAGCGTTCGGTTGCCCGGTCCGTCGGACGCATTCGAAGACTCCAACACTGCCGACAACCACGGCGACCTGGCCCGCTGAGCGTGAACGGCGCCGCTGCCGTTGCTGCTGCACATCCCACGACCACCCCCATGCAGCGGCTCGCTAATCACCAGCGGCAGCGAAAGGCTCCCGGTCGGCGCGGCAACGCTAACCGGTGGCTTTGACGGCATAGCGGTGCTGCCTGCGACTACATCCACGCCGCCGGCAGCGGCAGCAGCGCCACGACCGCGGAAAGAGCCCTGAGGCAGCTCGCCAGAGGATTGAGTAATGAAGGTGTCGTCTGTGCCACTATCGCTGCTTTCGGGCCGGCGGCGCGGGGAGGAGACAGAGGAGGCTGCGCCCTTGGTCGCCTCACTCGCCACGTCGACGTACCAAAAAGGCTGATCCTGGCCTTTGGCGGCGCTGTCCGACGCCCCTCGCAGAGTCTTCTCCGGCGATTCCTCTCGAAAGCTCCCTTGGCCACTCAGAGGCGTCGAGGACGCCTTCATGGGTGCCTGGACGATACTATCACCGCTGCCGCTGCTCGCGCTGTCGTGGAGGGGCTCTCCTGCGTAGACGGCCGCGGACGCTGGGGTGCGCACTCCTCGCTGCCGGACATCCGTTTGCGCCGCCCACTTCGCCGCCTCTTCCGCAGTGTGGCGCGCCATCTCAGTCTCCCACGACTCCAACGTCTGTGTGTACGTGCGGTAGCGCATGAGCACCAGCACGCACAAAACAAGCAGGATGAAGGCGGTGCTGGCGAGCATCGACTCCACCTGCAGTCGCCACAGCTTGTTCGTCGCAAGGGTCCACATGATGGAGTCCTCCGCTGGAAGAGTGGACGACGTCTCAAACCGTTGAAGCAGGGCGCACGCGAGGTGCCCAGCGCGCAGCAGGCCGCGTGGAGCGTACAGTACGCAGAGGAGCAGAATGCGCACCGCATACACCATGCCCACCAGTGGTGCAAGCACCGCTGAAGCAGCGGTGTCGGCAGCGGTAGTGTCTACAGCAGCGCTGCTGACGCTCCCTACCATACCCAAAACGCTCCCATTCACGGGAGTAGCTGTACTTGGTGCAGTCAGCCACCAACTGGACAGGCTGCCGCCGCTGCCAGCCAGCTTGGCACTCCACGTCCACCACGAGGCCGCCCACGCGTGCGCTTGCCGTTGATAAAAACTGAGTGTGGCCGCCACAACAAACATGCTCCAGTTCTCCGTCTGCGCACCCATGGGAAAGTCCTCGAGCAGTTGGCGACACTCGAGCGGAAACACGTCACGTGTGAAGCCGCGAGCTAAGTACGGCGCGTTGGCCAGCCGCCACTTCGTTGTGTTTCGAGCGCCCGCTGAGTCTGGCGCCATCATCGGCGGATGCCAATCTTTGGCCTTTACCGCTCCATCTCCAAACACACACACGTCCCGCGAACTCCCGCCCGCCGTGACGTTTTCGCTCTCACGTGCCACGTGCGGTGAAGCAGCGCCGTCTTGCGAGGCGTTCGTAGCGAGTATGCTCGTGCTGGCAGTGGGCGATGAAGACGGCAAGGGGGTGGAGGAAGCCGAAGGGGGCGGTGCCGCGGCGGCGTGTGGCGGCGCCTTTGCCGTCTGGTGGTCGGCAGCGGCCTCCTGAGGCGCCACGGGGAAAGGTGCTGTGCCTGGCTTCACCGACGACGAAAGATCCGTGATGGTGATGGCGACGGGTGGGCTCTGTTCGTGCATGCAGTTCACGAGGCGCCAGCGGCCCCTCCGCGCTTCTGCGCTGGGAATGGAAATCCACGCGTGCGACCGCAGATCCAATATCGCGGCGTCCGAGTAGATGTACGCCTCGAGCTGCCGCCAGCTGGTCGCGGTCACACCCAGTTGCGCCGATGCGCCGCCATCACGAGAACCACTACCGCTGAGCTGCGGCTGGGGCTCTCTCTCATCGATTTCAGAGGGGAAGTAGTCGTCACTTACCAGTTCAATGACGTGCGTGCCGCCACCCTCAGCGGCATCCATTGCACGAGTCCGGAGCGCAGGCACAGTTGAGCCGACGTGGATCCAAGACGGATCTGCGCCCGTCGAATGAGGTGCAATAAAGACCGTGAGGGGATGGGAGGAGGGGCAACGCAAGAATACGAGGTGGTCCGCGCACGTGTGCTAACTGCACGCTTCAAGCGCCAAAGCAAACGCAAGCCTGGGCTGCTGGTGAGAGATGGACGGGGTGGGGTGGGGGATGATGTTGTATGTGTCTCTGTGGATGGCCCACTGAAGCTGTCGCCTTTTATCTTCGCCGCCACCACAAGCGAGGGGGGTTGGAGAAGAGCGAAACACAAGTCAACGAAACTTGCGAAGGCTGCTGTATTTCAAAATGGAAGCAACGGAAAGATGGAAAGCGAATAGATAAAGCACAGAGAAAGAGAGCGTGCGAGGAGAGCGTTGCTGCGTTGCCTTGTATTCTCTTTTTTTCGGGGGGGGGGGGGAGTCGGAGGGGCAGGGAGAAGGCCTGACTTCATCTGAGCGTGGCACGAGCTGCGCATGCGTCTTCTTAGCTCACCCCCCAACCCGCAGAGAAAAAGCTGGAGAGCCGAGATATTGTGTTGTAGAAGATGCGCCGGCCGTCGTCGACGGCGGACCATCTTGCATCAGCCGCATGCCTACCGCGCAGAAGCGAACACCTTTGGCGTGGTTCGTGTTGTTCGTATTTGCCTTTGTATCAGTGAAACCGTTACCGCCGCTTTAGAGATATTACACGCGCAGATGTGGGAGGTGTCAGAACTTCGCCGCAGCACAAGAAACGGATGGCATCCGTCCTTGCTTACAGCGCCAAAACTAAAAAGCGAAAACGGAGGGCACCCATCGCACACCGGTACCCGACCATCACTGCCCGCGCACCCTCCCTCCTCATCTTCGTCTTCCCTTCCCCCATAGATGCAGGACACGGACACGCAGAGGAGCACCCGAGTGGCTTCCTTCCGTTGCCTTGCTGGGGCTGCTCAGCGGTGGGCAGAGCCCTCGTTTGGCGAGTGGCTTTTGTGCGTCTCCCTTTCCGCTTTTCGCGACAGCCGTTTTGTGCCATCGCGCCGCCCTTCGGTGCCCGCGGGAACAGGTGAAGGCGGCAGGGGAGAGCGAGAGCACAACGAAAGCCCATCGCACCCAGAGCGTGGCCAGCGAGACGGAGGCAAGAGAGGAGGAGGGGGAGGGGGAGGGGGAGGGGGGCTGGTGAGTGTGGAGAGGCGACCAAGAGGCGCACAGATGTCAGCTCAGCATAGCAAAAAAAAAAAGAAAAAAAAAACAGCGGCATCAGGACAGCTCCCCTCCTCCGGCTCCCCGATCGCATCCTCCCTTCCTACGCCGTGCTTCGCAGTTTGCACTGCTGCCGACTCAGCTCACTCCTTTGCGGTGCTGCGGAGAGTGGGAGGGGGGGGGTACTCAGAGTCACTCACAGCGCAAGCCCCTCTTCCGCTACTGAGACAGCCACTTGCGGCGCGTCGTGTTCAGTTATGCAACAATTTTTTTGCGTCCTTTCTCTATGTTTGTGCGTCGGCCGTATCTTCTTTCTAGTGTGGTTGACGCGAGACGCGGCCCCCTTCCCACGCTGTCATCACCCCCCCTCCTCCAACCTTCTTACTACTTCCGTTTCGCCTCTGTTGAGCGACAGCGATACACACATCCGCTGCGAACGGACAAGAGAGAAAGACAGAAGGTAACCAGAAAAAAAAAATGGGGCGACGACAGCACGCCGTCTCCCAGGATGGCCTCCGTGCCCTCTTCCGCTGCATCCGTTTGCGTGTTCGGGGTGAAAGGGGAGAGAGAGAGAGGTCTGGCGACACAAAAAACCACAAGCTCCCTTTAATGGGGCATCCCCGTCACCTTTTTTCGTGTGCCGGCGCCTACGCCATTCCGACGTGTTTGTGTGTTTGTGTGTTTGTGTGTGGGGGTGGGGGTGGGGGGACGAGAGCACCAAAGAGACGGACGCCCGCAGCGATCGCGACACACCGGCCGTGGGCCGAGTGCGGGGGACCGCCTGCGCCGCGGCGCGTGACAGACCGCACGCGCGTCGTTCTCAGACACCGCGATTTTCGTTTTCTGCTTGTTTGTTTGTTCTTTCGTCCGTTGCCCTTGCGGCGTGCGCTCCCTCCGGGAGGAGGGGCTCATCGGCGCGTGCAACGACCCCGCATCTGTTCGCAGACCACCAATAGGCGTTCACCCGAAGAGAGAGAGAGAGCCGCACACACACACACACACACACAGCCCTTCACGGAGCGCGCCTCGAAATCCTGCTTCGTCTATCGCCGTCTGCCCACGTCACGGCTTTTGTTGGCTCCCTACACCACGCGGCTATTCTTCAACCGCACAAAAACAGAGACCGCCATCCACCCCCACCACCAAAGCGCGCTCAACAGGAACGCCGCCCCGCCCTGCCCTTCTGCTCCACCGTCGAGGCTCTACCTGCACGCTTCGCTCGATCGGGCCAAGGCGGGCAGGCGGCGCGTGGTGCACTCCGCGGGCCAATTCACCTCCTTGCCAGCCGCCGCTGCAAAGAAGGCAAGGTACGGCGGCGAGGGGTCGAGCGGGGTGGAGACGAACTCGGGGTGGAACTGCACGGCAAAGAAAAACTTGAGCGACGGATTCTCAATGGCCTCGACGCGCAGGTTCTCGCCGGCGTCGGGGTCTGAGACGGCGGAGATGACGAGACCTTGTTTGCGTAGATCATTCAGGTATTTGCCGTGCACCTCATAGCGGTGGCGGTGGCGTTCCAGCACAACCTTGGCGCCGGAGTAGATGGTGCTCATGCGCGAGTGCGGCTCCACAATGTGCACTTCACGTGCACCAAGGTGCATGTTGGCCCCCATGCGCTCTCGGTCGGCGTCCATGATGCGCACCACTTGGCGCGTGCTGGAGGCGTCGAACTCTTCGCTGTTCGCGTCCTCCCAGCCGAGCTGGCTGCGGGCAAACTCGATGAGGGCGACCTGCATGCCGAGGCAGACGCCAAAGTATGGGATGTTGTGCTCGCGAGCCAGCCGCACCGCGTTCACCTTACCGTCGATGCCACGAACACCGAAGCCGCCAGGGACGAAGATGCCGTCGCACTCGAGCAGCGCCGCCTTTGCCTCCTCGGCGTTTTCGCCCTCCAGCTGCTCGCTCTCGAGGTAGAAGACCTCGACGTTGATGCTGAGGGCAAGCTGGCAGTGCTCGAAGCACTGAAGCACAGAGAAGTACGCGTCCGACCCGCCTGTCACGTACTTGCCGACAAAGGCGATGCGGACCTTCTGGTTGTTCGGGTTCTGCAGAATATCCGAGAACTTCTTGAAGGTTTGATAAGTCGGCGCGTCCGTCGGCGGCATGTTTGGCCGCAGACGCAACTTGTGCAAGAGCCGATCGATCAAACCCTGATCCACAAACTTGACGGGAATCTGGTAGAGGCAGTTCACGTTGGGGGCGCCGATGATGTCCTTGCTCTGAACGCCGCACTGGTCCGAGAGTTTCGCTTTCACACCCGCAGCCAAAGGCTGCTCGCTGCGGCACACGAGAAAGTCGGGCTGCAGGCCCAGCGAGAGCAGCGCGCGGCAGCTGTGCTGCGTCGGCTTCGTTTTCTGCGTCCCGCCAAACACCGGCAGGTACGTTGTGTGCAGGAGGCAGAAGTCCTCTGGCAGAATAGAGTAGCGCAGCCGGCGCAGTGCCTCGACAAAGGGCTGCGATTCCATGTCGCCTACCGTGCCGCCCAGCTCAATCATGCAAATCTCCGGCCGCTTGTTTGAGCCGCCCATGGGTGTCTGACAGATCTTGAAGATGTGGTTCACAACCTCGTTCGTGAAGTGCGGGACAAGCTGCACCGTCTTGCCCAAAAAACCTCCGGCGCGCTCCTTCGTTAGCAGCTTCTGGTACATCTTGCCAGTTGTGATGTTGTGGTCGCGGGTCAGGTGCACCGACATCCAGCGCTCGTAGTTGCCGAGGTCGAGGTCCGCCTCACCGCCGTCCTCCAGCACGTAGACCTCACCATGTTCATACGGGCTCATGAGACCTGCGTCAATGTTGATGTAAGGGTCGATCTTGATGCTGCACACACGGTAGCCGGAAGCGTGCAGCAGGGCACCGATGGCACTGGTCGTCACACCCTTGCCGAGGGAGCTACACACGCCACCGCTCACCACAACAAACTTCACCCGTTCCTCACCCTGGTTCTGCGACAGCAGCAGCGGCGAGGGGAGGTAGTACGCACTCCCCGACGCGGTCTTGCGCTCCTCCATGATTAACAATGACAAGCCAAAGACGCCCTTGCTTGTTCTGTAGCGCAACGGAACACGAGGAGCACGCGCGCACACGCACACACGACGAGAAGCAAAGAATCGACGGCGACAGCGAAACGTCGAGCGACGAGTAACGACAAGACGCTAGCACGTCACTCGATGAGCTTGCTTATGTGCCCTCTGTGGCTGTTCAGCTGGTTCCGTTTTATGCGATGGCTGTGAGAGTACAAGAGTGAGAGAGGGCTCTCTGAGGTGCAGCAGATGGGGGTTCAGAAGGGAGGGGGTGGGGGAGGGGGCAAGGGGCGGAGATCTGCGGCAGAGCTGCTCGTCGGTCTCAGCAAGACCCAACGCGAGCTCACGGAAGAAACAACACGAGAATGGTGGGGTACAAGAACGCTAGCGCAGAGGATAAGACGCTTATTGGCGTGACTGTATGTGATGCTGCGCGTGCCCGGCACTTTACGGCGCAATGCGCACCGCGAGCGTCTTGGAACGGCCTTCAGATTTTTTTTGTTTCGCTTCCGTTACAGTTTTGGGGTCACTGCGCATGCATCTCTTCTCACGTACCTCTGCGTGCCGGGTTTGCTTGGTTCCGTCGCTCTGTGCTGCGGAGCTCGGGAGCGCCGGTGGTGGTGGTGAGGATGGTGGGGAGGGACACTTTCGCTTTTCGGTCTTCCCTTGCCCTTCTGGCTGAGCTTCTGGGGTTGTGCGTTGGCTGATGTGCTCGGATGCTTGAGGTCCTGGAATGAAGAGGACGGGGACGGCGGCAAGAGCGAATACAAGAAGCACGCACAGACACCCTACGATGCCCTTGTCGCCAACGATGGACGCACGGCTGGAAAATGGAGTCTGATAAGCCAACTCCCCAAGACCCCGCAGGACAAACCGCTCGCGACCCTCTTTTTGGGCAGGGGGGGGAGGGGAGGGGAGGGGAGGGGAGGGGGGGGGGAGGGGAGGGGAGGGGAGGGGGAGGGGAGGCTGCAGCCATCCCTCCGCATGCGTCCAGCGCCCTTTCGCATCTGTTTTCGTCTGTGTGTGTGTGCGTGTGTGTGTGTGTGTGTGTGTGTCACCCTCGCCTGACAATGGCATCCATCCAAGCAGCCCCACTTTCGCCGTCTTTTTCTTCAACGACGCGCCCCATCATCATCCTCGCAGTGCTCATTCCTGCGGCCGCTGGGCTTTGCGCGGCGGCACCTCCGACCTTGGCACCTTCCCGGCACACAGACACACAGGCATAGATGAGCGCATGCATCCATGCCATCTGCACCCCTTCCCACGGCGATCCGTGAAACACGAAAATGCGCACGATCGTGCGTGTTATCAGTCTGCATGAAACCAGTGCTTGTACGAGGATTTGAGGGCGGCGCAGCTTGCCATCAGCTGCTCGCGGGAGACCGTGCCTGCCGATAATGATGGCGTCTGCTGTTGCGAGGCTTCAGCACCAAAGGTGCGCGACCGACCCACGGCCTCCACCTCTGCTGCTGTGGCAGAGGGATAGCTGTGGTGCGCCTCGTACAGCTGCAGCGCTGTCTTCTGCCGTCCAGACAGCGCATCCCCCTTTGGGATCATCACCAGGGCATGATAGAGGATTGTGTGCGGAGCTGCCGCCGCTGCAGAGGCGCGATTCGTGGCGTCCGGTACCCCATACACATCCAGCGGAAGAACCTCACCGCTTCGCACACACGGCGGCACGTGCACCGTGCCGAACCCATTCAGCGTCGGTACCTTGACACGACCGCCGAGTAGTGCTACTGAGAGAGGCAGTGGCAGCATCGCATGCAGCTCGTGGCTCCTCTCGGGACTGCGGTAGAAATAGCGGTGCTCGCTCACCAGCACAGTGAGGAGTAGGTCACCAGCATGGCCACCACGCACCCCGTCATGTCCCTGGTGGCGAAGGCGGAAGAGGGAGTTGGACAGGGTACCGGCGGGCACGCTGACCGGCACCTGCACTGCCTGGTGGAGCTGCACGCCGCGGCCATCACACGCGCGGCACGGCGGCGCCGGCACGGTCCCCTCGCCACCGCAGTAGAGGCAGCGGCGTTCAATGTGATAGGTGGCGCTTGGCATGTACGCAGAGCCGCGACCCAGGCACTGCGGGCACTTCCGCGGTGTCCGCAGCTGCTGCCGACCCGAGCCGCGACATGTGGCGCAGCGAACGTTTTTGTGCATCGCCACCTCCACTTCACAGCCTGCTAGACTCTGCTCGAGGGTGACGCGCAGCAGCTGCGTGATGTTGGTGCCGTTCAGCGCCCCTGCTGCGTCCGCTGCCTTGTAGGCGGTGGCGCTTGACGAGGTGGCACCACTGGCGCTCTCGCCGACGCCGGTGGCGTTTCGGAAGGCATCGCCGAGTGACTCAGCCGTCGGTACCTCGCTACGTCCGGAGGGCCCAGAGCGCGAAGCTGAACCGCCAGCCTTTCCCGCGGGCAAGCAGCCACCAACACCGCTGCCGGTGCTCTCGCGGTCAATGGCGTGGTCCACGTACGTGAATTGCTGGTGCTCCGGATTGAAGTTGGCGGCCACCTGACCGCCGTCGCACAGGACATGTAGTTGAGCGTCGTTGGAGGCGTAGTAATGACTTGCGTAGTTCGTGCGGAAGCGGTCGTCCTGCAGGCGGGTGTACGCATTCTTCAGCTCTGAAAGTCGCTTCTTGTCCGCTGGGTCGTTCACGGGGTCCTTTAGCGCTTCGACGCGTCGCAGCAGTGCCTGCCGCAGTTCAGTGGTGCTGCGGCGCACAAGGCGCGCCTCCGTGTCTTTGGCGAAGCCCAGCTTGTTATAGAGAGACTCCTGTGGCCGGTCGTGGCCGCGTTGGATCACTTGGAAGCAGCGACGTTGATAGAGTAGAGTGTGCCAAGGCATCCAGGGCCCCGTCGTGCGCACATGTGGGCCAACGCGGACACTCGCGCTACCGCTGCTGCGCCGGTTGCCACCGCACCACCGAACGCTCCTTGGCGCGAGCATAGCTTGTGAAGATGGTCAGAGATACCAAAGGAAGAGAGCAAAGAGAGGAAGGGAGAAGCGGGGACGTGAGCAGGTGCTGCTGACGGTGGGCTCTGCTCTCTCTCTCTGGGTGCGCGTGAGGGGCGGTGACGAGAACGATGGAGCGCGACGGCACCGTGACAGCCACGACTCGGTTGCTCGTACTACCCCCTCCTGTCACGCCGTGTGCTGCCTAGAGAGAGAGGTGGGGAGGGGGGGGGAGGAGGGGGACGGGAGGGGCAGGAATCGAACAATGTGATCGTTGGGGCCAGCCCTTGGTTCGCTGCCAACACAAACGCGCGAAGTGAGCCGCAAAGACGAGAGCGCGCGTCGGATGTGCGGAGACACGGAGATGTGAAGCGAGAAGAACGGAGAGAGAAGCGTGAGGGGAAGAGAAACGGCAGCGGCGTTGGAAGGTGCAGTGGCATCGGCTTCTTCCAGTTTTGCGTGTTTGCCTCGCCTCCGGGAGGCGTGCATGACGTTCGTGTGCGACCACGTCCACAACTTCAGCCGCCCTTCCGCTACTCCCAGCCGGCTTCTCGGCGAACACACGTCGGGGCAGCAAGGCGGCAGGGAGGAAGAACAATATCCGAGGCTGCCACTCGTCCACGGAGCACTAGTAACGCCCTCCCTCATGGATTTGGTCGCGGGTTGACGCACAGAAGCTTGCTCCATAACGCCCATTGACGTTCAATGGCATGATACGCCTTCACACTTCCCGTGTGTGTATATGGAGGGTGAGGGGGGCGTCTCTCCGCCTCTCTCGCTACACTCACGTGGCGCGGCTGAGGCGACGCTTGCACGCTGAAGGGCGTGCATGTTTCTTGGGATACGTGTGGCCGCGCCGCATTCGCAGCCGTTAAGCTGGGAGGAAAGGAACAAGGAGAGCAACAGCGGCATCCGCGATTACAGATAGTGTGCCCCATCAACTCAACGACGGTTTCTTTTCTTTTGTGTGTGTGTGTAGGGGGGTGGGGGGGGGGGACACCAATGTCGCACCCGTCAGACTCCCGCCCCCTTGCTCTCCCCCTTCCCCAGACTCTCCTTACTCGAGATCAAACTCATCCTCGTCGAGATCCTTCATGGAACCAAAGTCCACGTTCTCGACGCCGTCTTCTTCGGCCTCGCCTCCAAACAGCGCCCAGTCCGCGGACTTCAGACTATTATCCCAGAGCTGACGGCCCGACAGTTTGGAGGCGGACACCTTCACCGCTTTCTTCTCGCGCTCCGCCCGTTCCTTGGCCTTCTCCGCGTTGTGCTTGCGGCTCCACTCCTCAAAGAGCTCCCGCGTGACGGCGGTGCCGACTCGGATGGTCGGGTCCTCCTCCACTGCGCCGGTGCGCTGTGCCGCCTCAGCCGCCATCACTTCGCCGCGGCGCAGCAGGTCCGCCTTCTCCTCTTCCTCGACAGCGCGCGACAGAAACTCCTGCACCTGCTGCAGCACCAGCACAACGCTGTGCATGCCGATGTTCTCCTCGCATGTGTTGGCGACTTGCTTGGTGATGGCGCCGACCTGGATGCGACGTGCCTTGGAGATGCACTCTACCGCGGCAACGCACGGTGCCGATTCCGGGTACTCCTCGGTGGGGTAAGTGATGATCACCCTCAGCTGCGGCGGCTCATCCTGCGTGGCGGCTAAGGAGACGCAGTACGACGGCGGGTCGTCCGAGAGGCGCTCGTACGTGTCGTACATACCCTGCACCATCTCCATCTCCATCTCCTGCATTTCGGTCGGTGGTGGCATGGCTAAGGTGAGCGCAGACGATGCGCGCCGTTCCGAATACTCGCTACCCCTCTGTGACCCACAGACGTGCCTGCGATGTGCCGTCCAATGTAGCGCGGGCGGCCCGAAGACGCGCGCGAGCAGTATTGGCCTCGACAGAGACGAGGAGGCCTGCGTCACCAGCGACGGTCAACGCCCTGGCAGAAGCGCGCAGGTGAAGGGACACGCAAACGCACGCGCTTTCACGACTTGCACGCCGTCCCACTCGCTCCTTCTCTACCTCTTCGGCTTGTCTGTGTGCGTCTCCACGCGTACTCTTCGCGTAAATTTCGGATGCGGTGTGCGCGTCCGTGCGTTTTACGTGTGTGTGTGTGTGTGTGATCGACAGCGTCGCAAACCTGAGATGTGCATACGTATACACATAGGAGGCGGAAGGGTGAGCACATACTTGACAGAGAAATGGAGCGCAGGACGGGCATCTCCCACGAAGGCACGCGAACACGCGCTTACGCAGCAGCACGTCGACGTCAAAGCACGCTAGAAGCGGCCGATGTCGTTCCCTGGCGGCCACTCCGTGACGGTCAACAGTGAGACTTCCCCGGCACACTCCCCCGCTTCCTTCCTCCCTCGTGCATCAAGTCGCGGGAGCGCATGCATAAGTACCTGGTGCCGGCCCTCCTTCACAAGGCAGCGCCACGCCTCCGTGCTGCAGTCGCCGTTCCCTTTCGCTGACTTCACTTTCTTTTTTTTGGTGCGCGCACGCACGTGTGTTCATAAGCGACACGTTCATGTGTTCGCTCGTTAGGCCGTGCCAAAAAGAGGCGTGTGATTCCCCTGCAAGCAACGACAACACAAACACTTTCACTGCCCCACTCGTGATCGTGCGTGTCTGAGGCGAGCCTGCCGCCATCGCCACCACCACCATTTTTTCGCGTGTGAGCTCGCGCCTTATTTCATGCGAGCGCGGCCCGTCAGCCACGCCTCATCCCACTTGCTCCGCTCGTCCAGGTAATGCTCAAAGCTACCCTTCGCGGCAGTCACCTCATACTTCAGCTTGGGGTTGCCGGCGGGGATCCACAGCATCATGTTCGCCTCCTCGCTGCGCGCGTACACCTTTAGTCCACCCTTAATGCTCGTCTCCTCGGTGTGCGCGTCCATGACCGTGCCGATGAGCCGCACCGGCCGCGGGTTGTACTCGAAGTTGCACGTGATGGGAGAGCCGATGATCTGCTCCTTTGTGTGCTTCCACGGCTTCATGGAACCTTTCTTGATCGCCTCCATCGCCAACGCGCGCTGAATGCGGGAAATCGGCAGGCGAGAGAAGAAGGCGTTGGCACGGGACACAAAGAAGTGTCGATTGGTGCGCTCGCGTGTGTAGCCCATTCTGCTGCTACCGAGGGGGGAGGGGGGGGGGGGAGAGAGGGCGCGCGGGCGGGCGGGCACGGTTAGCGGCGGGCCCTTTGTATGTCTTTCTCTGTCTGTGTCTGTGCGTGTGCGTGGGTGCCTGCTTGTGGCTCCCACGATGCGAGCCCGTTACGCGAGACCCGCTTTCCTCCACGAGCTTCCCTTTGCTACCGACCTCTTCTTGCGGCGGGGACGCGACAAGAGGAGAAGACACGCGGCGAAGCGTAGAGCTCAAGTGCGTGCGTGCGTGCGTGCGTGTGTGTGTGTGTGTGTACATGTATAGTGGTGGGGCAAAGAGAAGGTAGTAAAGGAGTGCACGCGGAGAAGCCGCTCAATACCCATTCAAGGCCGTCGAGAACCGCTTGAACGGCAGGAAGGCTGTCAACTGCGGAAAGGGTTTGGGATGGGTGCCGCAGCCCCCCAAGTCACTTTTCACTCGCGCATGCCATGGCGCCGTGTGCCACCAGTTGTGGCCCATGCCCACCGCGATAATGCAGCGAGCGTCAGCGAGCAGGTCTCTCCCCATCCTCTCCTCTGACGCTGATAGGTCACAAAGGGCGCCTTCTGGCGACCTCATCATGTGGGCCTCGCTCGCACCCAGAGCCGCCTCTCCTGCCTGCGTAGATGATCTGTTTCGTTTTCTCCCGTTGCGCACCTTTGCTTGCCTCCAGTGTGAAGAGCAGAAGAGGGTGAGCCTTGCGAAGGCGCGCACTCGTCGATTGTTGGGGAAAGGCGGCAGATGCAGCAGGACAGAGGGACATGCACCGCCACAGCTCGAGGGTCAACCGCTACCCGTCACACTTGGAGTGGGTGAGGTGGGTGGGGGCCCACGCACAAAATGATCTCCAGCCTCCTCGCACCGCGCTTTACGCGAGTGTCGTGTATGCGCCGACCACGCGCGTGTCGTCCCTGAAAGTGCCTTTCCATACATCACCGTTGGCAAAGGCCAGCGAGCCCTGACCGTTCATCTTTCCGGCCACCCAGTCCCCCTCGTACACGTAGTGCCCCGTGTGCGAGGCGTACGTGCCGTGGCCGTCGAAGAGCCCCTTCGCGAAGCCGCCGCGGTACACGTCTCCGTTCGCAAAGATCAGCAGCCCCTCCCCGTGCGGCAAGCCAGCCTCAAATCGACCGGTGTACGAGTGCCCGTCCTCGGCGAAGCGGTAGTAGCCGAAGCCGTGAAGTTGAAAGTTGCAGACGTGCCCAACGTAGGTGTCGTCGTTGCGGAAGCGGATACGGCACTCACCGGTGCCAGCCTTCGAGGCGGGGGCCGAGGAAGAGGAGGTTGCATGGGCAGGGGTGTGTTTTATCAGCTCTCCTGATGTGCCGGCGGGCGAGCGAGCGCATCCTCTCCGGCGCGCGGGAGCGCCAAGCCACTCAATGTAGTCGCCCTGACCCAGCTGAAGGACATACGGTGCACGTACGCGACCCTCCTCGAGCGCACCGACGAAGAGCGCCTTGTTGTCCAGCTCCATCACGGCGTTGCCAGTCAGTGTGGTCGTGCCGGCTGCGGTGGGCGACGTGTGCGAGGCCGTGGACGGAAGTGCGCCGTTGTCACGCGATGCGGTGGCCGTAGGGCCCGTGCCGGGCGCCGGTAAGCTGCCGGCGGGCCTCCCAGAGGCGAAAGTGACCGCGCCTTTGCTGTGCCGCGTTTGCACAATGGCGGGGCCGACGAGCTGGTCGCCGTGCCAGCCCCCCTGCACCGCCGTGGTTGGCAGCGACAGCACCCCAGCGCCGTCTCGCTTGTCCTCACTCCAGGTACCGTGGAAGAAGTGCTGGTGGGCCGCATCGTAGTACTGCGTGCCGGCGCCATCGCGCTTGGCTGCCAAGATAACAGGTGTGGTGGGCCGTGCTGCTGAAGAGCTGAGCGCTCGAGGAGGCTGGTTCTCGATTGCGGCGGCACGGTCGTTCAGGACTGCCTGGCGGGTAAAGCTGCGGCTCGGGCGGTAGGTGATGAGCTCACCCTCGTACAGGTGTGGCAACGCATAGGCAAGGCGCCCCTCGCGGCGCTGAGCGGTTGCCGCGCCAGTCGAGATAGGCGCGACGGTCAGGGCGCCACGCGGCGCTCCCACGGAGGCACCACCGCTCTCTTTCTTCGCCTCTGCCCGACGTCCCGGCTCCCTTGCCACCGGCGACGCAGCTGGAGGTCCTGCAGCGCTCGGCGCCACTCGACCAACTTGATGGGCGCGGTAGTCAGGCGGTGTGAGTAGCGCACCCGCTTCACTACCCGATTTGCTAGGTTTGCCCTCGACGGGGATGCAGACATTCTCTGGTCGGGGGGCCGCGGCGACGAGCTGCGCGGCGATACGAGAGGCGTACGTGAACGAGTCTGCTACAGCAGACTGCGCTGCTTCCTGCAGCTGCCGCTGTTTCGACAAGTACTCGTTCACGTCCTGTACACGCAGCTCAGCCGCGGCAGACGCGTCCATGGCGGCGCGCCGCTGCGCCTGCTCACGTGTAGTCCGCTCGATCTCCTCCAAGCGTGCGCGCTCGGCGGCGGCGCGTGCCTGCGCTAGACGCGCGCGCTCCTCCGCCTCCGCCTGCTCCACCGCCAGCGCACGGCGTCGAGACTCCAGTGCCGCCATCTCTTGCTGCATGGCGGCGATTTTCTCTCGATGAAGAAGTGCTGCGGCTCTCGCGAGCTCTCTTTCCTGGATGGTTGGCGCCGTTACATTGACCGGTGGTGCGGTGTTGATGTTCTCGCGTGACTGAGCCTGCTTTAGCACCAGCGCGTGCAACGCGTCCTCGGGGTCGGTGGAGGCGAAGGCGGCTGCTGAAGCCTGGGCGTGCATGGGCGAGTGGCTCTGCGTCGCGTCCGGCGTGCGCAGCAGCATCTCGTTCTCCTTCGCATTTAGAGCACCTTCCGCGCTCGAGGACTCGCACTGCTTGTCCGTCGGCATTGTGGACGATATAGTGCATGCATACGGATCATTGACAACTACCGAGAGCGTCTCCGTCGTCGCCGCCGTTGGGCCCCCGGCAGTCGAGGCTGGTTGCTGCTGCTGGTGCTGCTGCGCTTCTGCTGGCGATGCCGGGTCGTGCTGGCGGGCCCGCCAAGCAGCGAGTCGGTCCTGCAATGTTGGCCTGTGGTGCTCTCTCTCGGCTATCGCACTCGGCGCAGCCGAGGTGCGATGCGCCTCTGCTTCATGCGCCCGCTGCACTGCTGCGTGCACTCGTTCTCTTGCAACCGCCTGTAGCGCTGCGGCAGAGTCGGTGGACGGCCCTGCAACGTGTGGAGCCGCCGTCTCCGAGGGAGGATCGCCAGGAGAGCGAGCCTCCGTCGACGTTGATTGCCCCGCGACGGCTGACGGCAGCTGAGGTGTTGAGCTGAGTGAGTCGGTGACGTCGGTATCGAGCTTGCCGCGAGCGTCCACGCTTTTCTCTTTATGCACGCGCGCTTTGGTGAGTCTGTTGCGCGCCGCTTCTGGCATCGCCTCAACACCTTCATCGGCGACGATACCGGAGTAGATGGCTCGCATCGCCTCACCCTCGCCCAGCGGCTCCGTGCGGCCATCGCGGTGCACAACCGGGAGCACCCACACGGACTTGCGCATCACCGCATTGAAAAAGAAAACGGTGTTGTGGTGCGCCTTCGACACGCTGTAACGCCACACGTGCTCGCTATCATCCGGCAACCGCGGCGATTTTGACTCCCCATCGGCGCCGCAGAGAAAGTCCGGCACGTAGTAGTCTCTGTGCTTGCAGCGTAGGTGCACGTAGGTGGTGGGGCCTACCAGTATCTTGTCTGGAACGCTGGGCATCGGCGCTGCGTGTGTGCGAGGCCGGGAGAGGAGGGGTGGGAGGCGGTCGTTCAAGACGCGCACGCGTGTGCATGTATCTGTCTATGCGTATGTGCAAGTATCTTCTAAGGGCACCAGAAAAACAAGAACGCGAGAGAGATGATAAGGGTGCGGTGTTTATGTGTGTGTGGGTGTGCCTGCCCTGCGCCTTTCCTGCCGCTCCCCATCGCTCCCCACCCCACGTGCGTATGGACCTAGGCGATCCGAAGGAGCGAAGAGGAGGCGGCCGGCGGAGAACGTGACACGCGCCGCTGATGCTGACCTTTCCTTTCTTTCCCTTTGGAGCGGAGTGGAGGGGGCAGCGGGGCTCTTGCGTGGAGTGTTGGCGTTCTGGAGCTGCTGTATGTGTGTATGTGTGTGTGCATGTGTATCTGCGCCGCACAAAATCAGCAGAAGATGATGCGAAATGGGCAGCGGGAGGGCGACGAGAGGGAGAGCGAAGATGCGACACGAGCCCCTCGCCCCTGGCCACTTTTCTGTGTGTGTGTGTGTATTGTGCTGAGGGTACAGCACGCACAAACACTCCAGTGGCAACGATCGACGAGGCGGGTGGACGGGCGGAGGGAAGGAAGAGCTGTCGCTCACATCTACGAAGAAAGCAAGCGAAACGAAAAACAAGACGATGCCCTTGTCATGAACGCGATGGCGCACACCAGCACACGCAGCGTCCCAATTTGCGCTTGTGCACTGCCCACACACACACGCAGCACACATCCCGTTTTTTGTTGTCCTAGCTGTGCGCAGCGGGCGTTGCCACAGCGCAGCCCTCGCACACGGCGAGGCTTCGCTCTTGTTCGTCCGTTGCAGACATTTCGTTCCGTTGTGTTGGTTAGAGTGTAGATACGGTGAGCGAGACACACACAGACGCACACACACACACACACACACGCCCACACGCCCACACGCACACACACACACACACACGCACACACACACACACACGCACACGCACACGCACACACACACACACACACACACGCACACAGACGCACACACACGCAGACGCACAGACGCACAGACGCGGCGAAGGGACGAGAGCGACAAAACGGAAAGCGTTTCGCCGCCAAGGTGGACTGCTGTGCGAGGCAACGCGCGCACGCACATGCAGCACTGCGCACATCGCGCAAATCGCCTGCGAGCGACTACATAGGACCATGCCGTTTCGACGACCACCGCGCCACCTGCGTCCCGAGCAGCTTGCGGTACGTGCTTGGAAAGTCGGGGACGCCAGACTTCATATCCAGCTTGAGGAACATGCCGGAGAACTTGCGGACAAAACGCTCCCGCTCCTGCGCGCGTGCCGCCTCTGGCTGCTCCATCTTGAACTTCGCCAGCCGCTCGTAGTAGACGGCCTGTTCCGAGAGCTGCTTCTTCTCGTTTTCCTGAAGCGGGCGGGTGTAGGAGAGACCGAGGTCTCGAGCCACCTCGGAGCGGGAGCGGCCCGTCTCAACGCAGCCGTTGAGGCCGCGAGGGTCAAGCACGTCTGCAAGCTGCGTGCTGATCGCCAGTCCCGCGTTCCAGTCGTACCGCCAGTAGGAGCCCTGCCTGTACGTCACGAGGTTTGGCGGTTGCAGCACGTCCTGTACATCGTGGTCGCGGATTATCTCCCAATACCGTTTGAAGTCCACCTTGCGCAGCCGGCGAAGGGTGTGGTTTAGCTTCCGTTCGGTGTTTGCCAGGATCGTCTTCACGATGTTGTTGTGCGGGTTCGTCAGCAAGTGGTTACGCAGTACGCGCACCTTCAGTGCCCGCTTCACCGCCAGCACGGCCGGGCTGGTTGTGTCGAAGTCGTGCTCAGCGTACCGCTCCATGTACATTGCCTCCTGTGCAAACTGCTTCTCTTGGATCGTCATCATGCTCATGCTGAAGGCCTTCTTGATGCTGTCGTTGTAGCCCTCTAGCATCTCGGTCGGTACGCTGAAGCGCTGCTCATAGGCGTGGCGACGCGTCGGGTATTTCTTGTACCAGAACGGGAAGCCCCTCGGCTGCCCATCCGATCGCTGCAGCGCCGTCGAGAGGAGCGGGTGCTGCTGCTCGAACCGCATGGCTCGCGTCTCGGGGATGTTCACGCCGTAGAGCATCTGCTCCTGCTTCTTCTTCTGAATGGGGCTGAGGTTCGTGAAGATGGCGCCGTGGACGTTCTTGAGCGCGCGCTGCGATGGCATGAACGGCGTCGGCGGCTCTGGGTTTTTGCGCCACGGGTACCAGAGCCAGATGGCCGGGTGCTCCATCTCTTCAATCGCATCCTTTAACCCGCTGTGCGAGCGGCGGTGCACACGGCCGCGACCCTTGACGACGTCGCCGTCGACCGTCTCAATCTTCACCTTTTCCGCTTTGTTCAGATTCGTTACCTTCGTGAAGTTCGACATGCGCTGCGGGGCCTTGTTCTTGCGGCTGAACACCCGCAGCAGCGCCGAGGTGCGCGACAGCATGGTGGCGGCGCCAACGGATCGCGGGTGGGTGGGTGGGTGATCTGCAAAGACGATCCAATCTGACGAGCTAGCGAAAAGGGCGCTGGGAGGAGTGCTGCCCACAAACGCGCCCAGAGAGGCTGAGGAGGGAGTCGACGGGGAGGGCGGGAGAGTGGCGTGCGTATCACCCAAGAATACTGCGACAGTCACGTCTCCTGTGTCTCGCTCGGACTTTAAATGTGTTGCGTGTGCGTGCGTGTCACTGCGACACGACTGCACGGCGTGCCTGTGCTCTCTTCCACCTCTTCGCGGTACCACGAAGCGACGAAACCGACGGCTCCCGCCCTCTCTTGGGAAGCTTTAGCTGGATGTACGGTGTGCAGAGTAGGACAGCAGCAGCAGCAGCAGTCGTGTGTGTGTGTGTGGGTGGGTGTGTGTGCGTTGAAGAAATGTACAAGGCAGTGCTCGATGCGTGGCGGAAAGAGGAGCAGGTCAAGCGGGGAGAGAGGAGAAGCAGGTGCGTGTGTGTCCGGAGACAGAAACCAGAAAGAGGGACCACGAGAGGGGGCCGTGGGCAAGCGCGGGGAAGGGGGGCGTGCCGGTGGTGGTGGTGGGGGGGGGCGGTTGGGGCGACGCTGGGGGCCGTACACCACTGACCCACCCCCATCTCTGCCGGTGAACACTTTGGCTTGAATCCGTGGCCAACACGAACACACACACACGCACACACTACCGGTTGCATGATCGAATACACTGTTCGAACGAGCAGCCGGAGAGTGCAGAGGAGAGAGATACAAGCCCTGAGATTACCCCTTCTTCTTCTTTCACGTGGGCCGCCGCCCTCGCGTCGCCCAACACGGCTTGGACGTTTGATGGACGCTTCATCGTATGCATGCTTGTGTGTGTGCGTGTATATATATGTGGCCTTCGCGCGACTTCGGCAGCCGTGCACACACGCCCAACACCACCACCACCACCAGGCCAGGCCAGGCCACGCCACGCCACGCCTCCGTGAGCGAGGGGAGCGCAGAGGTCACAACGCGCCCGAGGGATCAGTGTGCGAGCAAGGGATAGACAAAGAGAAGAGCAAGAGGAAGAGCACGCAGGGTGGCAAGACGTGAGAGCATGGAGGACGTGCAACGCCAAGCCCGCTCGCCTGCACGCATACACACGGATGAAGAGAGAAGGCATGCGAAAGAGAGCCCCCACCCCCACCCGCCCACCCCAAAACAAAAGCGCTGAAAGAGAGCAGCCAACGGAAGCATTGATGGCGCGGCCGCGGCCCTCATACGGACGTGAGGATGTCGGAGAAGGGGCAAGGAGAAGCGAGTGGGCCGTATGCGGCTGCCATAGATGTCCTCCCGTGCATACACACAGGGGTGCGGGTCCGATCAAGTGCAACGAAGAAATGTGCGACGCCGCCGCCGCTGCCGCCACCGAGATCAGCTCGCAAGTGTGCGCCTTCATGCACCACAACCGTTGCGCTGGGCACGCAGCTCCGTTGAGCTGACATCTACGCGAAACTCCGTGGCTGGGATGCCGACGAACAGGTGTTGAACGCTCTCCGGGATGCGCAGCGACGACAGCTCCCGCCAGCCTGCAGGATCGCTCATCTTGCGCCCACCTACCACAAAATAGCACCCCCTGCCTGCAATGTCGCGGGTCAGCGCCGCCACCATTGCGGCTTCGGCATCCGCTGGGTCCTCGTTCGTGCTGTAGTGCTTCGGGTCCAGCACGCGCACGGCGGTGTCGATGCCGATAAGGAAGCCGTGGCCTGGGAACAGCCTCGCCTTGTCCACAAAGAGAGTCGCCGCGGTCACGGCAACCCGCTCGCCGCGGCGCAAGAACTGGTGCACACGGCGCACCAGGTCATCCATCCCGATTGAGCCCTTATCCACCACCTTCACAGCAATCTCATACGTCACCTCCACCGACGTCGGTAGAGCGGTCTGCTCCACGTCCTGCTGCTGTCGCTGGCGCAGCACACGCGTGGCCGCCTGCACCAGCTCCGTGTGTCCGTAGTGAAGCGGGTTGAAAGACCCAGGGTAGAGAAGGCAGATCACCTTGCTTGGCGCAGCTGGGGCAGCGCTTCGATCGTACCCGCCCTCTTGCTGGTGCTCCATCACCGCCGCCGCGGCGTTTCGAAGCGCCGCCGAGTACGGAGAAATACCGCTGCAGCGCAACTCGCCATGTCGGTTCCACAAAGCGCACACGTCTCGCATGCTGCCGTCTGACGCGGCGGCAGAAGCGCCGGCGCCCAGGACGTTCTGCAGTGCCAATTGCACCTCGCCGGATGGATCCAGGCACACCGGTTCCGGAGCCGACTCGGACGGCACCGACCACAGTCGCGCGGAGTCCGTGACGACGGAGAGGCTAGGCGGCGAGTTCGATGCGCGCACCCCCTCACCGCGAGCGGAGGCGTTCTCTGCAGCGCTGGGCAGCAGAGCTTGAAACACAGAGCGTGGGTTGGTGCGCTGACCAGGTGCGTTGGTGTTCCTGCTCACCACCCCCGCGTCGGCGGGGATGCACGACTCCACTGTGCGCGCAATGGCGTGGAGCACCAACAGCTCCACTTGCTCGTCCTGCTCCGCCCTGCTCAGCCAGTCCGGCATGTCCATGTGGTAGTAGCGGACCGCGCCAAGCACGGCAGGGCTGCCGCCGCTTTGGTGGGAGGAGCCTTCCGGTAGACCGACCGAGCCGCCCCAGACACACACATGCACCTCGTCCCTGCTGCGCCGTGAGCGGCTCGTCTTGACAGCAGACGTGGCACCAATGCCGAAGAGAAGAGCCGCCGTCTGCTTGGGTAGCGTCGACGCGTGCTGTGGAGGCTGCTGCTGTCGCTGCTGCTCGCGCGCTTCGGCAAAGGTGATTGCGCGAGACGTGTGAAAGGCGTGCTGCGCCAGCTGCCGAGCCGCATCAGCGCTGACGATATGGCGCGGCAGACCATCTAATGTTCTCTGCGTCGAACCGCGATGATAGAGAACGTTGGCTTCAAGCAGGGTGCGACTGCACTCGGGCACGCGCGTGAGGCGGCGAATCACGCCGGCGCCTGCACCACAGATGCACAGAGACAGCCGGATGGGCGAGGCATGGATCGCCTCCACGAGCAGCTCAATCGACATGGTGGCAGTGGCTCACTACAACGGAGAGAACGAAACAGAAAGAGAGCCGCGAGTCCACAAAGGGGGTGCAGACGGAAAAGGTGAAAGAGAACGTCGCGAGGGGGAGGGGGAGGGGGGCTCGTCCGGGGAGCAGGTGGGGCGGGGTAAAGCCAAAGCCAAGGGGATAGGACGAAGTCGCACATGCGTCGTCGGCTGTGCCAGTGGTGGATCAGTGCTGCTCTGCGGCGGAGCACAAGCGAGATGAGAGAAGACAAGCGATGGCAAGAAGGCGGCGGGGAGTGTGCGTGGGCGGGGTGGGGAGGAGCCGAGCCTAGAAGAGGTGCCCGTGCAGACAAAGACAGTGTGGGCGTCCTCTATTGCACGCGGCAAAGGCAGAGGAGGTGGGGAGCGCAGCTGAGCAGCGTCCATCGATAGGTGTTGATGCACACACACACACACACAGACTCACGTCCAAAAAAAAAATGGGCCAATGATCACTGCCGCCGTAGCGACAACTTCTTGGCAACGTGTGCGTGAGCGAGGGAGCATGCACAGGCGAGGAGGAGTGAAAGAGAGCAGCAGCAACAGACACGCCACCTGCGCATCGTGACCAAGTTGCTGTTCTTGTTTGCGCTCCTGTTTATGGCTCTTACACATGTCGACACCCCCCACCGCAATGGGATCTAATCGAGACACAGGCCAGTAACGCGAGAGGAGAAGGGGAGGGCCAAGGAAAAAGGCCGCTTGCCGTGTGCGATTCGTGTACCAGCAAACGCGTCATCGCGTGGAGTGCTCCGTCGGCTGCGCGCGGCATGTGTAGACAAGCTTCGCGTCCATGCCATTCATGCGGCACTGTGGGCACTGAAACGATGCAAAAACAGACGAAGAACGAGGCATCGGCAGCCGCATCATACAGGTGGCGCACACGCACTGCGGCACTGCGGCCGCCGCGCCATCGTCTTTCGTGCCGGCGCGGCCCACCGTCGACTGCGTAGATGTTGGAAACCCACTCATACCGCTCGGGGGGGGGGGGGGGGGGGAGGGGGAGGGGGGGCACGGGAGATTGCGCTGGTGCACGTGTATGTGCACGTGTATGTATGTGTGTGTGTCCACGGAAGACAAAACGAGATGTGCCCGTTGGCGCCCTTGAAAAGGAAAGAGGAGGGGGGCCGATGCGGTCGCCACCGGCGCATGCGAGTGAGAGAGTGGGAGGCGGAGAGCGACACAGAGACATGATAGCACGGAAACGGCGCGAACACATGCAGCGTGTGTGTGGTGTGTGTGTGTGGGGGGGGCGAGTGTTGCCCCGCCGCCGCTATCTGTGGCAACATTCACGCACACATGTATGTCCACAGTAAAAGCACTGAAGAAGAGCAGCTGAAAAAGCACGGCGCATCAGAGAGCGGTGGCCGTGGCTGCCACGTGTCGACCAGCGGCACACGCACATCCCTTCCTATCGCCACCTCCCTCTCTTCTTTCTGCAACCCCCCTCCCTGCTGAGGCGACCGCGTCGAATTCGAGCTTGCGCGTTCTGCTTGTTTATGCGCGGGGGAGGGCCGACGTGGACCACGTCAGGCAGTGCGCCATCGAATCCAATCGACCCGACAGCGAAACACAACGAAAAAAGGGAGCGATGAGGCAGGCGCGGGAGTTCGAAGCCGCTGCAACGCAGCACGCACCCTCTTCGCCTGCCGCTTCGCTTCACGGTCCTTCCTCGAGAGAGACACCTCAGCCCCCTCTGTCTCTGCGACACTACCTCAGACAGTATCGTACGTCGTGGGCTCGGTCCGGATTTTGTAGAATACAGTCGAGGCGCCGGTGATGTGAGAGCATATGGGGCACACGAGGCGCGAGTCTGGCTTGAAGTAGAGCTGCGCCGTGCAGTTTCCGCAGACATATAAGGTGCCTTCCTTATCTTCCCGGACGACGTCGCCGAGGGTCTCTTGGGTGGCGAAGATGCCGGGTTTCGACTCCTGCGTAGCGGCGGTGGCCCCGTACTTGCCCTCCTCCTGCTTCACCTCCGTTTTGATGGGAACACCAGACATGATTCGCCTCTCTATCGCGTTCGTGCGGCCGCGTTCCGAATTCGGTCAAAGTCGGAGGCGGGCGCGCGTGCCGTCGATGGGGTGGCAGCAGCGTTGTTTGTTCGTTCGAGAACGGGCAGGCGCACACACGCGCGCAGACATGAGGGGGGAGGCGCGCGCGCGTATGCATGGTGGTGTGCAGCATGTCATGATGTGTGCGACGGTGCCGAGGGTGCGGGTGTGCGCGTGTGCAAGGGCATGGGGGGAGGGAGGAGGAGAGCAGCGTAAGTGGCAGGAAAGCGCGAGCCACCGAGACGCGTGCACAAGCGCGCACACAGACGCATGGGCGCATACACGGATCGAGTAAGCGGCGGAAGTACTAGCGCATGCCCATCTGATTCCAGAGGCGAGAGTGGTACGGAGCTTGTAACATTGCCCCACCATACACCACCCGCTCTTGTGCATGCGGCTCGACCTCGAGCACGTGAAACAACGCAAGGGAGAGGAGGAAGAGCCGCTAGCTCCGCCCCTAACCCCGAAAAAGAACGCAGCACGCTAACGTCCACGCAAGCAGGCACACGTGTAAGAGGCGCTCGGGCGCAGCAGCTTCGATAACTCGTGATTCTTTTAGTGCCATGTGAACGTACCGGTGCATGCGCGGGAGAGGGTGGGGGTGGGGAGGCAAGAGAAACAGAAGCGATGCAGGAGGAGGGCGGGAGAGCCGAGCCGAGACGAGAGGCACCTCCTGATCCGCCTCAGGTGCAGGCAACGCTCGCTCGCTTCAGCTTACCGCAGCAGCGGCCGCACACCGAGCTCCAGCGCTGGCCACAAGGGCACCTTCTTCGCCAGCATCGTGTGATACAGCTGGGCCGCATAACTGTGCAGCCGCTCCTGCAGCAGGCCCTTCAGCAGCAGGTTTAGCGTCTGTTCGTTGCCACGTACACGGCGGCGTTGCATCTCAGCGAGGATCGCCGTCACACGGCGCCACTGCTGCGACTTCTCACAAGCGAGCAACAGCAGCGTATACGTCTCTGCGTTCGGCTTCACCGAGGACCCACGCATGGCATCGTAGAGGGAGAAGCACGCGAGCGCCTGCTCCGAGAGCAACAGCGTCTCCAGCGACGCATTCAGCAGCGGCGTGGACACCGCCACGTGCCCCATTCGCGACAGCAGCGAAACAGCTTCCTCCACGTAGCCGCTCTCGTTCAAGCCCTTCAGCAGCGCCGTCAGCATTGGCGCGTCGACGGGAAGCTGCAGCGCTTGCACGGCGTCGGTATACCGCGCCATCGCGAACTGCATCGCGTTGTTCACGTGGCATACGGTAAAGTATGCCGTGTAAGTCGTGCGCGTCGGCAGTAGAACAAACTTGTCCGCATCGAGGAGAAGTCGGTTGGCGAGATGGAAGGCGGTCGTGCTCGGTGCTGTAATGACGCTGAGTGTTGTCATGAGATGCTCCAGTGAAAGGGGTGTCGGACTGATAAAGCAGCGCTTCTGATGGGTGTACAGGCGCCGCATGTCATCCAGAAACGGGACATCCTGCGGCGTCCGCGGCACCGCAGGGGTGTCTGCCCCGCTAGACGGCGCTGCCAACCGGGCTGCGTCGTGCGCGCGGCCCGTCAGCTGCCTCGTTGGCCCCTCCAGCCGACGGAGAAAACTCGCGTGAGAGTAGAGCAACATTACCGACTCACACGTCCGTGGCTGCAGTGCGAGGTTCTGTGCGTAGATGCCATTAAGCAGAAAGTGCGCCACCTCGTCCGCTTTCGCAAGCTGGGGCATAGGAGAGGCTAGCAGCTCGCACAGCTGACGCTCCTTTCGCAGGTTCAGCTGCGCGTGCTCGTCCAGCATAAATGGCTTGTCGACGAGGTTGAGCTGCCGACTCAGCTCGCCCACGCGCTGCCGCTCCGCGAACCGCTCTCGATTGGAGGGTACGTAGGTCTCCCCGAACGGCGCCGCGATCCGGATGGTGGTAACCTGCTGACCCGTCACCTCATCCACGTGCGTCTCCGACTCAGGCATGCTAGCGCCACCGGGTCGGTTGTGCAGGTAGGACGAGCTTGTCCGGTACTCCTCCTCGGCCTCAGCAATGAAGGCGATCGCGTCGGGGGTGACGCCGTGGTCGAGCAGTCCCCTCTCGCTGTTCTTGATGGCAAACCGGAAATGATGAGGCTCCTGTGCATCCGCCTGCTGCGTTCTACCGCCGTCCAGAGTCTGCGAGTCGACATAGCAGCGCGACAGCCGCGGACTCGGTGGCGTCGTCAGCCTTTCCACCGGCGGAATGATAATGCAAGAACGCTGATGCGCGACTGTCCACGGCGGCGCTGCGCCGGAGGACGCGTGGGACGAGGAGGCGATGAGTTCGCTTGGCGCACAACGGCGCACAAGCACAAAGGTGCGCGAGCCTAACGTTGCCGCGCGACAACACCGTCTGCACGGCCATCGCTGCATGGCCGAAGATGCGCCTGTTCCCGAGAGCCTGATTCCTTCGCGTTTCTGTGCCCGGCCGTGGCCGAGCTGAGCTCACGAAGTGTTCCACGGCTCCTTCTGGAGAAGGCGCCACCGTGCCCCAAGCCTCAGGCGATATACGGGAATACTCCTTTTGACGTGGGTGTGATGTGTGTGCTGCGTGCTTACGCGGCGCAGGATGCGAGAGGTCGGGAGGAGGGAAGTAGCGGGCGCAACGGAAAGTCGGGCAGGTGTGGGCAGCACAGCAGAAGAGCTGCGGCTCGTGTAAAGGCATGCGGGGCACCAACCATCACCGCATTCTATGGCGTGCGCGGGGCGGAGTGGCAAAGTTGAGACGCGAACCTGCGCGTCATCCAGAAAACATCAAAAAGGGCTCGATGCGGTCGCCAAGGTTGGCGCGTGAGTCGCTGCGTGTGCGATACGTGGAAGGCGCAAGGAATACGGAACGCGCCAGAAAGGCGGTGGCGACAACGTGCCTTCCAAAGACCACCAACGTGAAGGAAAGCGGAGAGCGCACGCGGGACAAGCTGCGGGGCACCACAGCACCTGCCGAGCACAACACAACCCATCCCCTTCCCCCTCCCATCACTCCACCCCCCCAACAAAACAGAGGGAAGGCACCGCCAAAGGCACCAACGCCAGTAACGGGAGCAGCAGGGGCAGGGGATGAAAAAGAGAGACCTGCATGCGCCTCACAAGGAGCATCACTTACAGTACCCACCCACACACACCGGGAAGGCGAAGACATCGGCGTTCTCGCTGCGGACCTGCGGCTGAGTGAGCCCTTAGAGCTCCTCCGCTGTTGCCAGCACCTCGGCGACTTCGCGGTACGCCCGCCGCACGTGTTCCGACTTCACGCCGACGTCTTCATAGGCGGACATGAAGGCTCCACACGACACCTTCAGTGCAGCCGACCGGAGAAGCGGGAGCAGCACGCGCCTGTTCAGCTCAACGGCCTGGTTCAGCACCAGTACTCCATCAAGCGCCTCGAACATCCTCGTTACCGGTGCACGACGCAGTTGTAGATAGTGCAGGTACAGCGCTGGCGAAATCGTTGTGACGCACTCGAGGTACACGCGCTGGTCGAGCTTTTCGAGGTCTTCGCGATTCCAGGTGGCGCTGCCGCTCTCGTCATTCTCGCAACTCCCAAACCGCCCTTCGCCGCCTCGCATTCGCGCGCTCGGTGGCGAGGGAGGAGAGGGGACCGAGAGTAGCGTGGATCGCTGACGCCGCCGTGACGCAAGGCTGGACGCTGCTGTGGCGGCGGTACCTGCACGAGCCTCACCGCCGCTGTCAGACCATAGACGACGGCTGCCGAGTTTCTTTGTGTTGTGATCGAAGAGGCGATGCTGCGCGTCCTCATCATCCCCGTTCCCGCGCACGTTTCTCGTGCTACTTCTGTCGCTACCACGCCGAACGTGATCGCCGCCGCCCTCATGAATGCGGAGAGCGGTGCGACTCAGCATCTCGTCCATGGGGACCGTCGGCACATAACCGGGCATAAAGGTTCTGCCGCCTTTGATGGCGAAGAACATCGCTCGATGAACGCACTGCCGCATGGTGGCGTAGCTGCGCTGTGGCGCGGCAAGGAGCGTGAGTATCTTGTTGCCGCCTGTGGTTTGCTTGTACGTCGGAGGGATGCACTGGATCAGAAGATTTGTGATACAGCTGGGTTGCCGGCCGTAGCCCAGCACCGGTAGCAAAAGCGCTACGAGGATCTCATTCGCCTCCTTGAAGGTGACGCACCGTGTTAGCAGTGACGCGCCCGAGCACGCGCTGCTCCCGCTCGGCTCTCCAGGTGCCATCGCGTCGTCGTTGCGCAGGAGTAGGATCGCATCTGCGTGCCGCTGCAGCACCTGCAGCGTCAAGGCGGCGTTCAGCCCCTGCGTCGCTACCTCACCTAGCGCCTGGGGGGCAACGGTGATGTTTACTAGGTGTCGCGCTCGCCGCTGCGTTCCCTGCACGCAGCTGTCAAAGCCGTCGTAGTGCATCATCTTGGACTCGTACACCTCATCCACCTGCTGGCCGGCGGCGGTTCTGTGAAGTAGAGCCGCAGCCGCGTTGTTAGCTTCGACGCGAGCCCGCTCCCCGTCCCGCCAACGAGGCTGTGAAGAACGAGAATGGACTCGAAGCCGCCGCTGCCATCCTCGGCGTCGCTTGTGCGGCGCGTCTCGCGGTGAATTGCCTGCAACGCCTTTCCCAGGACATTGTCATCCTCTTCGCGCTGATCCCGTGCGATATTTCGGAAAGCCCGCTGCACGGCTGCGTTGCGCTCCGTGCGCTTGCTCTGCTCCGCTTTCACACCGTAGTAGCCGAGGCCCCAGTTGTTGCCGCGGCCGGACTGGCCATGAATCACGTTCTCCGCGCGAATCATGTCGGGGTGCCGCTGCTGCACCCCCAGCACAACCTTCGGCTCCGTGTCGACGAGGATGCAGCGCGCCTTGCCGTCGCGCGCAAAGAAGGGGGAAGGGTCCGCAACACGCGCCGGCGGCTTGGCTCCTGTGGATGATGCGGCGGAGGAGGTGCACAGCGCCAGCTGTGTGAAGAGCTCGTCACCGAGCTGATTGCCGCACTGCCCAATCAGCACCACGACGATCGCCATGGTGGTCTTTCCCCAGTGGTTCGTGCCCTTCCTTTTGTGGGAGACGCACGCACACCAAGACGTGCGCGCAGTGGTAGCGACTGAAGGGGCAGGGAGATCCGAATGCCGGGCAGGTGAGGGTTGACGTGTACCTCTATTCGACTACCTCAATGCGGGCGTGCAGGATGTCCACGCACGCGTGGTTGCACCCGCAGGACGACCACTGCCTCCGCCGCCGCCACTCGACGACGTCTCGGGTCAGTCGAACCAGTGTGAGCGCGTCGTCGAGAGTGACGTCTGAGATGGGCACCCAGCGAAGAGGAGACGACGCACCACGGAGGAGCAAAATATGAGTGCTTGTATGTCTATGCATCGCTGTGAGAGAGGAGCGCAACGATTCGGTGGAGTGCGGGAGGGCGGTGTGTGTGTGTGTGTGTGTGTTTGTTGGAGAGCAGCGACATCATCGACAGAGCAAAATAACACGACGGAGGCAGCGCGGAGACGTTCAAGGCTGCGAGGCGATGTGAATGAGGCCGCAAGGAGGTGGTGCGCAGCGGTGAGCCTTGACGAGGTGTGCGCGTGCTCGTGTGTGCCCGGATGTCCAATAGAGGTGCGCGTGTCTGCTTGTCTTTTACCTGGTACATGCAGCCCTCTCCTCTATGTCGATGCGCATGCGCGCGAGCAGCCACTCCTCCTAAGAGGTGTGGACGGACAACAACAACAGCAACAACAACAGCAACAAGAGCCTCCGCCCGTTCAAGCGCGTGCGTGTGCGTGTTCACGTGTGCGTCTTGCCGCCGTGTTGCTGCCCTGCGGCGGCTGCACGCCACGCAGCCGCGCTCCGCCAGCAGCGAACAACAGAGAGAAGAAGCGAGAGTGAGGGAGCGTGCCCTAATGACAAGGAAATCGCCTACTGGCACGCACACACGCTTTAGTACTGTCGCCGCATGGTGCTGAAGCGAGCCCGTGAGTTGATCAACCCCATCGTCACCAGCACCATGCGCAACTTCCACAGGAGCCACTGGACAATGTAGGCGATGGCAAAATACTGGATCCAGCCCCACTTGAGCACCTCGGCATAGGATGGCACATACTGCACCTCCGCCGGCGGGATGCGCAGCTGCACGTACCAGGTGAAGGTGTTGAGGTCATCGAGATCCTCCCAAAGCCCACGCACGATGCTCACATCTCTGCGCAGCACATCAAGCCCACCCGCTGCCTCGACGTAGGGACGCAGCACAACGGATTGATTGCGAGCAGCGTAGTTGCCGGAAAAGCGAGGGAGGTCTAACAAGTCTGCCGGCTGGCGCGCGAGCTCTTGCAGAGGGCTCGACGTGTATGCATGCATGTAGGACACGTAGGGGGAGTTGATGAGACTGTGTGTTGTGTAGAAGAGCATGTCCGCCTTCGTCAGCGCGCACACGGGCGCCCCGCTCCAGCTGTACGTCGATGAGGTGGCCGTCGTGACGTTGCCGAAGCCTTTTTGCATGGGGGTTCGCCGGTAGCGCAGCAGCGGCGCCGCCGTCACGTTTACCTTCACGAGATGATGATTGATGTAGTACACGAACTCGGGCAGAAAGCTGGCCTCGAGGATTGCGTCACGCTGCGAAGTCGGCGCGTCGGCGCCACCACCAGTGGCGGCGCTGGTCGGCTCATAGAGGGAGGATACCTCGAGTGCGTCGCCGAGGGGGAAGCTCATCAAGAAGTTCGCGTAGTCGATCTTTCCGTCGCCGTCCCTGTCGTCTTCGAAGGTGGAAAAATACGGCAGAATGCGCAGCGACGTCCCCTGCAGCGCGCCGTGGAACAGGTCGGAGCAGGTCCAGAGGTACTCCCTGCCCAGCACGGTGCTGACACGCACCGCACACCGCCCCGTGAAGGTCACCTCTGGCATGTCGTAGAAGTAGTTTGCCTTCACCCAGAAGTTCTGCATGAAGAGAGCGATGAGAAAGGGAACAACGACGATGGCGAGCAGACACAGCACGTAGAAGAGCCACGACGCCAGCCCGCGCGGGGCGTAGCGCACCCCGTAGTGCTCGTGATACAGAGAGAGGTGGATCATCTCGAGGTTCAGACGCTGCGGGTGCGTGTGCTTCTTCGTATTCTATGGATGGATGTGTGTTCGTGTGCGTGAGCTGATGTGTAGACAGCGCCTTCTTGGCGTACACCACTCCGCGTGTATGGCGTCTGGGAGGGAGGGGGGGGGGGGGGCGGGAGAGTGTCCCTTTCCCTGTATCCGTTCTCTGTGCCTCTTCTCTTCCTCAGGGAAGGGGCGTGGGGCGGAGAGGGAGGGTTTATCCACCTAGGTTACGAAGAAGCACCACGCGGCATGATGAGTGCCCCGTGGTCGGCGGATGCATGACGTCGCAAGGAGCACCGGCGTGCGTGCGAGGGCAGTCGCTCGGCGAGCAAATTCGGCGACCGACGTCATAGAAAGAAGGGCCATGTTGTTTGGTCCGCCATACGGAAACAAGAAGGGGAGCAAGAGGACCGTGGATAGAGGTTTCGGTGGCAGCGATGGAAGGGAGGGCGAGGCAGCCAGGAGGAAGAGGAGGAGAGAGAGGGAGGGGGATCCCGTGAGCGACCTTCTACCCGGGGACGTGCATCGGATGCTTCTGCTTGGTGCGACGTCGCACCAGAAACGTACGTGGGGTGAAAGGTGGAGGAGAAAGGAGAGTGGCCTGGCCGACCAAAGGGAAGGACACCCCAGACACGCTATGCGCGCCACCGCCGCCCGAGAGCGTCTATGCAGGAACGGACATGATACTCCTTCGCTCCTCCCCATACGACTCGTGCCGGGACAGCCTGGAGGGAGTGCTACGGTAGAAAAGATGCTCACGGCGCTGCACGGGTCGGCGTGATGGCGTTCTCCACCGAGACACAAAGAGCCTCATGGCCTCTCCGCTGCCGCGGGCGGAGCGTGTGCTTGCATCCTTCCGACACCTTCTCTCCCTTTCAACGGATGCATCGTCGTCTTGTTTCACTTCTGAGACGGATATAAGTGCCATGCGCCTACTGCCTCTCCGGGATCGCCCACCCCCGCTTGCATCGTTGGCGAAAGCTTCGCCGCCTTGCCCTCCCAGCTTGCCCTGATGCCATCCACACGTGGCGTGAGAGGGGCCAGGAGATGGCGAGGGCGTCCGCGAGGGGGACGACGAGGGGGGGGGGGGGATGAGGCGGGCGATCAAAAGAGACGGACGCGTTAAAGGTCACGCGACGGAGGCGTGCAACATGTGCTGAAGAAGTAGCGCGAGCTCCTTCGTATTCGTCTCCACTGCGTGTCCCTTCTCCTACACCAAAAATTGTTGCACGGTTACCGTTGGCCTTCGTCGGTGGTCGTTTCGCAACGCTGTCGACGAATCAAGTACCACAACGCACAGCGCACACATCCCCCCCCTCCCCCACCCTCCAAACACCCACACACGCACCAACGCCAAAACAACAACGAAAACAGCAGTGATCCACCCACCTCGCACAACGGGGCGGGCGGCGGTGCGTGTGTGGTGTGTGTGTGTGTGGAGGGGTGGTTAGGGGAGGGAGACGAGCAAGCATACACACGCAGCCATAAGAGGGAGAACGGCGAGAGATGGCAGGACGTGGTGTGAGAGCAAGCGCCCGCGATGAGAGGTGTAACACAGGGAAAGGGATGCATAAGAGCGGCAGAGGAAGCGGCCGGCGATGGGCAAGTTGGGAGGAAGAGAAGGACGGCGGCGCAGGACCACTTCAGCACGCGATCAAGGCCAGAGAACACACACACACATACACACGTATACATGCACACGCCCTCTTGTGGAAGCACGGGGAGGGGGGGGGGGCAGCAGCATGAGAAGATAAGAAAGCAGGACGAAGAACAGAGGAGCCCACCCACCCACCCTCCCCTCTCCGCCCCGCCAAAACGAGAAATCACGATGGGGGCTCGTTCTCACAGAAGCGAAGAGGGCACAAGTCGAGAGAGAAGCACGAATGCACACGAAAACACCTCAAGGGAAGCCGTCCCCCCCCCTCTCTCTCTCTCTCATCGTGCCGCACGTGCACATACAGCTACCACGGTTCCGCGTGCACACACTCGCGCGCACAAGCACGCACAACAACAACATACACACACGAAGACGTACCGTTGCGTGCTGGAAGACGGAAAGACGCGCACACAGGTGCGTGCGGTGCAGAGAGAGTTTCGCCGGGAACGTGGGTGAGCCATGAAGGGTGCGACGAGGAGCCTCGCAGATACGCAGGCAGAGAGGCAACGACGAAGAAGGGCCACGTCGAGGCGCATACAACACAGAAAAATGCTTTCGTAGGTAATGGGGGGGGGGGGGAAGAGCAGACATAAGGAAAACAACAAGAAAAAAAACGATTGTACGGCTCACAAGAAGAGATGAAGAGGGAGGGCGGCGGGGGGGGGGAAGGGGGGGGGGGGCAGCGGGTGCGTGATGAGTAAAATCGGAACAAAGCAGCACAGAAGTCGGGGGTGGGGGAGCGCACGGAATCCGAAGCAAGCACAGGGGGGAGAGAGAGAGAACACACAGGCACACACACACACACATACACACACACACACACACGTGCACATACACACATACACAAGTACACGTGAACCCAAAATACTCTGGCAGACTTCAACGACGTACGCTTGAGTTCTCTTCGTTGCGAGATGTGTCTGTGCGCTCCTGTCTGTTTTCCGTTGTGTGTGTGTGTGTGTCCCGCTGTCTTTGGTGGTGATGGTGGTGGTGGTGGTGGCGGCATATATATCGGTGCAAGTGCACGAGCCCGTCCGTGTGTTGGTGTAGGTGTATAAGCTGTCAAAGCCATGATGGGGTTTGGGGATGATGTAGACGGGAGGGGGAGGGGTGGTGGACTACCGTGCCCTGTGCCCCTTCCTCTACAAAAGGAAACAGACATGCCATCGCGTCCCCATCAAGAAGAGAGGAGCAAGAATCGGAAGAAGAAGGGGGGGGGCGGCTCTGGATGCCCCGAGCCCACGCCCACGCCCCGCCCCCTGCTTCCTTTTCCATGAATAGATGATGAACAGTTGAGGAAGACACGAGGGATAAACAGCACAGCCATCATCACGGCGACTTCTTTTCGTGTTGCGTTCGGTGAAACCCTTTCGATCAATGGCAGGCGTGTGCTAGTTGACTTCCTTTTCCTCATTTTTAGCGCCTTGGCGACCTGAGCGACGCAACAGGCACGGCGACGGGTCAACGCTGTCGACCAAGAATGACACTACAGGTGTCTCAACGATGATAAACTCGGTCAAGCAGTTGCGGTGACCTGGCTTAGAGAGGTGGTTGACCTGACTCGCGTGCGCCATCAGCTTGTCATCGTTGGTGCGCTCGTGGGTGTTCGGCCGCGGGCCGCGCATGCGGTCCTCGGCGTTGAACTTGTGCTCATCCTGCATGGTGATCGGAGACAATGGCGGAGGGAAGGGGGAACAGCGAGGAAGTCACCGACAACCCACGCTGCTACTGCTCCTGTGGCTGCGTGCAAGGAGTGTGAGAGAGCGGGAGACCGCGTCGGATCGTACAGTGCGTCAACATGTGGGCTCCATGGAAAAAGAAAATGCCAGTGCGTGGAGAAAGAAACAAGAGTGTGCCAGTTGCCAACCATGATCCACGGAGGAGAGCGAGCGAGGCGCAGTGGAAAACATATCCGAGCAGCAGCAGCAGGAAAGGAAGACGCCGTTGGCGGTCACGCATACGCGGCCACGTTCGTGGCCAGTGCACGGCGGACAGAGAAAAGAAGGGATGCAACGAGTGGTTATCTTTTGACGACTAGCACCATACGAAACCACCCGCACCACTGGTGTCGGGTGGTCAGTGCGTGTGCGTGCGGGCCCGACACAGAACTTTGTAAGCGCACACTCCCCCACCGCGCATTCGCTTGAGGCCCATCGAAGAGCTACTGTGCACGCAACAGCGGCATGTTCACCACTAAGGAAATAAATCGTCTTCTGCGCTGTAGTCTGGTCCTGCGCGATCACCTGGGTGGCGCGACGACAGCGCGGTGCCACTGCCGCCATACCCTTTTTCCCGCTCAGCCCACCCTTTTTTCTTCTTCTTTCGTCATGTGCAGCACTCCGGCCATAGAGCATGAGGTCAAACTCCGCTGCACCTCCCCACCCACTCACCCACTCACCCACCCACACACACACACCGGCGCTGCCACAGACCCCCATCCGCGTCGTGCGAAGCAGCCGCGCACACACACACGCGTTACAGCAATGCGCCCTACTCATTCATCGGAGCATCGCCTCGGACTCAGACCCCACCCACCATCCCCGCCTCGCAGGTCGCCGCACAGCCGCTCCCATTGTGCCGGTCGCCACGCAGTGCAGCCATCGGGGCGGCTCAGGCTCCCCACCACCACCACCAGCAGGGCAGCGTGAGGACCTGGTGAGGTTGGTGCGAGTCAGGCTGGCGCATTGCCCATCCCATGGATGGCGCACACGTCTGCACTGTCGCAGCCCGCTCTGGCGCCACGCCATGCTGGAATCACTGCCGACATCCGCAGCGATGCATCGCTCTGCCCTCCTCTTGCGCCGTGGGGTGCTTGACCCTGTCAGCGCCGGAGGTGGTCTGGCATCGGCAGGGACATATGGGGCTGCTTGGCGTTCCGACACAGAGAGCGGGTGTGCTGGACCCTGAGGTACGAAGCACTGAGCGGTGTCGCCACCGCCATGACGGACTCAGAGCACCGAACACGCACCGAAAGAGTTACTGTACGACATCCATCACACCAAAAGGGGGAAGAGCAGATCGAACGCCACCATGCAAACAACGAGAAGACGGCGGGTCCTTGCGAGAGAGGAAGGTGTGTGTGGCGATGGCCATCGAGCCACATTAGCACCCCTACGCTCCCTTCTGCTGCACACGCACGCACATCTGCCCAGAAGACGCAGGTGAGCGAGAGCGAGAGAGACGCGTGCTGACAAGCGTTCACGCATCGGCGGGGGAGGGGGAGGTGCTGCAAGCAAAAAAAAAAGAGCAAGTTCACGTTGTGACTTGCCGATGTTTCGCCGTTCGTTCGTCCTTCAAAGAATAGGCAGGAGATAAGGTATTTTACGGATGATTACGGGATCCAATACCCACCGCAGGCGTCCGGAAGAGTACGAGGCGGAGGGGGAAGGGGGGGGGGGAGGTGATGCACAGAGCGGCGAGCTGAGGGCGTTCAACAGCGCCGCTCACAAGCCTGCACGTGGCTGCTCACGCGGCCAAGTCAGAGAAACAGCTCAGAGTTCTTTGCGAAGGCGCTTGTCCTGCCGTGGACTCCGCAGCGGGTTCGTCGGGACGACACGGATGCACTCGATGTACTCCGGCGGTAGAATGTCTGCGCCCTCCAACACGCGTGATTGATACTCGTGCGACGGGAGCAACTCTTCGGAGGTGTGCTGTGCAATGTACGTCCAGCATTCCAGCGGGGCCGCCGTCGCATCGCTTAGGTCGGTGCAGCGGTGCAGCTCACGGGAGTAGCCTCTCTCGTAGGTGTCCATGATCTCCAATTGCGCCTGGCTGATCTCGTACGCAGCACCGCAGACGTATGGCGGCATCGTACTGGGGTGTTTCACCACCCCCTGCGCCTCCTTCTTCTCCCGCAGCGCCACCGGCTCCACGTTGTAATATCCGAAGTTACCACCGTTCGAGTGGCCTATGGATACCGTATTGGCAACGAGCACATAGCCGAGCAGCTTGGCGGGGCGGCGCTGGTACGGCGGGCCGATACGGACGCACACCTGCTCCCAAGACATGTTAGAGCCGTACGCCAAGTACCACGTCTTGGCCTCCTGTCGGTCCTTGCTGACATTGCGGGCCTGCTGGTACACCATGCGATGGATCGCTGTCGCGTACGAGTCGGCGTCGCCGCCATGCGGGGACGCTGAGCTGTGGGTGGCGACCTCAGTGGAGCTACTGCCGCCCTGATCGGCTGCTATGTTCAGGTGGAGGCACTCGCGGTAGGCCTTCTCCAGGAGAGCCGCGTATGCCTGGCTGGGGGCAACGCGCACGGAGTGGATGCAGTTGCACCAATGTAATCCAGGCCAGCGCGGCTGAGGCGGGGAGGCCGCACCGTTTGGAGTTCCATCCGGAGAGGGCGCAACAACGGCAACCAGCCCTGGTTGGGCCTGGACCCCTCGCGGCTTCGGCAGCGGCTGCCAGCGAAGCTGCATGAGGGCCTCCACGGAGAACTTGCGCTCCATGAGCGGCATGTCCAGCGCGGCGATTGCGAGGGACGCGAGCATCTGCGAGTCTGGCGCCCGCACGCCGCGATGCGCGTCGCTCATCACGTAGCACGTGAGCATGGCGTACATGTTGAACGACCCTTCGCGCGCGACAGCTTGCAGCAGTGGTTCGCGCATGGTGGCGGAGAGCTCGTACAGAGTCCCTCGAACCCCGTCGCGAAAAGCCGCCTTGTACTCGTGTGACGTTCCATCCCGGTCCTTGCTCAGGGAGTGGCGCGCCGTCGATGGATCGCGGGCGACGAGACTGAGCGGGGCAATGTTGATGCAGCCTAGCCGCGGCCCTTCAGCGCTCACGGCATCGAACACGAGGCGGTACCCTGGAAGGAGGGCAGGGCGGGCTGAATGGATGATCGGCACGGCACCACCGGAGACGGCGGCAAGAGACCGCTGCAACTCCGCTGCATCGACATAGGTTCCGTAGGCGAAGTAGTAAAAGCTGCTCGATGTGTCGGAGGCCATTGCGGGTCCGCTCTCCCTTTCTTTCCGGTCCAATGCCACAGGTAAGTGGGCTCGCGTGCAAGAATGTGCACAGTGTGCTGCTGTGAGCGCCCGGCGCTCTTGCCGCCACGTCGGAGAGTGAGTCGCTGCACCGGAGGCTGCACGGAAAGCGTGACTGGCGCACTCACCCTCACATAGACTACGCGAGCAGGCCGGAGTGGAGATGATGCGTGGACGAGAGCCTCCCGGTGTATGTTTGCGGGTTGAGGCGTTTCGCTTGTCCGAAGAAACGCCAGGAGAGAGAACGCGCGCGACTTCAATGTGCTGGCGTGAGCCAGCGGGTGCCTGTACGTGCGTGAGCGGTGGCGTCACTACGATGCCGGGAGAAAGGGAGATACAGAGGCGCCAAGTTGTACCACTTACGCTGGTATGTCGGTCGGCGGCAGCGCAGCGCCTCACGACGGTGCACGCAACGGAGAGACACGGCGAGAAATTGAAAAGTACGCAGTTAAATCGTAAGGGCGAAGAAATCGCGCCGGCAGCAGCAGCAGCAGCACACTAGTGGCAGTGCAATCAACAGCCGAATGGGACGTCAACGCGCAGGCGAGGCGCACGTGTGCGTGTACACGCACGCAGCACAGGACACGAGATTGAAGCGGGAGTTGCGACCGACAAGGAAGAAGAAAGGGCGGAAGAGTAGACGACCCTCAAGTAAAGAAATGCGGACGCACGATTGGGATGTGTGTGTTTGGGGGGAGGGGGGAGTGCACTGAGCCCTCGACGCATAAACAGAGCGCGAATCAAAGCGCGGCGCAAGACGTTCCAGCTGCAGCGAGCCGCCTCGGTGGGGAACAGCCGGGGAGAGGGCGAGGGAGAACGAGGACCAACATCCGGCCCCGAAACATCTCCTTTTTTCAAAAAGGGAAATGAGCACCCTCACGCCGCGCCCCGCACGATCGCACGAGTGAGCGCGCGCGTTGACGCATGTAGGCGATCCAGTGCGCAACCACCACCACCACCACCACCACCGAAAAAAAAAAAGAAAACACGTGCACGCGCTGGAGCCACAATGATGGATCCAGCGTGCGCACACCCGGCGCCCCTCCCCTCCCTCCCCGCCTTACGGGCTTTTTTTTTCACCGCTCCTGTGGCGTTTCGCGGCGATGCCATGGAGCGCGTAGACAGCGGGGGGCGCGAAACAGCCAAACAAAGCAGAGAGAGAGAAGGTGTGCGGTCACACGTGAGGCATAAGAACGCGCGCGTACGCCGTCGCAGGCACGGAGAGCGATGGGCAGGCCACCTGGCCGGATCCTCTAAAGACACAGAGAGAGAAGGGCAGGAAGGGTGCTTCAGTCTCTCTCTCTCTCTCCTTGTGCGTGTGTGCCTGCCTGCGCGACTGTGCGGAGGAGGGGAGGGAGGGGGGGGGTGGCTGGCTGGCGACTGGCGGCTTGCGACCATAGCGCACAAAACACTGCTGGAGCCACACAGAGACAAGGAGTACCAACGAAGCGCCCCCTCCTCCAACACGGAAGTCCCGCGCCACCGGCACCGCCGCGCACAGCATCAACAAAGTGATTCACACGCTTACCGCCACGCCGTGCACGAGACGCCGTGCCGCCTCGACCTCTGAAAATCGCCTGGCTTCATCCCACTGCAGCAGACCACCCATGACGTTCGCTAGCGTGGGTATGGCTTGCAGGGCTTCGACAGGGCTGGTGTACGCGGCGTGTGTGCGGCGGGCTACAACGTCGACTACGCGCTCAGCGTAGGTGTCCTTCACGAGCGTCTCCAGCCGCGCTCGTGCGTTCATCGGCCCGCTATCTGTGGTGGTGCAGAGAGAAGCTGGCGTAGTCAGTTGCAGCTGGCGCGTGCGGCACCGGTGGAGCTGCTTGCGCGTCTTCTCTAAGAACAGCGGCGGCTCGTGGTACACAAGGGCGTCGACCGCCTCCTCAGCAATCCGGCGTGCCAATAGCGGGATACCGCCGTACACGTGGAGGAGCGGGACGTCGCGGCGCGCAACAGCGACAACGCCACCGGTGGCGTCTGCACAGTTGCTTACCAAAGACACAGGTTCTTCGACGTCACCCTGGCCGCCTCCCTTGGGCAGCGGCACTGAAGAAAAGTGCAAGGCGTAACCGCGATGCAGCAGCGCTCCAGTCCACGGCACTTCCTTAGGTCCCTTCACGTGCGGCACAATCTGCGACACGCACGAGAGCAGGCGCGACGCGTCCACAGACACGCCGCTGCTGCTCAGCATCGACAGCGTGCGCTGGCGCTGTGCAGCGTATCCGTCCACGGAGTGCAGCGGTCCGTTGGTGTTCGAGGGGACGGTCGCCGGCAACGGTGGCAGAGAGGAGATACTCGGCCCCAGCATCACGCACCGGTCCCACCACGGTAGCACCATCACCGAGGCAAAGCTCAGCCGCGGAGAGCTGAAGAGGAGTGCCGCTGCCTGCAGCGTCTCGGAGAGCGGCGGTAATGATGCCACGGTCCCCTGTCCTGCGTCGTGGCCATCCGTGGGTGGCGTTGGCGGGGGCGGCGCGGCATGCACGGCGTTGGCGGGAGCGATCAGGTAGGAGTACACCTGGTATCCGGCAAACGCAGCCGGCACGGTGTCACTGGCGTTTCCGTCGTACATGGCCTTCACAGTGTCTGCCCAGCAACCTGTGCAGTTCACCACGCCGCGTGTGTAGACGTGCGTCGTGGTCGCGGCATCCGGGCTCGATACTGCGCTTCTCGACGATGCAGCCGAGTCGGCAGTGGATGAGGGAGAAGAGGCGCTGCTCTGTCCCAGTCGCCGCTGCAAGAAGCGTGACCATGATCGGTCTGGCGACGCTGGCAGACTCGCTGCGACCGCCTTCGCAGCCAGCGCGTCGCGTACAGAGACCAGCATCACGCCAGCGCACGAAGAGGCGTGGGCAGAGCTGGACGGCGAACTCATCTCCATCTCCGTCGTGGTCGGCGCAGAAACCTCTTGAATGGCGAACACAGGGGCATAGGATAACACCGTTACACCGAGCTCCTCTGCAGTGCGTGCGAGCGACACGGCGACTGTATTTCCACGCAGCGCGAAGTCGTTGGCTATGATGCCGCCTCGCAGTTGCGCTGGCGAGGGGGACGGCCCCGAGCTGGGCGCGAGCGCCGGTAGACGCGCCTCGACGACGGACCGAGGCAGCACGAGGTTCGGACGCAGCGGACCGCAAAAGACGCTCATCACCGTACTCACAATCGCGGCGCAGACGTACTCCACCATCTCCGTGGAGTGCAAGGCTGGCAACAGCGTCGTTGTGGCAGGCGTCGAATCGAAAGACAGCAAAGACGGCGCTCTCGCCGAAGGTTCCGCTGAATGTGAGACGGCAGTGGTGCCATCTTCCGCGGCCCCTGCTTTGGACGCGGCTTCGCAGCCGCTTCCGCCGGCGGCACCTCGCCAACGCCAGCTCTGCCAGCGTCGCAGCGGTGTGTCGGGTGCCACGACACACCGCGGTGCAACGTTGCGCCACGTCGTCTCCTCCACGAGCACGGTTGCCGCCATCCGCAACCAGTCCCAGTCACGCTGTCGCAGGGCTCGCTGCACGTACGGCAACGCGCCCGGAGAGACAGAAGGCATGCACGAAGCTGCGCTGCCTCCACCGAAGTCTGCCGCGTCGACCAAAGCCACTCGCAGCCCGCGTTGTGCCGCGTCGACGGCGGTGTAGAGGCCTGTGAGGCCGCCACCAACCACGAGGAGGTCAAACGGATCCGCTGCCGAGCTTCGTCGCAGCGCCGCCCAGCGCGAAGAGCGCGGTGCGGGACTGCCGTGGCAGTGGTCGGCCCCATTCGCCGACCGGTAGGCAGACGCCGGCAACGCGCTGGAGGCGCGAAGACGCCATCGCCGATACGAAAATGTGCCCGCAGCGACGACTGCGGCGGCGCGCAGCAGGCGCACGTGCAACCTGCGGCTGTGCCGGCTCATGTCAACAAGGAAAAAAAGGAGAAGACTGCGATCAGCAGAGATAGAGAGCAAGGTGGTTGGAAGGCGGGAGTGCGCTGGGGTGGGTGGTGTTGAAGGCATGAGGGTCAGGGTGTAACTCCCTCGCGCCTGTGCAAGTCCGAAACACGCCGATGTGAGACGGCGATGCGAGCGAGTTGACCTCCGTCTCTCTGTCGGCGTTTTGCTTCTCTGTATGCCTGCGCGTCACCGCTGTCCTCCTTCCCGCGTAATGTGAGCGAGCTCTCCGGCACGAGGCCCAGGTCGGTACCCTCCCTCGCCTCCACTTCCTTTTTTTGTGTGTGTGTGTGGGGTGGGGGGGGGGAGTAGGGAGGGATGCTCGTCTTCCAACAAGGTCGGTGGGCGCGCTTACGCAAGAGAGAAACGCGAGGCGGTAAAGCGATGAAAGGAACGGGAGACAACAACGAGCGCGAAGACTATCGTGAGCACGCGGGGAGTGCAAGGGAGCGCAGAGAGGAGAGAGATCGATGCGTCGTGCGAAACCGAAAAGAGAACGATCAGCAAGTTTGATGCGCTGGTGCAAAAGAGGCCTGCCGGGCAGCACGCCGATCAGACTGCCTTGACGAAGAGGATGCCGAGAGGAGAGAGAGAGACGGGGTAGCGGTGGCGGTGGCGGCGGCGGTGCAACGCATCACGCCAAGGTGCTGGCTTGGCGGTCCTTCCTGCATCGGAGAGACCACATTCCTGTGTGCCGGGAAAAGGTAGAGGCGCGGGTGTATGAGCGCATCGGCACATTCGGGGCACCGCACACGTCCACCGCCGCGCGCTGCGCATGCGAGGATCAAGCGTCTCGGCAGGCATCCCCCCTTTTCCTCTTCCCGAGAAGGACACAGAGAACGAAGATACAAAACTCAGGCCAGGTGGCAGGCAACGCCCCTCACGCCGCTCAGCTCGCTCACGCCTTACACGCACGTTATGCCACACCGACGACACGAAAACAAGGGGGGAGGAGGGGGAGAAAGAGGGACAGGGAGGTGTGCTCCATAGGTAGAGAAGTATGCTTATTGTGTGTGTGTGTGTGTGTGCGCGCGCGCGTGCATGTGCTCGACACTCGCAACCCCTGCGACGGTGGGGGGAAGTCGGAAAGGGGGGAGGGGCAACACATGACGGTATTGTCTCTTCGTTTTGTATGATGCCGAGCGGCTACCCGTGCACCGGTGCCGCTCCCCTCCCCCACCCACACACTGACGTACCAGTGAACGGCGACTTTCGGCGAAGGAAGCCGAAAAGGCGCTCCGCCCACCACCCCCAGCTCCCCAACCCTTAACCCCTCACCGCTTCTTGTAAAGGGATGGCACGAGCACGTCACCCGGTTCGTGGCGTAGCTGCGTGTTGGCGGCCGCCTGGCCGTCCTTCTTGATGAAGTCGAAGGCAACGAAGTAGTCGCCGGCGACGTCGCTGTAATCCACCTCAAAGCCGATGTCCTCGACGAGCTCTGCAAACTTGCGCGGGAACGGCACACGGGAGCGCACTTCGATGATCTTGAGAAGCCGCTTCGGCTTCAAGATGCGGAAGGCCTCGAAGAGGCTCTTGACGTAGTCCGTCGCCATCAGGCTAAGCGAAAAGACGCAGACGTCGACATGGTTGTCCGCGAGGGGCACGTTGGTGGTGTCCGCCACCGTCACCAGCGAGTTTAGAGCAAAGAAGTCGAAGGAGTGCACCGTGTAGCCTTTCGGCTTCAGCGCCGCGGCGATCTGGGCCTCACCGCAGCCCATGTCCGCCACCACCCACGAGGGCGGGATGTGTCCTGGCATGCTCTTCCCCTTGTTCGCGAGAAACCGCCCACGTCGGTCCCCTAGCAGCGACTCCACAATGAGCTTGTTCGGATTCATGGGCCACTGCATGAGCTGTTGGTGGTAGCCGGTGTGGTAGTCGCGAAAAGTCGCCTCCTCGCGCAGCAGCCGACGCGCCAGTGTGGTTGGGGCGTTGTACACCTGCTCGTTCAGGAGCCGGAACGTGCTGGCATTCAGGCGCTCGCGGAAGTGGTCGAGGAGGTCCTCGTCACCCTTCTGCCGCAAAACGCGACGGCGCTGAGCGGCGCTGCTAGCCCCGGCTGCCTTAGCCAAGTTCTGCCGCTCCGGGTCGACAATGCTGTTGTACTTTGGGACGCGATGCTCCTTGCGGTAAACCTTCTCCTCCATCTTGCTCGAGAACGGCACATTTTTTCGGTTATTCGCCGAGTCGCGGCTCGCCATGAAGTCGCCGTGCGACACGACCGGCCCCTTTAGCGTGCTGCCATCCTTGCGCTTGACAGTCGCCCCCGCTGCTGCTGCTGCTACTGCTGCGCTGGCGCCGCTCGAGCCACCCGCACCACGCAGAGGTCTCTGGGACGCTTTCTTGGCTTCCTTTTTCTTTTGCTTCCTCTCGTACTTTCTTTGAAAGTGGCGGCCGCCTAACATGTCGGACAGCACAGGTGCACGCAGCACCCTTACCGAGAGCAGCGGAGACAAGGCGCAGGAGACGCAGTGCGAATACGCGGTGCACACGCACGCTAAAAGGAGACGTGACGAGAGAACTAAGAGTGCGTGCTACCGCAGCGCAACGATGAGCACCAAACACCCGGTGCACCGGCGTCACGCGCCAGTGACACCCGCATGCCAAGGGCGAGACGAGGGTGTAAGAACGGAGGGGCGGAGGGGAAGATGGACAGCGATGGGACAAGGACATGGGGCGGTGCTCCCCCTCAGTGTGCGTACAGACGCCCATGACATGAACCAAAGGAAGGCGACGGAGCGCACACCTCAAGTCATGCATAATAATAGATAATTTGCATAGCGGCGATGGAGGCCGGTGCAGGGCTACGACGCAGCGTGCGCCGCCAGCTACGCACACATGCCTGTGTACACGCCCAAGACGTTCGCCATTGTCGCAGTATTAATCGGCAAGCCTGTGCCTCGGCGCCTGCACATGCATAATAGACCCCACCAATAGCGCTGCACACGCACACACGTAAATGCTATGAAAACGTCTATGAAGAAGATACGCCTACGAAAGCAGTGGCCCGCGCACATGCACCGTTGGATGCACAGACAGCGCTGTCCCAAGATTTCAATGGCACCGTGTGAAATCAGTATGTGCCAGGCCGGGGCGGGGGCGTCAGGCGGCGGGGGAGACAAGACGGTCCATGAGCGGTGGTGCCTTCATCGTGTGCCCCTGGTTGGCATCCACCGCTCGCTTTGTGGCGCTCAGCAACACCCCCCTATACACACACTCACACACCACTTGCCCTCACCTCGTGCCACACACACACACACACACACACGGATATGTGTACGTGGGTGCATGCACGGCTCTATCGGTACCACGACAGTCCTCCGAACGGCACTTCACAGGCGCTCCTGGTCGTCCGTTTCGTCATCTCTCTGTGACGCCTCGGAGACACTGGCGTTGTCGCCGGATACTGCAGCGCGCGCGTCCCCATCAGAAAGTCGCCGCCTCGCCTGCGCGCCTCGGCGGCTGGCAGCCGCCGTGCTCTTCACGATGGCGGCACACTGCGCCAGGAACTCCTCCCGGCTCCCCGCAATGCGGCGCAGCACCTCCGTGGCACTCGTGTGGAAGGTACTCATGCGATGCTCGTGCGCCTGCGCCCCAGAATCAGCGTAGACGTGCGTGGCCATGGCATCCTCATCAGCAGCAGGCACTTTTGCGGCTGCTGCGTCTGCGCGGGCGGGGCTGTTTGCGGTGCGAGGCTGCAGCGAGAGCGTCGGCTCCGCGGTGCGTGCGCTCGCCGGCCCTTCAGTTTCAGAGACCCCCACTGCATCGTCCTCACCTGGCATCAGTGTGCTTGTGCAAGGCGACGTCCTCGAGATACCGGAAAGCGACTCCACAGTGGCACTGGGCGAGATGGCTGATGCATCCGCGGCCACCGAGGCCGCGACGACTGCGCTTGGTGAGGACGTCCAACGGTCTTGTGCATCTTGCTCGCCTTTACCTTCCCCGGAGGCTTGGACAGTCCTCGTGGATGTATGGGGTGGTGGCGCCGCAGAAGGAGCTGCGCGCGAGAGTCGGCCACCCTCCTCAGCGAAAAAGCGCGTAGCGTCTGTACGCGGGGTTGCCAGGGAGTGGTTGGCTGTAACGCGTCGTCCTCCTCCCGCGTCGGCCTCCTCGGTGTACGCAACGGACGCTTTCGCAAGCACGCTCGACGCAGGGGCGGTGGCGGTCCGCAAAACAGCTGGGTAAGCGAGGCGGCCCTCTCGCTGATCATCGCGCGCACCACGCGCGGACACCCGCACGGCTGGGTGAGCTGGCCCATCCGATCGGGCGGCGCACTCCGACCCCGCTTTTCGGCCACCGCCCATGCCATTCCAGCCGGAGAAGCAGGGCGCCGACGAGCTCGGCGGCGACGGTGTGGCGGTGGCCGAGTGGGCAAAACGAACGCGCGAGGAGGCTGCGGACGACATCGGTGTCAGCAGAGCGGCGCGTAGCTGCTCTCGCCGCATCTCGCTCGCCGCCTGCTCCTCCGCCTCCTTGGCCTTCTTCTTATAGGCACGGAACTGCTCCTCGAGCCGCGCGCGGCGGCCCCGCTCGTCGTCCAGCTGCTGTCGTAGTCGCTGAACCGGCTCCGCGGTACTGGCGGCCAGGGCTTGCATTTTCGTGTCCTTCTCGCGGAGCTGCCGCTTCAGCTGCGCAATAGTTTCCTCAGTGCGTACCTTGTAGGCCGCCGCCGTGCGCTGCTGCTCGTGCTGCGTCTCTTTCCACTGCAGCTCCGCCTGAGCCGCCTTCATTCGCATCTGCTGGTGCTGTGACTGTTCGTCGAGCAGGTCCTGCTTGAGGCTATCCATCTGCGACCGCAGAAGCTCGATGGTGTGGCTCGCAGTGTCGATGTGGTGTTGCAGAGTTTTCACCTGCTCCGCCGCGTTCGCCTCTTGCAGCTCCAGGCGCTGCTTGTAGTCGCTCAGCATCTCTTGATGGGATGCAGTCTCCTCCTGCGTGGCCGAGTCTCGTTGACGCAGTTGCTGGCGCAGCTCCTGTGCCTCGGCGCGTAACGAGACGAGCTCTGCCTCCGACTGCTGTGCGCGGTGCATCGAGGAGTCAACGAGCTGCTCGTACTCCGTCTTCAGGGCCGTGTGGGCTTCCTTGAGCAGTTTGTACTTGCGATGACTCTTTTCAAGGTAGGACATGCGCCTTGTCGCCTCCGCCAGCAAGTCCTGGTAGTCTTGCGAGGTTTGTGCGAACGCCGCCTCCACCTGGGCCAGGGCCGTCTGCGCCGACGTCTCTTCCTTCTCCCGCCGCTCCTCCGCAGCGTGCGCCAGCAGCTGCAGCTGCGCCTCACGCGCCTGCCAGTCCACTTCCTTTGCTTTCCATACCTTTACCTGCGACTCGAGCTGGGCAACCTCAGCGGTCACTTTCTCCGCCCGCTCACGCCACTGCGCCGCCTGCGCTGCGTGCTCGCCTTGACTGTGCGCGAGCGTGGCGTACTTGCTCTGCAGGGCCTGCAAGGCGTGGGCCGAGTCTTCGAGGTCCATCTTACGCTGCGCCGCCTCGCGACGCGCAAGCCGCAATTGCTCCTCCGCCTCCATCAGGCGCTCCCGCTCCGTCTGCAGCGACGACTGAAGGAGCTGCTGCTTGATGGAGAAGGACGTGGCGAGCTCGTCAGCCGTCTGCTTAGCCGCGTTCGCCCGCTCGTGGGTGAGAGACTGGCGCAGCTCCGCCATCTCCCGTGCGTGGTCCATGCGCAGCCGCAGCATTGCCTCCTCCTTCGCCTGCAGTTCTGCCCGCAGCTGCTCGGCGACACGGGCGTCGGCGAATGCTGTGGCAGAGGCGACGGTGTACGGCAACGCGGTGGGGGCAATATTCGCCAAACTGGCAACAGTGCACGGCAAAGTCGCAGGGTCTGCATGTGGATGTGGAATGAGCTCCTTCAGCTGAGGAAGCGCGCCTCTCTCCGGAGTGCCCTCTCCGTGCGCGCGCACGTCCCCCACGGTGGATGTCGTGGATGATGAAGAAGAGAATGACAATGGCACAGGTGGACTTCGTGGATGTGGTGCGGACGTCGCGGCTGCAGCCGAATGTCGCGGCGTGGACGATGCCGCCGATGGGGCTGGCGGTGGCGGATCGGTGAGCATTTTTTTGAATATGGTGTTCCACCTCCGTCCGAATCGAGACAGCATCCCAGAAGACGCGGTGCCGCTCGTCTTCCGGAGGCGAGAGCGGGTGTGAAGGCTGGACTCGTCACGGCTTCCGCTATGCGTCGAGCCAGGGCTCGTAAAGAGCGACGTGGATGGGGTGGGCATAGAAGCGCCGCTGATTGGCTGCTGCTGCGAGCGCCGCCGATGCGCGGCTGAAGACGTTTTAGGTCTCTGCGTGGACTGCTGCGCCGCCATGTGGGCACGGTACGCCGCGGTGTCGGCAGTCGTCGCTGCTGGCGACGGCGACGATGCTGCTGAGGAGCCGCGCAGCCCGGAGAAAGACGCCGATGACGGCGTATAGGAGGCACCTCCCACGAGGGGCAGATCGCCGTGGTCTTGATGCGTCTGTCGCTGCTGCCACGGAGGCGGTGGGAAAGAGTCGTGCACGTGCGACGGAGGCGGGTGCAGATCACGGCGACGCGAGTGGCGCGGCGGCTTCGCCAGAGACGCCGGTGAGGAGGGCGCGGTGCCATTAGAGAAGTTTAGCGTTCGACGCGGCGTCGACGCCGGCGACAAAGGCCGCCGGCTGGGCGGCTGCGATTGCAGCAGCGAAGACCCGGCAGCGGCAACGGAAGTCTGGCGGAGCACACCAGACGCGCGCCACTGCCTATGGTGGCGACTGATTGACGGTGGCTCGCAATCGTCGCCCTCGTCTTCGCAGTTGTCGTTTTTATCACCTGCCTCGTCTCTCTCATAGACGTCCGTGTCGCCGTCGCTCTCGGTGACATCGGGCCGTGCATCGCCTGCGTCGTCGTCGAAGTAGTCGCCGTCGCTGTTGCCGTACTCGCCGTGCTGCATCTGTGCCGTGCCTTCCCTCGGGGATGCGCACGATCCCCTCCAGCCGTTTGGAGCGCCGCCGTGGTCGTACGCGTCTCTCGATCTCCGGGACGAGAATCGCACGGTTGCCCTCGGTTGAACGTCTGCTCTGGCGCCGCCGCGGCCACCGCTGCTGCCTTTGCGGATGCTGCGGTGGGGGTCGTCGTGCCATACCCCGGCACGCCTTTCTTCCAGTAGCGAGCCTTGGCCTCCTCTGCTATGATAGTCCACCCGGCGTTTCTGTCTTCGCTCCCCCTCCTTTGCGATGATGGGCTGCCTGTCGGCCGCCACAGTCGAGGCTGCAGTGCTGCGGCCGGCTAGTTGGTAGAGCTGCTCGATGCCGCGGTCAGTGTGGTCGATAAGTCGCTGCAGCTCTCGCGGAATGTCATGCTTGTTGTACGCGCTGTGCGTCATGGCTCAGGAGAAAAGAGGGAAGAGGAGAAGGGGGCTCACAGCCACGCAGGCAGACGTGGATGGGGGCAGACGCGCGGGGGACGCGAGCTCACGGCACCTACACAAGAACTCCAAAGCGGGCTGCAGAAGCAAAAGAAAATGGCGCGGGTGCGTGCGGTGTGGCGCAGAGTGCAGGGAGGCTTCGCTGATCGATGCGCGCTGTATTATGTGCGTACGCCCTGTACGAATACGTGTGCGTGCATGGGTGTATGCGTGTATGGGTGATGAAGCAGATCCCTGGGCGAGCTGCAAGTGCTGCGGCGAGCCTTTGTCGAGATATGCGCTGTGTGCTTGGCTCCGCCAGTGGCAGGCAGGCGTTTTATTGGAGTGCCTTGCCAGGATGGCCTCTCGCTGTCAATAAGATGAAGCACCACTGGTCTTCAGCGCTGCGATAAGCCCGTCAAAGTTGTGGATGAAAGCACGCGCAGGTGGTAAGAAGACGTCCAGGACGGAGCGGGGCGGGGGGAGGGGAGGGGAGGGGAGGGGGAGAGAGAGAGAGAGAGGAAGGGGGAGGGCGTGAGCTAAAGGCGCCAGAGAACGACGTCAGAGGCAAAGAGGGTGCAGCGCACCGCTCAGGCGAACACAAACCGCGCGGCGCTGCAGCAGCCCCGTAGCAGACACGCGCATACCACATCCTTGTCACGCTAGAGGGTGGCTTTCCTCTTTTCCCTTCTTTGCCCGTTTCGAAGTCACGGGCATGAGTGCTGGCAGGATGCAACGCAGGTGAAGAGCAGACGAAGTGAAGGGGGCGATGGGTGGGTGGGTGGATGGGTGGGGCTACTATAGAGCTCCCCTCCCCTCCCACATACACGCATCGAAAAAAAAAAGGAAAGAGAAGCATGCAACTCCCTGCGACGCGCAGAAGGGCGCAGGCGAGCTACGCAGATGCAACGACCGACCTCTGCACGCGTTGGAAAAGGCATGAAGCGCGTGCCACGCCTGAGTGGCAAGAGGCGGCTCAGCGCGCCTTGTATGATGAGGCTTGTAAGGTGCTGAGCACCTCGCCACCCATGGCCACCTGCTTCATACCAGCCAAGCTTCACTCGGCCAGTCTTCGCTCAGCAAGTCGATGACGCTGTCCGGCGCAACGAGCTCTCCGGCCAACTGTGATGGAGACTGCTGAGGGCGTACACGACAACGACTACGATTGCTGACGCCGGTTGACTGCTGAGACAAGGTGGCGGCGGCGTCTGAGCAAGAGGACGATGCGTGCCTTCGATTGCGTCGTCTCGCGCGAGTGAGACGCGCGTTGAGTGGATGAGGCGCGGACACTGGTGTGATGTTTCCTTCATCGCCATCCCTGTTGCCTGTAGGTTGAGCCGTGGCGCGTTGTGGCGACCGTTCGCGGCACGTGGGATGCCCCATCATCGACGCGTGTGCAGGTTGCGGGCGGGCGCTCGCGTAGCAGCCGCCTTCAGTCTCAGATACGCTGCTGGTCTCTGCGTCCTCCTCCCAGCTGGACACCGACTCCATGCTCATCGCGATAGGACGGCAAAGGCAGCGGGGTTGCGCGAAGTCCCTCGTCGCAGTGGTGGTTTGGCGGTGAGGCAGCGGCGCGAGCATGCTGCTGCCGCAGTTTTCTGCGTCTGCGTATGGGAACGTGTCGAGCGTGTCGTCCGCTGAGCCGTTTTCAGTCGAGCGAGCTGACATGCTTTGCGCGCGCGCAGACGCAGCGGCACCACGCACAGCACTGCCTCCGCTACCCAACGCATGAGCCAGCGTTGCGCGCGGAGCCGCACGTATATGCGATAGCCTCAGCGGTGCCCTGAACCCTCTCCTGGACTGCAAAGGAGACTTGATGGCGGTGCTGGTGATTCGTGGCATGAACGGCTGATTCCTTTGCGGCGGCGATGTTGATGCGACACGAGGGAGGAGGAGGAAGAGACAGAGGCGGGCTCGCACCATGTGCGGCGTCCCGTCAACGTTGCCGGACGCTGGCACAGAGAGGAGCGGCGCCTTTCTTCTGATTACGTTCTTCCTCTCGCGCGCGTGTGTGTGTGTGTGGTTATCGGTTGCCTCATTGGCATCGTCACTGTCAGCCAACAATCACCAACGGAGCAGGTGCGCGCACCCGTGAAAGATTCCGGGGGGTGCGGCGGTGAGGTGGACAGAGGGGAGCAAGAGACACAGACGGAGCAGACAAGTGTGATCGACTGGGGGTGAGTAGCAGGGATGGCCACGTTTAGCAGAAGCGGCAGAGCCGCCGGCACTCACGACTACCCTCACACGTCCCTCTCTCCGTTCGGGTTCGAAGCAAAGTCCCTCTCCAGCGCCAGGAGGTCGTGGAGAGCAGTAGAAGGGGATGGGGAGGGGGTATGCAAAGCACCTGCACGCATCAGATAGCTTTCACACACGCCAGCGTTACAGGTGTGTGTGTAGGGGGAGGGGGGGGGAGGCGCATCGCAAGTCGTGCACAGACGTGTATTGCCGAGACGCTCTTTTCCCCTACGCGTGTGCTTGGCTTTCGAGCTCGTGCCTTCTGCCTCTCATGCGTTTGGCGTGTGCCCAGCGAAAACCTGACGGCGGACAGAGAGGGAGAGCCGCCGGAGAATCGAGGGAAGAAGCGCGTTGGAGAGAACGGCGTCGCGGCGGCGGCAGCAGCAGCAAGCAACTCGCGAGACACCGTCGCTCACGCACACAAGTCTACACGCGGACGGTGCTTGGGATAACGTCCTAATCGCGCCGATTCACAAAGGGGATGGAGAAGTCAAGGCCAAAGTGAAGGAGATGGCGGTTGCTGAGCACCAAGTTGCTGCGGGGCTGCTGTCGTCGCCGCCGCTTTCCGCCCCCGCCGGCGCCGGCGCGAGCGTCGGTCTCGCGACGCATGCGCTCCTTCGTCTGTCTCAGCCGCGCCTCGTCCGCCAGGGACTGCGCGGAGAAGACGACGCGGGTGGCGGCGCGGACGGTGATGTCCTGGGCCGGGTACGTCGCCTCCCGCAGCGCCAGCACAGCCGGAGACGGGTTCTGTGTCCAAGGGAGAGGAACAAGCTCCGTCCACGGCTCGGCAGCTGCAGTCGCCCACTGTGCCGCTGTGTCGTCGCTGCACTCCCCGGACGACGATGAATTCGCGGCGTGCAGCACCGACTCATACGGGTACCGCCATGAAGGCGAGGGATTCACAATGGGGTCCTCAAGGACGCTCTTCTCTGGCAGGGCGAAGCTGTCCAGGTGGCGGTCACGCAGCACGAGTACGCCCGGCAGGCTCACAGCGTTCTCTCGCACTTCGAGGTTCAGCACATTCTCCAGACCGTTCACAGTGAGGATCAGCTTGAGCGTGCAGGCCTGCACCGCTTCTATCTCCACCTTGACCTTGGTGCTGACAACGATTGGCGCTGGCGCATCTATAGTAGCGGAAGCTGTCGTCGCAGCCGATGTGCTGCGCACCGCAACGTTCTCGCGGCGTATTCGGAGCGGTTGCGGCTGTGCTGCGGCCAGCGCCTCCAGTCGGCTTGCCCCCCCCTCCCCGGTTGCCTGGCTGGTGTCCCCCGTGCTTGTCAGCCTCACGCCTGCCAGTGACCACTCGACGCGCAGCTTGTTTGGCAGCCCCAACTTCTTCACGGCGACGAGGTTGTCGAAGAGGATGAGCACCCGCTCCCCCACGTAGAAGCGCGTCGGCAGCGAGTACGCCTCCTGCTCCGGCACACCGCGGCGGGTGAGCAGGCGATGCTGTACGCAGACACCGGGCGGGAGGGCAATGTAGGTGCGGTCACCGCCAACGCTGCTCCCTCCGCCATAGGCCTCATCGCGTTCTAGGAAAGACTCCCGCAGAGACGCGGTCGCTTGCCCGATGTTCGCTCGACTGCCGCCGCCGCTGCCTGTGCCCCCATCCGGGCCAGATCCCGCCGCCGCGCCACCGCTGGCCGAAGATGAAGCGTCTCGCATGCCAAATTGCTTGTACTCCGCCTTGTTGTACGTGTCCGGGAAGTAGTACACCAGCCCCACGTGAACCGCTCGCCGGATAAGCGCTGCTGAGATGACGATTTGATCGGTGTGCAATGCGACGCAGCCTTCCGGGTCCAGCAGCGTGGAAGGGGACTCGATGCGCGCGCGCAGCTCATCCAGTGTGTTGACCTCGGCACGGGCACACAGCAGCACATACCGGGCCCGCTCCTCCGCTGTTGGTGTGGACGATGCTGGGCAAGAGGCGGTGGCGACGGTGCTGTGGGTGCGATGCAGCTCAATGCTGCGATGCCAGCAGGCGCCGTCCTCCACGAGCGCGAACCATTCCGCTGGAAAGCGCTGCACCGCCACACCGCGCGGCAGGAGAGAGTCCAACTGCGCCAGCGTGTACGGCTGGTTCGGGTGGCGGCTGAGAAACTGTAGCACCTCATAGTGCTTTGTGAGCTGCGCCGGGCTGAGGATGAGCTGGAACTCGCTCATGATGGAGGCGCCCCCCGCTGCGTGGGAGGAGTTATCGGGAGCGGCCCAGCGACACCGATTCGCGATCACGATTGTTTTCCTAGTCGGTGCGCTGTGTAAGCGAGAGAGAACGCCGGGCAAGCGGAGGGGGAGGAGAGGGGAGGTCGTGCTCTGTACCCGTGCACGCGCTCACACTTCGCTGCTGACGCTGCGTGTGCGTGTTATGCAGAGAAGAGGGCGGAAAAGTTCGCGTAGCACTCCAGAGAGAGGTAGAGAGCCACACGAGGAGGGGAAGCGAAGAGAGCGCTGCGGTGGGCTGAGCAACGGGTCGACGGTGGCGATGCTGAGCAGGCTGGGACGGCACCAGCGAAAGAAAACGAGGGGGAGAGGCACGTGCGAGATGCAGCACCTGCCCCGTGACGCGCCGCTGCCACGCGCGCGCGGCCTCGGTATCGCGTAGACAGCATGATAGAAGCAGGAAAAGCCAGAACACCTTTTTCTTCACCTTGACACTACCATGAGCGATGCGCATCACACCTTTCCGCTACACAAGCACCGCTGCAGGTCCATGAGCGAAGGCGCTCTCCTTCTCTGCATGCCCTTCCCTTTCCACGGACGTCAGTGCTTGCGGCTGCGTGTGCGAGCGTGTGTGTACGCGCATCACTTGATTACCGTGATGGTCTGTGTGAGCGAGCGACAGAGAGAGAGATGTGTGACGTGTGCCCACACGCCTCTCCACCACAAGTAGGCAAGCGTACCCCAAAAGACGGAGATAACGCAGCGCACCGGGAAGGAAGAGGGGAGGGGGAGCGGCACCGCTTCCGTGCGCTCCCTGTGAGCTCCTTCACAGCATGTCGCACACCGAGCTGAGCGGCATCACTACAACCGTCACAAACACCTTCAGCTCGTGGTCCCGTTGCGTGTGCAGCACACTCAGTTGCCGCTGCGCGTTGATCTGGAGTGTCAGCCGCTCGAAGCCGCCAAAAAGAGTACCCACCGCCGCACCGCCGCTACCCGCACCAGCGGTGGAGGCGGCGAGACCCATCAGGATGTAATCGGCGTTCGGCAAACGCCCATCCCGCACGCTGGCGCCTGTGCCGCGCAGACGTCCACCACCAGTTCCACCGGCACCGGCGCTGCTACCGCTGCTACCGCCGCCCCCCGTGCCACCCCTTGCGCCGCACGCCAAGGCAAGATGGTGAGTGTAGACGCGCGTGCTGGCGGACTGATCACGCGACAGCGACAACAGCGCCTCGGAGGTGGCGTGGACGTGCGCCTCCACTTCGCCGTACGGGCCACCCTCCCCGCGCAGAATGACGCCGACATTAGGGTCAATGCGGATAGACACTTCCGTGGACTGCGCCGCCGTGACGTCGGCGATGAGGTCGCGCACCGTGTCGCCCTGCAGTGTCACCTGCGCCAGAAGCGCCGCCTCCGAGAAGCGTAGATCTAGCAAGTGGTCACGCACGTTGCGGGTGACGAGAAGCGACTGAAGCATGCGAGACCCGCCGACACCGAGGTCTGACTGCGTCAGCGGGCCACCACCCGAAAAACCGCCACAGCTGCCGCCACCGGCAACCCGATCTGTCGGGGTCAGCTCCACGAGCAGCTTCGCATCGTCGGTCGGGTACGCGAGAACGGCCCTGGTCGACGCCGTCGCCACGGATGGGCCGAGCATGAGTAGCGCGTCGATCAATGTGGGGATGTGCAGCGCGAAGCGCGTTTCGACGACAGCGTACTCGGCGAAGAGGTTCTTGGGCAGGGTGCACGTCGCCGTCATGTTCTCATCCGTGCCCTCGACGTGCAGGACGACATGCGAGTCGGTGAACACGACGGTGGCCCACCCATCGCGGCTGACAGACACAGTGTGCAGTGCGCGAAGGAACACCGGCGGCGACGCAAGACGGCAGTAGATGGACATGTGTGCGTGGGCGTATTGGTGGCGCTGCGCCGCACTGCGCAGCACACATGTGTCTGTCGCTGTTTCTCTGCGTGCACACGCGTCAGGTGCTGATTTCCGTGCCTGATCCGCGTGCAACCTCTCAGTGGCGGGCGAAGGGCAAGCACAGACAATGTGCCGCGATGCCAACGTGTACCCGAACGCGCTCCTGCAATGATAAGGCCAACGAGGGAGAAAGAGAGAGGAGAGAGCACACTCCCCCACAATCCCCAATAGCAACAACAACAACAGGAGGCGTGCTGGTGATGTCGGCGCGTGATGTTACCGCCTGCAGACGGTCGCGCGCTTGTGCGGATACATGACACGCGCAGGTGGCACGCACGCCCATATCAAAAAAAGTGGAAGAGAGAGAGAGCGAGAGGGGGGTGGAGGAGGGGAGGGAGAGGCATTAGTGCAATGCACACACGCGCGCACGCATCCCACGAAGCATTCACGAAAGGCGGCACACGAAAGCCCCCTCCTCCTCCCTCCCACGGCCCACGGCCTTTTTTTTATTCTTCATTTTTTGTTGTTGTTGCAGAGCTCTCGTGGCCGCTTGTTCCAAAGCCGATCCTTTCGCTCATGGAGCGAGTCCCTCTCTTGCATTCGGGCTCCCTCCCCGGCCGGTGCACCGGTGCGACGGTCTGCCACCGCAGCTCCGGCTGTTTCCCCTCTTACCCTTCTGTTGACTTGTTCGCCGTTGCCGGTGCAGGAGATCGACACTGTGTGTGTGTGTGTGTGTGTCCGCATATGACGCCCCCTTCGCAGACGTCCTTCCGCTCTCCTCGCTCGTGTTGCAGAGACGCAGGATGCACATGAGCACCCTACGAAGAAGTCGAGCTGGTGAGAGGAGGAGAAAGGGGGCGGGAGGGCAAGCGAAGGGAGACGAAGCGGCAGAGGCGGGTGTGTCGACGAGCTGATCCTCGATAGCTTGACATGCTGGCGTACATGACGGCGAGCGCTTGTGCTTGTCTGCGTGAGAGAACGTGTTGGTGTGCGTGGCTGTCTGCCGACATGGCTACAAGCCTCGTCTCGCTGCCCAGACTTGGGCGCTCTCCACTCATCCGCTTCCTTGGTCCGCAACAGTACGGCCCCTCACCTGGGCAGCAAATCGTCGCGCCCGGAGTGGCTCTGCGAGAGACGGGGTGGGGGTTGTAGTGGAGAAGGACCAGAGGGAAATGCACATCCATGAAGAGGGAGCGCCAAGACACGCACATGTACACGCAGGCATGAGGCACAACGGCATGATGAAGGGAACGGACGATCAACGTGAGGTGGGTGCCGTGAAAAGAGCACCCAAGCACTGACCTGGCACGTACCCGTGTGTGTCTGCCGTCTGTCCACACCCGCTGGCAAACACAGACGGGCACACACGCACCGACTTAGGGCACAGCTGAGAGCCGAACATGACGGAAACAACAATGAGAAGAGCGCGATCGGTGCACGAAGCAAGTCGGTAGCGAGGAAGAGAAGGGGCAGGGACGCGGCATGCAACGCGAGAGCAACGAGCCACAAGATACCGCTGTGATCGCGCCAGGCGCAGAGGACGGCGGCACGCACTCAAAGATGTCACATGAGCGAGAGGGAAGCAGGTCGTCCGACTGGCGAGCACACAAAATAGAAAAGGGGAGATGAAGCGTGAGCTCGACAGGCGTCGCGCCGACCAACGAGGAGAGAGGGCGTGCACGAAGAGGGGGTCACGGAGAGCAGGGAGGTCGTAGAAGCGGGAGGGCGAGGAACACGATATGCCAATGGGCACCCGCATACGCCACGGCAAACCTCCTCTACAGCCCCCACCCACCCCTTCGCACTCTCACGCCACGGCCGGACGGAGGCGGCAGAGCGCAAAACTTTCCGACTGCTCGCCCGTGCTCCTCCTTCCTCCGCTTACCCAAAGGCACGCATGTGCACCTGCCGATGTGCGCGTGCAGCCTTCACGCTGGTGCTGGGCGCAGGTGAGCAGAGACACACCCCATAAGGAAGAAGAGGACTGAACGACTCACTCGCTTGCCAGTGGCCATGTCTGCTACGCTCGCAGCCCGTTCCCCTCTCTCTCGTACACACGCACACTCTTTCCTCCACGTCAAAGCTTCACCCCCCTCCAAAAAAAAACCTCCTCCGTCTCTTTAGTGCAGGATAGTGCATGGCTTGTCCGCCGTGGCGCCGTCTCCTGTTGTCGCCCCAGAGCGACCAACGAACATGTGAATAAAGTGCCTGTGCCCTGCGCAGCACTCGCCAGGGAAGAGGTAATAGCCATCCGCCACCGACCAGCCCGTCTCGTGGAAGTAGCGCGCCGGCAGCACAAGCTCCATGATGCGCCGCCCGTCCTCCGTCATGGTGCTGAGCGGTTCCACGCAGGGCAGTACGCTACTGTGCGGCAGATCGCCTAACGGTTTTGCTGCAGGGTCTGCCGGGGAGGCTGGCGCTGCCGCCCAGGCCGCCGCCATCGACGCAAAGCTGGGCTGCAGAGACAGAGCATGCAGAAGCAGGTACGTCGGCGGTGCGAGTGAAAAGGCGTCGCTGGGGTCCTCGTGCCGTCGCAGCGCTTCCAACGGACTTACCCAGAGCAGCTCCGACACCTCGCTCGCTTGCTCAAGGAGCGGCAGCTCCTGTGGTGGGATGCAGCGAACCCCCACGCCAGCATTCGCCTCGTCACAACTCGACGCCTGAGTGGAGCATGGCGCGTGCGCCGCTTCGTGTGACTCTGCGCTGACTAGCGCTGAGTTCACCAGAGCGGCATAAAAGTAGGTGTCGTAGCGGTACGTTGACTGCCGTGGCGACACCCACCGCGCAACGGGACGGAGGCTCGAGACGGCAGGAAGGTCGTAGATGGGAAGCGGCGTTGCGGGACGGGACGGGACGGGGTCGGTGGAGGCGCCGCCGGTGGCACCCACGTCGCTGCGTGACTTCTGCCACTTGATCCACTCGGCCTCGGAAGAGATGTGGCCATCTCTTCGCAAAACACATGCGGCCTCCTCAGCGAGCTCGCGCAGTGCCCCGACGCGGCAGGCCCACGCCTCCAGCTCGGCCTCTTCTGCAGACGGCTGCCCGCGCGACTCGATGAAGTCCTGCGTTGTCGCCTTCTTCTCTGTAGCATCTTGAAGATGCAGGTTGTAGTGCTCCGCGAGGTATTGCGTCGCCGTGGCGTAATCGCTACCCTCGACACCGCCGCCAGGAAACACGTACACGCCCGGCATGAAGCGTGCCTTGCCGTGCCGCTTCATAATGAGCACGTGAATGTCGTTCTCCCTTGCAGCATTGTCTCCGGTGGCTGGTCGCTGCTCCGATATGGCGTGCTTTGGGTTTCGAGCGAGGAGGAGAACGGTGGAGGCCAGCCGTGGAACGGCAACCGTTAGCTTCGCGCTCATAGATGCGGTGTGGGGATGGGGGATGGTCGAAGGGGCTAACGGTGCCGCATCATGAACAGAGCGCGTTTTGTGGTGCGACAGGAAGGAGAGACGAAGAGCAATGCCGGAGAGGATGCGCAGAGAGGGGGAGGGGAGGGTTGTGTGTGTGTGTGTGTGTGCACGTCATTGCTCTGAGCACCACGGAGGCGTCAAAGGTAAGGATGACGTGACCAAGGCGAGGGCAGACACGCCACATCCCACCAACTCCGGCCAGTGATGACGCGCCCGCAGCAGCTGCAAAGTGCACTCGCCCACGCAAACACACATCATCATCGCTACAGGCGCGCCCACGGCGCATGACTCCTTCGAGAATGGTTCCACTCGCTCAGACCTCATAGAATGCCAAGCACGCATGACAAAAACCCAGCACTCGCTGGTGTAAGTGGCAGCGGCAGACGCCTGTGCCTGCATCCCCTACTCCCTTGCTTCGGTTTCAGCCCACATATCCTATGCACCTCTCTCGTCACAGCAGGCAGAGGCATGTTCTCCGCCTGCATCTCTCGCAGGTGTAAAGAACAAGCGGGGGCGGTGCCCTCTCAGAGAACGGCTCCAGTCCCTCTCCGGTGTTGCTGTGAGGGAGGGAGGGGGCCAGCGGGGTAGGCATTCCCGCATTTTCGCTCCACGTGCACAAAGAAGGAGAGCCAGAGAGACATGCAGGCGTGGGGAGAGTGTGCTCGCGTGAGGAATTTTTGTGCGTGTATGTGTCTGCTACTGCGTGCGTGGCCTATCAACACTCATTCCGAATCCGTCATCGGCTGCTTAGTCCGCTGCGGGACGCAGTGCGGGTGGACCGTAAAGTGCTCGAGAACTTCGGTCATGGGACGCTTGCGCCGCGCGTCGCTCAGCACCGGCCCCCATCGACTCGGGTGCTGCTTCAGGTGTGGTGGCCGGTGCTCCTCAAGGCCTGGGCTCGTCAGGCTCCACAGGTAGCCACGGTCGAGTTGGTACACCTTCGACGGCTTCTGCACCGCCACGACGTAGGCGTGCAGCTCGCGCGTCGCGGCGTCGAGGCGGAAGCGCACAAAGTGCTTGTACTCCTCCATCTGGAAGGCCGAGTACGTGGCGTTGTACATGTAATCGAAGGTTGTGACGGAAAAGAGCAGAAACGTGCCGATCAGCACAGACACGATGGGGGTGATGAGCACCCAGTAGAAGAAGAGCACATACACGTAGTAGAGGAGTATCTGCAGGCGGGACGCGTTGGCCGAAAAGCGCGCCACCTCGCCGCCGCTCACGGTCATCGAGAGAAAGCTGAGAGACTCGAATGGGTCAAAGCAACGCAGAAGTACACGCAGCCACCCAGTGGGGATGATGGCCAGGGCGAGGTCATGCGTGCGGCCCACGTGGCGCGACACCCACGACGCCTCGCCGCCGGTGATGTGCCGCAGATGAACAACGAGTGCATTGACCATGAGCACCACCTGGTTCTCCAGTTCGGTGCCCCAATGACCCCCAGCCGACTGGAGCAAGTCGTGGCCCATCAGGTACAAGAGCTGCACATGCAGGAAGGCCATGGCGCCGGAGCAGCAGAGCAGCACCGCGAAGGCCCACCCGCCGCCGTAGCACAGACGCCAGAGCAGCGGTGCATGGCGGTCCGCGCCGGCGAATGAAAAGCACACCAGAAAGAAGACAAGTGGGACGAGTGAGATAACGCCGCGCGTGATGACGTGCGACATGATTTCCGTCGTGTAGCCTACCCAGAGGGAGAACACCTGCGCCAGCCGCATCTTGCCCCCACCGCTGCCGGTAGTGCCGCGGCTGTTCAGGTCCAGGTCCATCGGCAGCGGCAGCACGGACAGGAGCAGAACAAAGCACAAGAAGCCGACAACCAAGTCAAACTTCCAGTTGATGACTCGAAAGCCCCACAGGTGCGAGGCCATGTTCATGAACGTGTTCTGTTCCGGGAAGGCGCAGGCGCGCACGTACCTCGTTCCCTGCGAGATGACGACATCGTTGCGCGCGCCGTGCAGGAAGGCGCCACCACCGCCGCTCACTACCAGCGTCGCAGCCTCCGAGCTGGCGTCGCGCGGCGTATGGCGGGAGTAGTGGTGAATGTCGCCCGCCAGTCGCAGACGCAGGCGCGTGCCGAGGGCCTCGGCAACACGGTTCAGCTCTGGTTGCCGCGCCTTGTCATCTCTCTCCATCGCGTCGAGTACCCAGCCCGGCTCGTGCGCCGCCAGGATCACGCAGCTGTCCGCGTCCATGTGCTTCTCGATCACGTCCAGGAAGTAGTTGCGCTGCGCTACGTCGATGTCCTGCATGTTGCCCGTGTCGCCGCACAGCACAAACCAGTTGTGCGGCAGCCGCAGCACAAAGAAGCTGCTTCGCTGCGGCATCAGCCACCCGCCTATCCACGTCCGCTCAAGGATGTACTTGCGGTACGTCGTCAGCCCATCGAACCAGTCGTGGTTGCCGGGGATCGCGAACAGCAGCGGCACGCTCCGCAGCGCCTCCTCCGCCGTCGCGTGCCCCGTCCGCAGCACAGCACGCCCCGTCGCCATCCCAGACACCGTCTCGGCGTCCAACAGGTGCATGTGGGCAACGTCCGCGTCGCTCGCGTCCGCGACAACCACGCGCCGCTGCTCCGCGTGGAACACGCCCTGAAGCCGCACGTTGCTGCTCATCGCGTCGTGGTACGGCTCAAACAGGCGCGTCGTGTACGTCTCGTCGTTGGGGCTCGGATAGGCGAGGTCGCCGCCAACCAGCACAAAAGACCCGCGCGGCAGCGTTACAAAGCCGTCCCTCCCCGCCTTCGGTAGGGATCGATATGGGGTCTCCGTGGCACTCTGGCCTTCGTGCGAAGCGGTTCGACGGCGTGGTGTGCCCTGCGAGTGAGCCGAGGTGTTGGAAACGACGGCGTCTGTGGTGGCCGCTCCGTCCACCCGGGAATCCTCCCCGGCACCTTGCCCGGGGCTCAATGTCGACCCTTGAGCAGCAGCGGCGGCACTCTTCCCCGTAGAGCGCGACGGTGGCGGTGTGCATGTCGCGGTGGTCGTTGTGTCTGCGTCATCCCTGTCTGAGTAGCTGATGCTCGAAGAAGACGCGGAACGTCGCAGCTCCAGCGCAGCCGCCTCCTTTGCCGCCTCAGCTCGCGTGCGTGACCTGGGGGTAGACGGCGCCGATACGCTGCCAGCGGCCATGACTGAGGAGGTGTCGCAGCTGCAGGGGCTCGTGACTTTGTGCAGACCACGCGCAAATCGCTGCCACCGCTTTGCCTGCCTGGCGGCCTTCAAGGGCAACCGCAACATCGGCTGCGCGAGGAGGCGGGCCATGGCGTACGTTGGGTTAAAGCCATCCCCAACGTCGGCGATCCAGTCGAACCACACATCAGGCTCAGCATGAGGCGGCATCGCTGCAGCTGCAGGGGCAGAACGTTCTCTGACGCTGCCGTTCGCCCTGCGCACGCCCTTTTCCTCGCCACCGCGTGAAGCCGCAGCATGCCCCTCCGTCGCATCGAGGCTGCCGAAACTATGGGAGCTGGCACTGGTGTCGCAGCTGGCACGCAGCGGCGTGGTCGTGGAGCGGCCGAACGCCTCCGCGGCACCGCGCACGGTGTCCCGCAGCGAAGCAGAGAAGTGCAGGTGAAAGATTTTGGGAGTCGTGTAGCCCTGAATCGTGCGCACGTCAAAGGCAAGGAAACGCAGCGTCGCGCCTGCCACGGTCTGCCACGCTGTGAAGAGCACAAACGCTGACCACCACGGCACCATGCCTGGCCGGTTCACCGGGTGCTGCGCCTTCTGCGCCTCCTCCACCAAGAGCTGCGGCGCTCGAAACGACATGAGAGCAGGTAGGGTGGGGCCGCGGAGGTCCATCGTGCTCACCGCTCTACCGATCGCTCCAGCGAAGCGGGCGCGCGGCCACGAAGGACCGTCAGCGGCGGAGGCCGACAGGGTCGGATTTGCACGCGTCACCGACACGCCACCAACGCCGCCGCCGCCGCCGCAGATGCGCTGCAGGTCCGCGTCATCTGCGGCGTAAAACGACTCCAGCAAGTCCAGGTTCACGCCTGGTGGGCATTCGTGATACAGAGTGCGCGGTGTGTGTGGCGTGTGCGCGGCAGGCACCCCAACCGCCGCAGCCGCGGCCGCCTGCACGGCGGCGGAGCGGCTACTCAGCGCGGCAGGCGCGTACACCCGCGGCGGCGCCACCAGCTCTCTCCAGTCTCGCCGATCCTCCTTGCCGTCATTCTCCGTCATGAGCGCCTCCTTGTACAGCCCCTTTTTCAACTGGTACAGCTCCGCCCACAGGATGCCGCGGGCGGGGTCGAACCCCATCCACTTCTTGTAGTGGTAGTCCGCCATGATGAAGCACGCCGACAAGCACAGCAGCTTTGAGACGCACCAAAATGGCTGCGTGGCGACGGAACTGGGCATCAGGTAGTACAAGATGGACCGCCAGACGTGGTGGGACGCGTTTTCGTGAAGGGTGTAGCAGTACGCGTAGTGCACCGTGCCGAGGGCCGCGAGAACGAGGGAGTTGAGGGCGATGACGGAGAACCGGCTGCCATAAGTGACGCCGAGGCCCCAACGCCGCTTCATTTTGTGTATGAAGCCGAACCAGATGGTGAAGATAATAAAGAGCGGAAAGAAGAGGATCGGCCCCGTGCCCTGTGCGTGCGCGTTGCTCATCTCCTGTCGCTTCTCCTTGAAAAATTGCGGGCCAAGGTGGAAGCAGAAGAAGATGATGGTGCTCCAGGTTTGAAACACCTTCGTCACGCGGCCGTAGGTGTCCATGGCCGCGGTTGAGTGGGCGCGAAAGGGCGAGTGGAACAGGTACGCGGACCCCATGCAGGCGAGGTAGGCGAGTGTGCACAGCACATCCGGCTCGATGCGGTGGCTGAAATCGACAGCATTCTGGATGAGGGGCTCGATCCAGACCGTGGAGAAGTCGACGAAAGGGTTGGCGCCTCTGACGCTCCAGTGCCACCACTCCGACATGGTGCAAAGGCGAGGAGCGGGCGGCGAAGCACAAGAACGGATCAAAACAGAGGGTCGTGGCTGAGAGGCCAGATGGAAAGGGGGGGGGGGGAAACGGGGTCGATGACAGAGATGCACACACACACACGAACACACTCGTGTCTACGTACGCCTGTGCGTGTGCTTGAGTAGTGAGGCGAAGGAAAGGGTGGGCCGGCACGGCACTATCAGAAAGAGCACACGGCGAAGACGCACGTCCACTTAAACTTCTTTTTCAGGGGTGGGTTGCAGGTGTGCCCTCACAAATCCGCGTGTATGACACCGTGAAAACGATGAGGGGAGGGGGGGGGGGGGTAGGGTATCGGCTGAGAAGGGTGCGCTCAATACGACGTCAAGCAGCAAAAGGGAGGGTCACGAAGGCAGGGCTGCCAGCGCGGAGCAGCACCCCGCAAGGAAGAGTGAACAGAGATGAGGATCAATGTCAGAGGACTGGCGACCGATGACCTGCACAGACGAAGATGCTCCCTCCCGCACATCGAGATACACATGCGCGCACCCCAGCACGTGCGCGCACACACACACACACACGTACGGAAAGAAACACAGCGAGATGCAAAGCAGTGAAAGTCGGTGATGCTCACAGAAGGAGAGGCAAGGATGTGCGACCGGTGATACTACGGTTGATCGACCGTATATCGGGGAGAGATGGGAGGGATGGGTGGTGTGCTCGCGCAGGTAGTGCTGCGGCACAAGCGAAAAAGCTTGACCGCTGCTCTGCTTGTGTGAACTGCAGAGCGCAGCGTGGGCGGGGGAGGGGGAGAGGGAGGGGTGGGTGGGTACGTCGGCGTGTCTGCGATGTCGAACAAGGCCTGTCGGTGAGGGAACAAGAGTGGGCGAGCGGCGGGACGAAAAAGAGAGAAGGCGGTAGAGGCCGAAGAGAGAAATGGCGGGCAGTGAGCGAGTGGTGTGTGCAGGCGAGGCAGTCGGATGTGCGTGTGTGCCGCACAGGGACACCGATAACCGAATGATACGCGGTGCTTCGATGCAGGCCAACGGCGCTGCTGAAGAGAGGCCGTTGGCGGCGAGTAAAGCGACGCACGCACAACCGCGCACAAAAGGCGGTCAGCACGCGTGTGCGCATGCGTGTAGTCGCACCAAGACGAGGTTAGGCGATGGGTGTGGGAAGGGAAGAGGGACAACGTGAAGCACCGTCACAGTGACATCCACTGTTTGTGTGTCTGTGTGTGGGGGGGGGGGGGGGGAGGAGGAGGAGGGGGGTCCCTGCGTGGCTCACGACGGAGAGCCGTGAAATCAAACGCTCCGTGCAATGAACAAGCGGGAGCGCGAAACGCGAGAGAAGGGTCTGAGTCCGCTCTTGAGCATTCAAAAAGGAGCGCCACACTTGTTGGACCAGGGGCAAGGAGAGGGTGCCAATGAGCTGCAGTGCCGAACGGCATCACCGAGTGCCGCGCGTGAGGTGAACCGCACGGATCCGTCGTTAGGCCGAGGCCAAAGCAGACACCGGGCGGTTGCTCTTCTTCTTTCGGTTTCGGGCTTTGTGTGCACATGCGTGGCTGTAGAACTTCGACAGCTGACAGAACGGCGTATGCGTCGCGATGCACCTAAGTATCTATGCGGCACTGCGTCACTCTGTGTGTGCGTGTGTGTGCGTGTGTGTGTGTGTGTGTGTGTGTGAATGTGTGCGCGCGCTCTTGTCCACGTTCCTCGCCTCTTCTCCTCCACCCGATGTCTCCGGACAGAGAGAGAGAGAGTCCAAGTGTGATGGGCAAGTTGGCCCATTCGGGTCAGAAAACCAAATACATGCTCACATGCAACACACACACACACACACGCACGCACACCGATGCTCTCCAAAACCTTTGCATGTTGCGGACCGCCGCCTCGTACAAGCGCAGGCAGGCAGGCAGCAAAAAAAAAAAGACGCACACGCGCGTGTGTCACACGCACACATCTCTGCGTACGTGTGTCCGTCAGAAGAGAAGGAGCAGGTGGGAGGAAGAAAGGGGGCACACGGAGACCCGCGGAGATGGGCATATCCGAGAAGAACACGAGAAAAACAGCGTGGACGGAGCGATCGCGCGAACGCGCGAGCATGCGCGACGACGCCGCTGCAAAACCCTTCAAGTACGTGCATAGTCGCATCGGGAGCGTCCCTCGACGTGAACACCAAGAGAAAACAGAAAAGCTTCACGTGAAGGAGAGAGAGAGAGGGAGCACGACGGTGCCCGCACGTGTTCTCCAACTCTCTCAGAAGACAAAGGAAGACGAGCCGACGGACTCTCTCTAAGCGGTCAACGTTGACGTAGGCGGCCGGTGCGGGGCACACAAAAAGTGCTCGAGAATCTCCACCCCCTCCTCCATGCCCTCATCGAGCTCCGTGTGCTTCCCGTCGTCGCGCCTGGCAGACGTGCGGAAGCTTTTACCGTGCCAGCGGCTCGGGTAGGCGCGCAGGTGCGGCGGGGCCGCTCGCACCCTCTCACTCTTAAGTTCCTTCTGATACGCCGCGTCCCAGCTCCACGACTTGGGCACGTGGGACATGATGATCACGTACGCGTGGAGCTCGCGCGTCGCGGCGTCGAGGCGGAAGCGCACAAAGTGCTTGTACTCTTCAATCTGGAAGGCCGAGTAGGTGGCGTCGAAGAGGCTGTCGAAGAGCGTCACACAGCACATGAGATAGCTGCCAATGACGAAAGACACTAGCGGGGTCACAAGGATCCAGTAGAAGAAGACGAAGTACAGGTAGTAGAGCACCTCGTCGAGACGGCTGGCATCCTCGGTAAAGGTGCCCATCTCTGGCGAGCTAACCTTCTCCGACAGGTATGCGAGCATCTCAAACGGATCGAGACAGCGCAGGACGACGCCGCACCAGCTCACCAGCGGACCACCGTAAAGGGATGTCTGCAGGCGTCGCAGCTCGTGCGCGGTGACGCTGGCGTGGGCCTCGCCCAGTACCCGCTGTGTGTGATTAAGCAAACTGTCGACTGAGGCGCGCACCTGGTCCTCGACAGCGCTGCCCCAGTGACCATCGGCGGACACCAGCATGTCGTTGTCCACCATATACTGCAGCGTGCATATCAGGTAGGCAAGCATGCCGCAGCAGACGAACACCGTGAGGAAGGTCCAGAAGGATGAATGCAGAAGCCGCATCCAGACCGGCGTGTTCTTCTCAGCGCCCGCTGCGGCGAAGGCAGCGAAGAAGACGAGTGTGGCCAAAACCGACGCGATGCCCTTGGTAAAGAGCGTCACAACGTACACGCACACCCGCTCCCACCACGCCGCCGCCGCATCTGGCAGCGTCATGAGTGGGCTGCTCTCCGAGTCGCGCCGCACATCTTTGATGGACTGCGGCAGCAACGACACCACGACAAGAAAACTGAAGACGCCAATGATGAAGTCAAACTTCCAGTTGATCACTCGAAACCCCAGCAGGCGACTCAGCAGCGTGGGAAGCGTATTGCGGGCTGGAAAGGCGCAGGCGCGGCGGTACGCCGTTAGTTGCGACACGACCGGTGTGTTCCGTGGACCGTGCAGGAAGGCGCCACCACCGCCGCTCACTACCAGCGTCGCAGCCTCCGAGCTGGCGTCGCGCGGCGTATGGCGGGAGTAGTGGTGAATGTCGCCCGCCAGTCGCAGACGCAGGCGCGTGCCGAGGGCCTTGGACACCTTCGCCAATTCCGGCTGAGTCAGCTCCGACTTGTGCAGCATCGAATCGTAAATCCAGCCCGGCTCGTGCGCCGCCAGGATCACGCAGCTGTCCGCGTCCATGTGCTTCTCGATCACGTCCAGGAAGTAGTTGCGCTGCGCTACGTCGATGTCCTGCATGTTGCCCGTGTCGCCGCACAGCACAAACCAGTTGTGCGGCAGCCGCAGCACAAAGAAGCTGCTTCGCTGCGGCATCAGCCACCCGCCTATCCACGTCCGCTCAAGGATGTACTTGCGGTACGTCGTCAGCCCATCGAACCAGTCGTGGTTGCCGGGGATCGCGAACAGCAGCGGCACGCTCCGCAGCGCCTCCTCCGCCGTCGCGTGCCCCGTCCGCAGCACAGCACGCCCCGTCGCCATCCCAGACACCGTCTCGGCGTCCAACAGGTGCATGTGGGCAACGTCCGCGTCGCTCGCGTCCGCGACAACCACGCGCCGCTGCTCCGCGTGGAACACGCCCTGCAGCCGCACGTTGCTGCTCATCGCGTCGTGGTACGGCTCAAACAGGCGCGTCGTGTACGTCTCGTCGTTGGGGCTCGGATAGGCGAGGTCGCCGCCAACCAGCACAAAAGACCCGCGCGGCAGCACGAAGGGCTCCCTGTCGACAGTCGGCGTGTCCGTCGGCATCGAGTCATCAAAGGTCGGCAGGAAGGAAAGACCGACTCTCTTGCTTGGCGGGCGATGCCACCGTATTTTGAGGAATGGCCGGGCCAGGAGGCGGGCCATGGCGTACGTTGGGTTAAAGCCATCGCCGACGTCGGCGATCCAGTCGAACCAGATATCCGTGTCGCCTTTCTCGGCTTCCTTCCTTTCCGGGGATGTCTTGGGCGGCGACGGCACGAGTGCTTCTGTTGCCTGACAACGCAGTGGTGCCGGTGGAGAGGTGACGGAGAGGGTGGCAGCACCAGCCGCGGCATGCTCCTTATCGGTGTACGTGCTGTCGTGTTCGCCGTCGATGCGAAAGTGCGGCAACTGCTTCAAGGACGATCCGAAGTGGAGCTCGAAAATCTTCGGCTTCGCGTAGTGCTGCAGGACACGGACGTCGAAGGTGAGGAACTCGAGCGACATGCGCGCCAGCGCCTGCCATGTCGTCCTCATGATGAAGGTGGAGAACCACGGCACCATGCCCGGTCGGTTCGTCGGGTGGGAGACGTGCTTTTGGGCTGACACGCCGAGTCGGTCGTGCTCGTCCTGCCACCCAGTCGGGTCCGCGTCGCCGTCGCCCCGCCGCTTGGCGTGCTTTGCGTGACTGGGCAGCGAAATGGTCTGCGGGGCCGCCTCCTGGAGTCTTGGATCGCCCTCGGGGAGCCCAAGACTCTTCGCTACGTCATTGTTGCGTGTGCGGGTACGTCGCAGGCCCCAGCGGCGAAAGATGAGGGAGGCGCGCGACGAGGCAGCCAGCGGAGAGTTGTTGTGCCGCGCTTTCTCCGGGTACATGTCTGCCCACAGAATGCCGCGCGACGGGTCCCCGCCGGCGAGATGCTTCTTGTAAAAATAATCGATCCACACAAAGGCCACGCAGAGAGAGCATACAAAGGCGATGCATGCGAACGGCCTCTTGGCGACTGGCTGCGGGCAGACGACCTGCGATGCCCAAAGCCACGTCGACGGCGGTGTGAAGCTTCCCACGAAAGGGATCGACCACGTCTTCTCCGGCGCCCCGACGGCGCTCTCCACCGTCGAAAAGACCTCAGTGCATGTCGTGTAGTGCATCATCGCAAAGCTCGACAAGAGCGCCGAGTTGATCATCACGACCGTGAAGCTGGGCCCGTAGGTGAAGGCGAGCTTGTACCGGCGCTTGATCTTGTGCAGGAGCAGGCAGAAGGAGCTAGTGAAGCAGAAGGTCGGAAAGAAGATGGTGGCCACCGCGTCCTCGGCGAGGATGTGCTGCGTTGCGTCCGAGGCCACCGACTTCGCAGACGTCGAGGCAGCAGCGGCAGAGCGAGACTCCACCAAATGAGGCCCGACGTGGAAGCACAGGAGGACCACCGCGAGCCATATCTGCAGCCCCTTCGTGACCTGCGCGTACCAGTCCGTGCGGGTCTCCAGCTGCGAGCGGAACGGTGAATGAAAGAGATACATGAGGGCCAGCAACAGCACGTAAGAGAGGGTCCAGAAGATGCCGGACCGAAGCGACGTCACGCGCTCCGTCGCCAAGACGAGAAAGACCTGGACCCGCTCATACCACTCCGAGCGGTGAAGTTGGACAAGCGGCGCCTCCATTCTCAGAGCGTGAAAACGTGTGTTCGCTTGTGCGTGTTGGTAGCCTGTGACACCCTGAAATGAGGGTGGGCGGGGGTGACGCGTGGGCCCGGCGAATTTAGGAAGCGCCTTTACGATGGGGAACACAGACACCTTCTAGCCCACAAGGGCTCCGCTGGTGCAAGGAGGCTGATACGACGCGACGCGGAGAAAAGAGGAGCACTGCGCGCGTGGGTGACCGCACGCAGCGGTGATGTGCGCGTGAGCGGAGATACGAGAGAGGTGCGACGAAGAACACAATGAGCAGATAAGTAAGCGAGAGAGACTGAGACGAAGCCGGTACACACCACACACACACCACCGCCACCATTAACAACACCTAGACAGAAAGCAAGCACGTAGATGAGGCTTCGCAGATGGTGGTGAAGGCTGTATCGGCAGTGGCGGTACGCGCCTGTCCGCCTGCCTGCCAGTGAGAAATGTGCCTGTGTGCCCGCATGTCTCCGTGTGTGTGTGTGGGGGGGGGGGGGAGGAGCCCTCTGTTTTGCTTACTTTCTCAGCGCATTCCCTTTTTTCTTTTTGGGGCTTTCTGTGCCTCGTTGTTGCCTAACGCGATGCGGGGCGCCGTGCGCTGCATCACAACGACAGGGACATGGGCGAATCCATGGAGGGACACGCACACAGACACACGCGCTTACGCACGCGTACGGCCTTTGAGCACATGTCGGTGCGGCAGCTGGGAGTGGGGGGCGGGGGTTGGTACAGAAGGGTGGGGGAGGGAGAGACTAGGGACTGAAAAGACGACCGCGCGCATGGGCGACAAGGGGTGGCGGGGATGAATGCAAAAAAGAGGGCAGGAGCAGAACCAAGAAAAAAAATCACAACGAGAGCGCCGAGGATGGGGAGGACAGGGGAGTGTCGAAAGAAAGAACAAATAAGATTACATGTCGATGGGTTTGATGGGTGGAGGGGGGTGGATGGCATCCGCGCGGAACGTCTTCAGCACACAGACAGAGGGAGGGTGGGGTAGGGGGGCGGGGGTCAGAGAGAGACTCGTGCACGTGTGTCTCGGCATCACCGATGGATGGGTGGGTGTCTCCATGCGTCTTGGTGACGCAAACAGCTGAAGCGCGGGACCTCCTTCCCCCCTGTCTTTTCTTTTGTCGGCTAGCGCTGTGCCATCCTCACCCCACCCAACCCCTCACCAGCGCGTGGGCACTATGATGAGGGACGCCGACCCATCATGACATGCACGTGTGCCCACACGCATACATACAGGGCGTGAATGCCAACGCAAAGTGAAGCGCAGAGGCGTGCGCGAACCCAACAGCGAAAGAAAATGATAAAATGGGCACCAGAGAAAAGGCAAGATAGAGAGGTACGAACCAAAGAACGAGCCATCGCAGCACAGCAACATAGGACCAAGTCCTCCGAAAGAGGAAGTCATGCCTTCCACGCACACACAGACACACGGAGGGCGGCGGATTGTGCGCGGGCACTCGAGCTCACACCAATGCGCGGGACAGAGAAGCGACACGCGTATACGAAAAGGGGAAGAAAACCATGTCTCTCACCGAGAGCGGCACCGCACAGAGACGCATACGCATACGCGTACACGCACGCGCAACGGCGACGCTACAGCTGCAAGCTCGATGCAGTCACACACACACACACACACGCACGCACACACGCACACGTCTCACAGACTTGGGGCGTGGCTTTGCGTGTGAGTGTATGTGGGCGTGTTGTGCAACAGCTTTCTGTGCAACATGACAACCCCTCGTCTTCGCCTTTCCTCCTTGGACGGTCAAGACTCCGTCGCGGCCGACCTCGCTGCAGCGGCGAAAACCACGATCACTGCGCACGGCCGCCATCGCCGATGCTCACGCCCACCGCCGGCCACCTCACCAACGTCCCAAAGGGAGCCTAGCACACGTAAGGACGCCGCAACTGTGAAAGTTGGTAGTCTTCCGTCTTCTGGAATCCGCGTCTCGTTTCGCCTGCAGCGAAGGGCGCGCTGGAAGACCAAAGCAGCTCGTGGCACGGGACAAGAGGGCGGGGAGGAAGCTGAGTCAGTGTGAGGCGGTAGCGACAGCAGCAGCGACAGCCCCATAGCATTTCGCGTGAGGGGACGTGACAGAGCAAAGACGCGCAGAATGCCTTCGCTGGAACGAAGACGGCAAGCCGCCGTGTGCGCAAACAACGAGGCGGCGCAGCGGAGCCGGCCGCACGTAAGCGCTGCCGCCTCTGTCCGGGTCCACCGCCCGGCTGTACCTCGCACAGCTCCCACACTTTCGCCGGCTTCGGAGGGCTCCCGTACACCGAGCCATGTGTCCCCTCACCTGCCAGTGCGCACAGCCGCCTATGCGGATGCCATAGTCACCGACGCGGAGGCAGGGGAGAAAAGGCGAACGAGAAACAAAGAAGTCGCGCCATGGAGAAGACGGGACGAGAAGGTTCGCTGTGAGGCAGGAGCGTCACATACAACCCGTGCCACTCACGCCCTCCCGCCCTGCCCTCGAAACAGATATATATGCAAAGAAAAAGAGACGAGATACACACACACAAGACGGCGGTGCTTGTCGCGTGGAGGGGAAGAGGGAGGCTGATGGGCCCGTCATGGTGGACATGCGTGCGGTTTATGTGTCTGTGTGTGTATGCTCTGTGTGCGTGTGTCTGTCCGTGGAGAGGAGTCCGACAGAGAGAGAGCCCACAAACACACACGAGCACACGGAAAAGGGAAGAGGCGCCGAGCAGAGCGTGAAGGGGACAACAACAAAAACAAAATGAAAGGATGCGCGCCCCACGCGGAGCCAGAAACAGCGGCAGAAGACACGCACACACACACACACACACACACACAGAGAGAGAGAGAGGGAGAGGTGTATCGGCGGAAGAAGGTAGGGAGGGGAGGGACTTCACGAAAAGGGCCGCAAAAACTATTCAAGACACACGAACATACATGAGAGGCACATCGGCCAAGCATCCTCTCGCCCTCCCCGCCTCTCTCTCTCTCCGCTCTCCTTGGCGAGTGCCCTGGCACACCCGCACGTCGCGACGCGTTTGCCGACCTGCGTCAGAGCCGAGTGTGCGGGCGTATACCTCGCCTCTGTGAAACGAGAAAAGCGGAAGGAGAGAGTCGGTGAGCGGGGGAGGGAGTGGGGCAGGGGAGAGGACGAGTCCGAGATGATGACGGAAGAGGAGAAGACGGAGAGGAGCGAGAGGCGTCGAAGGAGTTCGAACAACAACAACAAGCTAAAAAATTCAATTCAGACATACGCACATATATAGCGTATACATACACATCTTTATGTAGGCATGTGCACATAAATCGAAGCATGAAGCACACCTGCGGAAGAAGAGGGGGAGGGGCAACACATGCTCACACCCATGCACATACATGCGTAAACACTCATGCACGAGGGTAGGAGAAGCACAGGTAGGCCTGTGCACATGGGAGAGGAGAGACTGAGGTGAAGGTCAAACCTCTTCTCCCGCTTACCCTCACGCACGCTAGTGCGTACCTACTTAGGCTTCCGCGTCGGAATACTCGTCATGGATCGACTGATCGCCGCCGTTGTAGAGCGGAGTGCGGCTCAGGCCCACCTGTGTCTGCGTCGGCACATGCGCCGGGTTGTCAGCCAGCGTCTCCAGTTTGTGCATCCGCTCCTTGGAATCCTTCGTGCGCTTGCAGTAGAAGCCCAGCAGCAGATTGTTATGATGATGACCACCACCGCGATGAGGCTGATGACGGCTATGACGAGACCGGCCCACCATGGGAACGGCTCCTTGCAGCGTTGGTAGATCCAGCGACCCTGTGAGTCGCGCTCCACCAACCTGCCGCAGTGATAGTAGCCGCCGGCGAAATGCTCCGTGATGACGTCACCGTCCGGGTAGGTAGGGAAGATGGACGCATCCGAGTGTTGGTACTCGTAGTACTCGCACACCCACTGCGTGTAGTACGTCACCACGTTGCCGTTCCTCCACTCGCCGTTGCTCGCCATGTACGGCTGGCGGCCGCCCCAATAGCTGACGTTGCCCCACCAGAGCGGCTGGCCAGAGGCAAAGTTGTTGTACACGCCTTCGACCGGGCCACCGCGCAGAGTGCCCTTGTACACGACTCCATAGAAGAACGTTAATTCGTTGCGGTAGTGCAAGCCGTGGTTAAACTGCCACGTGCAATTTTCGCTGAGGCAGGCAGACTGGCGCGACTCACCACCGATCGGGGCCATGTCGAACCTGTTCCTCAACATCACATCTTCCGCAGATAACTGATAGCTCCGCAGCTTCGGCATCATCGAGTGCCCTGAGTCATCCTGGGCGCAGTAGCCCAACGACTCGAAGTTCATTATACCATTCGCGGAAGTCTTGCCCGCATAGCGGACCGAGTACGCCCGCACCGCTGTCGTGCCGAGCAGCGCCAGGAGGGCCACAGGAGCGCGGCAGTTCTGATGCGTGACGGCGAGCGCTTCATCGCGATTAAGGGTGAAGGCTTTGGGGCAACCCTCACGGGAGAAGACGTGGGAGCAACAGCACTCACGGGTAAAGCGGTGTCCTGGGAGGCAGAAGCGGACGGGGCTGAGAAGCTGCCCCCTTCGGAGTGTCTTCTTCCGTGCGGCGGGGTTACAGTGCGGGTCCCGATGCGAGCCGGAGATGAAGAGAGAAAGAGCGAGATAGGTTAAACGACTAGCAGGCTGTACAAAATTCGAAAGGAACGAAAAAGGGTTGAGCTGAAGACGCGAGCGAGGAAGGAGTGTCCGGTACCGAGCCGGCTGTCGTCGCTTACTTGTGTTTTCTGGTTTCCGTGTGTGTGTGTGTGCGTGTGCGGAGGGGGGGGGGTAAGCGCCTAAACAGACTTCTGCTCCTGTGGCTGCGTGCAAGAGGGGTGGAGAGAGAGAAGGCGTTGCACCGAGGCCATTAAGCGAGTCCGCATAAGCGCCGACACCCATCCCGCTTCTGGGCTGTGTGTGTGTGTGTGTGTGCTTGCGCGCGCGGTCGCGTCATCACTACCGATAGCCTTAGTGGCGGGAAGAGAGCGCGTCTCCTAAAAGAGAACCAAATACACGTATGCGACTGTGTTTGTGTGCCGACGAGGGTGCAGTGCCACCTGTCCTTTCCGCTTTCTGCCGCACCGGGTGTGGACACTAAGGAGGTCCGATGGGTGTGATTTCATTCTGTGGGCACGGATAGTGGAATGAGCGAGAGAGAGGGAGAAGAGGCCCTTCCTCCAACTAGCATGGCAACTAAAGAGAAGCATCATTGGTAGGGTAGAACAAAACAGCGCACTTTCACTGTACAGCTAAACGGCAAGCCGAGCGCCCCGCCGGTCACATCGCACCGCCCTGTCCCAGAAACAGCGTGCAAGGATACAGGAAAGCACCGAACAGTTCTTCTTCCTCCCTGTGCAGCACTCTGGCCATAGAGCATGAGGTCAAACTCCGCTGCACCTCCCCACCCCACTCACCCACACACACACCAGCGCTGCCACAGACCCCCATCCGCGTCGTGCGAAGCAGCCGCGCACACACACACGCGTTACAGCAATGCGCCCTACTCATTCATCGGAGCATCGCCTCGGACTCAGACCCCACCCACCATCCCCGCCTCGCAGGTCGCCGCACAGCCGCTCCCATTGTGCCGGTCGCCACGCAGTGCAGCCATCGGGGCGGCTCAGGCTCCCCACCACCACCACCAGCAGGGCAGCGTGAGGACCTGGTGAGGCTGGTGCGAGTCAGGCTGGCGCATTGCCCATCCCATGGATGGCGCACACGTCTGCACTGTCGCAGCCCGCTCTGGCGCCACGCCATGCTGGGAATCACCGCCGACATCCGCAGCGATGCATCGCTCTGCCCTCCTCTTGCGCCGTGGGGTGCTTGACCCTGTCAGCGCCGGAGGTGGTCTGGCATCGGCAGGGACATATGGGGCTGCTTGGCGTTCCGACACAGAGAGCGGGTGTGCTGGACCCTGAGGTACGAAGCACTGAGGGTGTCGCCCCCGCCATGACGGACTCAGAGCACCGAACACGCACCGAAAGAGTTACTGTACGATATCCATCACACCAAAAGGGGGAAGAAAATGGTCCTGCCATGCAGCAATGGAAGAGCAGCAACGGAGGAACCAAAGAGAGAAGACATCAATAAATATACATATATATATATATATATATATATATATGTGTGTGTGTGTGTGTGTGAGTGCGTGTGCGGTCCGCGGCAATATCGCAGCGAACGACGGCAGCAGTCGGGGTGCTCCGGCCCTAATCAGCACAACACGCGAAAAGAGAAATGCGAGAGCGAGCAGGACGAGAGAAGAAGGAGAAAGAAAAAGGAAGAGGGGGAAGAAGGCATAGCGCCCCACGAGTACGCCAACACACACCTATAGAGGTATAGATGGGTGCAGGCACAACATCAAGAAGGCGCAGACACTGCCGTTCGAAAGGGCGACGCTCTACACACGCAATGACACGTGGCACTTTCACTTGCATGTAGAGGTCGACTGCAGACGTTGCGTTGAAAACGCAAGTATCTAACAGCGCAGGTGAGACGTTACAGAACCGAGAAGAAATAGAAAAGGGAACGTTGGGAAGTATATTGAAGACGCAGGCTGAACAGGCTACGCGCACACATACGCGTTGCTGCTGGTGTGTGCACATGTGTCTGTGTCAGTGACTGGGTCCGAGGCTGGGGCGGGAGGGAGAGAGGGGGGACAGGGTGACAGGGTGTCAATGCAGATGGCCGGCACGCCTTACTCCACCGTGAGCGGCTCAACGGCGCAGCGAGAAGGAGGAGTAAACACAAATACACAAAATAAGCCAAGCAGATCAGAAGGGGAAGCGCGAAGAACAGAGAGAGAGAGCAGGAAGGGCCCGTGCGCTACCGCACACACACACACGCCCGTACACACACAAGCACACACGGTACACCCAGAGAGGGGAGGAAGGGGCAGCCATGCATACATCAACCGGAGTTTCATGCAACGAAGTTGACGACATGCAAAAGGGAAAACATATACCCCATGGAGTCAAGCTTCAAGAGACGCAGGGGGTGGGGGGGGGGCATGCAGCGCGTTATCTGCTGTGTTCCATCACATCCACGGCTTCCATATCCACTGAGCGTGACAGACAAGCACGTACTACTAGACACTGCAGGGACACCGCCGTGTTACCGGGGAAGGAGGTGGGGGGGGGGGCTGTAGATTGTGCATCAAGCATTTGCTAGCAGGTTGTCGAGTTGTCGAGTGCTTCCTCCGTCGATTTTCTCAGCACGCGCTTCAGTGGTGGCAGTGGTGGTGGTGGGGATGAGTTGGCGTTCTGCGGTGCCATCATAGAGCGCTCTTGACGAGCCAAGTGGAGGAGCTGTTGACGTGGAAGGGAGCCGGTGGCGGTTTTGGCGTGCGCGGAGGAGGAAGCACCCGTGCCACGCGCGAGTTTCGCGCCTGTTAGTGTAGAGCGGTGGGGTTGCAGAAATACGAGCAGAAGTCGGCTGCCACCCGATTCCCTCGCACTCTTTAAGCGACTGGGGGTGAAGCGCCGCTGCGACTCCGCATCGTCAGCGACGATAGATGCATCCAGCGACGAGTCACCACCTTCGGTAACAGCTGTAGCCACGGTTTCATGGGCACGGCGCTCTGTCCGTGCGGCTGGTAGGGCAGCTGAGCTGTTGCCCGATGCGACGTTTACACGGCTATCCTTTATGGCGGAACTTTTACTCATTAACGCGGCATCACCCTCACAGTAGCGGCGCGGACATGAAGGCGACGTCGGTGAAGGCAAGAGAACTCGGTGCTTCTCTCCGGCACATCCATAACGACACCGCTGCGGCATCGGCGCTTCGTCCAGCTCATCCACTTCCTCGAGATGGATGTGGAGGTCGACATGTCTGTATGCCGCCGCAACGCCTGTGTGCCGCGCCATTGCAGCCATGCCTTCCTCGGCGCAGCCGTCAGCTGTGCCGCGCGGCGATTCTGCCCCGCCGCCGCCGCGGTAACGCACCACCAAGGTCTCTACACTGCTAGTCTCAAGCACAGACTCGTCCGCACCCGCGCTGGGCTCCCCCGAGAGGTCGACCGGGAACTGAAAAGTTGAGATTTCTTGGAAGAACGGCGACTCGTCGAATTAGCTCCACGTCGTTAGAGTGGATGGCGAGCAAGACGGGTGCTGTGTAGGGGGCCGCAGCAAGGGGGATGCCGGCGGTTCCATGTGCAGCTGGGGAGTGCGCAGGGCGCGACGTAAAGCGTCTGCGTTTGAGATTCCAGCAAACACGCGTGTGGAAACCGCAGATCGAAGCGACGGAATGGTTCCGGTGCTGCGTATCAAGGGCGACAGGGGCACGGTCGCTTTCAGCCCGCGTGCGGAGGACAGTGACATGAAGAAGTCCGACTGAAGCTTGGCCAGCAAGTCGCCGCCACCAGCTATACCAGGCTGATAGCTCGAGGCCACTGATGCATTCTGCAGATGCTGCTGATAAATCGGTGGCTGCGGCGGCGGTGGTCGGCAGTGATGGAGGTGTAACGATGATGGCACGGCGGCGTTGGTGGGCAGTAACACCTGATGCGCCTCCCACAGCTGTTGTGTCCGGTACAGACGGGTCGTCATGAGACGGATGCTCTCCTCGATTTCGTCGCCACGCGCAGCGTCCTCTGTGCGGCGGCTGCGGGCGCGGCACCAGTGTGCAGGGCGGCCAGCACCATCCACGTAGCAACGGCGATCGCCGCGACAGCGATGAGGATGAGTGACCACCACAGGAGCGCAGACGGCGCGTCTTTCACATTGGAGCGTTGGCCGTCAGCATCCGCATTGCGCAGAGGCTGATGCGTGGGGCCCGCACTCACTAAGTTGGCACAGAAGGCAAGGATGACCCCAAGGACGAGGGCCGCTGTTGCCAGCTGTCGCTTCGTCGGCGCTGCAGAGAGCGCCCGTAAACGAGGCAGCAGCACTGCTGCAGCCAACATGTGAATATACGCTTGGGTGCTATCGCACACCCCAAACTGGGGTCGAGGAGAGGGCGAGTTCAAGGGGGGACGATGGGAGGGGCAGCATGGAAAGTTGTCACAAGATGCAGAGGCACACACACCTTCGCCGATTTGTACACGCAGAGACTCCTCACACGTCCGAGAATGATGCTCGATCCCTCCCATCCTCAGTATGCGGCTGCGTTTCCCGGGTTGGCGGAAGCATCTACGCTGGCCAGCAACATGGAGCATGATGCTTGTGGAAGAAGAGAATCGCGTTCCTCTCGCGCCCACAACCGCTTGTTGCCTGCCGTCCGCCCCACCTGAACCGGCAGCACACGACATGCGCTTTCCTGGCAAGGTTCCCTTGTTTCAGTCGCTCGCTTTCGCTTTAGAGATTGATTATCGGAAGAGAGGTGGACGTGTCCGGTCAGCGGAAGGGCCTGCTGGTGCGCACGCTGTGTGTGTGCGTGTGTGTGTGCGCGCGCGCGCCTGCGAACACAGGGAACGCTCATGGCATGGCTGCGCCGAACAAAACCGCAGGCAGTTCCAAAGAACGACGGGTGCAGGCAGGCGAGCCGCTGAGGCGAGAGCAGCGTCGCTCGCACATTACACTCGGACAGGCACACACATTCAAATCCACCGACCCGCACACACAGCTGAAAGAATACTAAGCACACTCGTCGTCGTTGTCGCGTCCATGTAGTGGGAGGAGTTCCGAGCAACGCGAAGCGCAGAAGGTGAGCATCTGTGGTTGAGGGGTTGTGGACGCGTTGACGACTTCAGCGGTGCCGCGCGCACATCTCCTCCTCTTGGTGTTGTGCCATTCCCGGCGTGCCGTCATTCATCTCCTTTCGCGTCATTCGGTTCTGCAACTGCCGCACATCCACCAGGGCGTCGTCGAGAACCTCATCATCGGCGAAGACGCTCTAGCACACCGCGACGACGGCAGGAGGCACCTTTGTCTCGGATGGCCGGCGTGCAGCACGCGGCAGCAACTCCTTCTCGGTCTCCGCGTCCTTGCCGGTGACGCCGCTGAGCGGCGCTGGTGCGCCCCGCCTAGCATTCCCCAGCCCCGACACCGGCAGCGGCGGCTGCGGATGCGCCGTCAATGATTTCTCGTTGAACTGACGTGTCGCCGCAGTGCTAGCCGCATAGCTGTCGGCTGACGCGGCCACCAACTGCTGCCGTGCCTCCATCTCCGCATCGCGACGGTAGAGCTTCTCGCGCGGGAAAACAGCGAGAATGGCACCGACAACGCACACGCACGTGATGAGAAGGAGCACATTGACACAAGCCGAGGTCGATGCAACGCCGTTGCCCAGCATCATAGAGGCGATGGAGAGCATGATGAGAGAGCACAGGTTTGCGCCGGCCATGAGGAGGGCGCCGGGCACGGACTCGGGCAGCGGGTAGGAGATCTCCATCGCGAACTCGAAGCAGATCGGGATGGCGGTGTTCTGGAAGACGCCGGCAAAGATGTAGATGAAAGAGCAGAGCCCATCCATTGTGCGGGTGTGGCTCGGCGCCTTCAGCATGATGATGATGAGCCCGATGCAGCACAGCACGGAGCCCATCAAGCACACCAGCAGAGGGTACTTATAGTGCCGTGTGCGGTCCACCCAGAGACCGACCAGGTAGGACACCACCGTCCCGACAACAACGTTGAAGGCGCCGATGCTGCCCGCCAGCTCGGCCGCCACGCCGAAGGGCTCCAAGATCTGCGCCAGCACAGAGGCGTAGGTCCAGACGCTGCCCATGCTGATACTGAAGGCGCCGAGCAAAAAGACGAAGTCGCGGCGGCATAGAAGTAGGTACATGGTGTGACCAACCTCGAGGAACGTGATCACGTGCTCGTTGTGCCGAAGCCGGCGCCACACCGTCATCGCCTTGTGCTTGCTCATGCTGCCGCGGTCAAACTCGGTGTACAAGGCCGGGGATGGGTCCAGAGTGTCCTCCTGCGCGCTGTAGGCACCGCCGCCCGGCTTAGCCATACCCTCGGCATCCGCGAATTCAACAGCAGGGCGGTTGGCGCTGGTGTTGTTGCCGCGTGCACCGGCGCACGCAGAGACGTGTGATGCTATTGGTTCACTCGGCGCCGTGTGACGCTGGCCGCGAGCGACAGCTCGGCCTCGTCCTGCGCCGACGCCGCTGTCATCGTTCTCACCCTCAACGCTGCTGAGGTCGCCGTTCTGCCCAATACTGCCAGCCTCACTCTGCAACTCGTCGGAAGCGACCCCCTCCTCTCGCTCACCGCGCCGCTGATGCAACTGCTGAGCAACAGGGCGCTGCGCGCGGCCGCTCGCTGCGCAACCCTCCGCAGACGCGAGCTCCCCGAGCAATGCCTGGCTCGGTGCCTTGAAGCTTGGTGGCCGCAGGAAGAGGAAGACGCCGACAGTGATCAAGACGCAGAAGCCCATCTCAAGGCAGAACAACAGCATGAACTCCTTCGTGGTGCCGGTACTAGACCTGACGATCAAGGGTGGTGCGAAAAGAGCGATGGCGTTACCGAGGCTGTTCGCCGTGGCCGCAATGGCTGTCGCGAAGGTACGCTGGTGCGGCGCAAAGTACTGCGCCGCGATCAGCGGCGGCGTCGACAGCACAAAGAGCTGCGCGATCGAATTGAGGGTCTGCGGCACAACCAGGGTGAGGTAGCACGGCTTCTGCAACCCGGGGGCCACCTTCAGGATTGACCCCATGGCGTTCAGTCCGCATCCGATAAGAACACCACGCCGCACCCCCCAACGCTCAAAGGTTGTGCAGGTAAAGTACGCCCCGACGACGAAGACGATCATGTAGACGGAGGAGAGCATGTTCAGCTGATTCGTCGTCAGGTCAAAGAAGGCGCGAGTTGCCGTCGCAATGGACGAGTACGTGATCCACTGTATTGCGTTCGACGCGCTGTAGAGGCAGAAAAGGGCTAGCACGATCCACCGCCACGGGTCACCTTTCTCATTCATGAGCGTCGCCGGCATGATTGGTTGCTCTGTGCGTGTGTGGGTGGGTGCTGGGGGGGGGGGAGGTATGTCCGTTCTTTATCTGCTGAGGCGATTCACAGCGGCGATTGACCACCGGGCTGTGGAAGCGATGCGGCAGATGTGTGCGTACGTTGAGGGAGGGCGTGTATTCACATAGATACATGTACATTCATATATGTGTGTGAGTGTATGTCTGCGGGACTGTGATGGCGACAGCGAGACACACAACAGCAAAGCCGACGCAGCGGATGTGCGAGTGAGTCGGCGGCGAAAAGAGAGCGCGCGGCAACGGAGTCGTTTGCAGCACACCAACCGACACGGCTTCACGGAAGACGGAATTGGCAGTGCGCCAAGCGAATCAGATGCCGATGTCGTATTCGAACGAACGCACGTGCAGATTGGGAGAAGTAGGCGGATAGCCCTTACAGAAAGGAATCAAGACGACGCCGTCCGCACGCGCACACGCACCCGGCAGAGACAGCCGCTGACAAGGGCGCGCACTCGTGCTGGAATAAACGGGGAAGGGAAAAGATTCGTCACGCGTAGCGAGCTAGACGTATCAAGAGAGGCAGCGTGTGTCGGAAAAGAATGTAGTGACACACGAGTGCTGAAACAAGTTTGACGCCCCGCAGGCCTCCAAACAAGCGCACAAGTTTACAAGATCATATACGTGTATGTATACGTATGTGTGTGTGTGTGTAAGTAGAAGAGAGACACCACAGTGAGTGCGGAGAAAGCTAGGGCGTGCCTGCACGCCAAAAAAAAAGCAGATCAGAGAACGCGTTTGCGTTGATCCCTGAAAAAGGAACGGCACAGCCATCAGGGTACGTGCAAGTTTGCCGGTGCGAGCGCGACGAAGGGTGTAGGGAAGAAAAGGAGGTCGTGTAGGGATGGGGAGAGCAACGATGAAGGCCGAGAAGAATGCGGCACACATGGTGAACGCGTCCGTCAAAAACGAGTAGCTGCATGTGCAGGGGTTTCCGGTTTTTTATCTGGCAGTGCAGTCGCACTCAGGCATCCACGCGCCCGCGTGCACAAGCACGCCCAGAAGATCTGGGTAGCGAGGTTAACGAGGCAGCCTACTCTCAGGGTAGGTGACGAATACTTCGATACCCCCCCCCGCCGCCGCCACGCCTCATTCCGACGATGTCATCTCCTCTCTCGACTGCTCAGCAGTCCATCACGGGCAACAAAACTACGCACACAGAGAATGGGGGTTTGGAGGGGGTGCGCCGCAGTGCGAATGCGCACGCGAGAACGGCGGAAAAGCACCTTCCACAGCTACAACGCAACACCCGTCGTCTTCACCACACTCCTACATCTACCACGACCGCTCCACACGGCATCCCTCAAAGACCACAAGCTCGCCAAACACACATCCATCATCATCATGAGCCGCTTCATCATGCAACAGGCCTACGCCAGGCGTCCCACACCACGACAGTCGAACCACCACGTGCGCACGTGCCCCGCACCTCCTTGCCCCGCGCTCCGTCGCCCACGCGCGCAAGCACACAGCGGCGGCGACTGCCAGTCAGTGAGGAAGCAAAAGGTGTGTGGCGTCATCAACAAGGGTGATCAGACGAGTTGTTCGTCGTAGACCTGTAGCTCATCACGCAGTCGCGCACGTCCGGGCACTCCTCAGCTGCACACACACACACACACACCACACACACCCCACACACACCCACACCCACGCCCACATCGGCCCTGGTATTAGGTTCGAAGGCAACAGTGACGTCACGCGCCGCAGTGCGAATGCGGTGTCCGTGGAGAGATGCCACATTCGTCATTTGGGGGGCGGGTGGGCGGGTGGGGGCACGCGCATGCGCCCGACAGGCACACACGCACGCAGGCACGGGTCAGGCAATTCAATGAATGGATTCGGTTACTCAAAGTGTGTCATGTCACCACGCCGGCGACGCGCGCCGGCGCTCGACAAGAGATTCCCTGCTTTGGTGTATCATCACACGCGCACACATGCGCCGAGGCGTACCTGCACGCACACCACTTCGGCCCACACAGCACAGGCGCACACGCCCACAGCGCCCACCACGCAGCGCCTCATTGCACAGTTGACAGCGTTATCGACTCGTCGCCGCGGAAGGGCTCGGACTCATTACATCAGAAACTCGTTGGTGTGGTAATCCTGCGGCGGCATGCGAAGGCGGTGGGGGCGGCGCACCAACACAAGCACGCAGAGAGCGGCAGTGGCAGCGCCGCTACGCATTTTGCGTAAGGCGCACACACGCAGGCACGGTCATCAGGATGTTTTCATGCAGCCTCGTGCACGCCGCGCCTCTTCAGAGAGCAGCAGCGGCACTCTGCGGAGGACAAGTTCATCCAAGTGTCGAATCATGTGCCGCCGATAGAGAGAGCGAGAGCCGACAACTGCGGAAAAGACCGGAGGCCGCATCCGCACAGCGCGCAGCGCCAGAGCGGCGCAGCAGCAGCAGCAGCGAGGCGAGAAGGGGGCTGAGGAAGTGCGAAGACGGCAGCACACACAACATCTCCACGTGCGCACGTGCCCCGCACCTCCTTGCCCCGCGCTCCGTCGCCCACGCGCGCAAGCACACAGCGGCGGCGACTGCCAGTCAGTGAGGAAGCAAAAGGTGTGTGGCGTCATCAACAAGGGTGATCAGACGAGTTGTTCGTCGTAGACCTGTAGCTCATCACGCAGTCGCGCACGTCCGGGCACTCCTCAGCTGCACACACACACACACACACACACCACACACACCCCACACACACCCACACCCACGCCCACATCGGCCCTGGTATTAGGTTCGAAGGCAACAGTGACGTCACGCGCCGCAGTGCGAATGCGGTGTCCGTGGAGAGATGCCACATTCGTCATTTGGGGGGCGGGTGGGCGGGTGGGGGCACGCGCATGCGCCCGACAGGCACACACGCACGCAGGCACGGGTCAGGCAATTCAATGAATGGATTCGGTTACTCAAAGTGTGTCATGTCACCACGCCGGCGACGCGCGCCGGCGCTCGACAAGAGATTCCCTGCTTTGGTGTATCATCACACGCGCACACATGCGCCGAGGCGTACCTGCACGCACACCACTTCGGCCCACACAGCACAGGCGCACACGCCCACAGCGCCCACCACGCAGCGCCTCATTGCACAGTTGACAGCGTTATCGACTCGTCGCCGCGGAAGGGCTCGGACTCATTACATCAGAAACTCGTTGGTGTGGTAATCCTGCGGCGGCATGCGAAGGCGGTGGGGGCGGCGCACCAACACAGGCACGCAGAGAGCGGCAGTGGCAGCGCCGCTACGCATTTTGCGTAAGGCGCACACACGCAGGCACGGTCATCAGGATGTTTTCATGCAGCCTCGTGCACGCCGCGCCTCTTCAGAGAGCAGCAGCGGCACTCTGCGGAGGACAAGTTCATCCAAGTGTCGAATCATGTGCCGCCGATAGAGAGAGCGAGAGCCGACAACTGCGGAAAAGACCGGAGGCCGCATCCGCACAGCGCGCAGCGCCAGAGCGGCGCAGCAGCAGCAGCAGCGAGGCGAGAAGGGGGCTGAGGAAGTGCGAAGACGGCAGCACACACAACATCTCCACGTGCGCACGTGCCCCGCACCTCCTTGCCCCGCGCTCCGTCGCCCACGCGCGCAAGCACACAGCGGCGGCGACTGCCAGTCAGTGAGGAAGCAAAAGGTGTGTGGCGTCATCAACAAGGGTGATCAGACGAGTTGTTCGTCGTAGACCTGTAGCTCATCACGCAGTCGCGCACGTCCGGGCACTCCTCAGCTGCACACACACACACACACACACACACCACACACACCCCACACACACCCACACCCACGCCCACATCGGCCCTGGTATTAGGTTCGAAGGCAACAGTGACGTCACGCGCCGCAGTGCGAATGCGGTGTCCGTGGAGAGATGCCACATTCGTCATTTGGGGGGCGGGTGGGCGGGTGGGGGCACGCGCATGCGCCCGACAGGCACACACGCACGCAGGCACGGGTCAGGCAATTCAATGAATGGATTCGGTTACTCAAAGTGTGTCATGTCACCACGCCGGCGACGCGCGCCGGCGCTCGACAAGAGATTCCCTGCTTTGGTGTATCATCACACGCGCACACATGCGCCGAGGCGTACCTGCACGCACACCACTTCGGCCCACACAGCACAGGCGCACACGCCCACAGCGCCCACCACGCAGCGCCTCATTGCACAGTTGACAGCGTTATCGACTCGTCGCCGCGGAAGGGCTCGGACTCATTACATCAGAAACTCGTTGGTGTGGTAATCCTGCGGCGGCATGCGAAGGCGGTGGGGGCGGCGCACCAACACAGGCACGCAGAGAGCGGCAGTGGCAGCGCCGCTACGCATTTTGCGTAAGGCGCACACACGCAGGCACGGTCATCAGGATGTTTTCATGCAGCCTCGTGCACGCCGCGCCTCTTCAGAGAGCAGCAGCGGCACTCTGCGGAGGACAAGTTCATCCAAGTGTCGAATCATGTGCCGCCGATAGAGAGAGCGAGAGCCGACAACTGCGGAAAAGACCGGAGGCCGCATCCGCACAGCGCGCAGCGCCAGAGCGGCGCAGCAGCAGCAGCAGCGAGGCGAGAAGGGGGCTGAGGAAGTGCGAAGACGGCAGCACACACAACATCTCCACGTGCGCACGTGCCCCGCACCTCCTTGCCCCGCGCTCCGTCGCCCACGCGCGCAAGCACACAGCGGCGGCGACTGCCAGTCAGTGAGGAAGCAAAAGGTGTGTGGCGTCATCAACAAGGGTGATCAGACGAGTTGTTCGTCGTAGACCTGTAGCTCATCACGCAGTCGCGCACGTCCGGGCACTCCTCAGCTGCACACACACACACACACACACACACACCACACACACCCCACACACACCCACACCCACGCCCACATCGGCCCTGGTATTAGGTTCGAAGGCAACAGTGACGTCACGCGCCGCAGTGCGAATGCGGTGTCCGTGGAGAGATGCCACATTCGTCATTTGGGGGGGGCGGGTGGGCGCGCATGGGGGCACGCGCGGGTCAGGCATTCATGAATGGATTCGGTACTCAAGTGGCCGCCGGCGCTCGACAAGAGATTCCCTGCTTTGGTGTATCATCACACGCGCACACATGCGCCGAGGCGTACCTGCACGCACCTACGTAGGCGTGCGTGTGGTACATCATTGTGCCTCTTATCGACTTCAGGGAAGCGGAGCACTCGTCGAAGGATCGACACTTCGCAGAGGGATGTCTGCTTTTCGCTGGAAACCGGCGCGAGTTCCCATTCAGCCGCGTATTCGTGGTCACAGGAGAGAAGGATGGGAAAACTTCAGTCGCAAGTGCTGCCTCGGAGTTTGTGAGAAAGCGTCAGGAATGATCGTGTACCGCTGTGGTGATGCACCCGATTGGAATCGGGGCGAAGGCGAAGGCGGCCCGCCTGAAGTACATCGGCAGCCCGCCCCCAAGAGAGAGCGAGTGAGCAAGAAAGCTATTGATAGGAAGAGAGTAAGGAGGGCCTACGGGTGAAGGACGCAGATGAGGGAGCGATGGCAGGGCGGAGTGTACTGGGTACTCCGGTCAGCAGCTGTAGAGAGATAGGAAGAAGAAGGGGCGTCACGGTGCATGCGGGGCAACAAGAGACAGAAATCGCTCCGCCTCCCTATAGCTCCGACGCATACGCGAAACAGGGTTTATGATGAGTGGCGATGCCCAACCGCAGTACACCGTGAGTAGCTGCTGCAGGCGGCGCAGTGGTGCGCGAGGATGTCGCGCTCAAGTGCGCTCGCTCAAGCCGAGGTGGGCGTATGTTCGCTTGTGCTCTTCTTTGCAGTCTCAATGGACGTCACGGAGTTGTGCGCGGGCGCTCTTGCGGAGAGACACGGCGACGTGCCGAGCGGAGGACGCTCAGTAATGGTACACCAGGAAGTCTTGTCGCGCTTGGTACCGGCGAGCAAAGGCACTCCCCATCGCGGTGGGCTCACTGAAGGCGACGTGCTCCGCCGGCACCACGAATCCGTAGCACACGGCATGCCGGGCCCGTTCAATCATTGAATAGGCCACCCCACGTCCGCGTGACGCCGGTGACACCCACATGAGCCGTACACCACACAAAGGAGTTCCGGTGCACCAACTGTCGCCAACGCGTGTCACCTGCGCCCGCAGCTGACCTTCCACCGTCACGGGGCAAGAAGAAGAGCCGGGAGTGCATAGGGAAGCAGCAACCGCGGTGGTATCCTCAGTGGTCGAGTGTATCGGTGGCTCGAATGAGATCGCTGTGCTCGTCCACACCGCTCGGTAAGCTCGAGGAATGTCTTCTGCTACGCATACTCCGTCCACAAGCCACACAGGCGCGCGGCTTGCTGTCTTCGGTGATGCGCACCTCACGCCGTCTCTTGTGGCTTTGACGTGTGCAATCACCACACAGCCACCGTGGCTGACAGCCTCTGGACTGCCGATAGATTCGTGGGCGGCGTGCAGCACCGCCAAGACCGCGCTGCGCAAGGTTGCACTACAGCAGCTAGGCCGCACTGTACTCCTTTTCTGGTGTCTGTCTGGTGCGCTGTCATCGCAGCCTGCGCATGCAGCAGGCGCCCCCTTGCCTCGACTTCGCTTTCGGCATGCTCTCTCAGCGAAGAAGTCGTAGAGAACAACAGTGGCAGCAGCGAGAGGTGGAGTGGCAGACTCCGCCACACCGGTGCAGCAGCCGGCCTCCTCTTCCACAACGTACCCCGGACTAAACACGTGTTTCTTGATATCTTCAAGGCTGCGCCACGTCGAAGGTAGCGCGCGTGCGTCTGAGTCCAGGTCTGTGAGCTGCCCTTGTGCCGGCATTCGGAGCGACGTCGGCGCGCGGGCGCTGCTGTGTCAAATACAGTGAACAGAGGGCGTGAGCACATACGCTGACGAGAGAGTTGTCGCTGCCGCAGCGTTACGGCACGCTCAGACAGCGTCAGCGGTGGAGCGAGGAGCCGTCTGTGAGCCGCCTCTACCGTAAAAAGGCGTGTGGGGAATATAGAGAAGGAAACGGATAGATAGGGCGCGATGAAAACAGCAACTTGCGTACGCGTCAGTGTCACGGCGGTGGAGAGAAGGGAAGAAGTTCTTCGAGCTCAGAACTCCGGCCATAGAGCATGAGGTCAAACTCCGCTGCACCTCCCCACCCCACCCACTCACCCACCCACACACACACCGGCGCTGCCACAGACCCCCATCCGCGTCGTGCGAAGCAGCCGCGCACACACACACGCGTTACAGCAATGCGCCCTACTCATTCATCGGAGCATCGCCTCGGACTCAGACCCCACCCACCATCCCCGCCTCGCAGGTCGCCGCACAGCCGCTCCCATTGTGCCGGTCGCCACGCAGTGCAGCCATCGGGGCGGCTCAGGCTCCCCACCACCACCACCACCAGCAGGGCAGCGTGAGGACCTGGTGAGGTTGGTGCGAGTCAGGCTGGCGCATTGCCCATCCCATGGATGGCGCACACGTCTGCACTGTCGCAGCCCGCTCTGGCGCCACGCCATGCTGGGAATCACCGCCGACATCCGCAGCGATGCATCGCTCTGCCCTCCTCTTGCGCCGTGGGGTGCTTGACCCTGTCAGCACGCGAAGGTGCCCCCTGCCACTAGTGTGGGAAGAAAGAGGGGTTGCAAGCATGAGGTGCGCACAGGTTGGAAATTGGGCAACGGGTCATGTGAGTAGGATGCAACGTGCGTGGCTCTGTCTACGCGCCGTACGCGTTTTTTGGCTGGAGCGCATGATCGACCTCCGCCGGATGTGGCTGCAGGATGCACCCTAGAAAAAAAAGGGCTGACCCCTGTTTTTTTTCTACCCGCAGCAATGCTACGTCTGTGTATAAGTTGGCCTATGTGCCCAGCTCCCCTTCTGCGAGAACTGCAACCGACTCGTGCTCAACGCGGCGATCCAAGCACCGGTGTGTTGGGAAGCAGGAAAGGCGGCGGCGAAGGCTTCGACGGTTCCGCCGAGGCCTGCCGTGAGTCACGAAGTGCGTGGAGCTGAGGCAAGTAGAGCACCTTCAGCTCCTTTACCAGTTTGGCCACCTTCACATCACGCTCCAAGTGGCTTAGCGGAGGATCGAGCGGCTCTTCCCCGCAGACAGGGCACGCGCGATCCGCCGCCGGCACTCCTTCCACCGTCGGCGGCGTCGGTGCGCAGCACTGACATAGCACCGCCCCACAGCACGACATGGTGAGCGTCAGCAGCGGCAGATGATAGCACTGACAACAGAAGAAGTCGGTCAGGCTCGCGTCGAGGCTCGACAATTTTCCCTCGTCGATGAGTTCATTCAGCTCCTTGATGTCGTCGCCGCTCACAGCAGACGGTACGACAGCCAACACCTCTTCCTTGTTCAGCAGAGAGTGAGGCGAGTCGAGGCGGCGGGACGACCGACTGGGTTCTTCCTCACCCCACATAAGGTCGACACGGCGCCGCCGCTTGGCGAACTCCGCTTCGGCGGCGCCGTCAGTGTTGAGAGAAGGGCCCTCTTTGGCGGCTCCCTCAGCTGCACGCCCGCCGGCCTTGCCACAGTCCCCAGTGCCACCGTCAGCACCGACAGCGACGCCTGTGCGGGCCCCGGGCGCCGCCACTCGGGCCTCTGCCCAGATGTCAGCGTCGATGCCCAAGTGCAGGAGATTCTCTGCATACGTGAAGACAACCAGGCGACCATCTTGCAAGAGATCCTCATTGATGCTGAAGAAGATGTGCTCGAGAGCATCAGCGGCGATCACGCGCAGCGGCACCGGCTCAAGATCTGCGTCGGCGGCACGACCAGCGTATGGTGTCTGCACCATCACGCAGTTAAACGTTAGATCGTCCTTTTCCAGCGACAATGTGGAGGACAGAGCCGACTCCCGCCAGCAGAGATCTCTCAGTCGAGAGCCCGATATCTGCAGCGGCGCGCCTGGCACGGGGACGGCTGCGCTGTATTTCTTCGCTCCCCAGGCCCGCACATGGCGAGAGCGGTGGGCCGTCTCTCGAGATGCCACGATAAAGAGTCGGTCGGCGGGCAGCGCTTGCGGCACCCGCGAGCTCTGGCCCTTGACAACAAACACAAACTGCATTCGCTCAGATGAGAGCACAGCCAAGCGGGACTGAATAGGGAGGAGGAGGAGGAGGAGGAGGGTGGGGGGCGCCGGCAGGGACTTGTCGAGGCGCAACTTTGCGCTGCTCGCAACCCCCCGTCCGTCGCCGTGCACAAATCAGGCGCGTGCTGTTCTTCAACGCAATCAAAGAACGGCAGTACTCACATGCACACACAAGTAAAGACGCATACGTGCGTGTGTGCCCGTTAATCCCAACACGTGACCTGCCGAAGACTGTTGTGCTCCCTCTCTCGGACACGGCGGGGGAGGGGGGGAACGAAAAACGGCACCGAGTACCCGGGAGAGCTGGTGCGTGCGTGTGCGTGTGTTTACTGGTATCAAGGGAATAAGTGGGGCTGGGGTGGGAGGAGAGGGGTTCATGAGACATGCGGAGAGAGTAGACGGAGATCGAAAGTGATAGCATCTTCAAAATTCTTGCAGGGCACGTATGCGGAACAACACCTTCTCCGAGCGTGCATGCACACGTGTCTGTGTCTGTGTGTGAGCCTGGTGAGCAATATCCTTCGCGGTGCCCAACCAGAGGTACGCGTCGCAGAGTCCATCCGCACCAGTGCGACGTTCGCTGCATCGATCCAGGGATTGCCTGGCAGTGGCGAGATGGGAAGACGCGGCATCAGTTCATGTTTTGTTTTCGTTCCAAGTTCGTTGTCGTGTATCCGCACTCCGCCTACCCGAGAGCGCGCGGCTTCTATCATGCACTTTTTTGCTGAAAGGGGAGGCACATGGATGCACACGAAGAGCCTTCAGCGGCAGTAGCACACCAGAGCCCATGTTCGTCTCTGTCCTCTTGGAACGGTCGCCCGGGCGAGAGAGAGAGAGGGAGGAGGACGGCCACATGAGCCGCACGTGGGCTGATGAGCAGCCTCGAACGGCGTCTTGTCGCCTCTTCCCCTTTCCCTCCCTGTGCAACGCTACTGGTGACGGCGTGGTGATGTGCCGTACACGACCCTCGACGAGTCTGGCGAGACCCAACGTGGGCACACGTAAGTTGCGGCACGAAAAGTGTCCGCGCCGCGCTCGAACAAGAGATCCGGTGGGCCTGCGTTTAGCACCATTTCCTCGCCCCTTGGCAGCGCACCGTAGGCCTGACGTGCCGTCACCGCCTCTTGTGCCGTCCCGTCGTCTCTGTCACCCATACCGTGCGTCTGCTTGAAGCCCTGCAGCAGCCTCGTACGAATATCTTCCAGTTCCTCTACCACCGATAGCGGCAGGGCTGGACGACCGACCCGGTGGGCGGCAAGCACGTAATTGATCTCCTTGATCCCCTCCAACACCGTGGGGTGGTCTACCGAAGATGAGGTGAGCCCAATGGAGATAGTAGCCGCAGAAAACGGCGCAGGAGCAGCATCAGTGCCATTGGCGGACGTCGCCATCGCCGCACGCTCACCCGTTTGCCGCTGCAGTGCAGAAGACAAGCGCGCGAAGGCGACGGGCGCCCTCTCTTCGATGTGCGGGCGTGGGGGTCGACAGCGCGGCTCCGGTGCCGCCGCCGCCTCATGATTATCGGTGCTCCAGCGTTCGCTGAAGCCCAGTGGCGTCTCGCAAAACGTCGCGAGGGGGTGCGTCCTCGCCTTTGCCGGCGGCGCGCCGCCAGACGCTCCATGTACGCTCTGTTGGACTATCGGAGGCGGCGGGCAATGACGAAGGTTACTGGAAAGGATGGCGCGCTGCCGCTCAGACGGTGCCGCTGACTGCCCATCGGCACCGGCGGCACCCCCGCCGTCGCTAGAGCACGTGTACACGCTCTCCAGGGAGCTCTCCAGCTCGAGGACGCGCCGGTGAAGACGGTGAATCAGCTCTCGCTGGAGTCGAATGTGCTCCACGAGCTCCTCCCGCGGCGCTTGCCGGAGCGCCTCTTCAAACATGAAAGTCCGCCAGCAAATGGAGGTCAGGAACCGGAGTAGGCGCAGGTGGAGAAGAGGGAGAAAAGGGGACGGGCACCTTTGCTGTCGTTGTAGCGCGCGGCAGCCGCAGCGACAGCCCCCTGTCTGCGCTGGAGAAATTGCGTGTTCTTGGCCGCCTGTGTGCAGGAGAGAGAGAGGGAGAAAAGAGCCGCTTTCCAGTAGGCGAAGCGGTTTCGCGCAAGTGGGCCGAAAGGCGTGCGCGTCGCTCTTTCCTGCCGTGTGTATGAGCGTGCGTCTGGGTCGGTCGGTCTCTCACCCACGCAGCAGCCCCTGGCCGTCAGCAGGGGGTGGGCAGCCGGATCGCGATCGTGCACGCAACACGAAAATGAACACAGAAGAGGCGGGGAAAATCGGGAGCGGCATGTACAGCAAACCCTCATGTCCTCGCCAACCAGAGAGCGAGAGGAGAGTAGGACGTAGGAGAAGGAGGGTCGCGACGTGGACAACGCAGCGCGCACAAACGCGCACGTCGGCGCGCCACGCGCTCCGGCACACCGGCGCGTATGCGAAGATGCGGAGTTTTATGTGCATGTGTGGCGTTGCTGCTGCTTATGCGGGGCAGTTACGTGCTCATGGAGGTTGCTTAAGAAAGCGAGGAGAGTGAGAGAGCCAGCGGGTCTGGGCGGAGTACACCGCATGACTGCCGCGTTCGTGCATGTGTGAGGGTGTGTGTCCACTGCTGGCTATACAACTGGGGCAAGTCGCTACGACAGGCAGACTCGAGGGCACATACACACACGCACACCGGCACACACGCGTCTCTACCACACACTCCTGCTGCGGCTCTGCTCGAGCAGCTTTGCGACGGCCGCCTGCCCGTAAACGACAGCGGCGGGTGATGTCGGAGTCTGGCCAGCCTTTCGCTTCTGCCCCGCCGCGGCAGCGTTACTACCTGAAGCAGCAGCGGCTCCAGGACGCAGCAGCACGCGCTCCCGTCGCACGATCGGCGCGTGCGCAGTCTTGACGACTGACAAGGGAGCCTCGACGACGACGTCCTTCTCATCCGCCTCCGCGGCGATGACGGCAGAGTCGGCACGGCGTGCTTTGTGGGCAGGGGATCGTGCCTCGGCGCGCGCCGTTGGTGCCGTGCGTGGCGCATCGCCGGAACTACTGCCTCTCTCGCTATCATCCGACGCAGCGTGTGAATCGCCTACATCATCGCGTGCCTCATGTGGACTAGCAACGATTTCTGAACCGTCGCTACGGCCCTTCTCGGTCAACTTGTCCTGCCTCTCTGCTGCCGATCGCGCATTCCTGTGCATGTACGCGGCGCGCACCTGCCCCGCTGTCATCATCGGTTGTCCGTCCAGCAACTTCATATTGGGGAACAAGCGAAGGAGACGCTGCTGCACCGCGATGGGAACCGCACTGGTGCCTGAGGAAGGGGACGTCGCTGCCACGTCTGCGATTCGCTCAGCGGTGGTTAGTCCAGCTGCCTTGTCCTGCAGGGCACCCTCCTCGATGAGCGGGTTGCCGCGCACGTTCAGCTGCTCCAGGTAGCGGCACCGGCGTAGGGACGCCACAGATGCGAAGAGGTTGTTGCTGATGTCGAGGATGTGCAGGGAGCGCAAAATGACGCCATCCGGCTGAAGAGAGGTGAGGTGGTTCTGTGCTAGCCGCAGCTCCGTCACCTTGGGCAGAAACCACCGCACCGGCAACGAGTGCAGCTCACAGCCGCTCAGCGACAGCTTCCTCAACCGTGAAAGCCTCTCGAACACAGAGAGGGGGTGCGCCAAGGCCAGCGCGTGCCGCCGTTGATTGTACGTCGCCATCTCCGGTGAGTCACCGAAGGGTTCGCGAGCGGCTGCAGGGGTGTTGGAGGCCGACCGATCCGTCGGGTGCACAGCAATCCCTCGATGATTACGTCGCTTAGCCGCGGATGCGCGGCGCTTCTTTCCACGACTCGCGGAATCGCCGCCGTCGCCGTCAGCGGACATGGTGGTGGAGGCGCCGTCGGCCGCGTCGTCGCTACCCTCGTCATCCGCCGCTGCGCTCGAGCGACCTGGAACCTCACCACACTCTGCCGCCACCTCCTCCACGCCCCAGGTCGGAAAGAGCTGGCAGAGGCGCGTGTTGCGGGACAGCACGACAGTCTCACACTGCTGAAAGGTGGAAAAAATGGCGTAGTTGCGCTGCGCCACCGCACGCAGGTCTGCACCGCTGTGACTACTGCTCCTACGCAAGGACTCAGGCAGGTGCTCACGTGCAGCTTCCATTTCCGCTGCATCCTCGCTGGCCGTCGCCACGGCATCGGCAAGGAGCGGAGAGCGCAGCTGCAGGCGATTGTCGTTGGCAATGAAGGTGCGCAGGGTGAGGGCGGTGTGCTCGAGCCCTTCCAGCGACTCCACCGCGCAGAAGGAGATGTTCAGAACGGAGAGACACGTCCCGGACAAGCCCTTCAGCGAAGCAAGCCGGCCGCTGTGCGCGACGTTCAGGTTAGAGAGGTGCTGCAGCGTGGCCAGGGGACTGAGGTCTGTGAGGTCATTGCCCGACAAGTCCAACTTCCGCAGCTGACGGCAGAGGACTCCCATCGAGGACGGCAGGGCAACGAAGCCTTTTTTACTGCACAGCAGCTGCCGTGTTGTCTCCACATCTACATCAAGCGAGATCGACTCCACGAACATCTTCGCTGTTTGCGGGGAGCTCTTCGTCATGGCCCCCACAACCGCGTCGCGTGCAGCCTTGGCCTCGATTTGCTGGGCCCGCGTGAGCTCGATCCCGCCAGGCGCAGAAGTGGTGGCTGCACTGCTGCGACGCGATACTCGCCTTGCGGGTGACTTGGCAGAGGTCTGCGGCGGACGCCGCGGGTTCTGCGACGGCGCACCACGCGGCCCTCGTTCTGGCGTGCGATGGCGCTGCATGATACGGCAGAGCAACCTCGTTTTAGGACGCCAGCGTTCACGCGGCCACGAGAGCCTCTCTACTTCTCTCTGGGTGTGTCGACGGCTGTGCCAATATGCAGAAATCGGACTATGGGGAAAGGGCAGAAGAAGAGGCGAAGGATCAGCGCCACGAGTGAAAGAGAAACGCACACACCATCGACCTCATTTCGCTTCTCTGTGCATGCGCACACAAGAGGGAGGGAGGGAGAGAAGGGGAAAAGAATACACGGCAAGCAGCGCCGGCGTTGCCCGTCCCCGCTGCTGCTGCTGCTGCACACTTCCTCCACCCGCTTTCGCCTCACAGCCGGAAGAGTGAGTCCGCAGCAGGGGTCCACATTATCATCATGAGCACTGCCCCTCCTCCTCTTGTTGCTGTTTTGTGTGTTGCAAAAGACAGTCGTGTCAGGAAACGGCTCAGCCCACGCGTGGGCGTGTGGGTGATGTAAACAACAAACAACGACGGCCTGAACACACACCCATACACACCCACACAAAACACATCAAGTAGCGCACAGCTATCCCAGAAACAAGGCCTGCAGTAACGTAGAGAAAAGCGAGGTGGTGTTGGGGTGTGGGGGTGGAGAAGACACACAGAACCAACCCAACATACGTGCACAAGCCGAAGCTCTGACGCGGGCGGCGTACGTACAGCTTAACGACACTCCTGACTCCCCGCAGCACAGCAGCAACAAAGAGTCCGCGAAGTACCTGGCGGTTAAGCGCTCCGTCAAGAGCGCTAGACCTACAGCACCAGCGAGCGGCCATCATGCACAGCACCCGGCATCTTCTCCGGGTTCTGGTGGTGGTCGTACACAGTAAAGGCGCTGATGAGAGCAACCACCAGGATGTACGAGTGGTAGCGTTTCAGTGTCTCCAGAACAATGTGACCAGTGCGCAGGTACTTCTCATTTGGGTTGCGAGAAGTGATGTACTTCGTCATTCGGTGAAAGGCCTCCTGCGAAAAGCCGCCACGCATCACGAGAGAGCGGCGCAGCATGGTTCCTCGTCTTCCTCCTCCGCTTCTGTTGGGAGGGGGGGGGTGCGTGTGGGTGTGCGCTGCGGTGATGCGCGAGGAGTAAGGAAGACGGGGTGCGATCCGGTGGATGGAGGGGAAAAGATGCTGCCGAGGGAGGCACACAAGCGAAGACAGATCAACCTCGTATCACACGCGGGCACGCGTAGACAGACCAGCAGACTCGTGTAGATGAACGGACGTGGGCGGAGAGAAATAGGGCAAAGGAAAAAGGAGCGTCGTAAGAGTGGCACAGACAGCGGACGATTTCCGCGGGATGGTCGGGAGGGAGGGGATGGGGGAGTAAGCACCAAAGCAGCTCAAAGAATCTGACTATCGAGAAACAGGGTGAACAGAGAAGGTTGCACGCCCGGCATTGCTCATTTCTGTTCCGCTTTTCGGGCAGCTGGAGTCGACCCTCCGTCATGGCGGTGGCGACACCGCTCAGTGCTTCGTACCTCAGGGTCCAGCACACCCGCTCTCTGTGTCGGAACGCCAAGCAGCCCCATATGTCCCTGCCGATGCCAGACCACCTCTGGCGCTGACAGGGTCAAGCACCCCACGGCGCAAGAGGAGGGCAGAGCGATGCATCGCTGCGGATGTCGGCGGTGATTTCCAGCATGGCGTGGCGCCAGAGCGGGCTGCGACAGTGCAGACGTGTGCGCCATCCATGGGATGGGCAATGCGCCAGCCTGACTCGCACCAACCTCACCAGGTCCTCACGCTGCCCTGCTGGTGGTGGTGGTGGGGAGCCTGAGCCGCCCCGATGGCTGCACTGCGTGGCGACCGGCACAATGGGAGCGGCTGTGCGGCGACCTGCGAGGCGGGGATGGTGGGTGGGGTCTGAGTCCGAGGCGATGCTCCGATGAATGAGTAGGGCGCATTGCTGTAACGCGTGTGTGTGTGCGCGGCTGCTTCGCACGACGCGGATGGGGGTCTGTGGCAGCGCCGGTGTGTGTGTGGGTGGGTGAGTGGGTGGGGTGGGGAGGTGCAGCGGAGTTTGACCTCATGCTCTATGGCCGGAGTGCTGCACATGACGAAAGAAGAAGAAAGGCTCGAGTCACTTCTCGGGTGGGAGAGAGTGGTTGGTGGAACAGATGAACAGACACAATGGACATACACCTCAACCAGGAAGAGGCTCTGTGTGTGTGTGTGTGTGTGTGTGTGTGTGTGTGTGTGTGTGTGTGTATGCGTGTGGGGATGTGAGGCGGATAGGAAAGAGGGAAGCCGCTCGAAGCATCCACCATGACGGGGCGGAAGAGGAGGCGGAGAAGCGCAGACCATCTGATACGTTCCACCACAGATACATGGACACGTAGAGATGGAGAGATCCACCGTGGCATCGCTCAACCGCGCCCCCGCTGGCATCCCCTGCCGCCCTCCCCTACCCTTCAACTCAAACAAACAAGAACGCAGATCATTGAGAAAGCGGGGCGGTGACGGCGGTGGGCGGAAAGACGAAGAGCCGCTAAAGGAAGACGTCTGTTGCTGCACCGTCGATACATCAGCACTTAGCGAGGGTATTGGACGTCAGGACCGCCGGCATCAGCAACAGAGGCCGCACACAAGCGAAAAGCCACACAGATACAGGTACAAGGGAGGAGGAATCACAGAGAAGAGAAAAGGAGGAGGCACACAAGCACACACGCACGTGAGCATGAAAGATTGTTCACCTCCACCGCACCTCACGCGGATATTTGGGGGAGAGAGGAGAGGAGAAAGTAACAGATAACTAAAAAGGCGGCACCCACCGATGGCACACACACGCACGCAGGCCTGCAAGTACACATGCACGTCCGTGAAGTGCGCGCCACAGCACCGCCAACCACACAGAGGCAAACAACCCAGGAGAAGGAATCGCTGGGAAAGGAGAGAAGAGGAGGGGGTGGAGAGAAGGGCGAGGAAAGAGGAGGAGGTGCACCACAGTGATTGGTGGGAAGTGTGCGAGCGGAAAAAAAAAGGCGGGGCGAGAGTGGAGTGCGCGGTACAAGATCTGCAGGTAGACCCAGAGATACCCAGAGTGCACAGACTCCTTCCCCCATCGCCGGCACACCGTCCTGCTCTGGAAAACCCAAGACACTTGTGCGTGCGTGCGTGCGTACGTCTATGTGTGGCGCCTTCCTTTGGTTCGCTGTCGAAGCAGCGAAAACGCGAGGAGCGGATGAGAGATGGAGTAACGAGCGAGAAGAGGGGCAGCAAGAGCGTTTCGGTGAGGCAAGGGGCAAGGGGCAAGGGAACGCGAAACGGCGCCAAACTGATGAGAGAGAAGTGTGGTGCCGATCGAAAGTGGGGCTGTGAAGGAGCCGCTCCTCTTTCTCGCTTTCCCTTCTCCCCCTCTGCTCTCCGAGCCGCGCCTCTTATGACCCCTGCCCTGCCCTGCACACACACGCACACACTCTGCAATCGCCCCTTGGCACATCCTACAGGAAAACAAGGAATGGAAAACGGCGAAGAACGCCGCCAATGATACATGATCGCCCCAATGACACCCACTGCTGCGTCACTACACACGCCCGCACAGGAAGGACGAGGAAGGGTCTCTACGTGTTGAAAACACCCTGGCGTCGGGTGGTACAACTCCACCACCGACCATAAGAACGCAGACGGTGGCGGCCGCGACAGGGACGAGGAGAGTGCGGCGTTTCCACGCTCAAAGCACGAGCTGCACACCAGTTTTGTGCGGCGAGTAGACCTCATTCAAGTTGGCGATGCCGTGCTGGTTGCCTATCAGCACAAGTCGCCGCGGCACCACCGGGTAGCAGCCGCTTTTCATTGCACTCGAAAGCTTTCTAAAGTACTCGCGAAAGTACTTGGGAGTCGCCCTATCCAAGCCACACCGGGAGAGATCCATGACGGAGACGGTATGCGGCTCGTAGTGAACAGCCAGCAGGCTACGGAGAATCTGAAGGAGGCCCTCCGCTCCCACCCCCGGGTTGTCGCTGAGGCTGAGAACGGTCAAAGAAGGAAACAGCGGCACCTTAGGACCACGCCTGCTGGCTGCAATGTAAGCCTCCGACGGCCGCGAGGCAGGCCTGCCGGCGATGCGGAGCGCCTTCTTTTGTGAGATGCCGCTCATGGCCCTGTGGTCCACTGGAAACAGGTACGCAAACAGCCCGGCCACGGAGTGTTGATCGAGGTTCATGTTGTTGAGGTAGAGCTGCCGCAGAAGTGGCAAGATCGTCTGCTCTTCGTTCGCGGCCGACATCGTGGCGAGCATCGTGCCGAAGCCCTCGTCGGTGAAATAGTTGCCATCCAGCCGCAGCGAGGTAATCCACCGCAGCTCCTTGAGTTGAAGAGAAGAAAAAAGGCGGCCCAGCACGTACGGCGCTGTAGGCTCCATGTAGCAGCTGCTGAAGTCTAGCTCTACCGTGCTCGGGTTGTCCTCGTGCTGAGTGGTAAGCCGAGTATGAACGTCCTGCAGCTGCACTCGATGGTAGCCGTCCTTCGTGACACGCTTGTTCCGCAGCTCTTGACGCCACCACGCCCATGTACCCGTCTCCACCTCAGCGCGCTCCGTAGGCGACATGTGAAACAGCTGCGGGGCGCTCGACGACGTGCTGATAGAGGACATATCCATGTTATCCATAATCGTGCGCAGCTCCACCGGGCACGTCAGATTCGGATCCTCCGCGGCATAGATGTTTGTGCTGGCACTGCGTGCCCCCTTAGCCGCCGAGTCCCTCGCGTCATCCGCAGCACTGCGCTGCCGTAGGCTCTCATCACAGTCCGGTACCGGGATTTCTAAAGACTCTTCCGAGTAGGACCTCTGGAATGCCGCGGCAGAGGCGCCTCTGCTAACCTTGCTGTCGCTGCCCACCACATTGGAGCCCCTCTTCCTTTCCTCCGTGCCCTTCTTGTACCTCAAACAGCTGGCATAGCACCCCATCGTAACGTCGAGAGATGACACGCAGTGGAGGAGGTTTGGTGGCAGAGAAAGACAACTCCGTGAGGGAGGAGGAGGAGGAGGACAGAGAGAGAGAAAGAGGACAACAACCGAGGAGAAGTCGAGGCCGACGACAACCTGTGAGTCTCCGGCAAGGCTTGAAGGCGGCGCTGTCAGAGTTGCGTGGCGGCAGGGGCGTGGAGGAGAGGAGGGGGTGTCTCTAATGGAGTTGGCAACGACGCAGACAACGAGAGTTGGGAGTGCTGTCTGTCGCTCGGTACTCTGGGGTGTGCGTGGGTACTGGAAACCAGAGAGAGGAGGAGAGGGCAGCAGCGGCAACGACGCGTCTAAGCTGCACCACGAGTACGAGAGCCGTTTCTTCAGAGGTGTAACGATGCTGCAGAGTCGCGTGTGTGGGTCAGCGGGGTGAGGAAGGAATGGAGGCGAGGAGGTGTGATAGAGAGTGGCGTTGAGGGGCCAAAGAGGCGGGGGCCGAAGCGATAGCACGCTAGTCCTAACACGAGAGTACGTCGGGAGAAAGGGAAGAGGTGGTGGTGACGTTCATACGCAGTCTCACACACGCACGCGCGTGAGAGGGGCGCAGAGGGAGGGCTTGGTACATTGGTGTCGGGTGGGTGCAAAAAAAAGAGAGAGAGATCATAATGAACATCGGCACGGCACGCGCGCTCGGTACCAGCTGCCGCCAGGTGCACATCTGCAGCGAAGAGAGGAACGAAAGAAGCAAGGCCAGCGTAGCCCCCATCAAACTACAAGAGCCGATACCATGAGCAGAGGCGGAGGGGGAGGGGGGCGTGTGCCATTCTGCGCGCAAGTCGCTGCATCAGAGTGTGAGCAACCACTCGCCCAAGTTCGCCGTGCATGGCGGCTTCAGAAAGCTGTTCGCGCTACACCCCTGCATGTGGGGGATGAACAGCATTGGGTGCGTCGCGTCCTCGCTGCACAAAGGTGCCACGTGCGGCGTGGGCCGCAGCGGCGATGGTGACGAGGAGGGCATCACAGGCAGCGGTGCGTCTCCGCGGGTAATGATATCTGATTTGGAATTCGTGGACGCTGCTCGCTTGCTGTAGATGCGGGCGCATGTGTCACAGAGGTCATACTGGTAGCAGCGCGCGCACTTCCATCGGGTGCCGCGGATCATGCTGCGGCACCGATTGCAGTAGACGCCGTAGTGGTACCTGGACGGGTTTGGTTTGAATCGTTCCGCAAGCACAGCAAGCGGAGCGACGTTGGAAGGGCCCCACAGCAACGGCAACGACGGGGCCCAGACGCCAGCTGGAATCCGCAGAAGAATGTGGTGAAGTGGATGGTGCAGAGCTGTGAAGGCGCACACCTCACACAGGATGGCACTCTTATTGCTCGAGGCGCAATGCAAGCATCTTACATGCGCAACGGCGTCGACGTCCATGGCCAGCTGGCAGTGGGCGCACGTGGCAGCGTGCGTCTTACCTTCCACTCGCATCTGCGGTGTCACCAAATTCAATGACGACACAAGCGGTGCCGAGGGCCCTATGATACTGACGTTGAACTGAAAACCGTCTAGCTGGTGCATGTGACGCAGCTCCGTGGCAACCGGCATCAAGTCTTGCCCGGTGACGTACTCGCCGTCGAGTCTCACGTACGAGCTGGCGACACACTCCACAGCCTTCCACGGATCACTGGTGTAAGGGTTGCGTATCACGTACTCCCGTCCAACAAAGGCGGTGAAGCACAACGGAAGGCGACGTTGCACAATGTGCTTGCTCAGCCGGTCGGCAACGCGGTCGCGCTCTGAGGCAGTGAGGTTATGCCATGTGTTGTCGTTCTCAGACAGCGCCAGCGTTGGTGCACCGCGCTCGCCTCGCCTGCGGCGCATCTTCGGTGTGTCGGCGATGCCGTACATATCCTTCCCCACCTCAAGTGTATCGCGTGTGGAACGGACAATCACTGGCTGTCTACTGTTATTCATGAACACCTTCGGTCGAGAAGACGCCTTCGACGATCTGCTGCGGCCTCCCGGGCGCGCGCCGACGATGAAGGGGAGCGTTTCAATGCGGAAGAGAGTTGCCACCTCTGATTGAAGGCCCTGATGGCCACACCACAGCGACAGCAGATCAACTTCGGGGCTCTGCCAACCCCGAAGCCCTCCTTTCAGGTGTTCGTACGCCGTGCGGGCCTCGGCGACATCCTCGTCCACGTTCAGCAGAACGATTTGCGCCCGCTTCGGAAGCGGCTTCAGCAGCTCGATGCGAAAAGTTTCCTTCGTCGGGAGACGCGGCAGCACCTCGCCCTGCTCGGCTGCAAACAACAGCCAAGGATCTTTGTCCAGGAGGACCGCGTACCGCGCTGAGAGTCCGGTTTCGTCCAGCACCTCTTGCAGGTGGGAGTCGTTAAACAGATGCCGCTGCAGCCAGTGCACGCATTCGGGGTAGCGGCACGACCACACGACGAAGACGGAAGGGACAGTGGCAGCAATGCAGGCCAGCGAGACGCGCGTCTCCTTCGCGGTGGCCATGAAGTCCGCCAGCGCTAGTGGCTCACGAGAGCCGTCCGCGCCGCTTTGATTTTTCAGCGCGTCAGCATCCTCGCCAACGAGGTGGGCGAACTCTTGCGCGTAGAAGCGTAGCGTGTTTGCGTGCCCTGAGGTGCTCAACTTGTCCGGCGACGCGGCCACCGTGTCCTCCCGCGTACCCGCTTCCTTGCTGTTTGTTGTTTCGCTGGTCGACGACGTCACCGCCGACTCGCGTATCAGCTGGCGTAGGCGATGCTTCATCTTTTGTTGCCGCACCTCCATGTGACGGAAGATGCCGCATCGCATGGCGCAATAGACGCGGTGCCAAAGCGCGTACGCGTTGGTGTGGAGGGACGGCGTGAGAGGCTCCAGCAACAGGTGCGGAACAACGTCGCCTGCCTGCAATCCCACCGTGACAGCAGTGTCGAGGTCACGCACCGAATGCAGGCGCACCTGCCGCACGAACGCCAACAGCGCCTCCCTGTGGCAGTACGGCACGCGTCCGTAGAGGAGCAGTCGGCGCGTGCTGCTGATGGGCTCGGCATGAGCACCGCAGCACATCAACTCCTCTCTTTCAATTACGCGGAGGTGGCCGTGGTGCAGACACGTCCCAGAGATCCGCTTAAGCAGGTGGAACACGGCCTCTAACCGCTCGTACTCCGCGAGTGCCGCCCACTCCTGCGCATTCGACACGACCCCCTCTTCTGGCGATCTTTCCGTCCAGAACGACATCGCAGCGGGCTCTATAGTTCTGGGGAGAGCGGGCAACGGAAGGGGTGGAGGGAAAGAACCAAGGGCCGATGCTTCGCACGCACGAAGGCAAAGAAAAGAGGGAGCGGCCGGGAACAAGGAGAGGCAGTAACAGCGACAGGCGGCTGTGTCAAGGCCAGCTTGTTGAGGGGAGTCGAGGAGGTACGCGCAAAGAGACCCCCCGACGCGCCCTCCTCCTTTTTATCGTCTATATTTTTTCGGAGATGCGCGTCTGTGTGTGTGTGTGTGCTTGTGTGTGTCCTGTTCGACGCACAGAGAGAGGGAGACGAAGCAGCGAGTGAATGGGTGATGACATGCGGGAGAAGGTGAAGAGGAGCGTGAACAGCGCGCAGAATGTTCACCACATGGAACAGTCATCGAATGCATGGCACCTGCTCAAGGAACTCCGTCTCACGGTGCAGCTGCCGTGTGAGATGGTGGCTCAGAGTCCTACTGACTTTACCCCGTGAAGTCAGCCGTCGCGGCACTGCGGACATCGTTCGCACAAGGCAGCTCCTCCACAGATGCAGATATGGGACCGTTACAGTGTACTCATGGTGTGCCGCATTTTTTTTTGGCTTTTCATGCACATGAACGCGCAAGGCCGGTGTGGCTGTCACCATGTTCTCCGTTTCACCTTCTCCTGCGGATACCTACGCTAGTTGACCACTCTTGGCCTCCAGTTCTGCGCGCCCTGATGGGCCCGCCCTCTTCTTCACCTTTGCACGACAAGGCACCGTGAGAAACACCACAACACACATGAACAACAACCCAGAGGGAGAGACAGAGACAGAGACAGAGATGACTCAAGCGGTGAACGTGGATCAAGACAGAGGAGTGAGCCAACAACAACAAAAAAAAAAACATGAAAAATGAGCAACAGCAGCGCACCAGTGCAGTACAAAGCGAACAAAACAAAACGGGAAGTGGCCCACAGTGGCGCGCCGCCAACGAGCCGCCTCAGCCAAGAAAAGAGCCCGAATCGCCTCGCCTTCGCACAAAAGAGAACACGTTCGCTATTCTCTTCTTCTTCCTCCCTGTGCAGCACTCCGGCCATAGAGCATGAGGTCAAACTCCGCTGCACCTCCCCACCCCACCCACCCACACACACACCAGCGCTGCCACAGACCCCCATCCGCGTCGTGCGAAGCAGCCGCGCACACACACACGCGTTACAGCAATGCGCCCTACTCATTCATCGGAGCATCGCCTCGGACTCAGACCCCACCCACCATCCCCGCCTCGCAGGTCGCCGCACAGCCGCTCCCATTGTGCCGGTCGCCACGCAGTGCAGCCATCGGGGCGGCTCAGGCTCCCCACCACCACCACCAGCAGGGCAGCGTGAGGACCTGGTGAGGTTGGTGCGAGTCAGGCTGGCGCATTGCCCATCCCATGGATGGCGCACACGTCTGCACTGTCGCAGCCCGCTCTGGCCCACGCCATGCTGGAAATCACTGCCGACATCCGCAGCGATGCATCGCTCTGCCCTCCTCTTGCGCCGTGGGGTGCTTGACCCTGTCAGCGCCGGAGGTGGTCTGGCATCGGCAGGGACATATGGGGCTGCTTGGCGTTCCGACACAGAGAGCGGGTGTGCTGGACCCTGAGGTACGAAGCACTGAATGGTGTTGCCCCGTCCCCTGTCATCAAGGAGAGCAAGTTTGAAAGAGAGAAGAAAGGAGAGGAAGGCGTCCCCCACCCTCTGTCGCGCACATGTACAAGGAGCGTGCTACACGATAGGGAGGGAACAGAAAGCAGGCATACCCAAGAGGAGAAAAAAGAAATACGGAGGGTCAGCATTTTTTGTTTGGCGTCTTTCATGGGTATAGGTGCCTTTGTGTGTGTGATACACCTTGTCCTGCACGCACAACAGGACGAGGGGCCAGAGAACAAATCAAAGACAGGAAGCGGCGTTGTGATGGCTACGTTTCGCCTTGCGCCTTCAGGGAACTACTTGGTTTCCTCGTCGCATAAGGGTTGTGCATCCGCTATCTTGATATAGTAGTAGGCGCGCGTACCGTAGCCCTCCATGGTTTGCAAGAAAAGGTCGCCACCAAGCGACTGTGCGTACACGCGCGACATCGGAAGCCCGTACCCGTAGCCAGCCAGCGGCGATGGCGCCGTGGATGCACACCTCTCGCCCGACTCACCAAGCTGCAGAGCTGGTTTGCTGACTGACGTGTATGAGTACGCCATTGCCATGGCAAGTGCTTCGTCCGTCATGCCCATGCCTTCATCCGAGATACAGATGCACGCATGTTCCGTCCCTTCTTGCAGGTTGATCAAAACGCGAACGGGCGGCATATCAGCGCACGTAACCATCCCGACGTCGTTGCGCTTCATGTGTGAGTCCACTGTCGCACGGAACGCGTTCTTCATGAGTTCCAGTATAATGTACCGGATAGTTGTGCTCATGTAGGGAAATCGGAAAGCCTTGGAGTCCGAGGAGAACTCAAACTCGGTGTCCGGGCAGTCGCCGTAGTGATCCGTGCAAATCTGCTTCGCCTCGTCAACAGCGCTGCGAACTACGTGCTCAAGATTCATCTCAAGATCAACCATCCCGATGCGTCTGGGATTGCTACCCATAGTCATATCCGGGTCGTGATTGAGAACATGCGAGAGATGAAGTTGTACGTGATCATACAACGATTCACGGAGTCCAGTGGAGCTTGGATGTCTTGGATCTCTGCGTAGGTGAGCACGTTCTCCTCCGTCATGGGGATGCTGGCCCACCGCTCGGATGTCTTCTTAAGATCCACCAGTGCTCGTCGATGAGATGAAACGTACTCCTTCAGCTCCAGGATCCCAAACGCCATGGTTTGCAGCAGGTCGCGCTCTGCGTGCTCCTCGTCAATGTCCTCCAACACTCTGCGAAAGTGCTGCACTTGGTCGTCGGTGGCAGGGATTTTGCAGTTGATGAGCTTCTGAAACGAGCGGAGAAGCGTTGCACGAACGGCCAAAATCGACGGCATGGCGTTGAGGCCAGAGGGAAGTCTGTCAAGTCCGGTAATGAAGTGCGCCAGAATAATTGGAAGCCCTTTGTGGCAGAATATTGGCGCGTGGTACGCCCTATCGTTGAAGATACCCAGGATACGCTTAATGTCCAGCCTTTTCATTTTGCGTGAGGCGTAAAGGTCAACCAACCGTTTGCAGCTTTGCTCTCTTCGAGAACTTTCAGCTTCGACTTGATGCCATTCACCTCCTCCACAAGCCTCTCTAAGCGCTCCGTGTCCGAGCTTTTCGTCGATACCAGACGGATGCCGGTCGTGGAGCCGAGTAGCTTCGTGGCCGGAAACAATCGCCGCATCATTTGTCCACCCTAAAGCGTTTCCGCTTCTTCGATCAAGCGATTCACGAATTGAACTCCGCTGAAAGAGATACGTACTACGGCATGGACCCCGCAGTTGCAGTTAACACATGGAGGAGCAAAGAGTACGTGAGAAAGAGTTATGGAGACGATGCAGTAAGTACACCATGTGCAAAGCGCTGGCGTGCGACACACACTTCTGAAAAGCAGCCGCGCACCTTATTACTCAGGATGCATGAGGCATTTCCACTACGTAGGAAAAGGGGGAAAAAGAGCCGATCAGCGCTGTAGCTCGCCTTCTATGTCTCATGAAGTGACCACCATGCACCTCACCTGCGCGTTTTGTCATCCCGCGTGATGAGCTTTTTTGTTAAGTCTTTGCTTTGAAAGCCTGTACAGGAGACAAGTGCCTAACTACATCGTGGAAGCGAGGGACAGGAAAGAACATCAACATAAAGAAACAAAAGCAGCAACACAATGATCTACGTGCACATTCAACCTTTCAGTGCGAATGCGCAGCATACTTTTGTGCCTCCTTCAGGGCGGCCTCCTTGCACCATTGTCCGTTTACAGGATCATCTTTGTAGATGAATAGGGCATCTCTGTCGAGCTTCTTCAGCGCTACCTCAATATCTGCGACTGTCTTCTCCAGCTCCGTCTTGCGCTTTCGCATCCCAGCCGTATCCTTTGAGAACGGCATCCTCTGCAGTTCGTAGATACACTCATCGTTCCGCCTTCGCATGCTTTGCACCAGCTTATCGTGCTCTTCCCGAGGGAGAAGATAAATGTACTTGGCATGAGCTTGCTGCTGACGCTGAGCCTTTGCCTCCTGCAATGACTCTACAAAAGCTTTTTCCTCAGCAATTTCTCTTTTGACACGCGACATGTACGCTGGCGTCTCACCAAAACTCTTACGGGTGGTTGGAAGTGGTGCTTGCATCTTTCGCCGCTTCGGCACCATGTTGCTAATCTCCACGATATTCGAGGCGACGAAATTCTTTGTAGCATCCCGTGAAAAGGCGTCACCTCCTCGGCCATCTGCTCTGTAGTCCCCACTGCCATGACCATGAGCAGCTCCGTCGTTTGCGCTTCCTTGCGCACCGCTGTGGTCCTCGCCGTTGCGTCCAGTATCAAGAGAGCCACTTCCATTGGAAATCGGATTGCCATCCGCATCGTACTGCACCCCCGCCGACGCGCTCTCCCCATCACCACTTCGCCCGCCTTGGCTGAACGGGGTCGAGTTGTCCACAGGCGGTTTGCGGTACACTTTTTCCTCATGTGTCGCGGGTACGATGTAGCGGATGCCATCTCCCTTTCTCAGGTACTTTTGGGGGTCAACGGAGTCCCCCACATTTTTTCCAATGACAGCCTCCCGCTGCTTGAAAAAACGCACGTTCGTGCCGTCGTACTCCTTTCCTTTTTCGAAAAAAGTAGAGTAGCTTGGCTTTTCTGGCTCAGCCATGTGCTTGTCATACACGCCAGTGTACGGCGACTCGCTTTTACTGAGCAGCTTCTGCTCTGCGGCGCTTTTAGCGTAAAGGCCAAAAATACTCTCCCCGCTCATTTTGAATTCTAGACGTTTGGCTGTTGCTACGACTTTTTTCATTCCAGACAAGAGAAGGCGCGAATAGAGAGGCAGCAAGAAGTTCAGGTGTTGAAACTGACGAGAGCAAATAATGAGAAAGCGATCCGCCACATGGAAGGAGCTGGCCTGGTTAACAAAAGCGAGGCCATCAAAGATGGGCCCATCATGCTGGAGCTACGTGTCCACATTGAGCGAAGCAGCGGACACGTGCAACGGTGCGCCTCCTACCCAGCGTTTACAGGACGTAGTCCGCAGAAAAAGAAATTTCTTTTTCATGCTACACAGAGGTAAAAAAACTTGTATTGTACACGATGGCGAATATGCAAGATGAAAAATACAGAGAGAACAGCAACAAGACGCTACCATTTTGGAGAGGTGGAGCGCCGCACCCGCTCTAGTTTACTCTCCTTCCGCTTCTGGGGCGGCGAAGCTAAGCGATGCTGTACACACCGAGAACTAATAAGACTGCTCTCGTGGAGCGCTTCAAGGTTAACCTCGAATGCAAACTCCTGGTACACGCTGCTGGCGAAGGAAGCTTCTTTGTGCTTCATTCTGTGCACAAGATCCTTTAGTGTCGAGCGTGGAATCGTCAAGCCGACCTGCGCAGAAAACTGCAGCACTGCTTTCGCTACTTCTAAAGAGCCTGTTGTGCGAAGAAGATCGTTCGCCACATAATCGGCCGCAGTAGCACTACTCTTGAAGCTGTCTTTGAAACGCTGCAGCTGCGACATATCCCTAGGGGATAAAGCGCGCGGCGCCGCATCGGCAACGACATGGGAAATGGAGAGGCTGCGTGACACAAGAAGAGCCTTCTCGCTTGATAGAGGAGACCGTTCAAGCACTGAAGTGGAGGACACTAACGTGGGCGCTCTTCGAAAAGCGTAGGGAGCGAGCGTGAGCTTCGTGTGTGCAACAAACTCATCAGAGGAGTTTTTGGCCAAATTTATATCGTCTTCCCAATCTGACGTGCTATAGCCCTCCAGGAACCCCACTGCCGACGCCAGGATGGAGGCTAGAGAGGAGGTGCTTCCGCTGAGCGACAAAAAAGTCAACGGCGCGAGAGCCAGCCTTTTCATCGACTCTTGCCCATCTTCTGCGACTGCTCGAGAGGCAGGCGCCATCCATAGAGTCTGTGATGCACGGTGCATTGCATAGTCTATTTTTCGATGTAAGCCTCTTCCTGGTTTCAAGAGTAGGCTCTGTAAAAGACAGGAACAAAAAAGATAAAAAGAGCTGCGATGATGAGATAGAAGAGACCGCATCGTTGGCTTGCCGGAGGAGCGGGTCTGGCTCATAGGATTGTTTTTCCACGAATCCAGATTCGGCTTGAAAGCGAAGCAGGGGCACAACACAGCAAGCCTTGCGAGCTTGAACTCCTGAGCTCCACTTCTTCCAATCTGTTGGTTGGTATGGCATCCACTGTTGTACAGCTTTCCTCAAGGAGCGTGGCTCCAGTGAGGAGTGGTCACCTCAAGGCAGCTCACAGAAAACGGGTGTTTACGTGGTTAGGCCATTTCACGAGTTCCTGAAGCGAACGGGGGTCCTCAGACGCGAAGAGGCATGAGTGAAAGGGAAGTGGCGGAATCACAACTTCAGGTGGACTCGCTGCTATCCAGCCCCCTTTCTCCTTCATGTATGCGCCATTCGTATATCTGGGAGACGGATCGTGCTTAGTGTGGCTTTGTCGAAGCCTTTGCTCCTGGGAGTTCGACACAGTTTTGTTCTCATCACGGCCCCCCCCCACCACCATCGATGTATAAAAAGTCGCTTGTGAAATTTCACTTGCTTGTTCGCAGTGTGCGCCAGAGCAGTTTATGGCCGTTTCCGTTGCGCCCTTGTAAAAAGACTGCTCTTGCACAACGGCGTATTTCATGCGTTTTGCAAGCATGCTGCAGTCAATTTTGCACCTTTTCTGGCAACTCATGATACATACAAAGGTGAAGCTCTCTGGTTTGCAGAAAGCTGTTTAGCCCGGCCAATAGAGGCTTCATCCTAAGAAGCATTGGTGGCTGTTTTTGAGGCACTGGACAAGGGTGGCGTTGCCTGCCCCCCGTTTGACTTGCTATTGCACCATTGTTGCACCAGGAGCACAGCCAATGAAGCACAAGAAAGAGTTGCTCTTCCCTACGCTAGAAACTCATGCATTGACCGATCGAGGGCATCCATATGATCGCTCTCTTGCAAAATCAGCTGCAAGTGCTGCAGCTGGGGAGTTGCTTATCGCCTCCTCAGCTGTTAGTGGAGCAGCGTTGCAAAGTTCAGGAGGAAGAAGGAAACCAGCCCTCTGGTCGACATGCCTGATGGTGGCGCTGCCTCTCATGAACCTCTCATCTTCTGCCCCTTGCCGAACTTATTCGTTTTTTGTTTCATGAATGCATCGGTTACGGTGCTCTTACTTCTCTAATCACGCTTCCCAACTTTTTTTCCACTGAGTTTCAGTCACAGAGGTTTCGCGGTGGAAATGGTAATGATCCTTACGCCAACGGTAGCGCGGAATCTGGAGAGCATCCAGCTGGCGCTGGAGACCAGCAATGCCATCCTCATTCAAGGAGAGATCGGATGTGGAAAGAGCGCATCTGTGCTTCATTTAGCGGAGAAGTACGCGGCAAAGGAAACGATGATCCAAGTAAACGTAGACGACACGTTCGACAGCAAGGATCTTCTCGGCAAGTTTAGCGCGACTCAAACTCCTGGAACCTTCCAGTGGGTTCCGGGGCCGCTGACGGTCGCTGTGCAGAAGGGTTATTGGGTTTTCATGGAGGATATCGACCTCGCTTCGTTCGATGTCTTTGCTGTGCTCCTTTCCCTCCTTGAGAGCTCGACCCTCTTTATTCCGGACAAGAACAAGTTTCTGTGCGCGCACAGCGGGTTCAAGCTGATTGCAACTCAGCAGCTGTACACCTCCGGCGCAGCCGTGCTCACGCGCAAGTCAAACTCCGTACCGTATGCCGAGCTTTGGGGCACCGTGATCATGGAAAACCTGCCAGCGGAAGAAATGTGCGCCATTGTCAACCATACATACAACAACGTTCCGTTGTCCATCATTCAAAGCCTGGCGACACTGGCCTCCCCAACGTCTGGCGCAAGACTCGTGGGGCTGCAGAATCTGCTAAGGTGGAGTAAACGAGTAAGTAAGCGTCTGCCAAGCACGCCTTGTATTGATAATGCTAATAGCAAAACCACACCGGCATTTATCTCGTCCCGCACGCGCGAGACAATGGTGAAGGAGGCGTTCGACTGCCTTGTAGCAAAGTACCCTCCAGGAAATGAGCGTGCTGGAGTGCTGAAGATGATCTCAGAAGCGTGCGGGGTACCGATCAATGTTGCTGAGCCTCTTGTTCTGGAGTGCAGACCTCAGGAGTCACTGGCCACGGACATGTACTCAGTAGGCAGGGTGTGCATTCCGCTCATCTCCACTGTCTCCGGGCTCTTGCGCGACAGCCGCATTGCATTTGCGCCAACCACGCACGCCATGTCCCTCCTGGAGAGGCTTGCGGCGGCCGTAGAATCGCACGAGCACGTGCTTCTGACTGGTGAAACAGGCGTAGGAAAGACGTTTATTGTGCAGTATCTGGCGGATCAGCTGGGCCAGTCGCTAATCGTGCACAATCTCATCAGCAGACGGACTCGTCGGATTTCATGGGCGGATGGAAGCCGTTGGATGTCGGTGTGACGGTGCGGGACCTGTACAACGGATTTACGGAGCTCTTTGCGGCGTGCTTCAATGTTGAGAAAAACGCACAGTTTCTCAATATTCTTCAGCAGTCCGTCAATGGCCGGACATGGAGCCGTGCGCTGAGCCAGATCATCAAGGGTTGCGGCTCCTTTAGGGTAAAGAGCGCAACAGTGGAGTACGATGCAGCTATGCAGCAGCAATGGGAGGATCTGGAGCAGAAGGCCAACGAGCTGCTGGACACTGTGGAAAAGGCGAAGACCAACTTCGCGTTTTGCTTTGAGGAAGGCTCCCTTGTCAAGGCGTGGCGCGAGGGTCACTGGATTCTGCTGGACGAGCTCAATCTGGCCAGCACCGAGGTGCTGGAGCGCGTCTCCTCTGTGCTTGGCGATGTCGACCGCCTTTTTCTCACGGACAAGGACTCTTCAGAGCCGATCATGCGCCACAAGAACTTCCACGTTTTTGCGAACATGAATCCTCCAACTGACGTCGGCAAAAAAGACTTGCCGCCGTCTCTGCGTTCGCGGTTCGTCGAGTACTACGTGAGCGAACCATTTAACCGCAATGACATTAGCGTTGTGGTGAGGGCGTACATAGGCTTCCTCACGGCAGACGCAAAGGTAGATGAAATTACAGACTTTTTCCTCGACTGTGTGAACAATGCGAAAACGAAGCTCTGCGCCTTGGACGGCGAGTCGAAAGCGCCGTCGTTTAGTCTGCGCACACTCACACGCGCCCTCTCTTACGTGCGCCGCGCCACCCCACTCTACGGCTTCGCGATCGCCTTGTTTGACGGCCTACTTCTTGGGTTTGCGACTCCTCTGCAGCGTCAGTTCCACGTGGTTGTGGAGCAGCTCATTGTCAAGAATATCTTTCGCGGCAAGCGCCCCAACTCCCCCACCCTGCCGGCCGCCCCGAAGAACGGGTCGTTCATCGCGTACGAGCACATGTGGATTCCTGCTGGCACCGAGGTTCCGTACTGCGACGAGGCGTTCATCCTCACCAGCAGCGTCAAAGGCCACCTGACGAATCTCAGCCGCGCAGTGTTTGCAAATCGTCCGGTGCTGCTCGAGGGCCCCACGTCCTCTGGCAAGAGTTCCATGGTGAAATATCTGGCCGAGCTCACCGGCAATAAGTTTGTGCGTATCAACAACCACGACAGCACCGAGGTTCAGGAGTACCTGGGCCACTACGTCACAGATGAGCTCGGAAAGCTGCGCTACGTGGACGGAATTCTTGTGAAGGCTGTTCGCCACGGCTACTGGGTGGTGTTGGATGAGCTGAATCTTGCGCCGACCGACGTGCTCGAAGCCCTTAACCGTCTTCTGGATGACAACTGCGAGCTGTTTGTTGCTGACACTCAAGAAACCATAAAGCCGCATCCTCAGCTTCGCATCTTTGCGACGCAGAATCCTGCCGGCATTTACAGTGGCCGAAAGATGCTCTCCCGCGCCTTTCGAAACCGCTTTCTTGAGATTACAGTGGATGAGATCCCAACAACGGAGATCAGCACTATTTTGTGCCGCCGCTACTCACTTCCGCAGAGTTTTGCTGATAAAATGGTGGAAGTGATGACAGCGCTGCAAATTCACCGCCAGAGCTCGCAGATATTTGCCGGCCGTCATGGGTTCATCACACCTCGTGATTTGTTTCGGTGGGCGGAGCGTCGGCCGGAAACGTATCAGCAACTGGCGGAACACGGCTTTCTGCTTCTGGGAGAGCGGTGCCGCAAGGCCAGCGAGCGCCAGGTTGTGCGAGATGTCATCGAGTCGGTGACCAAGACGGAGCTGGACGACAAGACAATTTATCACCCATCGCACTGGCCGTTTGTGCAGCGCTACTTTAGTCAGGTTGAGAGTGGCGTCATTGACGAGTTCAAAATCGTCTGGACGGAGTCCATGCAGCGCCTATTCACCATTGTAGGCGTTTGCCTGGAGCACAAAGAGCCCGTCCTGCTCGTTGGCGAAACCGGGAGCAGCAAGACCACGGTGTGCCAGCTGTGGGCGGCACTGCTCGGCATACCGCTTCACATTCTGAACTGCCACCAGCACACAGAGGCATCGGACTTTCTCGGCAGTCTGCGACCCTCGCCACCGGATCGGCGCGATCAGGCGTTGTTTGAGTGGCGCAACGGCCCACTGGTGCAGAGCATGCTCAGCGGTGACATGTTTGTGCTGGATGAGATTTCACTCACCGAGGACAGCGTTTTGGAGCGACTGAACAGCGTCCTGGAGCCCTCGCGCAGCGTTACGCTGGCGGAGAAGAGCAGCGCCGACTGCATTGTGGCGCACGAACGGTTTCTCGTCATGGCAACCATGAATCCCGGTGGTGATTTTGGCAAGAAGGAGTTATCGCCCGCCCTCCGCAACCGCTTCACGGAGATCTACGTCCGCCCCACTACAGACGTAACGGAGGTGAGCATGATTCTGTCGCACCGCCTGGAGGCGGAGCTGGTGGTGTGGGCCCCTCACATGGCTGCGGTGCTCTGCCGCGTCTCGCAGTCGACCACCACATCTAGCGCACCGCAGCACATCAGTATCCGTGACATCATCAGCTGGGTGTCTTTCATGAACGCCGCCCATGGCCGGTGCCCGCCGGAGGTCGCCTTTCTGCAGGGCTCGACGCTGTCATTCTCGATGGCATCGGTGTTGGCACTGGGCATTCGGAGGCGTCGTGTGCGGTGTTGAAGAGCAGCTGCACGTCGCAGGCGGTGCAGGAGGTGATGCAGTCCGGGCACGCGCCGATCGACCACAAGTCCCTGCTTGCGAAGCCCTTCTGGGAGGTGTGCGAGGGCATGGCGGAGCCGCAGCTGCCGCCATCGATGCAGGGCCGCTTCTTCTTCGGCGCCCCGGCAACGCGGCGGAATTTGTCCAAGCTGATGCGGGCGAGCCTCGTGAAGAAGGCAGTTCTCCTGGAAGGTAGCCCGGGCGTGGGTAAAACCAGCATCGTGGAGGCTCTTGGCTGCGCGCTGGATCGATCGGTGGTGCGCATCAATTTGAGCGATCAGACGGACATCATGGACCTCTTTGGTACGTACCTGCCGAGTCCCGGTGATGCCGCTGAGCAGGAGGAGGCCGCGGCAGAGGGAGGGGAGTCTGCCGCGACCGCGGGGGATGAACTGGAGCGACAGCAGCCGTGCGGTGGGCGAGGTCCTGTGAAGGGCCCGCAGTTTGCATGGTCGGATGGCGTTCTTTTGCGAGCCCTGAAGGAGGGCTCGTGGGTAATTCTAGACGAGCTGAACCTGGCGAGTCAGTCAGTGCTGGAGGGCCTGAACGCCTTGCTCGACCACCGCTCCACCGTTTTTATCCCTGAACTGAACGAAGAGTTTCACGCGCACGCCGACTTCCGCGTGTTTGCGTGCCAGAATCCGCTGCTGGAGGGTGGCGGTCGAAAAGGTCTGCCTTGCAGTTTCATCAATCGGTTCATCAAGGTACACGTCGAGGCGTTCGAGGTGAGCGACCTGATTGTGATTGCCCAGGCGGTGTGCCCCGACATCGAAGAGGCGACGCTGCGGCGCATGGTGGACTTCGTGGACCGACTGCAGCACGACATAATGGTGCGCCGAGCGTACGGCTTGCGGGGAAGCCCGTGGGAGTTCAACCTGCGCGATGTGTTGCGCTGGGCGAAGCTTCTGCAGTCGTACGAGGCGCGTGAGCGACCGACGTCGTTTGCCGACATGCTTTTTCTCCAGCGCATGCGCACTGATGAGGATGCGGCGCGGTGCCGCCTGGCGCTCGAGTCGTGCTTCTCCAAGGAAGAAGTCGAGAGAGACGTGGAACACGGGTGCGACTCCGACTTCCTCATCCACGACAACGCCGTTTACTTCGCCAAGCAACGACTCATGCTGCGGGAGACAGCCACCATCAGCGCCTCGGATGCACAGCAACTTAGTTCCTTGCTGCTCCTTCCTTCACAGGCGCACCTTGTCAAGTCGTTGCTGGTGTGCGTTGAGCAGAATCAGTTTGCCTTGCTGGTTGGTCCCTCAGGCTCCGGTAAGACCTTCGCACTGCGCACCGCCGCCGCCCTTGCCGGGGCAAGGCTAGTCACCTTCTCCATGACCGCGAGCTGCGACACAGTGGACTTGCTGGGCGGATTCGATCAGGTGGAGGGCAAGCAAGGCGAGTTTGAGTGGCGTGACTCTCTCGTGCTGGAGGCGATGGTGCAGGGGCACTGGCTCGTCGTGGACAACGTGAACTACTGCAATGCGAGCGTGCTGGACCGGCTGAACCCACTCGTGGAGCCGAACGGCGTTCTCTTTGTCAATGAACAGGGTGTCGTTAACGACGAGGTGCGCGTGATTCGGCCGCACCCTCGCTTCCGCCTCTTCGCCACGCTGAACCCGCGCTACGGCGAGGTCTCACGTGCGATGCGCAACCGCGCCGTTGAGCTGTACGTGAAACCGGTAGCGATTCCATCTGCAGAGAGCCTTGCCCTCGGCGCCCACGCATCCGTCGTGGCACAGGAGCGGCACAGATCGTCGCAGGATGCCAAGAGCGCGGACGAGGCGGCCAACTCCGTCGCGTCGCTGAGCGCACCTCCGGTACGCTTGCTCTCGCGTCTGCTGCGGTACCACCAGGCGTTTGTTTCTGTTGGCTTTCATGCTGACTCCCAACACACCGGGGCTGCGCAGCTCAGCGACGCGCTCTCTGCCGGTGCGCCAAGCGTATTCACGTTACTGCGGACAAGCTGCCTGCTGCGACCCAGCAGCCTCGTCGGCGACTTGGAGAGGTTGATTCTGCACCGATATATCCGTAACCGCACTGGGCACTGGGCCAGCTTCAAGCCAGAGCTACTTGAGCTGCTACGCCGCGTAATGGACGGTGACATCGAAGAGAACGACACTGCGGCTTTTGCTGACGAGGCGATGGAGGTGCTGTGCGCGCTGCGGCTAGATGGCCGCGGTGACGAGATGTTCGACAGGGCTGCTGCCGCCGAGGATGAGGAAGCCGCCACCGCTAGCGACCCGGTGGCAAGGGTTCTTGTGTGCCGCCGTGTTGGCCGTGCTGCTCTTGCGTTGCAGCGGCTTCTTTCGGAGTCGGCCAGCGCCACCGAGCACGACATGAAGGACGCCGCGGAAGGGGCGAAGCAGAAGGAGAAGCGCACGCTCACCAATCGTCACCGGCTGGAGGACTTGGTGCTGTGCTTCGTCCTGGAGCAGTGCAGCGACAGCGTCCCCCTCCACGCCGTCACGGAGACGCGTCGGCTGTGGATAAGTCACCGTCTCCCAGCTGAACTCGCGCAGCGCGCTCTCTCGCTTGTGAGAACGGGATTTTGCTCGCCACAGATGCTCGCAGGGCTTTACACATGTGCTGTCCTTCTACTTGGCCCTCACGCCGATGCACTCACGGCGCTGTGGGGCTCGCGGATGCAGGTGGCCAGCTCCACCCTCGTGAACAACGCCCTGGTTCATCTGTGCAGTGTGCTGCAGGCGGCATTCGCGAGCCACAATGCAACTCCTGTGCCACCCGCAACGTTTCAGCAGCTTCTTCGCCTTGCCGCGCCGTTCGCGCGACTCGTGGTTCAGCTCGCCAACGAGGAGTATGGTGTGCACACCGACAACTACATCCCCCTCGTCACCTACACAGCGCTGGTGTGCAAGGCCGCCTCGAAGATGAATCCACCAATGCCCCACGCCATGGCGCTGGTTCATGCCGCCACAAGCTTCCTGGACTCGCTTCAGCAGCACCTCGGCCTCCCTTTCCCGCTGCTGGGCGGCAAGGCCCGCTTCACCGCTATGTGCCCACTCCTCACATTACCACGGCAGAGGAGCGACGCCTGCTGCAGGCATGGAACACGGCCGCGAACGCGGCATCCGCTGCGAGGCCAACAGCCCAGTCAAACTCGGCGGTAGACCCACAAGCGCTACTTCATCGCCTCTGGGAGTCCGCAGCGTTCCGCGAGGGGTTTGCATGTCTTCAGCAGCTCTTGTACATTCGCGCCACGGCGGCCACGTACGCCAGTGTGACATCGGCGGATCCTGCGCACACCGCGCACCCCTTTCTCCCTGCCCTGCAGGCTCGGATGACCGCATTCGTTGACACCTACACAGCTCGTTTGCCGCTCTTCACTGAACTCGAGCTGGCCCTCTGGCGCAATGTGCACCAGCTGTCCCTCGATAAACCAGCGGACACCACGGAGGCCCTGGCTAAGCTGACGCCGTTGTTGCTGAGCCGCTTTGCCAGTCGCCACGGTGTCGCCGGCACGCGTCACCTCTTCGCCGGCGCGTGGGCGGTAGCCGCGGCGGATTGTATGCGCTATGGTGCGCAGGCGCCTGTTATGGACATCGGCCTCGCCGACAACCCACGCCTGCAAGCCCTGGCCGGCCTCTCCACATTTCTGCAGACCTGTCCTTTGGCGGCTGCGTCGCCGCTGGAGGAGTGGGCGACCAACTCTCAGCGGGAGTTGGTGGGAGTGCTGTGCGCCTGCTTCCCAGACCTTGCTTCCTGCGTGCCGACCCCGCTGCCGCCATCCCGCACCTCAGCCACGGCCCTCACCCGACTCTCCGTCTTTGGACAGGCGGAAACGGTCGTCGCTTCCGCTGAGCCGATGTCGTCTTTGGTGCTGGAGAGGCAGAGGGTGCTGATGGCTGCTCTGCTGCGCCGACTTCGTAGCAACGGATGCGACAGCGTGGACACGCTTTCTGCCGTGACGCTTCTCTGGGTCCTCAAGTGCCGTCTGCTGCTGCCGCAGTCCCCAGTGGATCCGATGTATCGGCGGGAGTGCAAGCGAGTGGTGGCCACGGAGGAGCTAGAGCTGCTCGACCGACTCGATGGCGCATTTGCCTGGGCCGAGCAGCTCGCAATCCGACACCGTAGCCCCCAGCGCGAGATCCTGCTGACGCTGCGTGCGCAGGAGAAAGAGCTTCTGCGGCAGGCGCAGCGCAAGTATGTGACTCGCCCAGACGCCACGGGCATGAAGTACGCTACCCTGATCCGGCAGCTGTACCAGGTGTGTACGACGCTCCTGTCCGACGCGCGTGTGCTCGGCTTGTTCGAGATGCCGCCGGCGTCTGCTGGTGGTTTGAATGCGGCTGCCGCCGCAGAGATCATATCCAGCCGAGAGGCGTGGAGTGACCTGCTGTACGAGCAGGTGATGCAGCTGCTGGCCGAGTACGGCGGCTACGAGGACGTGACGGTGAACTTTGCCGAGGCGGCGCTGCTCGCCTCCATGGCAGCGCGGGCTAGCTGTACCACGGATGTCTGCCTGCTCGCCGCCGCCGCCTCCGCCGACTCGTCTGCACTGTCGCGCACACTCTTTAGCCGTGCCGACACGCTGCGCCTACTGCAATTTCCATCCCCCCTGGTGCACGTGTTGCCGATGCCCCCAATGCAACATACCGCGTCTCTGTTGCGCCACCGCGTCGTCTACCTGGACTCGTGCCTCTCCCTGCTCTCCGGCACCGCTCCGCAGGGGACAAGCCGCGACTTTGTCGAGGACGTCTTCGCCCAGTACCGTTCCCTGTTCCGCCAGATCGAGGAGTGGGAGGCGCAGGAGCGCCAGGCCGACCAGCTCGCGGTGATGTACAAGGAAAAGGCCACCGTGATCGAGGGCGACGATGAGAAGCTGATACGCAAGTTGAAGGAGCTGTACCCGAGCTACGAGGCGGAGTTCAGCATCGACGCTCTCGAGGACGACGCGGCGGACCCGTCGGATCGAAAGAAGACGGAGGAGCAGCTGGAGGGGCGTCGCGCCAAGTTTGCCCGCATCCTTTTCAAGGAGCGGGACGGCTTCTACCTGCGCCACCTCGTCGAGGTGCACCGAACCTTCTACTGGCGCCTCATCTCTTGCCGCATGGAGGAGGCAGCGACGGCATCCAGTGCATGCAGCGCAACGTCGCCGCGGTCCACCGCGCTGCTTGCCGCTTTTCAGAACCGCTTCGATGCCCTCGCCGCGGAACTGCATACCTTTCCGGCGTCGAGCGGCAGCACATCCGGGGTGGCGGGGACGGAGGAACAGCTTCTCCTGAATGGCTTCGCAGCCCGCGTCTCACTGCTGCGCGAGGAGATGCGTGGCACAGCTGTTTCCCTGGAGGAGCGGAAGGAGGCTGCCTTCAACATTTTCCTCGACACGGACGTGTACGAACTGAGTCGCTTCAGCACCCCTTTGCAGACTTTGCTAGATGCCGTGCAGCGACTCGCCGAGCAGTATCCCGACACGCCGTCGTTGCAGCGGTGCCTGCGCATCGGCCACAAGATTGCCGCACTTCCGGCGATGAGTACCCCGCTGATGAAGGTGATGGCTGGCTGCGAGGTGCTGCTGCGGGAGTGCTACGAGTGGGAGCGCAACGCATCGCACGAGGTCTCGTTGATGCGCCACATGACGGCGCTTTCCTCCTTCGTGCTGCGCTGGCGCCGGCTGGAGCTGCACTGCTGGGCACACGTATTTCAGGCGAAGCGCGCCGAACTCGAGCTCCAGGCAGCGCAGCAGTGGTTCACGCTCTATGACCTTCTGCTCGGTGAAGCGGTGCCATGCGAGTCCGACGGCGAAGACCACCATACCGTAGCTGTGTGGGATGCCGAAACGCCGCTGCTGCGACGCTGCCGCGCCGCCTTCCAGCGTGCCTCGAAGTTCATGTGGGATGCGATCTTTGGAGACTTCAGTGTGCGACTCCGCATCCTGCAAGGGTTTGGGTTTCAGCTCCTCACGGCAGAGAGTGCGCAGGCGCCGCTGGCTAACACGGTGCTACACGTGTGCGACTTCTTTGCCCAGTTCGAACCGCTCGTCCAGCAGCAACGCGACAAGGCCGTGCAGCCGATCGAGGAGGACATTGCGGAGTTCGCCAAGATTATGCGCTGGGAGGACGCCAACTACTACGCCGTGCGCGCCACCGCGGAGAAGTCGCACATGAAGATGGCGCGCGTGCTCGGTACCCTGGAAGAGGTGCTGCGAACCCCGGTCCTCGCGGTCATCACAGCCGAGGAGCAGCGGTGCGAGGACGATGCTTCGCTCGGCTTCGCGCTCCCGGTGAAGGTGGACTCCAAGTCCAAGAAGGCAAAGCAGGCAAGAAAGCCCGCGGAGGCTGCGGGCAAGGGTGTGAAGCAGGGCATCAAACGACAACGCAACGGCAAGGCCGTTTCTGCCGCGGCAGATAACCCATCACTGGAGGCTGTTGCCACGGCGGAGGATCCAGCGCTCCAGTTGCTGAGCCGCAACGTGTACCTCGACCAGGCCCACACTTTCTTGCGAGACGCCGCTCACGAGGTGATCGAGAACGTGACAGCTCTCCAGAAGCCTAAGACGCCGAATCAGATGAAGGTGCGAGCCCTCAAGACGCTCTTCGGCCGACTTTCCGAGGCCGGCGTACCGCACACGCACGAGAACCAAGTCGGCGACTGGGATGTTCTCTTCTTCACCACTGAGGCGCTGCTGGGGTGTCGTGAGACGCACCGCGACCAGGCGGCCGCAGTCGCTCGTGTCGGCGCTGCTTCGGCGGCGCAGTATCGGTTTGCTCGCTGGCTGCAGCGGCTGCGCGAGGTGGAGAGAAAGCCGCACCACGACCTTTCCGCCGCGCAGGCGAAGCGCGGAACTGGGATAGCCGAGAGCCTCTTTGCGAACGCCGTGCACGTGGCAACAGTACTGTGCGAGCTGTTTCACCTGCATGAGCAGCTGCGCGTGCTGGAGGTCGCTGTGCAGCACAGTGTACTGGCCTCTGACGGCGACACCGATGACGGTGTCGTGAGTCACGCTGTACCGCGCGTCTTCCTCGATGACGCTGTCGAGGTTGCTTGCCTTGTTCAGTCCGTGTGCAGTGGCCTAGGATGGATGGCGCAGCAGCCGCACATGGCCGCCAAAACTACAGCAGAGGCTCACGGGCTCGTGCACGAGCTGGTGGGCGTCTCGAATGAGCTGTGGTCTATTTGCACCTCGCAGGAGCCGCTGCGCCGCTCCGCCGCGTCTACGGTGCCGCCTGGCATTTCCAAGTACTACTTTGATGTACTGCGCCGCGTACTGGGTGTGGTGTGCCGCATACAGGCGTGCGATGTCGCGAGCATCGCTGCTGCGGCGAAGCCTCTCGTCGACGCCGTTACGGATATTCTCGCGCGCCACGAGCAACCATCGGCGCAGAGGCACGAGCGTCTCGCCACGGAGGCAAGGCGGCGTCGCACCGAGCAGTTGCCGAAGCCGTGGGCTCAGCGACTGCGCCATGCCATCGAGGAAGTGAGCGATGCCCTCGTCCCCTGTGGGGAGGGTGCGAGTGTGGTGCTCGATGACGATGTGCGGATGTCATCGACGACGGCCACGACAGACGCGGAGGCGAAGGCGAGCGGGCACAGCGACTCTGAGTCCGATGCGGATGCGTCACAACGTGAGTCAGCCGTCTACGCCCGCTACACCATGCATGGCGCGGCGGTCCACGAGGCGCTGCAGCGACTCGTGCCGATCCTGGAGGATCTCCTCGCCTCGCCTGCCAGCTCTGAGGGTGCTACAGCCGCGACCGTTGTAACGAGTTCGGCGCTGCCGAGCGTATGCACCCTTGCAGCGGGCGAGAGGGAGGAGCTGCTTCCACGGCTGTCTGTGTGCCGCCGTGAGGTGCAGCGTGCACGCGATGCGTGGTGCACCGTGCTGGAGGCGCAGTGCTCCTTCGGCGTCGTCGTTGCACGCCTCTTTACTGTGCTCCTCAAGAAGGGCTTCTGCAAGGCTGAGGATGAGGAACCCGATGACGGCGAGGGCGACGGCGAGGGTGGCCAGCAGCAGAACGGCACCGGGATGGATGATGGCCAAGGCGAGAAGGACGTCACGGACCAGATCGACAACGAGGACCAGCTCATGAACATGAAAGATAAGGAGGAGCAGCAGGCGGATGAGCAGCGGCAAGGCGAGAAGGACGAGGGCGAGGAGGACACCGCGGCGGACGTGGAGACGGACTTCAACGGCCAAAAGGAGCACCGCAGCGAGAGCGATGGCGAAGGTGACGAGGAGGGCGAGGAGTCGGACAAGGAAATGGGCGACGTCGACGACCGCACGGAGCAGGAACGCAAGAAGACGAAGAAGGACGCTGGCGACGCCGATGACATGAACGAGGATGCTGGCGACGCGGCCGAGGAGGTGCCCGAAGACGACCTTGCCGAGGGCGATGAGCACCGTGAGGACAACGAGGAAACCGGTGGCTTTGACGACAAGGCGGACGAGATTCGAGACGCCGATGAGGATCGCTCCTGCGAGCACGACGTGGTCGGCGACGACGACAAGAGTGAGATGGACGAGGACGGTAGCAGCGGCGGCGACTCCGTCGAGCACAGCGATACTGATGGTGAGGAGCGCGACGAGAGCGCGCGGGATGATAAGCTGCCCAGCGACGCGGACGAGGAACCGGAGGAGAGCGACGTTGCCTCTGAGGATCGCGTTGACAGTGACGCCGCGACCGACGCGGAGCGCAGCGAGTTGGGCGAGGAAGAGGTGGAGCAGCAGGATAACAGCGAGAGCGCGGGTGATGTATCGGACATCGAGGACGCCAGCGACGGCCCCGACGAGAACGTGTACGAGGGCGGCCAGCAGGATGATCGAGAAGGCGACGAGGCTACGGAGAACCAGGACAAGGACAAGAAGGACACGTCCGCAAAGGCCAGCAAGGAGCAGGCCGCCAACGAGGAGGAGCAGCCAGGCACAGAGCAGGAGCAGGACGACGCGGGGCAGAACTGGAAGCAGCAGCAGGAGCAGAACGATCAGGCGCAGCGCCGCGACAACGCGGAGCAGACCCGCTCCCAGCACAACCCGTATCGTGCCGTCAAGGAGGCCCTGCAGCGGCATCAGCGTCAGATGCAGCAGCTCAACCTCAACCAGCACGTGGAGGTGACGGATGAAAAGGACGAGCCCAAGGCGGAGAAGCCACCGAAACCGGACCAGGCAGGCGATCAGGAGGATGTTGAAGAGTTCGACTTTGACGAGGACGGAGACCGTGAGGGCCTAGCTGCTGCTGAGCACACCGAGGTAAAGCCAACTGAAACAGACGCGTATGAGGGCGAGGAGAGCCACAGTGACGCGAGCGGCGACGAGGATGGCATAGGGGAGGACGAGGACGAGTCCGCTGACGCCCCGCAAGACACGCGTCGCAAGCGTCGCCAGAACAGGGACGAGCTCACCGAGCTGGAGGCGAAGGAGGCGGCGGCAACATCTCAGAGGAAAAGGTCCAAGAAGAAGGTGCGGACCACCGCCGGCGATGAGGACACGAGTGCGTCGGAGGACCAGGAGGACGATGACAGGACCAAGAAAGACGACCAAGATGCCGCGGCGGAAGCGAATGCGAAGCTTGAGCGTGGTCGGCAGCTGTGGCTGGAGCAGGAGACCGCGGTGCAGGGCCTCTCTCAGCAGTTGTGCGAGCAGCTCCGCCTCATCCTCGCTCCGACGCTCGCTGATAAGCTCCAGGGCGACTACAAGACCGGCAAGCGGCTCAACATGAAGCGCATCATTCCCTACATCGCCTCTCAGTTCAAGAAGGACCGCATCTGGCTGCGTCGCACAAAGCCGAGCAAGCGCACATACCAAATACTGGTGGCCCTCGATGACTCGCTGAGTATGCAGTGCAACAATGCTGGCGTGCTATCTTGCCGTGCAGTAGCCCTCATTGCCAAGGCTCTGCAACAGCTGGAGGTGGGCGAGTTCGGCGTCGCGTGCTTCGGCAAGGAGACTCACGTGGTGCACCCCCTGGAGGAGCCGTTTCTCGCCGACAGCGGCCCGCGCCTCTTCAGCGAGATTACGTTTGAGCAGAAGTCCACAAACATGAAGCTGCTCTTAGAGACGACGCTCGGCTACCTCGACGACGCTCGCGACCGCATGCGTGGCCAGACTCGCTCTACGACACAGCAGCTGCAGCAGATCATGTTTATCATCGGTGATGGCCAGATCACGGAGAACCGCGACGACTTGCGCCAGCTGATGGTGCGGGCCGAGGAGAACCACCAGATGGTCGTGTTCGTGTTGCTGGATATCAGGGCAGCTGAGGGGGACACCGCTACGCCCAGTGCCGGGCCATCTGCCGCTCCGGCCGCAGCCGCGCAGCTCAGGGCAAAGGCGTTGCAGGGACTCTCTACTGCAGAGCGCCTGCGCCGCCTCAAGGCGGATCGCGAGGCGCGACTGCAGCGCGTGCAGTCGAGCTCGATCCTGGACATGCAGGTTGTCGAGTTTCAAGCTGGCCGCGTGGTGCGCCGCCCCTACATGGAGGACTTCCCTTTCCCTTACTACCTCATCATCCGCGACATTCAGAATTTGCCGGAGATCATCGCGGACGCCATGCGGCAGTGGTTTGAGCTACTCAATGCCGGCGTGTAAAGAAAGCGGGTCGATTACGGATCGCGCATAGGTATGCGTTGCTTGCCCTTTTTTTTTTGTTTGTTTTCTGTCTCTCCCACCTCTGTCTTCGTGTTTTCCGCGGTGCGCTCTCATCCACCAGCTCCCGCCCTCCCCGATCCCTCACCTCTGTGCGGCTATGCTGGATGTGGAACGTTGACCATGGTGCAAGTTGTGTGTCGTGCCCAATGCCGGGTATGCGGGCGTGCGTGTTGGTGAGTCATCGGATGAGTTTGTCTGTTTCCCTCAAGGCCTTTCTCCGCTGTGTTTCGCTTACCCTTCATTCTCTCCTTTCTTTTTCTTTATCAGCTGATGAGATGCGGTGTGGGCCAGTTGCGTGTGTGTGTGTTTGTGTGTGTGGCTGTGGGTGCTCGATGGACGCATCGAGTGTCACTGGCCCCGGGTGTGGCTGTGAAGATGTCTTGGCGTTGTGCTTTATTTTTGTTTCTTCTCTCACGTGGGCCTCGATGTCTCACTCTCGTGGTGCTTGATCGTTGATGGTGATGGCGCTTGAGGTAAGACACACACACACACACACACACAGACAAACACGGCGGAGGTGGGATGAGCGGCCCGTGTTGTTCACCTCCCCGCCTTTCCGCGTTTGCACCCGTGTGCCTGTGCGTGGATCCCTTCCCTGATATAAACATAAGTATATATATGTATACATAAGCCGGTGCATGTGCATGTGTTGTTGTTGTTGTTGCCGTGCGAACATGTGCCGAGGGCATCTTTCACCGTTTCATCTGTAAGCCACGCGGGCGTCATTCATCACTGCGGACGATAAAAACGACGCATTCTTTTAAAGCGAACGCTAATGGGCCTCTCTCTCGCCTCTCTCCTTCCGACGTTGCCGTGTTCTCTCTGTGTGTCTCTCTTCACAGCTGACGTCGAAATAACCCAAGTTTGTGCGTGTGTGGGCGTGTGTGCTCTCGTGTCGTCTCGGTTTCGTGGGCACGCCCACTAGGGATGCAATAAAATGAAACGATGAGCGCAGCAAGGACGTCACGGCGACGGCAGGCGACGTCATGATGCGGGAAGGGCACACGGCGGCAAACGAGGTTCCGGTGGTGCGCATGAAAAAGAGACACACGCGCCTTTGCTGATGTGCGGAAGGACCGTTGAGGATAGCGGAGAGGTGACGTATCTCTTTCTCCCTCTGTGTATGGATGCGCGCGGATGGTGAGCACCACACGTGCGGATTCGGTGTCTAGTACGTGGCCTCCTTTTCCTCCTTCAACGGGCCAGTCACTGCTACCAGCACCACCATCATTGATGCAACGGCTGCTGTCGCGGGCGGTCGCTGCTGCGGGTATCTAAGCCCGCTCCTCCCCCATGACAGTGTGGGTTCACATCAGCGCATTAACACAATTCTGCTGTGCCCAACGTCTTGCCCACATTCGCTCTCTCTCTCTGCTGCCGCTGCACACACACACACACACACACACACACACACGCACGCCTGACGCACTTGCATGCTGTATACGAAGTGTGAGTGCGTGTCTGTGTTTGCGTGTGTGCTTTTCCGGAACCATCTCTCCTTTCGCAGCCCTCACCCCTCCTTGCGCGCTTCCTTCCCCGCACGTTCGATGCGGAGCTGCAAGGGACTGACACCGGCGCCTGTGTAGTTCACACCTGCTTGCGGAAGGCGTACGCGGTGCTGTGGAACGGTTTATCTTGCACGGCCCCGCACCGCTCTCACTTGGAGCGGCTGTCTACGGAGACGAGTAGGGCAGATTTCGCCTCGCTGCTGTGCGTCGCATCGTGTTCTCTATCACCGGGGACGCTGCTGCTTGCCGACGCTTCGCAGCCACCACCGACATCCGCGGGACTTCTCCTGTCCTTCACGGACGTTGGGTAGCTGTGCTTCTCCGTAGTTCTTTGTTGTTCGATCTGAAAGTGCTTTCGCTGTGTTGGGCGTGCTAGGTGCCCTTCCTCCCTCCTAACGACGGTAAAGACATCCTTGACTGATTTGCGTGACATCCACGGCTCCCTCGATCCACTTCACACACCGCTGCACCTCCTCTTTTCTACTCACCGCACCATGCTTGTCTCTGTCCCAGCGCCAAGGCCGGCCAAGAAGGACTCCGCTGCGTCCCGTAGGAAATCGGCGTCGAAGAGCACGGGAGCCGCTGTCAAGGATGGCTCATCAGCGAGAGTTTCAGCGTTAGGTGCCGCTGAGTCGCCAAAGCAGAGCTGTGCGCAGGTGCATGGCGTCGACTTCCAGTCGCTCGTGCACGCGACGCAGGAGGAGACTCTCCGCGCTGTTGTGTCGAGCCTACCCATGACTGGCCTGCAGGCTACCCAGATTGGCCGTGCGCGCCAACTCGTGCAGCAGATCCTTCATCACCGCTCGCCGGAGGATCGCGTCTTCCTCGCCTACACATCCAACATGATCTCATGTGGTCTTCGCGACACGTTTACGTACTTGGCTCGCGAGCGGCTGGTGGACTGCTTCATCTCGTCCGCCGGCGGCATCGAAGAGGACGTTATAAAGTGCGGTGGCAGCACGCTGCTCGGCCAGTTCGGTCTGGACGGGCGAGCGCTGCGCCGCCGCGGCATCAACCGCATCGGCAACCTCCTCGTGCCCAACGACAACTACTGCTGGTTTGAAGACTTCTTCACACCTGTGCTGGAGTCGGTTCAGGAGGCGCAGCAGGCGTCGCGATGGAAGACGCACACGGCCCCGTCCGAGATCATTGAGGCCATGGGCGCCGCCATCGCAAAGAACCACCCCGACACGTGCACCTCCAGCCTGGTCTACTGGTGCTACCGGAACGGGATCTCCGTCTTCTCGCCAGCTTTCACAGATGGCTCGATGGGAGACATGATTTACTTCTACAACTTCTCGCACAAAGGGCTCGTCGTGGACCCCCTGGAGGACGTTGTGCGGCTGCGCAAGCTGGCAGCAAAGGAGAGGGGCCGCAACTTGGCCATTGTGCTCGGCGGCGGTCTTCCCAAGCACCACCTGCTGCGCAATGTGCCGATGGACGCTGTTGTCATGGTGACAACAGGCTTGGAGGCCGATGGCTGCGTCAGCTCCGGCGTTCTCGCTGACGACGTGGCGTGCGGCCTGCTCAGAGAGGAAACGGAGACTGTGCGCGTGCAAGGCGATGCCACGGTGGTGTTCCCGCTGATGCTGATTGCAGAGACGGCTGCCACCCGGGAGGGGGCTGCAGCGTAAGCGCAGAGCGCCGCATCAACGAGGAGTCATGCACCCTCACACGTTCACACACACACACACACACACACACACACACACACACGACTCATAACAGCGCACTTGCGGGGCATACCCCCCCCCCCCCCACGCGAGCGTACAGCAGAGGCCCGAATAACCCAGCGACAGCAACGAGTCGTTGCAGCACGCATGGGACAAAGCGAGGCAGCAACGGCAGATGATCGAGCGCGTCGCGGCACGTGTTGTACTGCGGCTGCGGCTGCCGCTGCTACACGGGGCGCTTGATCCGGAGTGATATCTGTTGCTGCGACGACGTCATTTTTTCACATAACGAAGAAAGGACACCGGCCACGAATTAGAGAGCAAGATGCACTCCTCTGCAAGACGCGCCGGTGAGAGCCAGCGCGGTGGCCGAGGAACGTCCCATACGACGCCCCCTCCCCCCATGCTTCATGGAGGCGGGTACGGGAGACAAGGGCGCGGGGATGGCTCTCTATCGGGCTCGCCGCTGCACTTCTTTACTGTCGTCTCTTTTTTTCTCTACCACCCGTCGCACTCTTTTCTTGGCCTCTCTGTTCCCTCCTGACACACGCCCCCAACCCACACACGCATAGCGCTCGACTTTCGACATACATACACGTGCCCAGGCTGCAAGTGGTGCTGAGCGCTGCCTCTCTCTCCCCCACACAGACGCACTCTAATCTTTTAGGTTGCCTTCCATTCTCTCGCGTCAACAACTCACTCCTCGCAACCGACCCCCCCACCCCTTTCATCTCCTCTATCGCAGTCATGGCGTCGCTGTGGAAGACGGTGTCTCTGCTGCTGACCGTGCTCGCACTGTTGTGCTCCATCTCGGTGGGCGCGGTGTCGCAGTCCTATGTGCTGGAGCGGCGTGTTGGCAGCGGCGGCGAGTGGTCCAGGATCGGCTCCTTTGCCATCTCACGTCTCTCTTCTCAGGCACCAGCTCGCATCTCCACACAGCTGGGCGGTGAGGTGAGCCTGAGCATGGAGGAACGCAATAAACTCGCCGCGGCCGACCTTGTATACTACCGCGCGTACCCGAACCAGGAAGGCAAGCCGGCACCGAAGCACTCCACGACGGTCGTGGTCACGCCGTGCTCGCTGATTCGCGGCTTTGAGGCCATGGACAGCAAGACTGTGGTGCTCCATGAGAACATCAATATTGTCCCGGGCGTGAGCACCTCTCTGATGGGTCTGCAAGTGAGCAGTGAGACGAACTTCTTCCACGCGAAGATGCTGAAGGGCGATGAGTGCGATCGCAGCGTGGTGCAGAAGCTATTCCCGACGGTGCACTTGAGCACCAAGGTCGGCCTCGTGCACCCACTGAAGGTGACGCGGAAGGTGCGCTACGAGGACCTCAACGCTCTCACGGAGGCGGAGGATGCGAAGAAGACAAAAGTGAGGCGTCAGACAGAGAAGCGTATGGTGCGCAACGCAGAAGGTGAGGTTGTCGAGGAGGAAGTTCCCGTCGAGGAGCGCTCCTTCTTGCAGAAGTACTGGATGTACCTCGTCATTCCCATCGTCATGTCCGTCCTCCAGAACATGAAGGGCTGAAGTGGAACAGGACGACTCCAGGGTAGTTGATTTCAAGCATGGGGGAGAGGCAGCACGGTTAGCCATTGCATCCCTTCTCCCTGCCGATGCCCCCACCGACCCGAACCACCGCTCAACTCTCCCTCCCTGTGTGTGTGTGTGTGTGTGTGTGTGCATGTGCGTGCCTTCCTCTTTCCTTTTATCAGCGATAACGCCCTACTTGTGCGTGTGCGTGTGCCTCGCTTCTCTTTTTCTATTGGACGTCGCTGTTTTGTCTTTCTCTTCGTCTATGCTGACCTCGCTAAGGCACCGGATGGGCTGTGAACTGCACACGCGCGCCCCGGTGAGAAGGAAGGCGCCATGAGCTGTGCAAGAGCTCACGTTTGCGCTCTCACGCGCGCTCGGCGAAGAGGGATCAGCGGCTGTTGCCAGTGAGACACAGCGAAGAAAAAGGCGAGCAAAGAGTGCCAGGCTCGCACAGGCTGACTCCGTCTCCCCCACTCCTGTCCCGCTCCTGTGACATCCGCGTGCAGAGGCCCTCCCCTCCCCTCCCCTCCGTCAACCCCAGGTCACCATGTCATGCAGCGCTGCAATGTGTGTGGTCCTCCTTGCTAGCTCTCTCTAAGCTGCGGCGGCGCTCCACTGACGTTCTCCTACTTTCCACTCTTTCTTCTCTCTGTGTATCGGGCTGCTGTTCTGTCGTGTGCCAGCTTGCGTGAGAGTGGTGTTTCTACATCAAGCGGAAACGGCACCCACACCCCCTCAAGAGGCGTACGTCGGTGAAGGATAAGAGGGGGCTCTGGCCGCGTTGCTCTTCGCCATCGATCCCATTCCCACCCGCCACTCTCTGCTGCAGGTGCTCGCGCGCTTCTTTAGGCTGCCGCCCTCTCCACCACTGAGCTGCATGATTGCAGAGCTGGGCTGCTTTGGAAATCGATAGAAAAGTAGACAGCGCCGGTGCAGCCATCTTCCCTCTCACGTCAGCCGTCAGCGAGGGTATGCGACGGTGTGTTCTTCTCTGCGCAAAGGCGGCTGCAGGAGCGGGCAGCGCCAAGCGCGCCGCTGGCGGCTCTTCCCCTGCCAGTGCCTCTTCCCTCGATGCACGCACGAGCGCCATCTTTGAGATGCGGCAGTCCCCCACGTCTCTCTACGTAGACTCGATGCACAGCAACACGCTCACGGATCACCCCCTCACGCATCGCAGCAGCCGCGACGAGCTTGCGTACCGCAAGCGGAAGCTGACGGAGCGTGGGCATTATGAGCAGGCCGCAAAGGCGGAGGAGGAGGCGACCCAACGCGACCGCGAAGGCAAGGCTGGCGCAGAAACGAAGGAGTACTACTGGGCAATACTCTGCGCTGTACTGGGCTACTTGGCCGCTCACGCTCTTGTGTTCAACTACTATTACCCAGATGACCTTCGGCCCAACTACTCACCTGACCGCGGCTACTTTGACGACGTGGCGGCACGGAGGGAGGAGCTGGGGGCGGTAGACGAGATGGTGGGCTTGTCGGTGCTGGAGAGCGTGTATAGCAAGCGCAAGGCTGCCGTGAAGCGCCGGCTTGAGGGCAGCTAAGCGCACATGCGAAATGGGCTAGGAAGGAAGGCGTTAGGATGGCGGTGATGCACCATGCACTAATGTCAGCTCACACCACAAGAGTGGTCGCTCGAGTGGGATGAGAGCAGACCTCGTGTCTCCCGGACCGTAGCGCTTCCTGTCCTCACTGTACAGCGGCCATGCGTCTCCTTGCGTGACGGTGCGCGAGGCTTGCGCGTGTGCCTCCGTGAGTTTTTCGTCTCCACCGATTTGGGCCTCATCGGGGTGTCTGCCGTCTTTCGTCTTTCCCCTTTTCTTGTTGTCACCACCCCCCTTCCTCTAATGTGCTTCGCTCCCGCACAAACACCTGCATGTCGCCAAGCACAATTCGCCGCGCTTCCGGCGCGTGAGTGCCGCTCAGTGCTCTTGCGCAGCCTGCAGTGCTTCCCTCTCTGCTCTGTCTCTGTCTCCGGGTGCGCATGCTGTTGCTTCTCCACACCACTCGCATTGCAGGCGAAGCCTTCTAGTTGTTTTACCGCTCCCTGAGGTTGGTGACTTCTCGACGCGGCCGCAGACGCTGCAGACCGGTGGGGGAGGGCACGAATGCCCCCCTATCCCACCTCTTGAATCTCCTGCAGCCTTGACACACGCATTCCTGCGCGCACATCATCACCTCACGCACCTTTTTCTCCCTCTCCCGCTCTCTGATTCGATTCTCATGGTGTCTGCCGCCGACTTCGCAGGTTGTCTTGGGACCCGCATGGCGCTGCAGCCGCGGGCGACGTAGTGTCTCTATCTCTCGCCTCCCCGGCGTCTTCTTCTGCCCCTCTCTCTCCAGGGGGAGAACCTGCTCTAATCCCTCGACCACGTCCAGCGCCTCACTGACGTTGGCTCGTGCGGGTCGCGCCCCGCGACTCGAACCCCGCGCATTGTTCTCCTTCTTTCCGTGTCTCTGGGCCTCTTTCAAGTAAACGTTTACGTTGATAATGAGTAGTGGCGATGGGAGCTTCGCTGCTGCAGTGGCAGCCGTGGTGCACTTCACCACCCACGGCGACACCACCTCGAACCAGGAGCTGATGCACGCTATCGATCACTCCCTGGACGCTGGTTGTACACCGGCGGCCCACACGATTGCCCCGCAGCTGCTGCGGTGGGCATGGAGGACTCCACAGCCCGCGTGTCCGCTGGGATGGCTACCTATGTAAGCGTTCTAAACCGGCACTTCAGTGTGCAAGTGATACCGCACCGCCTTGCGCAACCCCTGGATCGCCGCCCTGCCGGCTTGGAGGAGCTGCTGCAGCTCTACGTGATGGCTCTTCACAGTTTTGCTATTGAGGCCTCACGCCGGCAGCTCACGCAGTGTGTGGCCTGCCTGCTCATCTTGCTCGAGGATAGTTTGGTCGACCGACTGCGCGCTTGGGTACGCGGCGGTGATGCCGCATCCGCAGATGAGTGCCGCACGGCCCTGCAGGTCTTCATCGCGGTCGTGGACCTCTTGGCAGATCGCCGTGTTGCAATCGGCTCTATACGACGCGCTACACAGCGCCGTCAGCTACAGGAGCACCTGCTCATCGCACTTGAGTCTCCGCTGACGGACAGGGCAGACTTGCCGCTGCTGGTGCGTGCCACCGACGCTGCCGTGCGATTTCTGCTGGAGGCAATGTATGGTGAGCCGCAGGAGGTCGCGGCAACGTTTTGGGAAGCTCTGCCCACGAGTACCGTATGGCAGCACTGCCTGCACTGCCTTGGTTCGGCTGCCGCCGCGTCGTCACCACCGGCAGCGTGTCCGGAGGATGTGTTAAACGTGGTGTGCAACGTGTTGCGCTGCCAGACGATCGTCAACGCAGCCGCCGAGGCTCTTCTGTCGGGTGCGCTGCCGTTGGTGCTACAACCCATCGCGCCCTCGTCCGCCGCCACCGTGGACTGGGAGACGATCAGTCGTGTCATCGCCGCCGCACTTGAGGCATCCACGAAGGCCATTGTCACTCAGCAGCCAAACGATGTACCCCTATTTCGACTCTTCTCCTCTGCGGCCGACCGACTGGCGCAGCTGCTGCAGGCGCCGACGGCCCCGACGACTGCGGTGTGCCACGTTTGTGAGGGCATCAGCGCCTTGACGCAGGCACTGCAGCCTACGCCGCTTCCCGAGATGGAGCCCGACGATGACCCCGATGACTTTTCGGACTTTGTCGAGCAGACCCACGCGGCCAACGCAGAGAAGTCGTCTGCCGTTGCCCAACTGAGACCGTTTCTGCATGGGTGCACGAGAGCGCTTGCAGCTCGCCTTACCCACAGCAAGTTTGCGCAGGAGGAGTGGAGGAACATCGCGGCGTACGTAGCGCGACAGGTCGCTGACGGTGATACCGATGACTACGAAGTAGCCCACGATGACGTCCACCTCGCCGTCTTCACGACGTATGAGCGTCTGACGGCTCTCCTCGGCGCGCTGGGCGCTGAGGAGATCGACACGGCGGCCCCTGAGTTGGGCCAGCGGCTCGTCCTGGTCATGAGGGACTCGGGCTCCACTCTCCAGTGGCTGGAATCCATTCAGCCGGCCGATCTGCTGGTTCAGTCCGCCTTGCTCCCGTGCTGCGTGGCGCGGCATGTGTCCTCGGCTTCTGCCACGGGGTGGGCGATGGAGTCTTCTGCAGTACGCGTGATGGATGTGCTGGTGCATGCACTCGCCACGTACCAAGAGCATGGCGTGCTTTGCAGCGGTGGCAGCGCGAGTGGTAGTGTTCCCGCTATCATGGATGTGACAAGGGCGGCTGCGGCGGTGGCGTTGGCCATTGCGGGGCGTGTTGGGCCGGACAACGCGGCGCACCTGCGTGAGCGCATCACTCCGCTGGTGTCAGCGCTGTGGCAGTGTGTGACCTCGGCCGTTGGTGCACCAGCGTCAGCGTCGACGCACCACGCCGCCGCGGATGAGCTCGCGACGCTGCTCGAGGCCAGGTTGGCTGTGCTGCCTGACGCTGCGGTCGACCCTCTCAAGGATCAAGACGCGTACACGCAGGCGGTTCTCTTCGCCACTGGTGGTGCATCCACCCCAAGCCTAAACACGCTGGAGGCGCTCGCACACACGCTGCACTGCATCGCACAGCTTTCTTCAGAGGAGGCCGAGGCGGTCGAGACACGGGTGTGCCGCGGTCTCGTGGAGCGCTCGCGGCGCCACTGCGAAGCGGGGGAGTGGGCAGGCGAGGCACTCGCGACGCTCTTGGACTCCTGGCATGCTCAGCATCCCCAACTGCTTCCGTGCTTCTTGAAGTTGGCGGTTGCGGTGCCAGCTGAGCTGCAGCCTGCACTGCTGTTGGCCGGTATTACTCGCTTCTTCTCTCTGCCGCAGAGCCGCGACACTTCGACGCGCGAGCTCTCCGCTGTCTTGGAGGTACGCTTCGTGCGCCCAATCGCCGCATCGCCCGCTACTGCGCCGTCTCTGCACGCTCTTGTGGTGTGGCTGTCGCAGTCTCACCCCTCTTTCACCGCCGCCGATGGCGTGCGACGCGTGCGCGCCTTAGCGGCATGCGGGCGGGCGCTTTGCGAGGGTGGCCATGTGCCGGCCCTCAGCTTGACCGAGACGCTCGTCGCTTGTGTCGCTCGCTGGCAGGAACACAAGTTTGCCTCAGTGCTCGGCGGCGGGGAGGCGGATGCGGCAGGTGAGAAGGACGACACCGAAGGCGACGTGCAGCTGAAGCAGGAGGTCTTGAAGCAGCTGGCGATGTGGAGCCGCTGCGTTAGTGCCGTGTCGGGGCTCCCGCCGAGTGCGCCGCCATGGTTGGCACGGCTGCAGTCTGCACAAGACGACTACGAGCGGGTGGAGGTGCTGAAAAGTGTGTGAGGGCCTTGCGGAGAGAATGGCCGGCGTGGGATGGGGTGTAGCGCTGCGTGGCAACCTTGCGTTTGCCGCTCCTCCTTCGTCCCTCCTCGAGGCCCACCTCGGCACGTGGCGCACACCCCGATGGTCATGCGTGCGTGCGCGCATGTGAGCGAACGTTTTTTTTTTGAGGGCGGGGGGTGGGTGGGGGGGCCTGACAAGGATTCGCGAAAGGCCGCGATCATCGCATGGCAGAAGAATAGCGTTCTTGATGTTTGTGCCTTGTCAGCCCGTCTAGCTCAAGCGCACAAGATCCCTCGTGCCACAGCAGCCAACGAAGTCACTGCTCAGCCGATGGCGATACGGCTGCCAGCGAATCAAGGCAAGAGACACAAGGCACCTACCGAGACGGAACGCACAGGACAACATGTGAGGTGCGTGTGTGGGTGACGCTCTCCCATCTCCGTTCCGCGCTTTCCTTCCAACCACTTGCCACACACGCGACGAAAAAGAGGGCCCGAAGTCTCGCGCGGTTCTTGATGTGAGGCGCAGACATTCTGGACGCGTCCGCGCCGCGAAGCTGCCCAAGCAGCGGCTGTCATGAGCGGTGCCAACGCTCCTAGGCCAGAGACTCTGGGGGCAGCCAGGAAGCAGGCGCAGCAGATCGACCGCCGCAATCTCTCCTACCTGCTTGAGGCTAGCGCGTCGCCCTAGGCCAGCGATCACATCCAACGCCGCCAGCATCGAGACTCCATTCGCGATTCGTACAGTGATCGACGATGTAGTGCTAGCTGCCTCGCCAAGGGCGGGAGACTGAGTTCTTTAAAGCTGTGGGCGCGATACTGGAGCGGTTTCGCATCGCCAACCCCATCGCGGCCTCGGGTAGGAACACGCTTACAACCAACCAACGGCGCAGACGTCCTGCCGCTCGCCTCCGGCCTGACAGCTTTCCTCGGCGAGGAGTACGAAGGCCGGAATGGGGAGCAGACCGCACGCAACTCTCCCCAGACATAAGCCAACGTGACCACAGCCGAAAGGCAGACGGAGTTGATAACACGCCAATTCGTGGGCATAGTATCGCACGTCACGCACGCTATGCAGACGCCCCGCTTAAACGCCGCTGAGGCGTTCGACATCATGGCAGCCAGCAGAGCCGTAGACGTGCGGGTCGGAGGCGGGCTCGGGTGGGGTGACTCCATCCCTTATGTGCCCACTACCGCCCCCTTTCCCATCCGGAGGCTGATGCGCGGTACCGGTGTACGCGATCAGGTCGTGGCCGGTGTCTTCGCGTGTCACAGCTTCAGGCTGTTGGGCGGCTTTCCGTTGGCCCTAGAGGGGTTGAAAGGTAAGGGATGCGGGGGCCACCGGCGTGTCTCGGAAGTGGGAAGAGGGAGCGACCAATCTATGCCTTGCGGCAGCGGTGGGTCGAGATGAGCTCGGCGAGCAGACGCATTGCTGCTCAGGCCACATAACGTTTCGCTTCAACCGCGAAACACGCTGTGCAATCCGGCCCGCGAGCACGCGCAATCCTGCACCGCCGCCTCCACAAGGAGTAGGCCGTCCAGGTGATGGCGACCGTGGATGTCTCTGCTGACCAGACACCAGTCCCCGAGGTCCAGAGAGGCGTGAGCGGCAACGGCGGCATCGGGCGAGACTTTGGCCGAAGCCCCGCTTCATTGTGTCGCAGACGGGCTCACAATTCGCAAAGAAACGCCCGTGGTCTTCTCCGGCGTCGACGGACCGACACATCCGGCCGATGCGCTGTCGCGCGACTTTGGGGTAGACACCTCTGGTGAGGTGAACGGATGCGCAGCCGCTTTCATGTGAAGCCCGCGGCTCCTGGAAGCGCACTCGCTACGTGCAGAGAAAGAGGTAGTGCAGTGATCGGCGTTTGTGTGTGTGTAGGGGGGGGGGAAGTGATGGTGGTGGGGAAGCCAGCCCCCGTCTGGAAGCAGTGCAGAGCCCTTTCTTCTGCCCTCCTTGAGGCGCGAATCTCACAGCCGACCGACATGGAGGAGAGGTGTAAGAGATGGTGAAGAGAACGGAAAGCGAGCGAAGACCACGCCGGCGTTCGAGCTGGAGGCATGTGTGTGCAAAACACCGCTGCACTCTCGGAGACACACCTCTTTCCCTTTTTGGCACGAGCACAGGTGGAGGCGGCAACGATAAAGGAGATGTGGTGCCTCGCTTCCTCTCTCTCTGTGTATGCGTGTGCCTGCATGCGTGTATGGGCCCGAGCTGCTCTTCACATGCCTGCTGACGCACTGCAGCTGGGCTTCGGTGAGCGCTGCTTTCCTTCACTGTTTCCGTACCCTACCGCATGCCCAGCACTTATTCCTTTCCTTGCTACCCGTACCCCCTCCCTCGTCCCTCAGAGGCTGCAACCACGGCGGTCGCTCTCGCTTACTCCTGCGACAATCAGTCGCTGCTCAGCGAACATCGCCGCGGAGGACAATCCAAGCAGTCAAGCCGTCCGTCTCTGAGTGCCTTACCCTTGGACTCGTTGCTTCTTCTTGGCCTTCTCCGGCAGCGCCTCCGTCCTCTCCTCACGTAGACCCATACATTGGTACACAGACATCGCGCCAGTGTGAGCGCAGTGGAGAGAGGCAGGGAGGACGGCGCGTGTTGGTGGTCTGCGCATCGGGCTCCTTGCAGTGCCCCTCTTCTCCCTCTTTCTTTTCCGTCTCTTCCTCTCTCTGTCTCCGCCACTGCTACAAGAAAGCTGCTACTCTCCGCGCAGAGTCTCCACCATTTTCTCGCCTCGAATGCTGTCATGTCACTGTCGAGTGATGCGCGCGACGTCGGTCGGGAAGTCACATTCCACTTTCGCTGGCTGTGCGGTGGATCTGCGAGCCGCCCATCGATCATGCCGCGTATGACGCCGCCGCCGGGGTGCTGCCACTCGCTCGTGGGCTACCAAGACCGCTATCTTATTTTGTTTGGCGGTGGATCGCTAGCGCACTTCGCGAATGACGTGTACGTGTACGACATGGACAGTCGCCGCTGGTCGCGAAAGGCGCCTGAAAACAGTGACATGGTGCCACCACGACTGGCCCACTCTTCCGCTATCCATGGAGACAAGATGATCGTGTATGGTGGGCAGGACCTGTGCAGCCCTGTAGTGTATGATGACGTCCTCGAGCTCGACCTTGTCACGTGGAGGTGGTCGGTGCTGCAGCATGCCCAGGCAAGTCCGGAAGGCCCTGGTGCGCGTCGTCTTCACAACGCGCACGTTGTAGGCGGTCGCATGTACGTGCTTATGGGCACTCCAACGGCGCCAAGAGAGGCTCCGCTGTGGTATCTGGACTTGCATACGAATGCGTGGCACCATCTGAAACCGACCATATCGCACGACAGTGACACGGCCGCCGAGCCAGCCACCATGCTTTCCTTGTGCGGCTGCAGCTCTGCAGTGTCAGGGGACTGCATCTACCTCTTCGGCGGGTACCGTGCCGAGGACGGCGAGAGAAGCCCCTTTCCCCAACGCGAGTACGTGAACTCTCTCTTCGAGTACAATACAAGGCTCAACACGTGGCGTTCCGTGAGGTTGCACCCGCTCGCGCCACGCCCAGCTGCCCGGTACGCCGCTTCACTGGCTGTGCACGACAAATACGTGTACCTCTTCGGCGGAGACGCGAATCAGTCAGACGTGTCCTTGTACTTTGGCGATCTCTGGCGTATTGGTGTCCAGGACGAGCTGGCGACCTGGTGCAAGGTGAACGTCGCTGGCGCGTCGTGCCCCTCCGCTCGCAGCGGCTGTGCGTACACGTGTGCCAGATCGTCGCTCTTCATTTTCGGCGGCGAGCTCCCCGTCGGAGACCTCACCATACCTTGGCTCTACGGTGCTGACCTCTTCCAACTTCCCCTCGGCTACTCTGGCCAGCTCACTCTGCGTGCCACTGCGGCGCGGTGGCTTGGAGCCGCTGCCGGGCAGTGCCGCGAGACGTTTTCACTTTGCTCGTTGCCAGAAGAGATCCCGTTGACCTTGGGGGCGCGGTGTGCTCTCGAGGAGTACTCTGAGGGCTGACGCGTGCCTCCCTTCAGCTGCCATGGAGGGAGGTGCCGCCATGTCTTGGACTCGCACTCTCGACTGCTCCGTCCGTTGCTGCATCGGTCGCGTTGAGGGGTCGCAGGCCGTATCCTGCTGAGCGCAGACACCATCGGAAGAAAAGTAAAACTGCTATCCCTTCTACCCCCCCCCCCCCCCATGCTCACATGACAACAGCCTGCATTCCGCAAGTAAATCGGTGCGCTCTCTCTCTACGCGTCATTACGTGGTGCTGGGTTATGGACCGGCAGAGCCACTTCTCGCCTCACCCACCTTGGGTATTCCTAATGGACGTGACAGCCTTGCACCTCTCTTACGTGCACAGCACTGTGTGAGAGAACGTCTTCTACGCACTGGTGCGTTGGCGGCGCACCGGCGCTCTTGTTTTCGCGTATGCTCCTTGGAGCACCGTCCTGCAACGTGCGCAACTTTAGGGGGCGGAGACGCCGGTCTGGGCTGCGCTTCTCTGCTGTCTTCTCCGTCCTTCAAATCTCTGCGTGCATCTGTTTCCGCACTGGCGCCATCCCCCCCTCTCCCATCTCTCCTTTCCCGCGTACGCCTGCTGTCCATGTACCACGCGGGGAAGTACTTGCGTGCAGCTCAAGTGGCTTGCTCCGCCGACCTCCGGACCACCTGCTTCGGAGCCCGTGGCTGGGAGTGAGCTCCTCAGCTGACACGCGCGAAGTGCACATACACTCACTCACAGCGAGCGAAGACAGTTCCCTTCTGTGCATCGGCGCTGCTCGCCCCTCTTCTTGCGGCCGATCGGCTTCTCCGCCGAGCAGCGTCATCATTCGTGCTGGCATTCATCGCGCTATGTCACATGCAGGCATGCTTCCATCTGTGTTGGGCAACATCGCTGCCAGGGCTTCACGCCTATTCGCCCGATGCGCGGCCCCGTGTCCAGAATCTTTTCCATCGTCTCCTCAGCCGTCGCTAACGTCGTCCACGTTGTCGGACCTGTCGGACCTCGTGAGCTGCACTCGCTCTCTCGTCGCGCTCACACAGTCCTGCGGCAGTGGCGCCGTCGACGCACACCTGCAGCGGTGCGTGCGCGAGTGCACCGACGCCACTTTCGACGCGCTCTCTTCATTGCCGCCCAGGGCCCACGTGCCGGCCGATGTCTGCGTCGTGCTGCTCGTCATCCTTCGTGCCTCTGCCCAGTTCTGGCAGGAGGACCGATGTGCTGCCTTGGCACAGCGGTTGGCGGAGCATGTGGATGCCATGGCGCTGCGGACATGGCGGCCTCGCGTGTTGGTTGCCACCGTGCATGCGTTCGCCAAATCGTGCCCCTCGCAGGCTCAGTTGCCCCTTGTAACAGACTGCTTCGTGCGGCTGCAGCACTGTGAGGCGCAGCTCACAGAGTACGATGTGGCGACCGTTCTGTGGTGCCTTGCAACACTGCAAGTCGGTGAGAGCCAGCTGCCATTGTGGAGCTCCCTCTGCAAGCGCGCCGCACTGTTGTTCTCGCGCATGAACCGCGTGAGCCGCCTCACCGTGATGCAAGCCCTGTTGCTGCAGTCTTCCCACCTATGTGAGTCGCAAGCTGAGCTGCTGCGCGTCGCACATGCAGCGAACATGGAATCGACGGAGCTCACGTCACTCGACGACTATCGGCATGATGGCGGGTGGCGGTACCCTGCACGTGGTCCTCGTCGCACTAGATCACATAGTTCGGAATCCTCTCTCTCCTCCTCCTCCAAACCACGCAGCATGGGCTCGACCTCGCAGCTGCTCCGGTACACTACGCACGCACTCTCTGACGAGTCGCTGGTGCGGTTGCTCATCACCCTTTCTGAGAGAAGCGCGGAGGCAACCGAGGAGCTGCGCCTGGTCGTAGCACATCTCACGCTGCGCAGCTCCCTGTCCGATCGACTCTGCCTACAGTTGCTGCGGTTTACTCAGCCGCGGTGCACGGCCGTTTCATTGCACATGGCGGGCGAGGCAGAGCAGCGGCCGAGGAAGCACGCGTCTTCGACAGCGCAGCAAGCAGAGATGTCGGTGCTGCTCCGTAAGGCACGGCGACACGCAGCACGGCAACTGATTGGTGTCTTGCGCAGTGGCGTAGCGCCGTCTCCACGTGACATCATTGAGGTGCTTTGCGTAGAGCACTGTAGTCTGTGCGCGGGAGGAGCATCCGAAGGCCAGCCGCGACCAGGCGGCGCCGTCGACGCAGAGTCTGTGGAGTCTGTGGAGTCTGTCTGGGCTGCCATTGTGAGGCTCTTCTGCGACACGTCAGCAGACTTGGCGCGCGCTTTCCGTTTTGGCAGCGGCGAGGAGCTCTGGGGGTGGCACTGCATCGCCGCGTACTTGAGGGCAGTGAGCCTGGCAAGCGGTTGCCTGACTTGTGATGCGCCAGCGTCGCTGGGCACCACCCTCAGTGCACTGGAGCACCAGCTCAGCTCCGCCACGCACCCGTCGCGCTACTGGCCCAACACCCGAGAGCGTAAGACGAGGTGCGCCGAGGTAGTGGTAGCCGCCACGCACTGTGTGGGAACGCAGTTGCTAACATACTGCGCCGAGACAACTTCGCCCTATGACACCGCCCTCGCGCTGCTCGGCGAGTGTGTGCGAGAACTTGCGACACCGCCGGTGACTCTCCCTGTTCCCACTACGCTGAGGCTTCTCTCTGCCGTGGACGAGGCGCCCGTGGTCGTTGCCGCACCCGTGCAGCCGCTGAGGCCGTTTCTCTTGGCGCAGCTGGAGACACACACGGCCCGTCCCTCTGGCATGCTGCCAGACCTAATTCAGTACCTCACAAGCATCCTCGCCCGTCCGCTGGCGGCATGGCAGGCGCCGTCGCGCGTGTGCGTCTCGGACGCTGTGCTGGACCTGTATCTTCGCTTACTGCTTCAAGAGCAGCAGCAAACTCTATCTGCTGTGCAGTCGGAGCTGCTGGTACGGTGCTTGCAAGAGCGCCGAACGATCGCAGCGGAGCTGGAGAACGCCTTTATGATGCTCCTGACCCGCCGCCTCGGGCAGACGGCATCATTTCTGAACACTGTAAGACTGCCGATCGCTGCGCTGAGTGAGCTTGTGGAGCTTGCCGGAGCCTTGCCGCGCAGCAAGGCCGCATCCACCACCGCGACGGCCACCATGATCATCAGCACCCTCCTGGACTTGCTCATTCAACAGGCCATTCCAGCGTGCACTTCAGCAGAGGAGCTTATAGCTGGTGCCATCGCGCTGCGCGACGATGCCGTGGCAGACCTGAAGAGAACGTCCGCCATGGCAGCGGCAGTGCAGGCAAGGGGCTTGTCGCTGCTCACGTCCACCGAGGTGACATGGACACCAGTGCTGAAGGCGTACCTTATCGCCGCCCTCGTGTGCGTGGATGTGGACCCGACGCCAGAGCTCCTGCAAGCACTGCGCATGGATCACCACATGCAGGCAAGGGGAGCGTTGAAATCCACGAGATAAAAAACGTGCAGTGTCTGGGCGCGTGCATGCAACCCTGTGCGTCTGTGCGTGCGAGTGCGCATCGAGGGGCTTCTGCGGTGGGAGCCTCGCCCCCTTTTCTTTTTTTTTTCTGTGCATGTGCGGAAGGTTTGCCTTACGCGTACGCGCTGCGTCGCGCTTCGGACAAGCGCCCACAGAACAACAACAGGAAGAAGGGGGGAGCGCCAGCAGAACCGGCAGCGACCCATCAGCGAGCACCAAAGACGCAGACTTTGGCGTCGCTGCGTTGGTGGTCTGTCTCGCTGCTCACATTTTTAGGAGGAGAGCGGCGTTCTCTCTCTCGCGTGTTTCCGTGATTCCGCTCTTACGGCACAGCGGGGAGTCACCTCCTCTTCTTCGGCATGCCGCTCCTCCCTCGGCGCGCTTCGATTTCTCTTACTCTGTGCACGCTGCTCTTCCGCCTTCTTCTATCGTTGCCTTGCACCCTACCCTCTCGCCTCTCTTACTCACCCTCCTTGCACGGCTCCCGCACGCTCCCTCGTTCTCTCTGCAACTGCCTGACCGGCAGGCATAGCCAGGCACACGCATAGAGCTACGGAGCACAGCATGCGGCGGAAGAGGAGCTCCTACGTAACATGTACGGTCAACGGCAACGCGTGTCGGTCAGACGACGGCATGTACGACGTGAAGACCTTGTACGGGCCGCACACGGTGTTGCTGCGCGCACCCACGACGGCGCCATCGTCGTCTTTATTGTCGTCCGCTCCGTCACCAGCAGAGGCATCCAGAAGACGGTCGGAGCCCTTGACGAGCTTCACCATCTGCGCGGTGGACGCGCGTGGGCGTTTTCTTGTGAAGCAGAGTGGCACCTACGAGGTTGGTGCAATCGGAGCCGTTGAAAGGCAGGCTGAGGCTGAGCCTCGGGCTGAGGTGCAGGCGGCGATTCAAGACGTGCAGCGCGTGCCAGAAGAGGCTCCGAAGACGGCGGGGGAGCGCCAAAGCGCAATGAGGGAAGTTCGACGAGCCCCCAACAAGTACAGCATGTTCTTAAGTAAGTTTTCGAAGGTGTTCAGCCTGAAGGGTTTTCAGGCAGCCGCGGCAGAGTGGAGGCGCTTTTCGGCGGAGTCGAAGAGGAGAGAGGAAGTGGATGCTCTCATCGCCACGGTGGTCCGCTCCGGTCGCTACCCGATGCGTCAGCCGAAGAGCTGAATGGTCGCTGTTGCTATGGTTTCTCGTGTGTGTGCGTGTGTGCTCGAGGTCGACCCACAAACTCGAAAGTGATGCCACCCCACTCTCTGTTCCTGATTAGGCGGTACTCAACGGGGCACCGTCGAAGGTCACACACACGAAAGGAGTGCGTCGCTCATGCCCCCCTCCCCCAGCCTCCGCTACACCCGTTATGGCCCTCAAGTGATACCGCCACCCCAACACGCTGCGTTGCCCTTTTACCCACGTCTTCCTGCTTCTCTCTCTTTTCGCTAGTGGTGCCACGCACGCATGCGATGCGCATGCTGAACGGCGCGCGCGTTCGACCGCCGTGGGGCGGTGTGGTGGTAACGCCCTTCCTGGAAGCTTATCGCCGTCTGCGCCCGCCCCTCTCCGCCTTTGAAGCAGGCGTGTGTGCATGTCTGTGTGTCTGTGCGGCAGGACATGATCACCCCCTCCCTGAGGCAGCCACCGACGACGAAAAGGGAAGCCACAGGAGAGGAGCACAAGAGGTTCACCAAGCAACCACGTGAACTGGCCCTCCACCTCTCTCACCTCTTCTCCTCTCCTCTCTTTGCCCACTCCCCCTCTCCGCCCGGCTTCTTCACACACGCCCACACAAGTCGTATTCGTTCGACGGGTGGAAGACGGAGCGACGGCGTCAGCCATCTTCTTTGCCGCTTTCTGCCTCCACGCATATGCACGCATCTCTGCCGGCACTCGACGACTGCATCTCCTCTCTTCTCCGCTGCCCCGGCCATCTCCACCGTCGTTTTACATCTGTGCCGAGTCGCGTTAGACGATAGACATCGCGGCTGTCGTGTTGACAACTCGCGCAGCACATCCTTGCGCTCCTTTTTCGTTTCGTGTGCGCCTCGGCTCTGTCACGCGGCGCTGCGGCCCACATCTGCTTCCATATACGTATTCTTTCCTGTTGCTCTCCCCTTCCCATTGACTCCCACGTTACCAAAGCCTGGACTGGCCCACAAAGCCGCTGGCATCCGAGTTGGCGCCCCCCGACCGCATTCACGGACATGTCTTCCCCATCCTTTTCCCAGCACAATTACCGCCAAGCGGTCATCGACTTGTACACGAAGTACGACCCTGCCAAGGTGTGGCGCGTGGATGAGCTGCTGCGCCGGTTTGTGGGGCACGAGGAGGCCCTCGTGAACGCCCTGGAGCGAAAGTTCCGCGGGGGCATGACATCAGCGGGCGCGCAGGCTTCCACCGCGCACTGCGCGGATGCCGCACAGGCCCCTGTGACGCTGGGGGGCAGCAGCTACTCAGGACCTTCGCCAAACGCGCCGCTCAATATCAACATTTCAATCAAGTGTGATGATTCACTGCCATGTGTGGTTGCAGAACAGCTGGCCGCGTCGCCTTCCGACCCCGACGCTGCGACTGTCAGCGAGAATGTAGACCGCAGTGTATACCGCACGCGACTGCTGCGCCTCTATGAAGCCTACGCCCCGCTTCGTGGGAGTCAGGTCGATCATGAGCTAGACAACTACAAGGGGCGGGAAGAGGCATATCTCTGCGCCATGGAGAAGAAACTTAGGGGAGTGCAGACCGCGGAGGGTGCCGAGGACGCCACCGAGGAGGCGTCACTGCCGGCCACCCTGTCCCCCGTAGAAGCGGGTCTTCTCGACGACCGCCAGAGGCGCATCAACAACAGCTCCGGCTATGAGGTCTCCAAGGCGGGACTGCCGCTCAGTTACGAGACAGATGCGCCAGCCCCAGCAAACCACGCGGAGCGCCAGCTGCAGCGCTACCTGGGGCGAGACGAGGAGGTTATCCAGGAGGCTGTGGCCGAGTACGGCCCTGAGCCAGTCGTGTCAGTGGTGGACACAGAGGCAACGAGCCCCGCAGTGGCAGCCGACTTGAGGAAGGAGCACACAGCGACCGCACCCGCAAACAGCACAGGTCCTTTGAAGACGCCGTCTCCAAGTGCACCGCTGCCGATACCGGCCACGCCTCAGGAGGCAGCAAAGGCTGCCAGGCGCACAGTCGATGGGGTGGCGCCTCCTCCCTCGGCAGCAGCGACTCTTCCGACTCGGGCGGAGGCTGCAGCAAGGCCAGCAGCGTATCACGAGGCGAAGGCAGCTGCAGTGTTGGCGCGCATTACAGCGCACAAAGGCGGCGCTGTTGGTGATGCGGCCACTCCCACGCAGGTGCCAAGACTTAATGCGGCCGTCTTGGGGTTGGCGATGCCCCCCTACAGCGGCGGTGCGCGGCACGCCTCCTCGCCGCCGGACAGGCGCGCCGCGACGCCAGCTGTGACACGTGACGAGCCGGCGCCTGTTGCTGCGGTGGCACCTCTGCAGGCGGCTTCAACAAGGAAAGCTGAGATGCGCACCACTGCATCGCGACTCTCCAAGGCTGCTTTACCCGCGCGCAAAGGTGAGTCGGCGCGGACCGTCGTCTTGGACAGAGGCGAGATCGATGCCTCGCTGAGTAACACCATGAGGCGGATGGCGCTCTTCGACGTCACTTTCTACGACTTCTTCCGCGTTCTGGGAAGCTTTCACGCGCATGGACGCGAGAGGGTGAGCCTACGAGTGGCCAGCGTGCTGCTTGGCGCCTTGTTCCAAGAGGCATCACCGGCGAAAGTACGTTGGGAGCATGGCGACATGTCGTGCGTGAGCGAGGAGGAGGCCGGCGTGTCGGCTGACGAGATGCGAGAGCTCATTCTGCGGGAAGCAGCGCGGCAGCTTCGGAGCCAAGCCAGCATGTCGAATCGGCGTGTGGCCCAGTTTGCATACTCGCTGGTCCGGCGCATGGCAAAGTTGGTGCAGACCTGTCGCATGACGGTGGTGCAGCTTCAGCGGCAGCCGCATCCTCTTTCCGCTGGATTCTGGGTGCATCGCTCTGTTCTTCCACGTGCTGTACCCCACTGGAAGCGGTGCTGGGCCACGACGAGCGCAGGCGGCGACGCCATCTCCGTGTGCTACGGCGGCTCTCTCAAAACGGCGTTGCGCATTCCTTTTGCGCGTGTCGCGCGTTGCTACCGCAAGCGAAACGCGGCTGGCGCGTCGCCCGTGTACGCGCGCAACGGCCTCGCTTTCCAGCTGACAACGGGCACGCAGCCGTTGCTCGTTGTGGTGTGCCCGGAATCGGGTGATGTGACCACGCAGCTCCTATCTGCTTTCCGCTCGTGGAGCCGCTCGCCGCGCAACGTTGATGAGAGGAGCACCGCAACGCACGTTGCCTCCTCGCTGGACCCGGCGCCACACTCACAATGCGACGTCGCAGAAAGCAGCAAGCACTTGGAATCGAACCAGGTCCGGGTTTGGGTTCTCGTGAGAGCCACGTCGACGTACGAGCCGCAAAGGTGGTGTGTGGAGGATCTGTCGATATACATGATGAGCGATCGCACCCGCGAGCTGCACACCTGCTCGGTTACTGATGTGGAAGGCGTGGTTGCTGAGATTGAGCTGCCCGTGCACCGCCGGCGAGGCGCGCGCATGGTTTTGTGTTGTGCCTCGGAAACGGCTCGGCTCCCTTGATGGCGTTCACCGAGCAACCGCAAGACCGAACTCGGCTGCTTGATCGTGTGTATCAGAGCCAGGCGCTTCTTCAAGTAGAAGCGAAGGTAACGGGAAAGGTGAATGGAGGCGGTTAGCTGCACTTCCTCTGTGCACCGCGTCTGTATGTAAAACGTACCTGCGTGAGCTTGAGGATGGCAGAGGAGGCGACAGCGGTGCTGCCAACTACTGTGCATGCGTTTGTGTCAACGCACGTGCCATCTTGGTCTTTTCCCGCACACGCCTTCTGCCTGCCCTCTCTCCATCTCGTGCGCATCCCTGATGCCCCCTCCCTTTTCGATGGATCTCTCCTCAGTCTGTACTGTACCGAGGCGGCGCAGCCGAATAACGCCACAAGGGGACGAACAGAAGAGAAACACCTACCGCTTCTCCAAGCACACACACCACACACACACACCACACACATCAATGCCCTTCCGGCAAGTCCGCCCTCTGCGAGGCATGCGCAGTGTCTTCGAGAAGTCCGAAAGGCGGTGGCAAACAGCGCAGGGGCGGTGGGCGATGGTGTGTCCACAGAAACATGTGAGGGAGCGTCTGGGCAGGCCTGGACGTTTTGCGTTGCACTGCTTCACGGTGACCTGCATCTGTGCAGTGTGCACGCGTGCTCGAGTTGTGCCTACACCGTGTCTCTCCCATTTCGATATGGGGCATCGCAACTCACTGTGGGGGTGTTGCACCCACGCGATGATGCGCTACAGCTCTGCGGCACCCGTTCCTGCTGGGTTTTCATCTTCCTATGCGTCCTTCACACGACTGCGTGGAATATGAGGGGGCACCACAGCACCGGACCCACCGCCGCGTGTCTGTTTCCGTGGACACTCTCTTCCAGCTGCCTCATCTTCCCACACCTCTTTTTCTTTTTGCCCTTCTTGCTGGCTTTGGGTTTGGCCCAATCAACTTGACCGCCCCCACGCCCACACGCGCACGCAGTGGCGCCGCCGCGGCTTATGGGATGCGCTGCCCTTGCCGCACTGCACACACCCACACGTGCCGAAAGCAAAAGAAAACATAAACGCTCTGAGCCCCCCCCCCCTTTCGTCTGTGCTCATCTCCACGCCACTGTCCCGTGGCATATTTCTTTTTCCGGGAGCTCCAGCAGCAATGGAGGAGGATGCGCGCCTGCTGGCCACCGAGCCGTACAGCGTCGCTGAGCTGCAAGCGGAATTTGTCGGCTGTTCCCCCCGAGAGGCGTACGCGATGATCTGTCGTCGACTTCGCTGCACTCCGCTTGCCTCCGCCGCTGCGATGCTCCCTGACGTCGCGGGTGCCTGGGACGCGGTGACCACGCTGGATTTCTCTCGCACGTATGTCGGCTCGCAAGGGGCGCTGCCGGTGATTGAGCTCTGCCGTTGCCTGCCCCGTCTGCAGTCGCTCGTGTTTTGCGACAACTACCTGAGCAACGATACGGTGTGGTACCTAGTGCAGATGGCCGTGTTCCATCCATCCTTAGAACGAGTCGATCTCTCTGCCAACGAGTACATCTCGTGGAGCGGCGCCATGTGCCTCGTAGAGCTGGTGCTGCGCAACCCGCGCATCATCTACGTTGGGCTGCGAGGGTCTGCAGTGTCGACGGAGATAGCGGGCTGCATTGAAGCGCAGACGCGGCAGAATGCCGTCAGCCGCTTCCGAAGTGAAGGCGTGAAGCGATCGCCGCCGGTGCATCCGGCTGCCGTGTACATCCGTTCTTTGAAGCACGTGTTTGAGGCGCACCAGCAGCATGGGCAGGTGAGCGCGTCCCTGCTTGACAGCGGCTTCGAAGAGCTCTTGCGCGTCTCGGGACGCACCGGGGAGCTTCACCTCTTCACTGAGAAGCACTTTTCGAAGCTCAAGGCACGCGCCCCTCCTGGCGGTCTCACCTGTGAGGCGTTCCTGGTTCTGCTCTTGATCGACGGCAGCACCTACGACGAGACCACCGTAGCCACGCTGAAGCGCGTCTTTACAATGTTCAACATGGACCCGTCGGTCCCAGACCCAATCAGCGACGGCTATGTTCTTGGTAGGGACATGGCAGACATCATGACCCACGTGTATGGCTTGAGGCCCTCCGACGCCGACGTGACAGCGCTGCAGCGCCGCTTAGGCGCCACTGCCGACACGACCACTCTCGACTGGGAGGAGTTTCTCTACGTTGCCTATCCGCACGGTCCAAAGGCGGGTGATCGACTGTGCGGCCTGACGTGCACGCCTCTCGCAAGCCCAATCGAGGCCATGCGCTGCTGAGCCTGACACCGTGGCTCTGGGTTCTTGTTTCTGCGTCTGATGGATGCTGCGGAGATTACTCTGTTACGTGCGCGACTCGCATCGTGAAGGTCCCGTCCCGCGTTTGACCGCGGATCCTCTTCCCGCGCTCGTTTTCTCACGACTCGCTGCTTTACCGTCTTTCGCGAGCTCAGTGAACTTGCCAGTGCATCGGCTCGCATATTATGTTCGCATGTGCATAGTCAACCATGTAGTTTGTTGTTGCGTCGAGAGTAAAAGTAGAGCTGTCGAAGCGAGAGAGAAGGGGAAGGGCCACATCGAGGAGATGCACACATACCTATGCGGTACCCGAGACTGTGCGTACGAGTGGGTCGATATGTGGCCATGTGCTGTGAAGGCCCCGAACTTCTCTCGCTTACCTTGTTTTATTCTCGCGCTTGAACGTTGCACCACCGAAATCTTCAGTCTTCTCCGCTGCGCACGCTCACAACCACCGAGAGGCGGAACAGCCGCTGCGTGCGGCTCGTGCGGAGGAGGGCGAGGCACGGCTCACGTGCGCCTCCGCGTCACGCCCACACGCGATATCGCCGCCTCTCTCCTCCTTTTCTCTACCAAGCTCCGGTATCACAGCCTCAGCCCACCAGATGCGTCTTGCATTCACCCTCCCTCCCTCTCGCAAGAGAGCCCCACGTTGCCCTGCGCGTGCCTCCCATCCTTCTTTTCCGTAACGCATCACTTGATCGACTTCAAGAGACTCGCTTATCGTGTTGGAAGGCCGGCTCGTCGGCGCTGCTTGCTGCATTTATTTGAAATTTCTCCACTCACCGTCTCTCATCCCCCCCCTCATCTGCGCCCCCCCTCCCCCTCCTCCCACCGCTGCGGCGAACAGCACACTTCCTCTCCTGATTGAGGCGGGGCTGTCCCATGCTCTTCGGTAGCCTTCAATGCACGCAGAAGGGTCGAGTGCGGCTGCCTCCGGGGAGCCGAGGCGGTGCCGTCTACGCGGACGACTTTGGTGGCGTTTGGGTGATATCAGAGGATGCGCAAGAGGTGTTGTACTACGCACCCGACACGCTAGCCGCCGCCATAGAGCAGCAGCAGCGGCAGGCGTGTCCTCCCCTGAGTACCCACGGCACCTCTGTTGCACCACTGTCTACCTCGTCTCCGGCCTACACCGTTGTGTTTCGCTGCGACGCCCAGAACGACACCGCAGACGGTGTGACTCGAGAGGATCGTGTCTACTCGCTGTATTCGCTTCGCCGTCATGAGTGCGTCGCCGGCAGCCCTCGGCGTGACCTGTGCATCGTCACAACACGCGGCACGCTTGGATTTGTTCGAATGCCGGCCAACCACCGCCATGACCCGCCGCTGCGGGAGATCGCTGCGCAACCGTATCAGGAGGTGCACCTCGACATGCATGTCTGCGCCGCCACTGTCACCAACGGTGCTGTGCAGAACCTTGTTCTGTGCTGCCACGACGGGACTTTCACGGAGGTGATTCGCGTCGCTGTCGTCAGCTCTGCCGAGCAGCTCGACGGCGTTGGCTCTGCTGCCGCTGACACGGAGTGCGAGCTGGACGCAACTGGGCTGTTCAGAGTGGAAGGCCGTATCGAGGCCGTGCTGCATGATTCCGTGCTGGATGTGCTCGTCACGGTCAGCGACACTGGCTATGTTGACGTCTGGGATGTGGCTTCTGCGAAGGATGTGACGGCGATGTACGGGTCTCTGTCCTGGGACTGCGACCGGTACGGAGCTCCGACGTGTGCACTGCTCTGTCGCGACCAGTTGTGGGTGGGGCTCACAACAGGGCAGCTACTGGTCTTCCCCCTTTCTAATTGCCACGGCGGCGCTTCTCCTCCCCTGTCGCACAGCGCTCAACTTTTACGCGGTCACACGTCGCGCGTGACCGGCCTCATTAGTGTGTCTCTCGGCACGAGCGTGTGGAGCTGCGCTGCGGACTCGGCAAAGGTGAACGTGTGGGACGCCGGCACTGCGGCGTTCCACGGCTCTTTCGTGTTTCCAGGTAGCGGCCTCGTGGCGTGGCAGGCCGGCGCAGCCCAGGTGCGCACGGCGCTCTGGGGTATCGACGGCGCGACCGGCGAGCCGAGCCTACTGCAGGTCACTCAATCGCTGTCAGACCCCAACGGCACCCAGGCGAGGACGCGAGAGGAGACGCGTGCGCAGCACCACAATGAGGCTCTCCTGCACGCCTACCAAGTCTTCTGGCGATCACTGGCGCGGACACTTCGTCACCTGCTGCTCGGTGATGCGAAGGACGCCGGCGAGGGCGCTCAGGAGGCAGTGCCGACGGCGCTGCAGCTCATTTGGCAGGATGCGGGCGGCGCCGGCGACAACGGGGACGTCCTCGATGCGATTCATGCCATGTGTGACACCTTGCGGCGACTTCGTGCTGCACACCGCAGATGTGATCCCGAGGGCAGTGACAACGCTAGAGATCTTCCGTCGTTGATGGAGGCTTGTGCCACGTGGTATGAGCAGCAGGGACGTGTCCCACGTGAGGTGGAGGCGTTGCTGCGCGCCTTGAACGCGTCGAGCTCCGAAGCGACATGCCTCACGTCACTTGAGGACGTTGAAGAGGAGGTGATGCTGCTTCGTGCGCGTGTAGAAGAGCTTCAGGTTGAGCTGGCACGGGTAAGCGACCGCCGCGACAGCGATGCTGACCGCAAGGGAGGTGCAGCGACTACCGACAACGCCGTCGCAGTGGAGCTGCAGGACGCACAGGCCGCGCTGCGTGACAAGATGGAGGAAAACCGGGAGTTGAGGGCCCAGCTGAGCGAGGCGCAGCGCGAGGTGACGTCTCTCACCTCTCAGCACGCACGTGCGCAGCAGCTACTGGACGCCTCTGATGAGCAAGTGGAGCAGCTCAAGCGGTCACTGCTGGCCGCCAAGAGGGCGGCTGAGGTGAAAGCGTCTGATGTCTCCTCTATGTTTGAGATGGAGTCGAGGCTGCATGAGTCGCAGGGCGTCATCGCCGAGCTCTCTGCCAAGGTGGAGACGCTCCTGAACGAGGCGGATGTGGCGAGGGTGTCGCTGCACGCGTTCGAGGAGAGGCAGGCGGCCGCCAAGGAGGTGCTGCAGCGAGTTCTGCGCACTCAGAATGACCTCGCTGACGATGTTGGCACGCTTGTTGACGACGTGAGTGCGGCGATTGCGACCTTCAAGAAGCGCGACCGCGTTTCTCTCACAGAGCACGCTGCTGCTTTAGTTGGGATAGTAGAGGAGGCGCTGTACCGACTTGAGTTGTCCGTCGAAAAGCGACTGCGAGATGAGCAGTTGTGGTTTCAGTCCCTCTCCCATGGGCTGAAGGCCGCCATGACGTGACGCAGCAACGATCCAAGCATGCTTTTCCCGTACAAGCATGAAAGACTCCCGTCCTGTTTCCGACGCTCTGGTGAAGGTGCGTACGCGCGTGGTTGCTTTGGAGGGGGAAGGGCTACCGCGCAGGTGTCACGCAGGCGGCTGCTGCGATGCGGCATTCGGCGTTCACTGCCACATCGCCTCCCCTTTACATGAGGAGGGGGGCACCACCCTCCACTATGAAGAATAGACAGAAAAGCGCGTTATGTGAAAACCGGATGCGCGGGAAGTGCCAGGGTCCCTAACCCGGCGGGCAGCCTTCCGTCTCTCTAAAACTTGCCCCTAGCACGTCCTCGCTCGTCGGGGGCGCGTGATGCATAGAAGGACACGCTGCTGCAACAGACGTGTGTGCATAGAGAATTAGCATAAGGTGTAGAAGAGAAAGGAGGTGAAGGGACTTCCCATGGCACAGCGCACTCATCTCACCTTTCTTGTGTTTTGCGGCTGATCTGTCCACCACTACCCTACCCCGCTTCGTCCCCTCCGGTCTCACCGCGTGGAAGGGGGGGGGGGGGGCTGTTTCTGCTCGACGCGAGGGCAGAGGAAGGCACAGCAACGGCACACGACGGAGGAGAGAGCGAGGCACCGATGACGGTGCCTCAAGACGAAGCCGCCATTGGCACCGTTACGTGGATGTCTTTGGCACCCTCTCTTTCGTATCCGTGTTTTCTCACCTTGCATGCTCTTGCTGTTTGCTTTTCTCTTACGCGAACCCTGATGACCGAAGTAGAGGGGGAGGGTTAGTGGTGGCCACCTCGGCGTGGCATCCGAGACGCCCACCCACTCTTTGTGGCAAAGCCGTGCAGCACCCCTTCCTCTTCCTGCCAATGTGGGACCCCCCCCTGGCGGTGACAGCGTCAAGCGTCTACGACGTGGGGGAGGGCGCAGAGCGACTTATCACTGCTGACGGGCCGCATTCGAAAACGAAATCCACACGGTGTGTTGCGCAGAGAGCGCCGACCTACTTCTCCCTAACCCACACGCGCTGCTGCATCTCGCATGTCACATAACGTCCTGTCTTCACAATGTTCGATGATGTCTGCGAGCGATGGAGTCAGAAACGCGCGTGATCAGGTGAGAGCGCATCAGCATGTTACAGACACATGCGCACACGCTCACACCCATGCACGTGAACATGAGAAACGCAACTGTTGGCGTGCAACCGCTCCCCTTCTCTGATTAAATGGGGCAGACCCGTGAACGCACAGCGCCGCGCAGACGCACACACGCGTTTGGTGGGGAGTGTGCTCTGCGCTTAGTCTCCTTTGCAAAGTTCAAGCCTGCGTTCAATTCTCTATTTCACTGCTTTCACGCGCACACTTCTTCCCGATTCCGTCTTTCCTCGGCTCGACGTCTTCTCTGCGTGCACGAACCTCGCCTCCCATCGCACTCGCCCTCAACGCGAGTATCTCCTCACCGTCCCGCATCACGTCCCACACTTTCAGCCGCTTTCATGCAACACCGCAAGAGCGGTGGCGTTTGTGGTGCATTCCTCCCTCCTTTTCTGGTGTCTTCTTCCCTCTGGCAAGGCGTACCCGCACTCTTCTCTCACGCTCCGCACCTCGCCCACTACCTCGCGAGGGCGCTGAGGCCACGAGCACACTATTACATGCTCAGGTACGCGCTTCTTCACATCGATGTCTGAGGGAGCGAGCAAGCCGCTGCCGGCGGCTGAGCGCGTCCGCTGGCGGCTCGTCTACCCCGCCGATGGGCAAATGCACTCGCTGCTGCTGCTCATAGCCGCGGTCATCTTCCGCAACGGCATCCGCGGTGACCTCACGTTCGATGACCACCTCGCCATTGGCAAGAACGCTGACGCGTGGGCAAACAAGAAATCGCTCGGCTCCATCTTCTACAACGACTTCTGGGGCAAGCCGATCGACCGCTTCGAGTCGAACGGGTCGTACCGTCCCATCACCGTGCTCACCTTTCGCATCCAGCACTGGTTGATGGGCTACCGCCACAGCCCTGCCTTCCTCCACGGCTTCAACTACACAATTGCGTATCTCAACGTGTGCCTTGTGTTTTACCTCGCTCGCTTGTACGTCTACGTGGTGGTGCCCAGCGCAGTGCTCGCCGTCCAGAATGCCAAGGCGCAGTCCCTCACGGCTTTGCTGACCTCTCCCGTGCATGCGGTGCCCTTGATGGCGGCTCTGCTGTTCCTCGTGCACCCCGTCCACGTCGACGCCGTCACGTCCATCGTGGGGCGGTGCGAGCTGCTCTACTGCCTCTTTGGGCTCATCGGATTCTTCTGCATCCACCGGTATCTGAACCAAGGCGATGAGACAGCCGACACGGCCTCAGTGACTGCAGCCGTCTCGGCTGCGCCTGCAAACGCCAAGACGTTTTCACCTGCCTCTGCCACCGCGAAACAAGTTTACGGGAGGCGCAGGCAGCAGACGCGCTCGCAGCAACGCATCTTTACAGCTCGCTACATCCTCTTCGCGGCCTGCGCGCTCATCATGAGCATTCTCTGCAAAGACAGCGCCATCACTTTCACCGCTATCTATGGCGTTCACGCCTGCGCCATGTACGCCTGTGGACGGTGCCGGGGACGGCGCTCCTTGCTCGTCATTGCCGTGGCAGTGCTGGAGCTGGTCGGCTACATAGCCTTCCGTCGACAGCTCATTGGGCATGTCGACATGCAGAAGAACCCCCTGCTGCGCCAGACCGAAAACCCGCAGTACTTCGTGCCGAAAGGCCTCTTTCACTGGCTCAGCATTCGGTGGGTGATTCAGGTGAAGAACTTGGAGCTGCTCTTCTTCCCCACGTCGCTGTGCTGTGAGTACAGCTTCAACTGTATTCCGCACATGCAAGACATGGAAGACCCCCGTGTGCCGTACTTCGTGACGGTCACCGGCGCTGCTTTGATTACACTGCTGGGCCTCCTGTACGGAACGCTCGCGTTCCGTTCTCGCGTGGCGCTGGTGGGCCTCGTTGTGCTCCTCTGGATGGCGATCCCGTACGCCCCGGTCAGCCACCTCTTCATCGCCGTTGGCACCTTCATCGCGGAGCGCTGTCTGTACGTGCCGTCCATCGGTGCGGTGCTGCTCATCACCTTCATCGTGGGCGCCCCGGGACTTCGCGAAGGGGTTGTGGCTCGCTACTTCTACGGCCTGCTGCTGCTGTGCGTTGGCTGGGGAATCTTCTCCCACCGGCGCAATGAGGACTGGCTGACCGACGAGCGCCTGTTCCGCTCCGCGTTGCGGACATGCCCGAACAGCGGCAAGGCCTACTCGCAGCTCGCAGCGCTAATTTCACGTCGCGAGCGGAGCATCACCCCCGAAGTTGTCGAGCTGGCCAATCGCTCGGTTGCGCTAGACTCGAAGCTGCGCGATGGCTACTACTACTTGGCAGTGAACGAGGTGAACAACAACCGCAACCTGAAGAAGGCCTACATCTACCTCCGCCGGTGCATGGAGGACCCGTTCGCCCTCAACATGTGCCTTGACTCGTACGAGAAGGTGAGCCGCATCCTCTTTCCCAACATGACAGACGTAGAGAAGCTCGTCGACTACGCCTCGCTGGTGCTGTTGGAGTCGCAGAAGGCGACGCACCTCCGCCAGGCTGGCGTCATCGCTTTGCAGATGTACGAGAAGCCTTGTCTCGCCCAGCAGCTCTTTGACAAGGCCATGATGCACTGGAGCCACTCGAAGCTGTACTGGATCTCTGATGAGGTGAAACGCGAGTCTGGTGACGCCACCTACTGCAACGCTCTCTACTGGTACGCGCAGTCCACTTTGCTGTGTGAGACACAAAACGCGGCTGCCACGGTCGAGTCGCGGATCGCGGAGGACAAGGAAGACGGTGGTGCCGATGATGTCGACTCGAGCAGCTCCAAGTTGTCGAGGAAGGGCGTCCCTCTCGCGCCGCAGGAGGCAGCCCAGCGAGCAGTTGCCGTAGCGGAGCGCTTCCGTGCTTGCGGCACCGACTGGCATCAGGTTCTGTCGGAGCCTAAGTACAACCTCCCCACCGTACCTCACCGCATGACGCAGTACCTCACCGTTGGTGATGCAACAGGCAACGTGCTCCAGCACTACGTCAACTATACTGCGCTGGACACGCCAGAGCGGAACGAGGTGCTGCTCATATTTTTGGACATTACCGTGCAGCAGTACTGCCACATCCACACGCTGATGAACGACGCTTACGTTCGTAAGAAGGTCGGCAGCACGTTCAAAAATCATCTGCAGTCCGTCGAGCATGGGTTTCCGCGCTTCCGCCAGGGGCGCCTGGCTGACATGCACACGGTGCGGCGCGAGCTCAACATGACGACGACACTCAACGCCACACAGCAGAACACGCTGAAGCGTATCTTCTCCATGGCGTCTTGCTCGAGTGATCTCTCATTTTTGGCCGCTTGACAGGGTATACACACACACACACACACACACCCACACACACATATACACACCACTGCGCGTGGCCATAGTCGCTGCGTAGCGTCGCCTCTCGTTTTTTTTCAGTGTTCGTATGTTCTTGTCGTTTCCCTGCCACCCGCTCGCTCTCGTGCTCATGGGAGGCTACGAAGAGGGGAGGTGGCGATTTGATATTCCTTGTTCATTTTACTTGCGTGTTTGTGCTTCTCGGAAGCTCCTCGGGCGCAGAGGAGAGCGGAGGAGCGAGAGGGTTGAAGGCGTAGCCCGCCTGCGACTCAAACCCTCCGACGCCCAGTGAGGGCCACGCTCCTGTATTGCTCCTCTTCTCCTCAGGGCACCACTTCCCACCACCACGCCCTCCTCATCAATCGTCTTGCCCAGCGGTGCGGTCCGCAAGCCTCTTCTCCCTCTGCATTGCTCCACCCATCGCCCTCCGGCGATAGGGTGGGTGGGCCACGCGTCACGACGTTGGGCTTCTGTTGCTGGCACGTTCCACGAGAGTCTTTGTGCGCGTCCAAACACTTCTGTGAAGCACCGCCGCGTTGCCGCTGTCTTTCTGGCAGCCTTCTGTGTCGTTTGGTACGCCGTCGAGGAGAGTAGGGGTGGACAGGGACGGATGGATCGATGGATGGCGGCGTGGGGATGTGGTGATGAGAGGGAGGACGTGCGTCTGTTGGCGAGCGCGCACGATGAAGCCGACGGTGCAGGCTCTTTTTCTCTCTTTTTGATGTGCGTTAACGTATTTCTGTTTTCCGCGTCCTTCCAGGACAACCCGTGTGCTCGCCTGCGCCCCTTCCCTCGGGTGTTTTTCTGTGCCTTTCTGTGTGTGTGTTGAATCGCTGTCTGTCTACTGCCTCCTCATCCCTACCCATTCACGCTAACGTCTGGTTCTGTGCGTTGGTGTGTGGCGCTGTGCACCCGCGGTATATCGCTGCTCTCTGTCTCACCGCGCTGATCCTTCTCTACGACTCCCTCGCCAGTCCGCCGTCGACCCCCCCCCCCCCCCAACTGAAAGCGTAGGTACACTCAGCGGGTGAGGCCGTCCCCGCTGAGTCAACAACAGAAAGGCACGAGGGGGTAGGGGCGGGGCGGGGCCGCTGCCGATAACGTGAGCCGCCAACGCCAAGCACCAGTTTGAGGCGGCTGTCTTGAGGGGGTGGGTGAGCCGACTCTCCAACGCGTCGGCAGGACTTTCAGCTGGTGGCTAGTCAATTCGCGTTCAAGCGTTCGTGTGCTTGAGCAGGTATCACACCTTTTCCTTGGTTACTGGTAGAGCCCTCTTTCATAAGTGGATACGCGGCAGCCGTCTTCAACGCGCCTTGTTTAAAGGCTTCGTAGTGTTCCTTCGCATACTGCATCCAAGGGCTGCGTTGTTTGCTAAGAGCCTGCCGCGCGACGGGGGCCTCCTTGTGTTCCGAAGGTTTTCTGCTCGCGCCCCCTGCCATGATGCTGCTGAGAGATAGGGGAGAGGAGGGACGGCGGAGGCAGCGGCGGAATGCTGTTGTCTCGCTGTTTTTTCTTGTAGCTCCTTCTCCTCTCACGGCATCTTCCGCTCTCGCTTTCGGCGGCGATCGACGTGGATGTCATTCTCTGTGTGTGCCTTCCCCCTTCTCCCTCCTCCCTCCTGTACCGTTTCTCTCTCTCGTCTCGCCTGCGTCTCTTCGCGTCTGCACTGCGCATTCGTGCTTGTGTCCGTCGGCTGCACACTCTCGCTCGACTCAACGTCTCCCCGATTACGATTCCGCGAAAGACCCGTCAAAAATCCGTTGCCCTGGAACGGTAAAAGAGGGGACAACGCACCGCCGCCCTCCTCCCTGCTACTGCGGTATCGCGCTTTGCGAACTCAACGCGTGGGCGGAGAGCATCAAGGCTGAACGCGCGCCGAAGAAATCGAATTGGCATCCTCCCCGTCTCCGTCTCTGCCCCCCTCTCCCTCTCGCCGCACGCTCCGCGGCAAAGAAACGGTTATCTATTTTTTCCAGGAAGGATGAAGTGCGTGTTAGTTGTGCACAGCGGAGGTGAACGCATGCAGCGCTCCTGCGACCTTCCAGATGGAGTGTCCACTCAAGAGCAGCTTCGGGCCTTTGTGCGGTCGCAGGACCTTCGACTCGACTCACTGGACTTCACCTTCGCGGTTAGCCTGGTGAGGTTGACGGCTGGGGCGGCAGAGAAGAAGGGAGGACAAGTCGTCCTGCGCAAAGATGCGGATGTGCAACAGCTGCTCAAAACTGCGAAGCAGCAGCGAGCCACTCACCTTCTCACCTTTGAGGTCACCATTTCCGGGAGCTCTTCCTTGCCTCGGAGCTTGGGCAGCTTCCTGTCTTCGGAGTACGCGGTCGACAAAGACTTGGTGACGCTGCATGTTTTCGCCCCACTTGCCTGCCCATCCCGCGGCAACAACCCGAGCTACCAAGAGAAGATGTTCATCATTCCGACGAGGTGTGTACTGGAAAGTCTGGCGCGGGCCGTCGAGGACACACTGAGCATTAAACTGACCAATAGCGGCATGAAGCTGGTACTGTACACGATGCCACAGCAGCCCAACGGTGACCAGGTCGAAATCATAGACGACACGGCGGCTTTGCAGCTGCTGCGCCAGCACGCGTCACAGCGCACACCGGTTCGACTCACCTACGCCACCCACACGCGAACCCCGAAAACGTCGTCGGGCCAGATGAGCAGACGGGCAAGTCAGCAACAATTCACAGCCCCGCACCCGCCGTCGCCGCCACCTGCACACAGCACCGAGACGCCCAGCAAACGGAAGCCGCATCTTCCATCTCTCTCGAACTTGGCGAGCGAGCCGCCAAGCCAGCCCTCAAGAGAGCCCCCTTCGCAGGCCCCTCCAGAGCGGAAGAGCGCGGTCCCACCCCCGTCGCCGTCTCGAACGGCTGTCACTCCGTCGTCGTCTGCGCCACCAACATCACCGCCACCGGCAGCGAAGGGGGCCCCCTCCACTGCCGAGTCCACCCACACCCCGCATCGCGTATTCCTGCGCGAGGCCGCCATTCCTGCCACCAAGTATGAGGTGCGAGTGCAGGTGCGTCCAGTCGCAGCCGAGGGTGCTGCCGCCGCTGCTTCCCTCCACGAGATGTGTTTTGTGTACGCGAAGGAGGAGGTGCAGCTGTGGCGCCGCTTTGCGACAGAGTGCGAGGCGGCAGTGGGTGCCGGCACGGCAAGGCACGTGCCGGTGCTCTCGAACGACTCGTCTGTGCGCCTCGACTCTGACAGCGTGCTTCGGGAGTGGCTGGCGCTTGCGAAGGAGTCTCAGCAGCCGTTGCGCGTGCGTCTGTCACCCCGCCATTCGGTCCCGCCACCGCCAGCCAAGGCAGACGCGCCGGCCGCACTTAGGCCAGAATCGCCAGTTGCTGACCGGGATGCAGCTCCAGCAGGATCAGATGCCGCCACTCCCAACGCAGCCAAGTCTGGCTCTTCCCTGGTCGGCAGCGAGAAGCTGATGCGTAACAGAACGCTTAGTAGCCGCAGCGGTAGCGCAATGCTGTCTCCCGACACCGCGGCCCCGGCTGCTTCCTCCTCTCTGCCACCCCACAATGGAGGCACTTCAGACAGCAGCCAAGCCACGCAGAGGCATGTGTCATCGTCTCAGCAGCATTCAAACACGCCCCTCCAGGACATCTCCGCATCGTCAGCGCCTCCGAAGGGATCACCCACGAAGGTGGGCGCAGCACCACCAAGCACACGCCACGCTCCTCTCTCGCCAAACGCTGCCTCCTCCTCAGCCGGCGCCGAACGCGCTAAGGGCGCTACGCCGAAGGCATCTGAGGAGGACACCGCCGACGCAGATGCGCCGCCTCTCGTGATCCGTACGGCTGCAGGCACCTCCAGTACATCCGTGACGGCTGCATGCCTGTCATGCGTTTGCGAGGCCGACAGCGGTGACGCGTCTTCGGTTAGATTTCAAGTGTCCGCGCGTTGGGGAGCTGAGCAGCAAGTGATGCTCTTCCGCTTACGAGAAGGCACCGCCTTAGATGACCTCCGCCGTGCTGTTCTCGACGCATTTTGCAGAGGCGTTGCTGGCACTGACGACGTACCACCTCTTACGATGGAGGTGCGCTATGTAGCTGCGGGGCAGCTCCTCCGCGTACTGCTCGATGACGAGGCGCAGTTGCTTGATCTCCGGGGAGCGCTTTTGGTGGACTCGGCGGAGATACGCGTCATCGCACCGACGACTCCGCCACCTCCGCGACGCGTAGAAGAGGCGAGCGGGAACACCAGTGGCACAGCGCAGGTCGCAGCGGTTGTTCTGCAGCTGCTTGCAGATGCGGTGGTTCAGCACTTGGGTTCCCGTCCGTCCGTCTCAAGTGTCGAAATCAGCGATCTTGTGCGTACTCAGCTGGGCAAGCAGGCGGCAACGGATCCCTTTCGCGAATTCCTGGACGGCGCCGCCGCCACTCCGTTTGATGCACCCACTCCCGATGCTGATGGTGCCGCCTCTTGGGGCGCGCATGTCTTGCCGTGGCTCTCCTCTGTGCTTGCCGGGATGCAGGCACCCCCACCAGCCGCTACAGAGGTTGCTGTGGAAGTCGCCTCATCGTTGCTCCGCTCACTCGTGTGCGATGGCGATTTTCTTCTTGATCAGCTCGCCGCTTCCGTCCGTGTTGTCGGTTACAATGATGAAGCCAGCGACATTGCAGCCCCGGGTACCACTGTTCGGCCATCTCTCGCCGCCTTATGGACTGACGCCGGTCTCGCAACCCCGACGAGCTCCTCGAGAGCGGAGTGGAATCCCTTTCGCGCAGCGTACGTCGGCGGTGCATCTGGGTGGAAGGCGGCGTACGCGGCGGCCCCGGCCGCTATGCTGGACTTGATTGCTGCCGGAGTAATGGACGGCGTGTGGGCCTTTCCTCGCCGCAGAGACGCGCAGGCCGACATGGTGTGGCAGCGCAGTCTCGCCAAGGCCCAGCGTGACTGCTGCGAGTCGATCAATCCCACAGAACTGGAGCGGTACTTCAAGTCCGGAGACTGCCTCAATGGTGACGGTGCACTTGACCACCGTCGCGTCATCTTGAGCTGCGTTGGTGCGCTGCTGGCTCCACCATCGGCGTCAGTCGGCGACTATGCGGAATGGCTCACGCAACACTTCCGCGGCAAGGTCGCGACGGTTCTCTACACGAACATGATCGACTACGACGGCAGGTCATCCCTCTCTGTCTTCCATGTCACGCAGATGTCGTGGATACTACTTCACCCGCAGCTGCGCCACATCGGCGAAGCTGCGTCGTCGCTGACAACGCTGCAACGACTCCGCGCATGGGCCCTCCTCGCCACAGCGCGTGTGTGCCAGCGACTCCACGTGCCCTTCCCTCCGTGTCCTTTCCTTCACATTCACAAGGCATCTCCGGTGCCTTTTGCCGGACCCGCTCTTCCAGCAGCAGTCGCCGCAGACACCGCAGCCGCCGACGAGGCGACCGCAACACCGAAGCCCGGGGCGTTCGTTCGACCTCCGTGTGATGCCGCTGCTGCTGACGCTCCTGCTCCTGCGCTGCTTCGCCCTTCACCGCCATCAGCTGGCGCACCCCCTCTGACAGCTCACCAGGCGGCCCCACGGAAGGTGCAGTACGCGTGCAAGTACAACTTCGACGCATTACACCGCCCCGTTCATCGAGGCACTGACGACGCTAGGTAGTATTCATTTCTTCTTGGCAGTACTGTTTTGGCACGCGTGTCGGTGTTGGGCTGTTGTGCGGAGCAGCAGCTGCTGGCAGGTGATCCTGCCTTACGCAGAGAGACGCACGGCTGGCGGAGGTCGCCTTTCCTATGCTTTTAGCTTCTCCCCCCGTCTCCCATGAGGGCGGGGGACACCTCAGAGTCGTGCCGAGGACTGGTGCCCCACGCGGTGGGGAGGCCCAGCGACTGCAGTCTGCCCTCAGATGCGGCTGCGGGCTCCTGGTGTCGGCACACAAGTCTGGGCTGGCGCTTTTCCGAGGGCACATGCAGCCATGATTATGTTCGTGCCAGCTCACTACGAATGCGTCGACTATTCAACGAATGTACGTATCAACCAGCTGTTTTTCTGCTTTCTTTGCGTCGCGTGGATGGAGAGCGTACTACTGGGCCCAGCCCGCGCTGTATGCAGTGGCATCGCAGTGGCCCTGGGCACCACCAAGCGGTGCTGGTTGGCTCGGTTCCTGGACATAGACGTGGTGCAACAGAGGTGGGTGAGCTGTGGTCGTGTGTGCTTGTGCGCCTGTCAGCTGACATGCTCGCCGTGAAATGGACGTGTTCGAGCTAAAACATGTTTTGTCTGCCTTTTTTTTCGCTTTCTCGTCGCTGTCGTTCGCGTGGCCGCGAGAGCCGCGCCGCGCTCCCTCTGGAGGGGTTGCCGTGCTACCTCCTTTTTAGCTCTCGCTCTCTGTATATATATATATATATATAGATGTATACTAGAGGCCGTCGTCCTCAGACGTCCACTTCCTTCGTGATTGTCGCCAAACGAGGGTGTGGTGCCGGAGACGTGCACTTGTGCGCGAGTGCGAGTCGACGATGTAGCGTGCCGTGCGCCCCATCCCACGACGCCGGTATTGTAGGACATCCCCCCTTTTTGTTTTGCTTTGTGATGTTTGGCCGGCCGCTTTTCACGCCACGCCTCCCTCTTCGGGTGCCGCACGCGCGCCCTTTTTTTTTTTACGTTAGCAGAGGTGTACACCCGCTCGTCGTCAAGGAAGTGACGCAGTGCCCGCATTGCACCTGCCGCGCTGTACGATGGCTATCCGCTACGCTGCGTGCGCGCTTACGGAGTTCTTTGAGGGTCTCTGCCCGTGATCATCTAAGTCGTGCGCCCCTCCGCCAGTCTTAAGCAGAGACAAGAAATGCCGTGCAGTGACTGCTGCCGTTAGACACACTCGTGCTTGGCGTTGCTGACACTGCCCTTGAGTGGTTTCCAAGCACGTAAAGACGTCCTGGAGATGCGTGATGGACGGGCTGTTGTACTAGTCTGTGTGTCCATACCTATATGCAGTATGTGCGCGCCAGCGGATCCGCAACGCTGCTGATGGCGACGGAAGCGCGTCGCTCTCTCTCTAACTTCCTCCGCCTCCCTCTCCACCGGTGCACGCTGCTCGGTGAAGCACTTCTTACGATCCCCTGATTTCGTCACATACGCCCCGCTTCCATGCGCGGCTGCTACTGCTGCTGACGTTTTTCCTTGTCTCTCTCTGTGGTGCAGCTTCACGCAGGCGAAGAAGCGCCAGCGCTACGCCTCCCACGTTATCGCTGCTGACCCCCGTCCCCCTTCCCCCGATACACCCACGCACCCACACAGATTCCCCACAACCCCCTTTTTTTCGCCTACACCCGTGCCTCTGCTGTTTTCTTGGAGCTCAGCAGCAGCAGCAGCACGAGTGCCACTGCGGAGCGCCTAAGCACTGCCCGCCCTCCGCCTTTGCACTCATCTATGCTCCGTCGTCTGGGGAGCACGCTGTTCTGCAGCGTGACGCTGGCGAACGGAACCGTCCTCAAGGGTGACCTGAACCCGCACAACCCCAGTCTGCTGCTCAAAGGCATCGCCATCCTGCCCGACGGTCGTGTCTACAGCGGTTCGTATGACGCGACGTCTGGCTTCCCGCTTCCGGGGAGTCAGCTGGAGGAGGACGGCGATCTCTACCGGGGCGAGTTCAACACGCAGTGGCAGCGTGAGGGGCGCGGCGAGGCGTGGTTGGCGGACGGCACCCATTACGCGGGTGTCTTCAAGAATGACGAAATCACCGAGGGCGTTGTGCGCATTCCGAACGGCACGACGGAAGTCGTTTTCGAGGGCACGCTGAGCGACGAGGCCTTCGTGAAGGGCAAGCTGACTCAATCAGACTTCGTGTACGAGGGCGAGTTCTCAGACAATGAACCTCATGGTAAGGGCAAGCTCGTGTTCGCCACCGGTGCTGTGCAGGAGGGCACCTTTTTCCACGGCAAACTGCATGGCCCCGACTGCAAAATGAAGCTCGACGGCGGGTTCGTCTACGTGGGAGAGTTCCTCGACGGCCAGATCCGCCGCGGCACCCTTTACACGCCCACCTACACGTATGAGGGCGAATTCAACGAGCACGGGCGTGCTCACGGCGAGGGCGCGCAGACGTACCTCATCAACGAGCCACGCCTCACCTTCACAGGCATCTGGACCAACGGCGCCTTGGTGCGCGGTGTGTGCATGGACGAGTATGGTAGCGCCGTGGACTGGCAAAACAACGATGAGTTGCAGGCCAAGGTGCTTGGCGGTGCGACGGGGAAGGGCAGCGAGAGCGTGGGACTCAACAGCTACTGCAGCGCACGTATGAAAGAGGCGGCGCAGCTGCACAGTGACATGCAGCGCAGCTACGCAGAGGACGCGGAAGCCGTTGCTAAGTCGACCGGCCGCTTCCCCACAAAGATGGATCTGGGCTACGAGGGCAGCATCGCGCACGAGAACGAGGCCGTGATGCAAGCTCAGCAGCGGCAGATGCAGGACATCGAGCGCTCCAGGGAGGTGCTGTCGGATAGGGCGAGGGACTTCGGCCCCATCGCCTCGGGTTCACGCGGCAACATCATTGGAGAGATCGATGAGAACATGGCAAGGATCCAGTTTAGACGCCAGGTGGGCGCGGAGGAGGTCTCTGCCGCGCGCGTCGACGAGCAGTTTGAACGCTTCATGAAGAGCTTCAAGAAGCCTTCTCCATTGCATGGTGCACCGGCGCAGGTGGCACAGAAGCTAAACATCGACGGTAACGCGCCATGGAAGGCGTTCACTCCGTTGAAATAGCGCCCTTGTTCTTAAGCAGCTTTTCTTTTTTCGTCGCTGCCCGTTGGCGGCCCGTGCATCTGATGCAGCGTCCACGTCCGCGCCGACTCACCTCTCCAGCGCTGTGTGCTCATTCACCGTATGCGCGGTTTTCGCGGGGAGCTCGTGCGTGCTTGTCTGCTCTTTGGGGTGAAGATGCTGTTTTGGCCCAGCCGCTGTGTAGTCCCACACCCGCTTAAGCTGTCCCCGGCCCTTCACCTTTCCGCCTCCTGCGCACGTTGCTGCTGCTTTCCTCGCGTGCCTCCGCCCCTGCGCCCCTCTGCTCCGCTGCGTCTGCCTTTGCGGTCTCCTCCGTCTTTGTAGGAGCGAGTGTGTGGAGGTGTGTGCGCCAAAGGCATCCGCCGCTCTGGGCGTCTCGCGCGCGTCTAAGGTGGTGAGCAGTGCGCACGACCAGCGGTGCTGAGGGCTGATCCTGCGAGCTGGCAGGCCGGGTGCTCTGTCAGGGCTCACAACTTGTGCGCTAACAACAAGACGACGATACGAACGCGATCGCGGAGCCCACACACGGGCACTGCCAACCGATGCGCATCGGCGGTCCTCGCGTCCGCCATCGCCGCGTCGTTGCGCACCGGCTCAAGTGCGCCGCCGTCGTGGCGGTTTGCCGCTGCCATTGCACTTTTATGTCGTCTGTGCGCGTGCCCAACGTTAGCGGCTGCCAAAGTGTTGAGAGACTGCCTTGCATTATCGGCCGCTGACGGGGCTTCCTGCCTCGCGTCAGACGCCCCGGCTTCTCTCTTCCTTCCCTGTAATTGTCAGTGCCCCCTCCAACCTCCCTCGCCCCCGCCCTGCCGTTGTATTTGTGAAGGACCAAGAGACGACGGCGCCACCCACGCGCGCACACAAGCAAGGAATCACACTAGCCGCGGACGAAACGTATACAGAACGGCCGGTCGCCCCCCCTCCCCCTCCCCCCTTGAGCACACCTGCGGCAATGCGTCGTGTCGCCCGTCTCGTCACCGGGGCAGCCGCTCGCAGCGCTTCAACCGGCGAGGCGATCTCAAACAGCTTCGCATCCGACACGGAGCGCGCGTCAGAGGAGTCGCACCCGCTCCTGTATCAGGTGCCTGTGCTAGCCTCGCGCACGGTCGGCCGCGAGGCTGAGGTGCGCACGCTGTGGCAGAACCTTCTGTGCGGCCGCCACTACCAAGTGCTTGCCGGCCCTGATGGTATCGGCAAGTCCACTATCGCTGCCGAGTTCTGCGACACGGTGAAGCACAGCCATCGGTTTTCCTGCATTCAGTGGTTCAACGGGCAGCATGCGCTTCGGTCTCAGCTGCAGCACTTCTTCGCCTCCATGAAAGGGCGGAAGGAGAAGGACGTGCTGCTGGTCGTGGATGACGTGGCCTCTCCTGGGGAGGTGGTGGCGCTCATTCCGGAGCACGCGAGTGTGTACGTGCTGATGACGACCAGCGCGGAAAATGTGACAAGCTCGACGAAGATGGCGTGCCTCTCTCCATCTGCTCTCTCGCCTCAGGCGAGCCAGCAGCTCTTGCCGGAGCTGACGTTCTCGCAGGAGCTGGAGACAGTGTTTTACAACCTGGGCTACGTGCCACTGCTGGTGCGCATAGCCTCCCTGCTCATAAAGGGAGACGTCTGCCGTGCGCCTCAGCTGGGACGCGTACTGACGGAGAAACGTGTGCGGCGAGACGACACCCTCAGCATCTCCGCGGCCCTCTCGGTGCTCGCGGATATTGGCATTGTAGAGCTGGAGAAGACGTACCCCGACGCACGCGCGATGCTGCGCGTCATCAGCTGCTTTCACACAGGCGACGTGTCGGACGCTGTGGTGGGGACCATCGTCGGGGAAGCTGCTGGCGACTTCTCCGTCAAAGCCTCGCAACTCGGCATCTTCTCGCCCAAGTGGGAAGACGGCGCATTAGCGTTGCACCCGCTCGTTGCGAGGGTGCTGCGCGGACCACTGGATGCACACGTGTTGGCGAAGGCGGCAGACGCACTGCTGAGCTTGTGGCCTCGCCGCTGGCGCGGGATGGGAAGCCGCTTCGCCTACAATCTTGTCTGGCACACGTTTACGGTGGCGCAGCACTTTGCAGCTTGCGAGGCCGCGCTGACGCCGGCCATCTTAACAGCCATGGACCGCAGTGCCACGTTCCTCGCTCATGTCGAGGCGCGAGACTTCGCAGTGGCGGCCCAGTTGTGGATGCAAGTGTACGAGCAACACGTAGCGCGGCAGGAGGAGGCGTCGCCGGACAGTGTGCGCATGCTGCGGGAGTGCGGCCGCCTGCTTCACTTCCTGAAGGACCCCCGCGCAGAGGAGGTCTTGCAGCGCGCATGGAAGGACTGCGTGGTGGTACACGGGAAGAGCTCCGCCGAGTCAGCGCTTATTCTGGGTTGCCTCGCGCCGTACTTACCGGCGAATAACGATAATCTGTCACTGGTGGAGGAGGCGGTGGCTGTGTTGGAAGGGCGCCTCGCCTCTGTCGACCTCGTGCTGGCGAGGGAGGAGGTTCGTATGCTGTGGCAGACAATCTTTGTGCTACTCATGTGCAAGGGCCAGTATATGACGGAGATGAAGCTGGCAATTCCGGACGATCTCATGCGTGCCCTCGAGCGGGCCGACGGCGAGGCGAAGAAGGTGAGGTAAGCAAGCCTTTGACGGAAGGTGTTGCTACCACTGGTGCACGACGCTGGTGTTCCAACCTTTTCGAGGGGATGCGCTTCTCTCTCCATATATATATATATATATATATATATGTATATGTCGCCTACGCCTTTTCTCCTTGTCTGTGCAGGGGCTGCTCACGTACTGGGTAGGCAGGGTGCAGGAAGGGGTCGGCTAATGCAGACTTCTATGTGGGCGTGGGGTGCGGGCGGGTGCGTGCCAGAGAGACCAGCTTGGTCTGTTCGCATCATGCACGTCTGAGAGTCTCCGTGAGTCTGCGCGTGCGAGCGTGGCGCATTGGCTCAACGCACCTCCTCCTGCTTTCCTATTGTATGCGCCCCATTTCCCTGGCCGCTGCTCACGCTGTGGCGGATGCAGCCATAGCAAAGACGCATACGCGCGTGCGCGGGGCTGGCGGTGTTGTCGTTCGATAGAGAACGGCATGTGTTCTGCGGGGGAGGGACCTCCACACCTCCCACACGCACTGACATACATACATGTACCTGCGCTCGAGCATGTATGTACGCAGGCGCTGTCTTTCCAAAAGCGTCATTTTCTGCCTCCGCGCGGGCGTTGACGTGCGCACGCTTCTTCCAGTCTTCTCTGCGTCCGTGCAAGCGCGTCTGCGCGCGTCTGTGTTCGTGAATGTCTTTCGCGGCATCAGCTGTGGCTGGTCTCATTTCTCATGCTCGGCAAAGAGACTTGGGGTACCGCCTTCCTCTTCTCTTGTTCGCTCACCGTCTGCCCATCTCTCCGTGTGTGACACGCGCCCTCTCTCTCTATCCTTCTTGGCTCTCTCGTGCACCGCACCTTTCGCTGTGCCGGGTTGGTCGCTGACGATGGGCTGGTCTACGCCACGCCTCCGCGCATCGCTTTCCTTTTTGCTCTTTCCTCGGGCTTCCCTCGCCCACGCGCACACCCGCGTGACGTCTGCGCGCCACCAAACCTTTGCCCCGCCCTCCCAAACGAAGCGACAAGGCCAAGCCGACCGATCCACAGCACCCGCACCTGTAGGCCTCGCCATCACCCCCCTTCCTCCTCCTCCTCAGCGGTGCACGCCGCATTCACACGCAGGGGCGCATACGCAGACCTTCACACGTAAGCTCATCATTCCTTGGCACCACCCGCACCGCTCGCCCACTTCCCCGTGAGCCGGGGTCTGGTGTCCTGGTGAGGTGGTGGGCGGGAGCGGAACATCTTGCGCTTCTCATCACCTTCCGTCTCCCTCGTGTGTTCCTTTACCGGTGTGGCGGAAATCCATGCTTCCTGCTCTGCCTTCTGTTGTAGCCTCCGCGTGCTTCGTTGATTTGTCACCTTCCATTCCATCAGTGCGGCACGGCTCCCCGCCTTCCTCCCCCGCCCTCCTTTCTTTGATCCGCCATTTCGACCAGCTCGCGACGCAGCGGTGCGCTCAAACTACTGACATCACGACGGGCGTGCACGACAACTGCCCAACGGTGGGCAGGAGCGCACTCATACGCGTTGCGATTAATGCACCGACTCTATCAACGGCGCTCCATGACGGCGTTGTCCGCGCATGCAGCCCAGCGATCCGCCGCATCGTCGATCAAGGCTGCACACGCGTTCTTAACAGCCACCTTGGCCGTCGTACAGCTGCCAACTACGAGGCCGCCACCGCGGACGAGCAGGAGCGGCGCAGCGCTGCGCAGGCGCCTGGGTCATGCGGCAAGACGTCGTTTTTCCCCATCTTCTCGCAAAACCAAAGGCGGGCATATTGGCCACCTTGTCTCAGCGAGGCGCGAGTGCCCCCTCGCTCTCCGCCGAGTGCGGTTTCGGCAAGACCCTTGCGTTGGCTCGACTGTCGGAGTGGAGGGAACGATGGCGGCTTGTCTATTTGGCGAACGAGCGCGAACGTGAACGGGCCCCCACAGCTCGGCCTCGCTGCCGGCTGTTAAGAGGAGTCCAGTCTGCACCCGGTTCGCTGTGAAACGGGTCGGAGCTGCTTGATCAGCACGCGTCTTACTCGCATGACTGACTCGGTGGTGAAGGCGACATGCATGATTTCGGTGCGGCAAGGCTATGCTCCTGGAGAACCTGCGCTTCTCCGAAACCGAGCTTTTCCCAGGTAAGCGCAAACAACTGCAGATGGCGCGCGTTCTCGCTTCCAATGCCAACGTGTACATGCATCGCTGCTGATGTCGGCTGCCATGTCGAGGATGGTGTTGCACCGGCGCGACCTGCGACCGTGGACGCGTGTGTGCGGCTGATATGACGGGCGAAGTGTCAGCGCGACTGGAGCGCATCTCACCCGGCCCTGGCTGTGCTGGTGGTGAGGGGAGCCTGAGTGCCAGCACCGCGGGTGCACCGCGTGCTGGTTGGGACAATGGGAGCGTCTGCGAGGCGACCTGGGGGGCGGATGTGGGTGTGTCGAGCTTGAGGCGGGGGCCGTGCTCGGATGACTGAGTGGGCGCGTTGCTGTGGCGCGTGCGTGTGCAGCTGCTTGGCACCACGCGATGGGGCCCTGTGAGAATGGCGGGCGGTGCAGCGGACCTGAACTGATTTTCTATGGCTGAGCGGCCGTAAAGAACAGTAACGACAAACCTCTGCTCACCTGCCCCATCTTGCCCACTTCTATTGCTCTGTACCTTTTTCTGTGCGCAACATCCCTTTTACCATCCCTCGCTAATATGTCCACGCTACATCTAGCACGCCGCACGCACAACACGTGTCTCACGCCAACTTGCCCATCAGCGCGTCAGCAGCAAAACATTTCTCTTCCCCTCCACCTCCAATAACGTCACGTTTCCCCCTCCGCCGAGCCATGTCTCTCGTGCTGAAGAAGAGCATCGATGACGCCACCTTCAGGGACAAGAAGGTGCTCATCCGCGTGGACTTCAACGTCCCCGTGAAGAACGGTAAGATCACGAACGACTTCCGCATCCGCTCCGCCCTGCCGACGATCCAAAAGGTGCTGAAGGAGGGTGGCTCCTGCATCTTGATGAGCCACCTTGGTCGGCCGAAGGGTGCTAGCATGAGTGACCCAAGTCCGGAGAAGGGTGTGCGCGGGTACGAGGAGGCCACCACGCTGCGCCCGGTTGCTGCACGCATCGCGGAGCTGCTGGGGCAGAAGGTGGAGTTTGCGCCGGACTGCCTGGACGCTGCGGTGTACGCGTCGAGGCTGAAGAGAGGCGACGTGCTGTTGCTGGAGAACGTGCGCTTCTACGCGGAGGAGGGCAGCAAGAAGGAGGAGGAGCGCGACGCGATGGCGAAGGTGCTGGCGTCGTACGCGGACCTGTACGTCAGCGACGCCTTTGGCACTGCGCACCGCGACAGCGCGACGATGACGGGCATCCCCAAGGTGCTGGGCGCGGGCTACGCCGGGTACCTGATGGAGAAGGAGATCAACTACTTCTCGCGAGTGCTGAACAACCCGCCGCGGCCGCTGGTTGCGATTGTCGGCGGTGCGAAGGTCAGCGACAAGATCGAGCTGCTTGACAACATGCTGAGCCGCATCAACTACCTTGTGATTGGTGGCGCGATGGCGTACACGTTCCAGAAGGCGCAGGGTCGCAAGATCGGCATCTCGATGTGCGAGGAGGATAAGCTGGACCTTGCCAAGTCGCTGCTGAAGAAGGCGCAGGAGCGCGGTGTGCAGGTGTTCCTGCCGGTTGACCACGTGTGCAACAAGGAATTCAAGGCCGCGGACTCGCCGCTGGTGACGGAGAACGTGGACGTCCCGAACGGCTACATGGCGCTCGACATTGGCCCAAAGACGATCCACATGTACGAGGAAGTGATTGGCCGCTGCAAGAGCGCGATCTGGAACGGCCCGATGGGCGTGTTCGAGATGCCGTGCTACTCGAAGGGTACGTTTGCTGTCGCGAAGGCGATGGGGACTGGAACGCAGAAGAACGGGCTGCTGAGCATCATCGGCGGTGGTGACAGCGCGAGCGCTGCGGAGCTGAGTGGCGAGGCGAAGAACATGTCGCATGTGTCCACCGGCGGCGGTGCGTCTCTGGAGCTGCTGGAGGGCAAGACGCTGCCTGGCGTCGCCATTCTCACCGACAGAGAATGAGTGTTGCCCTCATACGCAAAGTGAGCCGTGAATCCTTTGATAAGTTGTTCTGTCAGCCTCTGTCGGGTCTTGTCATGGGTGTCCGCGACGGCAGCGTGCCGCTACAGACTTCTGTCTTCTATTCGTGTTGTGAGCTACAGATGTGCCTCTAGCCGTTTCTTTTATACCTCTGTAAAGGTTTCTCCTGCCTCTTGCGCTGTCCTATACACACATATAGATGGTTCGCGCTCCTCCTTGTTTCTCGCTGAGGGGAGAAGTCTTGACGACTTCAGAGTCGTCGACGCCCTCCGTTGTCTATGTGGTCTCTCTCTCTCTCTCTCTATGCCAGTCCCACGGTGTGCATGTCACTGTGGATGTCCCACGCTGAGGTAGGTGCACAGGTCATCGTGAAAGGGTTCACGTTCCCAGCCTGTATCGCCTCCTTACCAGTGGGCTTCAGTGCTCGTGCTCAACTTCTTCCACGGATCCGGTGACCGCGCAGGGGAGGGCGCTTGGGCTGATTGTGGCGAAAGGAGTGTTCTTGTGGGTGCGTGTGCGCTGCGCTGCCCTTTCCTCCTCTCTGTCTTTCCCCCATCACGGCTCGTGTGGGGGTGGGTGGGGTCTGCGTGCTGATGCGATGGACATGGAGCATGTCAAACAAACAGCGGAAAGATCTGTTCTGTGCCACGCAGGCGGTGGCACACACACGCACACACACACACACACACACACACACACACACAAAATCACATCTTCGCAACAGAACAAGTGGGAACAACAATAAGGCCCTTTCTTTTTCTCCTCGGCCTTTGCAGGATTGCCCGATGCGCTGGGCGAGTGTTCGGGAGGAAGCGGCGCAGCTTTCCCTGAACAACTGCTCCTCACCTTCACGCGGTCCCTCTCGCCTTTCGGGTCGACGCCACCTGCGTCCTTCCTGCCTTGTGTGTTCTGGGTGGGCAGCACTCATCTGGTGACTCTCACATCCGCCATCCCGCCCCATCTTACTCCCACTAGCGCTGCTGCTGCTCTGCGTTACTTCTACTGCCACCGTTCTTGTATCTTTCTTTCTTTTTCTTCGCTTCGGTGCATCGTTGCCCGCATCTTCTCACGCTTGTCACGAAACCGTTTTGGTGCTCCTCTACTCGCGTTGCGCACCACCCGCCGCCGGACGCGCACCTCACCTTCCCTTTCCCGCCGTGACGGCCTGAGTAACGCTCGTAGCCGCCTCGCTCTTCCATTTCCACCGTCATATCAAAAGAGAACGAACAACAACACAACAGACTCCTCAATAACATTCTCTCCGTCTCTTCCCTTCACTCACGTGCGCGCCATCCGACACACCCGTCTGTTCCGGTGCCTGTTTCTCTCTACAGGCCCTGCTTTTCTTGTCTTGTTCAGCTGCGCTGCCTCAGCCCACTGCACTCGAACCCCCTCCGCCGAGCCATGTCTCTCGTGCTGAAGAAGAGCATCGATGACGCCACCTTCAGGGACAAGAAGGTGCTCATCCGCGTGGACTTCAACGTCCCCGTGAAGAACGGTAAGATCACGAACGACTTCCGCATCCGCTCCGCCCTGCCGACGATCCAAAAGGTGCTGAAGGAGGGTGGCTCCTGCATCTTGATGAGCCACCTTGGTCGGCCGAAGGGTGCTAGCATGAGTGACCCAAGTCCGGAGAAGGGTGTGCGCGGGTACGAGGAGGCCACCACGCTGCGCCCGGTTGCTGCACGCATCGCGGAGCTGCTGGGGCAGAAGGTGGAGTTTGCGCCGGACTGCCTGGACGCTGCGGTGTACGCGTCGAGGCTGAAGAGAGGCGACGTGCTGTTGCTGGAGAACGTGCGCTTCTACGCGGAGGAGGGCAGCAAGAAGGAGGAGGAGCGCGACGCGATGGCGAAGGTGCTGGCGTCGTACGCGGACCTGTACGTCAGCGACGCCTTTGGCACTGCGCACCGCGACAGCGCGACGATGACGGGCATCCCCAAGGTGCTGGGCGCGGGCTACGCCGGGTACCTGATGGAGAAGGAGATCAACTACTTCTCGCGAGTGCTGAACAACCCGCCGCGGCCGCTGGTTGCGATTGTCGGCGGTGCGAAGGTCAGCGACAAGATCGAGCTGCTTGACAACATGCTGAGCCGCATCAACTACCTTGTGATTGGTGGCGCGATGGCGTACACGTTCCAGAAGGCGCAGGGTCGCAAGATCGGCATCTCGATGTGCGAGGAGGATAAGCTGGACCTTGCCAAGTCGCTGCTGAAGAAGGCGCAGGAGCGCGGTGTGCAGGTGTTCCTGCCGGTTGACCACGTGTGCAACAAGGAATTCAAGGCCGCGGACTCGCCGCTGGTGACGGAGAACGTGGACGTCCCGAACGGCTACATGGCGCTCGACATTGGCCCAAAGACGATCCACATGTACGAGGAAGTGATTGGCCGCTGCAAGAGCGCGATCTGGAACGGCCCGATGGGCGTGTTCGAGATGCCGTGCTACTCGAAGGGTACGTTTGCTGTCGCGAAGGCGATGGGGACTGGAACGCAGAAGAACGGGCTGCTGAGCATCATCGGCGGTGGTGACAGCGCGAGCGCTGCGGAGCTGAGTGGCGAGGCGAAGAACATGTCGCATGTGTCCACCGGCGGCGGTGCGTCTCTGGAGCTGCTGGAGGGCAAGACGCTGCCTGGCGTCGCCATTCTGACGGACAAGGACGTGAAGGAGCGGGGAGCTTCGTGCAAGTTCGCTTTTGGCGGTGGGAGCCCGAGCAGGGAGGCTTGTCCGCGCCGTAGCGGGCATATTTTCGGCGGTGCCTCCATCGTAACGGAGATCGTTAAGCTCGTCGGCGCGCTGCTGATCGGCATTTTTATTGGTCGCCGCATGAGCACCAAGCTGATCCGGTAAGGTGTACGCTGCGTCCTTTTCCATCAGTGCGGACTTTCGTCTGAGATGTGCAGCAGCGGTGCCCTTCCTGAGACAGCGAAGCGGAGTATAGGCGGCCACCCAAGCTACTTGCGGCCTGGCACTGGCGCAATGATTCGTGTTGCTGGCAAAGGATGCAGGTGAGCGGATGATGGTGGTGGTGGAGGGCCTGCCTGTCTGTCGCTCTGTGTGTGTGTGTACGTGTGTGTGTGCCTCACGTGCTCAACACCTCTCTCTCTTCTTCGCTTTTCTAGGCCCCTCCCTTGTCCGCCCTCTTGTAGGCTGTTGATGATGTACGGGTTTTGTGTGCTGTTGGTCACCGCAGCGTGAGTGCGTCGTGCGTGTGCTTCGTCCACTCGTGCTCTCCGTCTCTACGACTCGTTCTCTGCGTGTGTGTGTGTGAGGAGGAGAGTGCCGATGTCTGCGCCTCTCGACGAAAGGCGCTGCGGTGGCAAAAAGATGCGCGAAGGGCTTGAGTGGCAGCAGCTGCACAGAAGCACAACAGTCCTCAAGTGCGTGGGCGTGTGCTAGTTTACGGGTATTGGCGTGTGCGACTCTTCTCCTGCCTTCCGCTGCCGTTGTTTTTCCACTTCGAACGTTCTGACTTCGCCGCTGTAATCGGGGCGCTCTCGAAGGATCCGAAGGCGGCGGTTTATCGGCGCGAGTGGACACCCACATCCACGCCGTCACGCGGCTATACAGAGCGGCGAAACGCTTCGATTTCTGTTTCCCACGCGTGCCGCGCAGCCTCTTCCTCCGATGTGTACGTGCGCATGTGTGGATACATTTATGCTGCTTCTCGTGGCCTTCTCGCTCTTCTTTCTGCACTTGTTGTGCGTGCGTTGCCGTCACCGGCGACAGCTCAGCGCTTCACGGTCTTCTGTTTCCTCCCTCCTCCTCCTCCAACTCTAGGTGTGCAATCATGTCCGTGCGCTACGTCGCCTCGTTTTTGGTATTCTTCTTGGCACCCCTCTGTGAGCAGAGAGACGGACGCACGCGTGCGCATGTCCTTTCGGTCGAACAGGGGTGTAAGATGGGTGAGCAATGGGATGGGGGGATGCCTTTTTTTCATCATGTAAGCGCTGGGTGTGTCTCGCTGGCTGCGGCTCTGTGTTGTCTACGAACGCAAGCGCACGCCTGACAAGACGCGGAAGCGAACAGTGACGGCGCGCAAACGCGTACAAAGGCACATGAAGCTCGAGAGGTTAACACGCCTATAAGTTGCTCTGCAAGAACAGATGGGCGAAGCCTATTGATTCCCTTGTTTATTTCTCGGAGCGCCTTGCTGCAGGGGCTGACCCTTGGGGTGGATGGCAGCAGAGAGACAGCATGAAGGTGGTATCATCACCACCTCCTCGTCCTTCTCCCTTCCTTTCTCTTTCTCTTTCTCATGCTTTCTCCACGCGTGGACCGCAGCCCAGCAGCAGTGAGCACGAGCGAACGAACACCCACGCATATACACATTCGCGAAAGCGTATTTGCGCCACAGCAGCCCCCAACGGAAGCGAGAAAGCATTGTGACAGCGCTGGCATGATTTGGTGTGTGTGTGTGTGTGCGAGTACGTGCCGCAGCACGACCGCAACTGTGAACCGACAAAGAGCACATGAGGCAGCCATCGAAGTTGCATTGCCCCCGAGGCTGTATCGGTGGTGTGGGCGAAGAAGGGGAATGCAAAGTTGGTGCTGCCTCGCTTTTGTTCACGCAGCCACGCGAATGGTCCCGCGTACACGGCTCTTTTTGCACACCTCATTTATCCCGCTGCTCAACACTCTCAGCCAGCCGTTGCAGCACTGGTGCGGCGCATCTGTGCCGCGGATTGCGAGTTACAAGGATGGCACGTGCTATCCGTTCCGCAGACGTCGCACGGCGTGATGTTTGCGCCTGTCAGATGCTTAACTCGTGGATGGCTCACGGCACCACGGACACCGCTTCATGAATGATATCGTTTTGCGGCGTGACCGCTGTTGGGCTTGTCGCCGAGCGCCACAACTGCTCCCCACGAGTCGCCTGCGTCTGACGTGCGCGTTGTCTCTGTGATGATGCCGTTCATTTGATGTGTGCCCTCCTTCACCTTTCACTCCTTCCTCCTCTGTCTGTCTCTCTCTTTCTCTCCAGCGTGCGCGCGGCGCTCTCTCACATTTCTGTCGGCAAGCATCTTTGTGTTGAGCCCCTTGTGATTGGAACCAAGCCCCCTTCTCCCCTCACGACGCTCACCGGAGGCCGATACTTCCTTTCTTTTCTCTTTTGGTTCGTTCATCGGCTGTGCACAGCACAGCGCAGAAACGGGCGTTGCGTCGCTCAGTATACCATCACTACCCCCACCTATCCACCCACGCCAGCACAGCAACGTCTCCCACACACCCAAGCCCGTCCCCGCGAACACTCGCTCGCTTTGTTGCTTCGTTTTCTTTTCTTGTTCGCTTTTTGTGCTGTGCTGAACGCCCTCGCCTGGGCCTTCGCTGCTTCACGCGCGTGGGGGCGCTCCGTTTTTCGTTTTGTTTTCTCGTCTGGTGTTGTCTTCCGCTCTCTTCGTTGCTCTGTCGCTCACCCTCCGACTTGCGATGCCGCACAAATGCGAGCAGGCGGTGAGCTTCCCGCGCTACTTAAGCCCGACGCACCCACGCAAAGGATATGTGGAGGATGCCCCCAGCGGTGTGGACGGTGTTTATCCCATTGACCTGACGATATCGCACCGGTCCCGTAACCAAAACTTGCCTCCCTTGAAGCGCTACTGGCGCGCGCGCAGTGTCCGCCGTAACCTTGCCCAGACGAGCGAACTGGATGAGATGGAGAATCAGGCGCATGTGCAGAAGAGCCTGTCGTGGTCGAACACCCGCGCACCCCACACCAGAGAGAGCGACTTTACGTACATTTCCGGACCAAAGTACTTCTTCCAGCAGTTTGTGCGCCAGTACCCGATCGCGGCCTTCTTTGTTTGGACGTTCCTGTTTCTGGTGGAGCTTTCCATGGTGGTGCTCTACATGATGCAGTCCACCGTGAGCTACAACGTCACCTGGGTCCAGTACGACACCCGCGAGCGCAGCGGGTGGTTCTACGCACGCTCCCTGCTCTCGTTTATCTCGCTGGTGCAGATGTTCTTCGCCTACTCGCTGAGCTTGATGACTATCACGGTGGTGCTCATCACATCCATTTACCAAATCGTCATCTTCTTCGTCTCTATCCCGTCGAATCTCGGGTGGGTCAGCCGCCTGTACGTTCCTTACTTCATGCGGTGCTGGCCGATGCGGCAGTACTTTCTCTTCATCCTCGACTCGGTCGCGCTGATGATGCCGCGCAACCGCAAGCTGGACCTGCTACGGCTGGCTGCCGGCCCGCTGACCCTCTTTATTTGCATGGTGTTCTCTGCCTCTGGTTTCTTCCGCATCGACCAGTGCTTCCAGGGGTACCCTATGAACGTGGCCGTCTCCATCTACTTCGTCATTGTCACTGTGTCGACGGTCGGCTTTGGCGATGTGGTGCCCAAGACACCGGACGGCAAAGCCATCACCATTGTCATCATCTTCGTCTTCATTGCGAAGATGCCGACGTTTATCCGCGTCATCCGCTCGACAGCGAAGATTTTGAAGGCGTACCGCTCCTATACTGGCCGCACGAACCACTTTATCGTGTACGGCCACGTCAACCGCGAGGAGGCCATCTCGATTTTGGACGAGGTGTTCTGCCTGTATCCGATGAAGTCCGTGTGCTTCTGCAGCAAAGAGTTTGCGCCGGACGTGCTCTCGATCGGCCGGCACCCTACCTACCGGCTGCGCAGCACGTTCCTCATTGTGGACACGCTGGACACCTTCGCGCTGCGTCGCATGAAGGCACAAGAGGCGTCGGCGGTCATCATCTTCCCCATTCGCGAGGGCTACTCCTCACGCGTCGATGATGACGTGATGCTGGCGGCCATCATCTTCGAGCGTTTTGTGCCCAAGGTGCCGCAGTACGTGTGGCTGCGCTACGGCCTTCACGCAAAGTTGCTGAAGGGGCAGCGCTCCTGCGTGATCGATGAGCACATGAAAAAGAACATCATGGCAAGTGCGCTGCTGCTTCCGGGAATTGTTCCGTTCTTGGTGAATCTCGTACGCACCGCGTGGGCCGAGGGCGAAGAACCGGCAGATCTGTGGACGGAGAAGGGCATCGATCAGTGGAAGAGTCAATACGAGTACAGCCGGCGCAACGTGATCAGCACATGCCCGGTGCCGCTGCGCTTTTTAGGCGCGACGTTTGGGCAGGTGGTGGCAAGCTTCAAGTACCGCGACGTGCTCATCGTCAGCGTGGAGGACAACGCAAGCAAGACGATGCGCTTTGAACTCAACTACCGCCTGGAGGAGCACGATGTTCTGATGGCCGTGTACGAGCGCACGCGCAACAGCCTGTCGCGCGCGCTGGAGGAGTTCAGCTCTCCCGGGCCACTGAACGAGGCGGCCAGGGAGACGTACGGCGCCCACTTCCGCCAGGATCTCGACAAGGGCGAGCTTCTGCACGAGAACATGAACTCCTCTTTTGTTTTCTACCCATACAAAAGCTCCACTTCTCTGTGCGACATGGCGCCGCTGCAGTGCCCCGTAGCCACCGGCGGCGGTGCAGCAGACAAGGAGGACGACCACGCCGACCTCAAGTCCGAGGAAGAGGTGGTGTCCGTGGAAGAGGTGCGGCAAGCGCTCATGAGCATCTCAGATGTCGTGCGTGCCCCGTGCGGGATTCCGCTCGCTTCGCTGCAGCTGCGTCGCAATACCACCTCCCACTTGTGGTGCCTCACACGGCGTCACCAAAGTCTTCTGTCGGATTCGACCATACCAGCTGACGATTGCGAGGAAGAGCTTCGCGGTGTGACAGACCAGATCAACGCAACGATCCTCAAGGCCGCCGACGCGTATCTCTCAGCGATCTCTGAGCAGGACCGCCAGGCCATGGAGTCGAAGCACCAGGACGAGGTCTTTCTCTTTATTGACCAGACTAGCTCTATTCTTCGCAAGACGACCACGTCCGTTTACGAGGACGTCATTTCACAGACGATTGCGCAGTACGAGCTGTACGTGATGATGCAGTGCATCTGCGCCGTGCACGCCCACTCCCGCCTGACTCTTCTGACGCTGCGCAAGTATCCGCCCCAGTTTCTGCAGACCTGGAAAGAGATCTTTGGGACACCGCTGCGCTACATTCGCGGTCAGGGCTCGTTGGACGCGCACCTAAACTACGCCTTGACGGCGGACACGGACGTCACCAATGTGCGAGGCATTCTCCTGTACTGCTCGCAGATGGGGCCACGCGACTTTGGTGACGTTCCCATCTGCTCCGTCGAGAACAGCGTGCGCGATTTGCTGGAGTGGAACGAGCAGACGCGGGATGGACTGAGCGGCGCGCGTGAGCAGAACATTGTTGTAGAGCTGCAGTCCTTCCTCTTTTCTATTAAGGTGTCGCCCTTCCACACCGATGCAGTGTGGCGCTCGCGTGGCGAGGAAAATTTTCAGGAGACACTCGCCTTTATGATGGGTCGGTTTTTTGCCTCGAACATGCTCTTCACGATTCTCATCCATAGCCACCGCGACTCGCGCATCGTCAAGTTCTTCGAGATGGCCCTCAACCTCACTTCCACTGCGGAAATGTTTGACAAGGCGGTGTGGACAAACCGCACGGCACAGTCGCAGACGCTCTTCAAGCTGTGCGGTAACCAGTCCCTGCACTTCGAGACCTTCGGTGACGCGTTCGAGTTTCTTCTTTCGAAGCGGAAGTGTGTGGCGATCGGCGTGTTTCGCTTGTTCCCGGCATCCGAGATGCTGAGCGGCACGCCGCGCTACTTTGTGACTAACCCGCCGATGTGCATGCCGCTGCTGATGGAGGACATCATTTACTGCCTGGACGGCAGCTTGAACATGATGCGAACGTAGCGCACCCATGGCCAAAGGGCTGCAGGGGCGATGGATACGGCAGATGTGAAGCACGTGCGTATGGTAACGGGTAGATATGCGTGTGTCTACGCCGTTGACGGCGGCAAGCTTTTTTCTCTCACGGTCACGCGAACGGCACCACGTTTTCTTTGTTGTTGCCCCATTCGCGTCTCCTCCGGTCGCTCATGCCGTTATCACATGTCGATCGCTTTCCCGGTACCTCTATATTTGTGCGCTAGCTGGCGATTCGAGGCAGTGGCGCGCTCCCGAAACACTCATTTCGTCTCTATTTCACTCATTCACCCACCCTCACACGTCTAAGCGCGGCTCCAGTCCCCTTGACGAGGCTTCTGCAATGCGAGAATGGCCATTCCTGTGCGCTGACCTGCTCTAGGCATTTCGTGTATTTTGTTTTAATGTTTCTGTTCTTCTTTGGTTATTGCCTACGCTGCGACGCTGGAGCGTCGCTTGTGCGGTGTGTTTTTCCCGTGTCTCTGTCTCTCGTTGCAGTTGTGTATGCATGCGCGACTGGGCGCGCATTCCCTCTGACGCTCCCTTCTCTCTTCCCTGTCGCGGCGGGTGCTGAGTGTTCACGTCTCCGCGAGGGTTGACGCACAAGCTTTCTTTGCGTGCTGTCAGTCGTCGGGCATCTCCTGCTTTACTGCTGTCAAGAGGGATGCGTGGAGGTGAGTGGCGGAGGTGGTGGTAAAGAGCACGACAGGCAATGACGGTGCTGGATAGCTCAACGTGTGAGACAGAGAAGGATGCACGCGCATCACACACTGCAAGAGGATGAAAGAAGCGAGAGGGCACAGCGCGTCGCCATTGATTACCTTCTGCTTCTTTCGATGCTCTGTGGTCAGGTAATTGCAGACGGAAGACGGAGGGCGACGGGAGAAGTCGATACGACTGCTGATTGGAGGCTCGGGTCACGGTGCTTTATGCTTGTGCGCCCTAACATTTTTCTGCTGCTGTTGGCCATCGACCACCTTGTAGACTTCCCCTTAGCACGGATCACGCCTCCTTCCCCTTTCTGTGTCGATAGAATGAGATAAGGAGCCTTAAAGTCGGCCGCTGCGCTCAATGAGCATGGTGGCGCACGTTGGGGGACATTGCCAGTGGCGACGAAGCGCGGCTAAAAAGACAGAATGGCTGGTGGATAGGCGCGCAGGCTGCATCTTGTTGGTTTTTCTTGCGCACCGCGCCCCCTCTCTCTTTCCATGATGACGAGGCGACACCGCGCAGTGCGTGGTGTCACAGGGCGCCGTGTATTTTCGGTCTGTGAATAAGCCAAGCAGCCCCGCTATCCCCCTTCTGATGCGGAACCACCTCTGATGGTGACGGGGTCAAGCACCTACGACGTAGGGGGAGGTCGGAGCTATGCATCGCTGCTGATGTCGGCTGCCATGTCGAGGATGGTGTTGCACCGGCGCGACCTGCGACCGTGGACACGTGTGTGCGGCTGATATGATGGGGGAAGTGTCAGCGCGACTGGAGCGCATCTCACCCGGCCCTGGCTGTGCTGGTGGTGAGGGGAGCCTGAGTGCCAGCACCGCGGGTGCACCGCGTGCTGGTTGGGACAATGGGAGCGTCTGCGAGGCGACCTGGGGGGCGGATGTGGGTGTGTCGAGCTTGAGGCGGGGGCCGTGCTCGGATGACTGAGTGGGCGCGTTGCTGTGGCGCGTGCGTGTGCGGCTGCTTGGCACCACGCGATGGGGCCCTGTGAGAATGGCGGGCGGTGCAGCGGACCTGAACTGATTTCGTGTGGCCAAGAACGGGGCACACTGAGAAACAAAAAAGGACTGCCTCATGCTTTCGTCAATGGATGTCGCTGCGTGTCTCGAGTGGGGTAACACGTGTCCCTTCTCGTATGAGCGGGAACGCAAGACTCTGCCTAGCACTTCTGTTCAACTGCAGCACCGCGCCAGATCGCGCAACGTGGATGCCACGCCGATGCGCAGAACAGTGGTCTGTTTACTGTGCGATACATGAACGCCAATGTGTATTACACCTCATGCTTCCGCCCGCCACCCTCCCTTCCTTCATTCCTTCGCTGTTTCGGCGTCGCTTCGCGTGTGCTGATGCCTTTGTGCGTGCGTCTGCCGCTCTCCTAAGAAAAGCTGTTGAGCTGTCTCGTTGACGTTGCTGCACTTTTCGATTCTTCCCCGCACACTTTCCTAGGAGTCAGACGACCGATACCTATACGTGTACCCCCTTCCCTCGCGGAAGCCACCACCGCCACTGCCACCCTTCTCCCTCCCTCTCTGTGCACGTGCCGTCTACGCATACATACCCGCTCTTCGCGTCTGCAGCATACACTGTTCTTGTTCTCTGGACTCTCTCCTTCCAAGGGTGCTGACCCAATCAAGATGAACCGCGGGGTGGCAGTGAAGATCAAGTACTTTGATGACAACGGAGGCTGGTCGGAGCGCAAGAGCGCGGCTGCCAGCAGCGCCGTGTTTGCGCTGAAGAACATCACCGTGGCGAATGTGGACTTGAATCATGTAGACACTGCGGATGTTGACCGTCTGCAAGATTTGGTAGTCGCGAGTGCGCCGACGGCGGTGGTGATGCAGAATGTCTCACCGGCGACGCTGAGCCGCATCAAGAGCTACAGCCAGATCCGCAAAGCCTACGCGGTGATGGAGACGAGTCGGTGCGAGCAGCAGGAGGATAGTACGATAGCCCTACTCCGCCTCGGGCTGCAATGCGAGCCGACGGAGGTGCCCAAAACGGACGGCAAGCAGGCATTCCGCGCACTGGTGCAGGTGAACATCCGCATCCCTAACGGGCCATCGCTGTCCATCACTGTTCTGCACATGGAGCCTGGCGCGTCCCGCCGTCTCACGTTTGCCATGGCGCTCTTGCGTGCGCACCCGAACGTGGATATCGCCGTTCTGCTCAGCAACGTGACGGAGGGCATGGTGCTCACGGAGGACCCGTACCGCGAGCTACAGGCGAACCGCGCAACCGCTGGCTTTGTGGATGTGATGGAGGAAGGGATGGAGCGCACCTCGAACTGGACGACGCCGTGGACGGTGTGGCTGAAGAGTCCCAAGTACAGCGTTGTGGCATCGGCAGCGGAGCTGTTCGTCGGTCAGGAGCCGCGCTACCTCTCCACTACACTCGTCGTGCGTGGGCAGCAGAACTCGACGATAGCGATTCCGATGCCGCGCAGCGCCAAGTCCTGCCGTGGGAAGAGTCCCAGCGGGCCTCCTGCACCCGGTACCCCTTCTCAGCCTCTCGCCGATCCTGCAATTCTGAGCGCGGAAACTGTAAAGGCGCCGATGCCGACACCGCAGACAAACTCGTCCGCCACCGAAATCATCCAGCGCCTCATGCGGCAGCAACAGGCAAGCCAGCAGCGGTGGAAGTCGACGCACTCCTTTCTCCTCAAGGGCAGTGACACGAAGCTCTCTACGGCAGAGGCGATGTACGACGTGTCGAGCCACTTTGCGAACGCCAACGACGCAGTGGATGCGCTGAACTCGAAGGCGCTGAGCTGGCCTGCTGAGTTCTGCGTAGTGCATAACACGGTGCTCTGCGCCGACACGGTGGTTCACTGTGACCGCCAAGCCTTCCGCCGCTACGTCCGCGACAACAAGACGAACGTCAACCTCAGCTCACAGATTTTCGCCGCTACTACGGCCTTCGCGGCAGCTGTGGCAGCAGCCCCTGTCGTCACCCCGGTGGCTGCCGCGTCTGCGGGGCTGCCCGCCAGCTCCATCTCAAGCGACAAACAGTGGCCCAAGGCAACGAACGTGCGCAGCGATATGGAGGAGTTCTTGAATTTCCAGCGGCAGCTAAAGGAGTCGGTGCGGCGGGAGTGGAGCGAGTCTTGCTGCGTGAGTGTGTATCAGATAACGCCGCGGGAGATGAAGTTCAACATCACTCCTGCCATCGGCTTGGCAAAGGACAATCTCAAGAAGGCGATTCACTACCTCAATCATGCTAAAACGGCGTCGAAAGAAACAAATCCGCTGTACGACTATCCGTATGACTACGCCCTGTTGTTCTCCGTCGAGCGGCAGGGTTACTGGCTGATCGCCGCCACGCATGTGCCGTGCGACATTGTGGCGTGCCGCATGGTGGTGTAGACCTGTGAGGAGTGCTTGTTGTCGGAGCCGAGCCTCACCCGTTCCTTCAGCGCTCGGTACGTGTAGGCACGGACGCTGCTGCCGTAGGCCAGTTTTGGTGCAGCGGGCCGCATTCATTACTTTCTTTGTATCTGTGTGAGCGCTTAAAGCTCGCTGAGTCGACTGTTGGCACTCTTGTTTTGATTCGCTGTCTGTCGTTTCTCTCGTGTGCATGTGTGTGTGTGTGTGTGTGTGTGTGCGTTGCATGATGGCTCGTGGCGCGCCGTTCTACCATGCTTCTTTTTTTTTTTCGCGTCGGCGTTTTGCTCTGTTTTCCAAACGATGGCGCAGCGAACACGATACCCACCCCCTCCCCCTCCCCGCACTCTCGTTCTGACAATCTGCATATAAGCTCGGTCTTTCCCCATTGACCGATTTTTTAGTTTTCTTCGTGCTTCGCTCGCTGTGTCTTGGGCAGTCTCCTGTTGTGTGCACCTCCCCATTTACTCCTTGCTACTCTTTACTGCCTCTTTCTGACTCTTGGTGTTTGACGCTGTGGATTGGTGCGAAGAAGGACTTGAAACTCTCGCTGCTGCGGTGGCGGTTGAGTACTAGTGGCGTGCGTGCACTGCAACTGGCAGTCCAGCGAAGGGCGTTTTTCCCCTCTCCTGTTTGGTCTTGTACGTTTCTGAGCTCTGTTCTTGTTCGCTATCTCTTGTGTTCTCCCTGTTCGGTGCTTCATTTCTGTTCTTGTGTGTCTCTGTATCCGATTTCACTGCGATCCTTCGCTGCGTGCTCGTGTGCGTGTATTGGCGATGGTGCGCGCATGCGCGCCTTTGTTTGTTGGCTATTTTCGAGCAGCCGGCGTGGCGGTTGCGCTGGCGGTGTCCGGTGACGGTGCGATGGCAGCGGCAAATGCCGGAGCGAAACTGCTTCCTCTCTCTCCCCTTTTCTTGGCTCTGTTAGGGTGCGTCTCTTTCTCACATGCACGTGTGATGTGTGGTGCGGCGTTGTGTGGGTATGTATGTTGTTTTGTGTTTTGTTTTCCGTCCTCCTTCTTCCGTCCTCTTCCACTGTCTCCCAGTCCTCGTCATAAACCGGAAGCACCTCCATCCCCTCCCAGTCAATGAAATGCACGTTGCCATCGAGAACGAAGACGCGCGGCGAAACACAATGGCGAGGATGCCAATCGGCGAAACTGCTCCGGTAGTGGAGCACACACCCGCTCGCACGGAGAGGGTGGACTGCTTAGAGAGCCCAAAGCCATGTGCAAGCCCGACTAACATTACAGAAGAGCGGTGGATCGGTATTCAGGATGAATGGCTCTAGCATCGGAGAGGATTGCACGTCATGAGGCACAACTCCTCCACTGATGCAGGCCAGTGCCTTTCACGTCTCTCTTTCTGTGTGTCTTTGATAGCGTCATACGTCGTTCATTCATCTTCATCACAACCCTGTCGCTTTCTCGTGTTGCATCTACGGTGATGTCTTTGCTGTAACACATCGCTGATGCTGACTTCTTCCCAACTTTCATCTCTCGCTTGATGGAGGATGGGAAGGGTACACTCTTTACAAAAAAAAAAGCGCACTCTCTAACAGCACAGACCACGAGAGCGTGTTTTGAGTGTGGCAGGATTCTCTAATGTCCTCCTCTAGAACCCCTTTGCAAGGTGTCGAGTGGCCGCCCAGTCTTCTCCGCACCGTCAAGCGGCACCTCGACCACGTAGAGGACGCGGTGAGGCCTAGTATTCCGCCGATGCCGTCGTCGGCACTGACCATCTACGACTTCTTCGAGACGCACCATGACGCGATTGAAGCCCAGATGCTAGGCAGCGGGTTTGATGCAGCGCTGACGGAGTGCTGCACTGCCTTTCTCATTGGTGTGCTGGAGCAGTCGTGCTCCTTGTCTTTTCTGCTGTCGCGGGAGCGGCGCATCATCGCCATGACGGTGCGCCAGTTGGAGAAGCGCCTGCTGAGCAAAGCGCGCTCCAACGCGATGGACTCCAAGCGGCGCCGCCTGGATGAGAGAACGGCAAGCGAACCGCGGTACGCACGGGTGCTGACGCTAGAGTACTTGCTTCGACTCTACGTATCGCTGCCCATGATTCTAGAGCACTACGACAAGCTAGGGAGTGCGCGCATGCCGTCGTATGCAACCGCTCCTCTCTGCTGCTTCATCAACATAACCATGCAGATTCTGAGCGCCGACCCCCGGCTCTTTTCGCCAATCACGGAGTACGTCCCACTGCGCTGATGGGACGCCTTAAGGACAGCCCTGTACGTCTGCTTTCGGTCAAGTGAAGCGCACGAGACGACAAGGTGCGTTGTTTCTCTGTTGCATTACGCCGAGCACTCCTTCACACATCATGCGAAGAGCGCTGCCACGGAACACAGGAGGTACGTCTGCCCCCTAAAGACGCCCCTTCCTCTTTTCCTCAGCGTTTCCTCTTGCAGCTTACACTAGCGCATCTTGACGAGCGGAGGGCGAGAGCGCAAGGTCGCCTACCCGGGAGAGTGTGTGTCTCTTCACATGGCTGACGTACTTCTCTGCAGTGATCGTTTATGTGGGGAGGGGGGGGGCTTTGAAGCAGAAGCATTTGGGCGAAGGCGGTGACAGAGAGGTCAGCTTGTCAGCAGACCATCCCTCCCCCTTGATCGACTCATGCTGCCCTTTACTGTAGAATGGCCTCTGTCCTTTTCTCTCGTTCTCTCTGCTGAGAGCAGCAGGGTGGGTGACATACACACGTGCTTGCACTCCCCCCGTTTTCGGGCCGCACGGTCTAGACTCCCCCTTCTCGTGTCTTGCACCTCTTTAAAATTCGGCCAGTCGTCGCCTCTGCTCCCCGTCTCCGTTTCTCTGGTTTTGACTCCCGGGCCCCTTGCGGTAGAGGTGGCGTCAGCGCTATGGGCGTTCGCGCACCCCCGGGACGTCGACCGCCACCCACGTAGAAAACAGAACAGAAAAGGAGCGCGCACACACACACGGACATGCAGGCGGCCGTTGCATCTCCAGTAAAACATTTCCTCTCTGACGTCTCTCCCTCTGCTTAGCGTATATTGTTCATCGTCCCTTTTCCTCTTCTCTTCCCTGGTGCCACCGCAGCGCTTCCTAGCTGCCGTTCCCCTCGTCCTGCGACACGCGTACAGCCGAGCGTCAGCGGGTGGGGATACTGCACGCATCTCTGAGTAAGGGAGCTGCGTGCCCGGGGTGGACGCCCTTGCCACCTACTGCATGCGTTCTCCATACCTAGAGTCTCGAAGAGGCAGACGCGCGGTGTGTCTTGATACACCGCCGCGATGAAGATGATTGCCTGTCCGCATTGCACCTTCATCAATCCACCAAGTAAGGTAAAGTGCGGCGTTTGCCTTCGACTGCTGCGGAAGCGCGAACGCACAGTGGACGACGCCTCACCCGCGACAGCCAGCAGAGGCCGGAAGGGGACTCCGTCACCGTCATCCACACCCCCAGAGCACGACTCCCCAGCGACTGGCACGTCACAAGTACGATGCGACACGACAAAGTCTCCGATGCCACTAGCCGCGCCGGAGAGCGGCACAGCGGCTAGTGCCCAAGCCGTTCAACCACCCGATGTGGAGGCGATGGCGGCCGCCCCTCCGCTGGTCCCGACGCTGTTTTCCACGGCCTCCGGCAAGCCAGTGACGGTACGCCGAGAGTCTCTTCAAAAGGTGGCAGAGCGACTAGGCAACCTCGCCGCTCCCGACATGGAGGCGCGTGTGCCGACGCTGTTCGAAACGGGAAGAGGAAAGGCGGTTACCGTGCAGAAACGTTCACTGGACAAGGCAAAGGCATCTATGGATAGCCTGGGAGCCGACGGTGCGCCTTCTACAACCGCGCCCGAACTCTCTGCCACACCTGGTGGCGCGGCGGTGCGAGTGCCGACAGTACCTATGCAGCCACCTGCTGAGCGCTTGAGGCTAAGGTCGCTTTCAGACAAGGATGACACCGCGGACACGGCTGCCGTGCGCAGCACCGGGGCATCTCGGCAAACACCGCGAGCGGAGGCTCCGTCAACGGGCTTGACAACAACTACATCTGAGCGTAGCCTTCACGCTCTCGCCCCTGACGGCATTGGGGGCCAGCGACGCGGCTTTGTGCCCCCGCAGCAGCGCCCCACTGCGCAACCGCTCGCCAAGCTGACACACGCGATACCACTGGTCAAGACCACCGGGCTTACGATTTTGCGATTCAACCCGGATGCGTGCACGTGCCGTAGCATCACCCCGAGCCCATCACTGTCGTCCATCACATCGCTGATGTTTTCGTTCAAGGGCAGCGACTGCGGCAAGGTTCTGGCAGCCTTGCTGGGTGTGAGCGGCGGTGAATCGGTGCAACCTTTCCACTGGCATGCGATGCTGCTCAAGCTTGGCGCCAGCCCGAAACACTGCACGATCGAGTGGTGCCGCCATGCGCTCGTTTCGGCGATGGCGCGGATGCACTTCATGACGAAAGCCCCATCCGGCGCGGTGCCGAGCGCCTTCTCCCCCGTTACGGTTCTTCTATGCGTCATGCAGATGTACAACGCGGAGATGGTGAACGGCGAGCGCCCGGCACTGCGAAAGATGGTGGAGGGAGATATTTCCAGCGCCTCCTTGGTGGTGCTGTACATGAGCTCTGTTCGCGAGGAGCGCAGCTCGCCACACATGCGCATCGTGACCCTTTCCGACGGCATTTACCATCTCAAGGTGACGTGCGACGTCCCGCTAAGCAACTTGATTCGTGAAGGGGTTCTAAAACCGGGGCAAAGGATGGCCGTGTGCGGTGCCAAGTCGCTTCTGTACAGACAGTGCGCGCCGACGGAGTGCGAGGGACAGGTGGTCCTCAGCATCAACTACAACTGCGTGCGAGCGGTGGCTCAGCAGACCCCGCTGGGTGTGTGTCACGGAGAGCCGCTGCCTTTGCCCTTGTCGCTCGTGCACCCGCTCGGTGGACTTGTGCCGGCGATCGAAGGTGTGGTGGCACGAACGTTGCCGTCGTTTTTCATTTCGGAGGAGGTGACGGAGACGCCGGGCACCGTCGATGGCGCGCGTCAGGCGCGCAACCGCGTGTTCAAGACGGTGCGCAACGCTCACGCCCAGCTCCAGGTGAGCGACCGCCTGCGCAGGGAGGCAGAGTCGCGGGCAGATGGTGACGCAGCCCAGTCGAAGCCGCTTTCGCGAGTGACCTCGCTGCTCATTGTGAAGGACAATGCCGAGGCCCTCGTGCAACAGTGGGAGACAGTGGACGAGCGTGTCCTGCTGGCCGACGACGACGGTGGTCCGTCGCTACCGGTGGAGGGAAGCTGTGTCACGCTTTATGCGGTCAACCCCGCCAAATCGCGCACCGCTGCAGCGCCGTTCACGCGGGCAAAGCTGTTCTTCTCCTCTCGTAAGCTGCACTACGCCCCATCCAAGAGCCCACCGCAGCACTTGCGACGCATTCGGATGGCCGCAACAGACGACAGCTCCACCGCCGGGGTCGGTGACGTAGCTGATGTGTGTGGACTTTACGTGGGCAGTCACAGAAATGAGCAGGGAACGTTCGCGCTCCTGCTGCTGCGCAACGACACATACGCACTCCTTCAGATCCCGGTGCCGTCTGCTGGGCGGGCACTGTCGCTCCCACTGCCCACGACAGAGCGGCTCTCGGTGGTGGTCCTGAACGCGACCTTTCTCACTGGCGAGGATCCCGTGGCCGGCTCTGACTGCTGCCGGCTCTTCGCCAACGAGTACACAGCGGTCCTCCAGCGATCTACGCAGGCCAACCTGAAGAAGGCTTTGGAGACGGCCACGCAACTTCGCGGGTTGGTCGATGCTGCTCCGCAAAAGTACGCCGCTCGGAAAGCAGAGGTGTTCCGATGTCTTGACGAGGGCGAGCCGAGTGGCGGCTTGGGTCTCGGCAGCAGCACCGCCCTGGCCAACAGTGACACCCAAGGCGTTCCAGAAGTGCCACTGGTCGTTTGGCGTGATGCACCTCTTGCAAGCCCAAGTGCTGCAGCGACGTCCCCGGTGCCTGCACAGAGGGACGGGAGACTGCCGTACTACCTGCGCCAAGATAACGGCAGGGCGAGAGCTGGCAAGCTAACGGGCGTACTGCTACCTTCGGCAGCTCTCCCCACCCCTGCCGTCCCAACTGCGCTGCAGGGCCCCTACAGCGCTACTACAATCCACCCCGGTGTACGTGAGCCCCTTGTGCAGCCGGCGAACTCCGTCGCTGGCGTTCGCAGCCGCCACTACGGCAATATAGCAGACTTGATGTTTCTGTTCGACCCTCGTCTCAACCGGCGCGCGTGGCACCCGCTTACAGACCCTCTGCAGGTCACCCCCGCCGAAGCCGTGCGGCATGGTGAATGCTTCCAGCGTGCTCAGCTGTGCTGGCGCCTTTCGGCCGACTCGGCAGATGACATGACGTGCAGGGTGGAGGAGAGCAACATCCTCGGCACTGTTCTGGAGAGTGTGTGCCCTTTGCAGGAACTGTGCTCCGTCATCGCAGACGAGCGGCATATCGACGTCTCGCTGGCGAGGAGTGAGCGACTTGTGCAGTGGCGGCGGCAGGATTCGCTGTCGGTGTGGTGGCGGTTCTTCACTGACTCGCGTGCTCTCACCTCCCCTACTGACTTGGACGGTGCCTCCAGCGAGCATCTGTGGTGGCTGCCTGCGGAGTGGACGGAGGCGATGAGGACAGTGAGTGCAAAGCTGCAAGCTGCCTTCTTTTACTTCTCCCTCAGCGGCGAGGTGCTGCGTCATGTGCGTCTCATCTCTGACTGCTGCAGTGTGGCGGAGCTTCCCTGCGACTAGGGGCGGAAGCTCCCACGTGTGGACTCTCCCTCGTGAATGACCGCTGTCGCGGGTTTTTTGTGCCCAGTGGCTGCAATGCAGAAACGAACCTTCGTTGTGGAGTAAAACCGGTGTTGTCTCTGCCGCGCGTGTGGGGGTATGGCGGAGTGGGCAGCACCCGCGCGACGGCCAGCGCGCTGCGCCCGCGTTGCATCGCCAACGCACCATCGCCGCTTCTAGCGAGGGATAGAGTCTCACGGGAGCACCTTCACTGGGAGTAATGGCATCACGCTGTCGCCAGCGTGGAACACCCCAAAGCGAGCAGCGGGTAAATTCATATCACCAACGACGGCGACTCACAGATGTGTTGATCTCTCCCTATTGCTGCCCTCCGTCTCTTGCTTTCCCTCTCTTTCATACTGTTGCGCATCGATGCCCACACCACATGCGCACACGCATCCATCCACGCCCGCCCGACCTTACGGTGTGCACCCGCCGCAGAGCTCTTTTCTTCTTTTATCGTTCTTACACTTAATCAAGGACTTTGAACTTTAACGGAGCGACATCACTCTCTCTCCACCCTTACGACAGAAAGAATACCAGCAAGTACAGCGAGCCCAGTGCGTGGCACCTCCACCCTACTGCAGTGGCGCACTGTTGCACGTCGACACTCCCCATCCGTACCGCCTGCTCTCAGAGAGGCACAGCCGCTTTCTCTGTTCACTGTTTGAGTTTTACCGCGCAGCCCCGAGCCTCTCCGTTTTTGCCCTTTTCTTTACTTAATTTTGCACAAGCAGACATTCAACTTCATTCCATCACCACCGACATCGTAAGCGTGCTGGACTGCAGTTCGAGTCTGCACAGTGGATGCTCCTCCCATCGACGTCTTTCTGTTGTGCTGTCCTTTTCATTTTTACTGGCCCCGCTTTCTTTTCCCTGAGCGTGCGCGCTCTCGACCGCTTCATTGACCTCCGTATCAAGGCGAGGGAAACCGTCACCGACCGCAATAATGGCCGATCCCGTGCTGCAGTTGCTAGAGATTGAGCTGCTCGGGGCAAACCCAGCTGCATACACGAACCAGTTCCAGTGGAGAATGCGTCTGGAGGCGGCGGCGAGTTTGCCTCAAACCGTGTCCGTCTCCTTCGTGTGGGTCGGAAGCGCTTCGTCGTCGCAGCACGACCAGGTGCTCGATGACTTCGAGGTCGGACCGCTGGAGAAGGGCATCACTGAGTTCACCTTAGAATGTGATGCCCCGCAGATGGAGCTGGTACCAGTGGAGGATGTGGTAGGCGTGACGATTTTGCTCATCTCGTTTCAGTACCGGGGCCAGGAGTTCCTGCGCGTGGGCTATTACACTCAAGTGGCATACTTTGACGCGCAGCTTAACCGGAACCCCCCACCGCTGCCGCACCGGGAGTTGCTGGGTAGATTTGTTGCCATGCCGCAACCAGCTGTCACAGTCACCCCCATTGACTGGGGTCAATAGGGCCACATCTGGCGAGGTAGGATGTGTGATCGAGGGTGAGGGGAGGGGCGGGTGGGAGCGCTGGAGAGCGCCTTGTCGACCACTCAGGGATAAAAAGAAGAAGGTGTGGTCTCTTGTCCATTCGAGAGAGAAGGACAACATTCTTCGTCGTCGCCGCTGCACATTGCTCTTGTCGGCGCGTGTGAAGTAGTGGGCGCACACTCGCCGATGTGTCGGCGCCGACTCCCTCCCTGCCCTCTTCCACCCAGCGGCACAGCAAAGGAGACAGAGCCGTGCTCGGGGTCCACCCTCCACTTTCTTTCTCTTGAAGGGGCGTGTGATCGCTGGCTCACCGGCCGCGCTGACGCTTGGCGTCTGCGGCTGGCGCTTTGAAAGACCATTTTCACAGTCTGTGTCTCGTTTTTTACTACCTTATCCTGTTCCTCACTTCTCCTTGGAAGAGTGAGGACGGCAAACACACACACACACACACACACACACACACATACCATAGACGCGTACGTGAGGGACGTGCGAGGCCTCCTTGTAGTCGACGGGTAAGGTCGTAGGCATCGAGCGCTCGCTTTGGTACACCGTATAGATGAACTCGTTTAGTTTCTCGCTTCGGTCTCTTTCGCTTTTCGTTTTGCTGGTCGCTGTTGGACGTCACGGTGATCACATTGTCCGGCTCCGCTGATCACCTTGTAAGTTGTCCGTGCCTTCGTTTTTTGTTCTTGTGCGATTTTGTGTTTGGTACTGTGAGTGCACGCGCACGGAACTGGCGGCGCGTGCGTGGCGAGATGCAAAACTGAAAAGGAAGCACCAGCCACTCCGGAGCCTCGAAGCTCAAAGCGCAAAGCAGACATGGCAGGCGAGTTCCCGTCAGCTTGGACCTCTTCGTGTTTCTTCGTTGCTTCGTTGCGTTTTGGACGAAACACCCTGCTCTGCTGCCCTCTGGGAGGGGAGGGAGGGAGCGGGCGGGGCACACGCGTACTGCAGCGTGAGAGCGCCGATACAGGGCGGCGGGACTCTTTGGTTCTTCGAAAAGGAAGGCCACCACCATGTGCGCAATTGTTTTGGAATGGTGCGCCGCGCCCTTTCCAGTCACGCCAAACGACGATGAAGGGGGATCGACTTCACTGTCTCCCAATCCACGTTTTACGATCGCCAGATCCTTCCCCTACCTTTGCGGCCCTTCTCTTTTCTTTCTACTGATGCCCTGCTTGTGTTTCCAATCCCTTGCGCGAGCGCTCTCCTTACGCCTGCACACGTCGCTCCGTTCCACCGAGAGGCCACGAAGATCGCCCTACCCACTGTGGTCGCTACTCTGTAGCCGGACGCTTTTTCCCGTCATCTGTTTGCTCGCTCGCACCGACAGCAAATCCTCCCAAAAGTACGCGCTGTGGTGGCTATCAGGCAGCTTTCCTCAGACAGCCGCGCCCCCCTCATAGATTCGCAACTCCCTCTCTGTAGACGCACCATTAACCATAGACCACCAGGACGATAATGCTCTCTGCAGCTGATATACACGCGTTTGTTCGCGACGAGCGCGCCTGGAAGCGTGCAGCGCAGAAACCGGGTGGCGACGACGCCCTTGCTGCTGGCATGATCTCCAGCAAAGACAGCAACTGGCTTGTCTTCCGCCGTGGGACCAGCGACAACGCGTTTTCCTTGAAGTTCTCCAACGCCCTTCGCACTTCCGCGTTCACCGACAGCTTTGACAGTGCTGCTTTGTCCAACACCCATTCCGCGGTGCCGCGCCAGCGTTGGAACAGCAGCGCGCGCTGCGACTCGGAAGACGCGTACGCAGATCCCTTGCAGCAGCTCCTCATACGCAACATGCAAAAGAAAGGAGTGGCAGCCATGCTGAACAAGCGGAGATTGTCACAGCTCGCACGCCCGTCCTACATCAGCCATGCTGCCCGAGAGGCGCGTCGCCGAAGTGACCTCACTCGTGCGGCACAGGAGCTGATAGACCTCGAGCGGTACGAGCGCCACCAGCTGGTGGCGATGGCGAGGAGTCGCCTTAACACTATGGTGGCCGCATTCTTCGGGTCCGCCGTAAAGGATATGATCGCATGCGAGCTTAGCGGGCGAAGGGCGCTTTTCCGCGAATGGCAGGAGGCTCGGCGCAACATGGCAGCATCCATGGACCGTGAGTTCTTCATGCTCACATCAATAGCGCCGCACGAGTTTAAGGCAATCTGCCGCCTTATCCGTTCCGAGACCGTCATGCGCAGGCGGGTTCAGGCGACCGAAGCGCAGGACCGAGATTTGTACGCGCGTTTCATGCACCTCGAGCGTCTCAAGGCACTTGGGAAGGAGTTGAACGAGCGCCCTCGGCGCGACGTGCTGCATGAGGCCGCTGCCGTGCTCGCTCTTGCACAGAAAGACAGGGCCCGACACGTCGATGCAGCACGTGGGCACGGCTCCCGCGCAACGTCTGTAGGTCGCGTCAGCGGAAAACGGCTGTGATTGCGGCCGAGGAGGCGTGGATTTGCTTTAGAGGGCACACGGTTTTGCGCACGTACACAGCGCGTGGACACCAGGAGGAGAAGGGAGTGTATTGTTCCCTCTCGCATTTCGCTGTGTGTTTCGTGGGTGCAATTGTGCCAGTGAGGGTTTGCGGCTCGCCAGCCGATTTGACCATCACGCCTGGGCGTGCTGAGCACCGCGGATGGCAACCGCGTCCAACCGGCGCCGCGCGATGCACCCATCGGTGACTGGAAAGCAACACTAAAGATACAGTTCGGCGCCTCTGCCACCCTTTTTTGTGTTCCTTCGTTTGCCAGGCTGTGTGAGCCGAGAAAGCTATGCGAAGGTAAGGGACGCCGCGCTGGCCGATACTCCAGTTGTGTTGCTCGTCTTTCTCTTCCCTGCTCCGCGGCACAGGGTGCGTGCTTGTCTGCGCCTGCATGCATTTTTTTTTTCTCATCCCCGCTCTTGGCTTCTCCCCCTCAGGATCTGCCTGCTGACACTATGCGACATCCTTTCGCCTCTCCTCCGTGCCCCGCGTCTCACTTTTTGCGGTCCATCGCGTCGTTCTGCCGTTACGAGTGCAGTCTTCACACATCGTTCGTGAAGAAGAGATACGCCGCCCTCCTTACCGGCGCTGCATCCACTTGTCTTCTTCGCCGTGACAACATCAAATTAAACCAAACAAACAGCGCTGCTCAGAGGGCGCGGCTGCCGCTCTCGCACCGGCAGTTCTTTTCACTCTGTGTTTCCTTCCTGCAGCGAGTCCTTTCGGACTCTCTCGGCTCCCCTCTCAGAAATTTCGCGCATCGTCTTTGCGAGTCCAAACAACTTTCACCGGCTCAGTGTTTGCTTCACGGCTCTTATCACACACACACACACACACACACACACGCACAGGCATCCGCCGAGGCGACAGCAGACGATGGTGCAGCCATTTCTCTGGATTGCAGTCGTCGGGGCCTTTGTGTCGTTCCTGACCGGCGCCGGGGTAGGCATGAATGACCTCAGCAACGCCTTTGGAACCACCTACGGGGCGAAGGTGCTCACACTTTCTCAAATTGTCCTTCTTGCATCTGTTTGCGAATTCGTAGGTGCAGTCACTCTGGGCGGTGCAGTGACGGCGACCATATCAGGAGGTATCGCCAAGCCCGCCGACTTCGAAGATCACCCTTACATGTTCATGTACGGTATGCTGTGCGCCTGCGGTGCGGCCTTCTGCTGGCTCGTCATCGCAACGTGGCTGACGCTTCCGGTATCCTCCACGCACAGCATCTGCGGAGGCGTCATTGGCTTTGCTCTGGTGTACGGCGGTGCTGATTCGGTGAGGTGGGCTGACAACCAAGACGAGTTCCCGTTCGTGAACGGAGTAGCGCCGATTGTCGCCTCCTGGTTCATTTCGCCGCTCCTCACCGGTGTCGTGGCAGCCGCCATCTTCGGCTCTGTTCGGTGGTTTGTGCTTCGACATGCAAACTCGGTGCAGCGAGCCATCCTGACGCTTCCGATTGTCGTCACCATCACGCTCTTCCTGGAGGCCTTCTTTGTTCTCTTCAAGGGTGCCCAGAGTCGCCTGCACTGGGACATGTACCATGCAGCGTGGGTGGCCATGTGGATTGCCGCTGGCGCTGGTGTGCTTTCGTGTGGCTTTGTTCCGCTGTTGAAGCGGCGTGTAAAGAAGATGGAGCAGCGGGCGGCGGTGCTCGCACACCGGCATGGCCACACGGTAGGCGCTGTCGAGGACGAGATGGTGCATCGTGGCTGCTTTGATGAGCTGCCAGTCGATCCCCACTCCACAGAATGGCGCACGGCCGGCGAGCATGCGCGCGCCGCTCCAGCGCTGTCGGCACTGCCACCCTCACTACCGTCTTCCCCCTACGCCTCGGCACAGAGCCGCCGCGCCGACGGCAGCTACGACAAGACGGAGGGATCCACTGACACGGTGGTGCGCGAAGACGACGGTGCAGAGGACACTGCCGTTATTTCGGCAGGAGAGTTACAAGCCGTGACGGCGAGTGGAATGGCGGTACAGCTGTACAACACGCACGCCGAAATGGTGTACCGCTACCTACAGGTCTTCACTGCCATCTGCGCGTCTTTCGCACATGGTGCGAGTGACGTCAGCAACGCCGTCGGTCCGCTCGCCGCCATCGACTCCGTTTACCAGACAGGAGCGGTGCAGACGACAACGTTGATTCCCACATGGATTCTGTGCCTGGGCGGCGCTGGTCTTGTTTTTGGATTGGCCACCTTTGGTGTTCGTCTCATGCGGCTCCTTGGCGAGCAGATCACCGTCATCACACCCAGCCGAGGCTTCTCGGCGGAGCTGTCCGCAGCCTTGGTGGTGTCATTTGCTTCTGGCTATGGAATCCCTGTGTCATCCACGCACTGCATCACGGGAGCTGTTGTCGGAATCAGTATGCTAGACGTTGGGCTTCTCAACGTTCGCTGGTGGATGGTGCTCAAGATGTACGGGGGATGGGTCTGCACTCTTGTCTTGACCGCGGCTATGTCTGCCATCTTCTTTGCTCAAGGTATTAATGCCCCTTCTCGATGACACGCCGGTTTCTCTCGAAGGTTCAGAGGAGCGAGCGCGGCTGCAAACACACACACACACACACACACGCACAGCCTGGAATCGGTTCTTGCCTTGCATGTGAAGGCCCGTTGGTTCCGCTTCTCGTGCGCTCTTTTCAGTTCTGCATCGGTGAATGGCCACACGTTTGTCTTGCTACACCCCGACGTCTCTTGTTTCCTTGATTGTTTTGCTTTCGTTCATCAAGTGTGTCCCCGGATGACAGTGGGGACACGCAGCGGGTGGTATCAGAGGGCGCCGTGTATTTTCGGTCTGTGAGGACGCCAAGCAGCCCCGCTACTCCCCTGCTGATGCGGAACCACCTCTGATGTTGACGGGGTCAAGCACCTACGACGTAGGGGGAGGTCGGAGCTATGCATCGCTGCTGATGTCGGCTGCCATGTCGAGGATGGTGTTGCACCGGCGCGACCTGCGACCGTGGACGCGTGTGTGCGGCTGATATGATGGGGGAAGTGTCAGCGCGACTGGAGCGCATCTCACCCGGCCCTGGCTGTGCTGGTGGTGAGGGGAGCCTGAGTGCCAGCACCGCGGGTGCACCGCGTGCTGGTTGGGACAATGGGAGCGTCTGCGAGGCGACCTGGGGGGCGGATGTGGGTGTGTCGAGCTTGAGGCGGGGGCCGTGCTCGGATGACTGAGTGGGCGCGTTGCTGTGGCGCGTGCGTGTGCGGCTGCTTGGCACCACGCGATGGGGCCCTGTGAGAATGGCGGGCGGTGCAGCGGACCTGAACTGATTTCCTATAGCGGAATGGTGTTGCTGGCAGAAAAGTACGGCGCTTATATTTACTCGTATGTACACCCGCGTTACACCTTATCACTACCGTTCGTCTCTGTTGCGTGTCTGTTGTGTGTTATTACATATATGCTAGACAACTTGGTTGCGTTGTGGTCTGCGTGTGTGTGTTTTTTTTCTGTGTGTGTGTGTGGGGGGGGGGGGACGAGGGAGAAAGGGTAGAAGAGATGACTTGCGCTGCGTGAGAAGCCTTGTTCAAAGGACCGTATTCGGTGGTTGCTGCCCGTTCACTCTTTTGCATCCCGCTGTAATGCCTCCTTCTCTCTCGTCGCCGCTTTTCGCCTATTTCTGCTTTGCGTTTTTTCTTTCATATGCTCGTCTCTCTCTCTCTCTGTAGGTGTGATGCACTGACTTTTCTGTTTTGTTGCCCGTTGGGTCTGCCCATAGTTGTACCGCCCCATCGAGTTTAATTTTTTTGTCCTCTCTGCGAACATGCTCACGCCCCCTCCCTCCGGATATGCCGTTTTCTCCTCTGTAGCTGGGAGACAAGCTCAAAAGACGTTTGTCCGACAAGGAAAAGCTGATGGGGAGATGATTGGGCTGTGTTGTACCCACACCTTAATCGTCTTCGTTGCCAATTGGAGCTGCTGCTTCTCTCTGCTTTATAAGCCCCTTATTTCTCGCGCCTTCGAGTTTTCCTTCTTTTCTCCAGCCATCTGACTCTTCGCCATGACCTGAACGCTTGTATATTGTGCAGCTCTTCCTGCCCTGTGTGTGGAACTGCGTGGGAGCCCACAGCACTCACGTTGGGGAGCTATCACAAGCGCCTAAGAGGCGTATTTGCTTACCCATACACAAACGACATGGCACTAGTCTGCCTTTTGCGATTGCCCCGCCTTCTGACACGTCTGAGTGTCGCCATCCCACTAACGTTGCCGGCGCTTTGGCAGGGGATCTTGTGCCCCGTATGAGCCGCGCATTGGTTCTGCGGAGATTCCATGGCACACACCGGCGCGCATCTCCGCTGTTTTCATGTCTTTGCAGAATCCTTTGAACGCGATCGCCCCTGTGTGCACCGAACGGTGATCCTCTCCACATCTGCTCACTGGCGCTCCCCCATTGCTCTGTGTCCTTTTCTTTCACGTGCCTCTCCAACCTCTCCGCGCGCCGACCCACGTTACAATGCAAGGCACCGCTTCGCTGTAAACTGCATTTTTCAATGCACAAACGTCTGCGCCGTGCCGACGATGCGGCACCTCAGCCGGTAAAGACACCAAAGCTGGTTAGCGGGGAGCAACCGCTCTCTTCCCCTGTCGAACTTGGCGACGGAACTTCGCGCAGCCCCTATCGTCTTCCGCTGCGGAAGACACGGAACGCGTCCGGTTGTCTGCACTGTCCGACCCATACATGCCGCTGCGTGTGGTTTGGCGCGCAGCTAGAGCACTGCTACGCGTCTCTCTCGTTGAAGCGGGAGACGGAGCGCATTAAGAAGCGTGAGCTCTGCGCCAAGTCTATCCTGCCCCCGTTCGTCACTCGACTCATTCGCATTGCCAACGTGGCTTCCGGGGAAACATTTTATGATCTAGGCTGCGGAAATGGCAGCGTTCTTTTCCAGGTGGCCGCCCTGACAGGTGCGCGGTGTGTAGGGGTGGAGATCAACCCCCACAACGCGGAGCTTGCAAACGCAGCGTGGGTGTTTTTGCGACCCATCTTCGAGGCACAGTTCAAGCGCAAACTCTCAGTGGAGATTGTGTGCGCTGACTTTTGCACTCTTCTCCGCGATGCTGCGTACTTCCCTACGCCGTGCGTCATCTGGGCGGCGAACCTGCTGCTTCCCAGGCCGGTCAATCACTACCTCTCAGAGCGGCTGCGCAGTGTGCCGCGTGGGACGCGCATAATGTGCTTCGAAGACATGTACCCGCACTCTCGCTCCCTAGCCCGCTTACGTGACCCTGACGCCTTCAAAAAGTTCGACATGCTAGACTATGAGTGGCAGCCGGACAGCGTTGAGTGGTGCTCCAGCGCCGGCCGGTTTTTCCTGTATGTGAAGCGCACATGACGTACTTGTTTTGTTTCTGCACGTGTATATGCCGTAAGCCGGACATCATTTTTGGGTGTTGTGGCTTGTGCAGCTACCCTTCCTGCTGCTCGCATTCTTCGTGCTTTTTTTTTTTGTTACCATCATCCATAGACGTCGGGAAGAGAGACGCATGCTTGTGCCGGTGTCGTGCGCTTGTGCGGTGAGGCTACTGAAAGACATGTACGAGGCTTCAAGGGGCACACGCCGACTAGTCTCGTCTTGTCTATGCCTCACAATACCTTCATCATTGTGTTGCTCAATAAAACCACCGTTTACTCTCTTTAGAAACAAATTACTTGTACACGTTCTCCTTCCTACGAGGCCTCCTTTTCAACGATGACACCCACATCAGCACGCATTGAGCGGTAGTGCGCATGCTTATGGCTGTGAACGGGCGGGCGTGGCGGCTTTCTGGTCAACCGCCACCGTTTTCCCGTCTTGTATAATGCGTACACCTGATCATTCCCCCCTTTGACAGGAATCCGTCGTGTCCTCACGGAACGATGAAAACGACGACCAACAGACCGGTAAGGAAAAATTCAGATGTGATGTATCAACGCATGTGACCATTCAATGTTGTGGTCCGCTCGGCAAGAAGCGATGGGGGATCACCCCTCTTCTTCTATTCCGAACGCTTTTGTCTGAACTGCGCCTTTGTCAAGATACTCCAGAAAAGAGTGACCGTGCGTTCAGTAGCGGGTGGCAATCGTGTATCATAAAGGGACGTGCGGGCTTCACCCGAACGCTCCGCTCACAACCCACGAAAGGACCGAAGTCGCCCCGGTTCCTCTCACTCGACCACGCCGCGCGTCTCATCTGTGCTGCCTCTTGTCATCTGTGTATGCATACGCATCTCCACACACCTCCTTCCCCCCTCTTCTCGTTGCTCCGGGGTTTCTCTAGTCCTACAGCATGCATTTGCCGGTACAGCACAGAAGAGGAGACCCGACGAATGTTTGCGTGGTAGTGTCTGCGTCATGCTGTTTCTTGCGCGAGATGGTATGCGCGGCCACTTGGTCGATGTCGAGACGCAGACGGTGCTGCGCAACTACGCGACAGGCGAAGTGGCGAAAAACGCTTTGGCTTACTCTCCCATCAGTCAAGCCGTCATAGCGCACCAAACGCGCAACTGTGCTCTTTTCCTCTCTGCGGCAACGCAGCAGCCACTCCAGCGCAGCTTCACACCGGAGCTGGTCACAAGCTGCGCCGTCACTCGGTGCGGCACCTTCATGGTGGCGGGCACAGCGAATGGCACCGTTCTCCTGTGGAACCTGCAGTCTGGCGACCTCATTAAGAGCTACAAGGGCCACCTGCGTGCGGTACACTGTGCCGCGATCTCAGTCGATGATTCGCTCGTCGCGACGGTGTCTGAGGACTCGGTGTGCAAGGTATGGAACCTAGCTACACTGGCCTCGCTGCGAATGCGCGAGGTCGTGCCTCGGTGCATCTTCAACGGCCACTCACTCGCAGTCACCTGCTGTACTTTCCTGCACCACTCGAACGTGCTTCTCACCGGCTCCAGCGACCGCACCTGCCGTCTCGTGGACCCCCACACAGGGGAGCAGCTCCGCTCCATCACCGTCGGTGATGCCGTCACCGCGGTCACCGTGAGCCTTGACGACGCCTCGATTGTTGCTGGCACGCAAAAGGGATTCTTGTTCTTCAGCGAGCTTTACGAGCCATCTGACGGGCTTGCCATAGAATCGGAACGTGATGGTGGACACCTAGAGGCGATCCTCCGCCCACCCAGCGCGGATGGCCACCACTCTCCGGTTATTTTTCTGCGGTGTCTGCCCTCCACACCGTCGCTCGTGCTCACCGCCAGCGAAGGTGGCGCCGTTCTGTGGTTCGATATCCGAAACGGGCGGCTCGTGAAAGAGTGCATCAGCCCCCAAAAAGGGCGGCTGCTGGGCTGCTGCGTGGTACCGCAAGCAGCCCTGCTCGTGAAGGGGATTTGTGCGCCGCTGCAGAAGCACCCTGTCGATCCCTCGCGAGGCAACTATCGCATCACACAGTGTGCTCTCACGACGTGCCAAGGCAGGCGAGGCGTGAAGCGGGTCCGAGTCCGCGAAGGAGATGTGCTGCTTGGGCCCGATGAGACGGCAACGTGAATGCTCTTGAGGAGGTTCGTGCAAAGGCAGTGGAGCTGTGTGACCTTCGCGCGCAGCTCCAGCGCCGACTGCGCAAGCTCGCCGCAGCAAAAAGCTTCAGATGAGGCATTTGATGAGCCTGTGGTCGGTGCCTGTCGGCACCATTCCGTCATACGGACAGAATGCCCTCCGTTGTCGCTGTGCCGTTACCGGCCGGCCTTCTTCCTTTTTTTTTTGGTACTTGCGCGTTGCGGTCAAGGCCGTTGTTTTACACCTTGCCGCTAAAACTCGCGTAACGCATATAAAAGACGGTTGGCTCGTTGTTCAGCAGCCGCGATCCGGGAGAAGTAAAGAAGCGCAGAAACTCCCAGGTGGGAAGCCGCAGTCTCCAAAACAGCCGTCGAAGGACGGGGCTCCCCTTCAGCGGTGCTCGGACTGCCGCGCACCAACTCAGACTGCCGTTCCCCAGTGCTGCGGCGCTTGTACGCCAGAATGAACCTGGGCATCCTATCCAGAGCTACAACACGAGCACCACATGTACATGAATCAGTACCCGTGACGGATGCCGATTCGGCCGTGTCCACAACACCGCGTTGCCAGCAGCACCACGCTTCTCTTCCCCAATGTGACCCGTGCACCTTCTTGCGCTTCCCCCGATTTTTCTCTTTCTATCTCTGTGTCTTCTCTGCTTCGCCTTGTCCCTGCTGCGAGTGTGCCACTTCAGCAAAGCAGCACGGTCGCCAAGGGATCACCTACGTTGGCATGGTCACAGGTGGGCACGCCATGTCAGACTTTGGTGACGAGTACCAGCGGAAGAAGCTGGAGATGCTTCCCGCGCTCATGGGTATGCGGGGCATTCTCAACCACCACATCGCCTCCTTTGACCACTTGATCGAGGTGGAGCTTCAGCGAATTCTGCTAAACGAGTCCAACGTCGAAATCAAGAGCACCGTCGACCCGGACTTTGTAATTCGTTACCAGAACATTCGCATCTGCCGGCCACAGGAGATTGTAGGCAAAGGTCACGTACCAAAGCTTGTGACGCCGCAGGAGTGCCGTATTCGGGACATGACGTACCGAGGCGACATGATTGTAGATGTCCAGTACACCAGCCGCGACCGCTCGCGAGCGATGCTGGTCGAGAAAGACGTCAAAATCGGGACTATACCTATTATGCTGAAGTCCAAATGCTGCAACCTGTACCGAAAAACCCGCGAAGAGCTGGTGAACATGCGGGAGTGCCCACTCGACCCTGGTGGCTACTTCATTATCAAAGGCGTTGAAAAGGTGTGCCTGGTTCAGGAGCAGCAAAGCAAGAACCGTGTCATCATTGAGGCGGACGAGCACGGCAACATCTCGGCCCACGTGCAGAGCAAGACGCACTACTCCATCTCCAAGTGCGCCGTTACCTTCAAGAAGGGCAGCATCGTGCTCACGCATCGCTCCTTCACAGAGGACATCCCGATCATTGTCGTGCTCAAGGCGCTCGGCTTGGAGAATGATCAGCACATCACCCAGTGCATCGGCACCTCGCCCGAGTTCCAGGAGATCCTTTTTCCGTGCTTTGAGGAGGCGCGTCTGCTGAACGTGGTCACGCAAAACGACGCCCTGCAGCACATCGGTGAGAAGCGGAAGGAGACGGTGTGGGAGGCGGAGGAGACGCAGCAGCGACAAGTCAGCAGGTCGAAGGCTGACAAGGCGGCCGAGTTTCTCGCCAACGTGCTACTCTGCCACATTCGGGAGGCGCAGGTGCAGAAGGACTGGAACTTTCGCCACAAGGCCTTCTACGTCTGCTTCATGGTACGTGGTATGATTGAGGCCAGCTTCGACGCATCGCTGCTTGACGAGCGCGACTTCTACGGCAACAAGCGATTCGAGACAACCGGCACGCTGATGGCCCTCTTGTTTGAGGACTTGCTGAAGCAATTCAACCGCGTTGTGAAGACGGCGATGGATCAGCAGCTGTCCAAAAAGGACTCCACGCGCCCGTTCAACGTGAAGCAGCTGATGGAGAGCAAAATGGAGGTCATCCAGAACGGCATGCGCATGGCGATCAGCAGTGGGCGATGGGACTTGAAGCGGTTCAACATGAACCGGCAGGGCATCACACAGGTGCTCTCGAGGCTCTCGTACGTTGCCAGCCTCGGCATGATGACGAGGCTGGCGTCCTCGTTCGAGAAGACGCGCAAGGTAAGTGGGCCACGCTCGCTGCAGCCGAGTCAGTGGGGGATGGTGTGCCCCTGCGATACACCAGAGGGCGAGAGTTGCGGTCTAGTGAAGAACTTTGCGACGCTGAGCCAGGTCACCTTGGACCTGAACGACAACTACGTCCGTGCCGCCGCGCACGCACTTGGCGTGGAGGAGATCGACACGGTTACGCCGACGGACTTTCTGCACTACTGCACCGTTTTCCTCAACGGCACCCTCATCGGCATTCACCGCTACCCCAACCGACTGTGCGCCGGCATTCGCGCTCTCCGGCGCTCCGGCCGTCTTCACCCGCACGTGTCCATCTCAACGCAGCCACGGCAGCGCACAGTCCAGATCGGCAGTGATGGCGGCCGCATCGTTCGCCTGCTCATCATCGTGCGCGACGGAAAGCCGGCCGTCACCTCCGCCCACCTCGACCGCCTGCGCGACCGGTTGTGCACCCACAACGACTTTTGGCGGAGGGGCTGATAGAGTACGTGGACGTGAACGAATCGAATGACTGCCTCATCGCCGTCTACCCTGCCGACATCGGGCCCTACACCACCCACCTCGAGGTGGAGCCGCTGTCGCTACTGGGCGTCGTGGCCGGCATTATCCCTTATCCGCACCACAACCAGTCCGCCCGCAACACCTTCCAGTCCGCCATGGGCAAGCAGGCCCTCGGCACTGTGGCGCTCAACCAATACATACGCGCCGACACGGTGCTCCTCCTCGGTGCCTACCCACAGCGGCCTCTCTGCCGCACAAAGGCCATGTCGCTGACACACTACGAAAAGCTCGGCGCCGGCATCAACGCCATGGTGTGCGTCATGAGCTACAGCGGCTACGATATCGAGGATGCGCAGGTGTACAACAAGTCCTCCCTGAATCGCGGGTACGGCCGCTGCGTGGTGCTGCGCAAGCACGAGGTGGACTTGGAAAAGTACGCGGGCGGCGAGTTCGATGTCATCTTGCCACCGGAGAAGAATAGCGGCACCGGCAAGTTCAAGGCGCTCAACCCAGACGGCGTTGCCAGCAAAGGTGCTCTTGTGCAGCAGTACGACGTCCTCGTGAACAAGTTCACCCCGGTCGCTGGCGGCGACCCGCGGCCGGCGCCGCTGGTGTACAAGTATCCGCAACCTGCGGTCGTTGACCATGTCATCATCTCGCCCCCCGGCGACTACGACGGTCGCTCGACGTCGATCAGAAAATCAAGGTGGTCACGCGGGAGGTGCGACCACCGGAACCGGGTGACAAGTTCTCATCACGTCACGGACAGAAGGGCGTCGCCGGCCTGATTGTGAATGGAGTCGATATGCCCTTCAACGAGCGCGGCATGTGCCCCGATATGATCATGAACCCGCACGGCTTCCCCAGTCGCATGACGGTCGGCAAGTTGCTCGAGCTCGTTTGCTCTAAGGCGGCAGCACTCCGAGGGTCGATGGGCGACGGCACAGCCTTCGGCGGCGACTCGGCAGACAGCATCAGCCAGCAGCTCCTCTCCTTTGGCTACAACTACCACGGCAAGGATGTCTTTTATTCGGGAATCACGGGCGAGTTAATGCAGGGCTACGTCTTCTTTGGCCCCATCTACTACCAGCGCCTTAAGCACATGGTCACAGACAAGATGCACGCCCGCTCGACCGGGCCACGGTCGATGCTCACTCGCCAACCAACCGAGGGTCGGTCTCGCAGTGGTGGTCTCCGCGTTGGTGAAATGGAGCGCGACTGCATGGTTGGCTACGGCGCGTCCAACCTCCTCAACGAGCGACTCCTCATCAGCTCCGACATGTTCACGGCGGACATTTGCCACGTGTGCGGTAACCTCGGCTACAACAATCGGTGCGCGTACTGCAAAACCAAGGGGACTACCTCCAAGGTGAACATGCCCTACGCCTTCAAGCTACTTATCCAAGAACTACAGGGCATGGGGGTCAGTCTTCGCCTCACGATGGACTCCCCGACATAGCCGCCACACGGCGTGGCGGTTTGCGTCGTCTTTCCTGTTCCTTTCGTCTTAACGCTGGCCCGTGTAATGGACAGAAAACTAGCAGAGCTCGCTCATGCATTCCTGTGTTGCACTCGGCACTCGTTTTGTTTCCCTGCCAGGCCTCAGCAACGGTTCTCACAACAACTGTCCTGCTTCACCATCTTCGAAAAAGAAATGAGATGTGGCCCGCCTCCCTCCTTGACGTGCCAGAGGGAGGGCACACGTTCGCGGCGTCTCTTGAAACAGGTTCCTTTAGGCGACTTGTGGGCCTGCCCCGTCGTCATCTCCGCCCCATCCCTCGGTCCCTTCACACATTCGCACTCGTCCCCTCTTAACACCCGCCTCGCTGTTTTGTGCCTTGATCGCTCCGCCCCGCACAGCATCGCTGACATTTTGTTCCCTTTCACGTGCCATTCCTTCCACCCACAACCACGGGCATCAACTGTGGTCCAGGATAATCCCTTCGCTTCCGCCGAGGGTAGCCAGAGGTCCCAGAAGACGGTTTCGCATGCCTTTCTCCTCCGTGTGGGGCTTCGGCATGGCCAACACGGAGTACAAACACGAAGAGAGTGATTGCGTGCGATGTTATGCACGCCCTCTGAAAGCAAGGCCACATACTCTACGGGGACACGTCGTGCAACCGCAGAGCTCTTGCAAACATTCATAGATATACTCTTCGCCCTGCTTCTTGTTCTTTTTTTTGCTTCTGCACTCCACCCCCCGGATGACAGTGGGGACACGCAGCGCGTGGTATAACAGGGCGCCGTGTATTTTCGGTCTGTGAGGAAGCCAAGCAGCCCCGCTATCCCCCTGCTGCTGCGGAACCACCTCTGATGGTGACGGGGTCAAGCACCTACGACGTAGGGGGAGGTCGGAGCTATGCATCGCTGCTGATGTCGGCTGCCATGTCGAGGATGGTGTTGCACCGGCGCGACCTGCGACCGTGGACACGTGTGTGCGGCTGATATGATGGGGGAAGTGTCAGCGCGACTGGAGCGCATCTCACCCGGCCCTGGCTGTGCTGGTGGTGAGGGGAGCCTGAGTGCCAGCACCGCGGGTGCACCGCGTGCTGGTTGGGACAATGGGAGCGTCTGCGATGCGACCTGGGGGGCGGATGTGGGTGTGTCGAGCTTGAGGCGGGGGCCGTGCTCGGATGACTGAGTGGCGCGTTGCTGTGGCGCGTGCGTGTGCGGCTGTGCTGTGTGCTGCAGGGATATTTAGGGTAGCTGTACGGGTACGATAGGGTGTACGGGTTTACGGGTACTGGCACGGGTTAGGGTTTTCCTCTCCACTGATTGCTTGCACCGCGACACCCTCTCCAACCGGACGGGGGCGTGACGGTGCACTGGTTAGGGTTAGGGTTAGGGTTAGGGTTAGGGTTAGGGTTAGGGTTAGGGTTAGGGTTAGGGTTAGGGTTTTCCTCTCCACTGATTGCTTGCACCGCGACACCCTCTCCAACCGGACGGGGGCGTGACGGTGCACTGGTTAGGGTTAGGGTTAGGGTTAGGGTTAGGGTTAGGGTTAGGGTTAGGGTTAGGGTTAGGGTTAGGGTTAGGGTTAGGGTTTTCCTCTCCACTGATTGCTTGCACCGCGACACCCTCTCCAACCGGACGGGGGCGTGACGGTGCACTGGTTAGGGTTAGGGTTAGGGTTAGGGTTAGGGTTAGGGTTTTCCTCTCCACTGATTGCTTGCACCGCGACACCCTCTCCAACCGGACGGGGGCGTGACGGTGCACTGGTTAGGGTTAGGGTTAGGGTTAGGGTTAGGGTTAGGGTTAGGGTTAGGGTTAGGGTTAGGGTTAGGGTTAGGGTTAGGGTAGGGTTAGGGTTAGGGTTAGGGTTAGGGTTAGGGTTAGGTTAGGGTTAGGGTTAGGTTAGGGTTAGGGTTAGGGTTAGGGTTAGGGGTTAGGGTTAGTTAGGGTTAGGGTAGGGTTAGGGTTAGGGTTAGGGTTAGGGTTAGGGTTAGGTTAGGGTTAGGGTTAGGGTTAGGGTTAGGGTTAGGGTTAGGGTTAGGGTTAGGGTTAGGGTTAGGGTTAGGGTTAGGGTTAGGGTTAGGGTTTTCCTCTCCACTGATTGCTTGCACCGCGACACCCTCTCCAACCGGACGGGGGCGTGACGGTGCACTGGTTAGGGTTAGGGTAGGGTTAGGGTTAGGGTAGGTTAGGGTTAGGTTGGGTTAGGGTTAGGGTTAGGGTTAGGGTTAGGGTTAGGGTTTTCCTCTCCACTGATTGCTTGCACCGCGACACCCTCTCCAACCGGACGGGGGCGTGACGGTGCACTGGTTAGGGTTAGGGTTAGGGTTAGGGTTAGGGTTAGGGTTTTCCTCTCCACTGATTGCTTGCACCGCGACACCCTCTCCAACCGGACGGGGGCGTGACGGTGCACTGGTTAGGGTTAGGGTTAGGGTAGGGTTAGGGTTAGGGTTAGGGTTAGGGTTAGGGTTAGGGTTAGGGTTAGGGTTAGGGTTAGGGTTAGGGTTAGGGTTAGGGTTAGGGTTAGGGTTAGGGTTTTCCTCTCCACTGATTGCTTGCACCGCGACACCCTCTCCAACCGGACGGGGGCGTGACGGTGCACTGGTTAGGGTTAGGGTTAGGGTTAGGGTTAGGGTTAGGGTTAGGGTTTTCCTCTCCACTGATTGCTTGCACCGCGACACCCTCTCCAACCGGACGGGGGCGTGACGGTGCACTGGTTAGGGTTAGGGTTAGGGTTAGGGTTAGGGTTAGGGTTTTCCTCTCCACTGATTGCTTGCACCGCGACACCCTCTCCAACCGGACGGGGGCGTGACGGTGCACTGGTTAGGGTTAGGGTTAGGGTTAGGGTTAGGGTTAGGGTTAGGGTTTTCCTCTCCACTGATTGCTTGCACCGCGACACCCTCTCCAACCGGACGGGGGCGTGACGGTGCACTGGTTAGGGTTAGGGTTAGGGTTAGGGTTAGGGTTAGGGTTAGGTTAGGGTTAGGGTTAGGGTTAGGGTTAGGGTTTTCCTCTCCACTGATTGCTTGCACCGCGACACCCTCTCCAACCGGACGGGGGCGTGACGGTGCACTGGTTAGGGTTAGGGTTAGGGTTAGGGTTAGGGTTAGGGTTAGGGTTAGGGTTAGGGTTAGGGTTAGGGTTTTCCTCTCCACTGATTGCTTGCACCGCGACACCCTCTCCAACCGGACGGGGGCGTGACGGTGCACTGGTTAGGGTTAGGGTTAGGGTTAGGGTTAGGGTTTTCCTCTCCACTGATTGCTTGCACCGCGACACCCTCTCCAACCGGACGGGGGCGTGACGGTGCACTGGTTAGGGTTAGGGTTAGGGTTAGGGTTAGGGTTTTCCTCTCCACTGATTGCTTGCACCGCGACACCCTCTCCAACCGGACGGGGGCGTGACGGTGCACTGGTTAGGGTTAGGGTTAGGGTTAGGGTTAGGGTTAGGGTTAGGGTTAGGGTTAGGGTTAGGGTTAGGGTTAGGGTTAGGGTTAGGGTTAGGGTTAGGGTTAGGGTTAGGGTTAGGGTTAGGGTTAGGGTTAGGGTTAGGGTTAGGGTTAGGGTTTTCCTCTCCACTGATTGCTTGCACCGCGACACCCTCTCCAACCGGACGGGGGCGTGACGGTGCACTGGTTAGGGTTAGGGTTAGGGTTAGGGTTAGGGTTTTCCTCTCCACTGATTGCTTGCACCGCGACACCCTCTCCAACCGGACGGGGGCGTGACGGTGCACTGGTTAGGGTTAGGGTTAGGGTTAGGGTTAGGGTTAGGGTTAGGGTTTTCCTCTCCACTGATTGCTTGCACCGCGACACCCTCTCCAACCGGACGGGGGCGTGACGGTGCACTGGTTAGGGTTAGGGTTAGGGTTAGGGTTAGGGTTAGGGTTAGGGTTAGGGTTAGGGTTTTCCTCTCCACTGATTGCTTGCACCGCGACACCCTCTCCAACCGGACGGGGGCGTGACGGTGCACTGGTTAGGGTTAGGGTTAGGGTTAGGGTTAGGGTTAGGGTTAGGGTTAGGGTTAGGGTTAGGGTTAGGGTTAGGGTTAGGGTTAGGGTTTTCCTCTCCACTGATTGCTTGCACCGCGACACCCTCTCCAACCGGACGGGGGCGTGACGGTGCACTGGTTAGGGTTAGGGTTAGGGTTTTCCTCTCCACTGATTGCTTGCACCGCGACACCCTCTCCAACCGGACGGGGGCGTGACGGTGCACTGGTTAGGGTTAGGGTTAGGGTTAGGGTTAGGGTTAGGGTTAGGGTTTTCCTCTCCACTGATTGCTTGCACCGCGACACCCTCTCCAACCGGACGGGGGCGTGACGGTGCACTGGTTAGGGTTAGGGTTAGGGTTAGGGTTAGGGTTTTCCTCTCCACTGATTGCTTGCACCGCGACACCCTCTCCAACCGGACGGGGGCGTGACGGTGCACTGGTTAGGGTTAGGGTTAGGGTTAGGGTTAGGGTTTTCCTCTCCACTGATTGCTTGCACCGCGACACCCTCTCCAACCGGACGGGGGCGTGACGGTGCACTGGTTAGGGTTAGGGTTAGGGTTAGGGTTAGGGTTAGGGTTAGGGTTAGGGTTAGGGTTAGGGTTAGGGTTAGGGTTAGGGTTAGGGTTAGGGTTAGGGTTAGGGTAGGGTTAGGGTTAGGGTAGGGTTAGGGTTAGGGTTAGGGTTAGGGTTTTCCTCTCCACTGATTGCTTGCACCGCGACACCCTCTCCAACCGGACGGGGGCGTGACGGTGCACTGGTTAGGGTTAGGGTTAGGGTTAGGGTTAGGGTTTTCCTCTCCACTGATTGCTTGCACCGCGACACCCTCTCCAACCGGACGGGGGCGTGACGGTGCACTGGTTAGGGTTAGGGTTAGGGTTAGGGTTAGGGTTAGGGTTAGGGTTTTCCTCTCCACTGATTGCTTGCACCGCGACACCCTCTCCAACCGGACGGGGGCGTGACGGTGCACTGGTTAGGGTTAGGGTTAGGGTTAGGGTTAGGGTTAGGGTTAGGGTAGGTTAGGGTTTTCCTCTCCACTGATTGCTTGCACCGCGACACCCTCTCCAACCGGACGGGGGCGTGACGGTGCACTGTTAGGGTTAGGGTTAGGGTTAGGGTTAGGGTTAGGGTTAGGGTTAGGGTTAGGGTTAGGGTTAGGGTTAGGGTTAGGGTTAGGGTTTTCCTCTCCACTGATTGCTTGCACCGCGACACCCTCTCCAACCGGACGGGGGCGTGACGGTGCACTGGTTAGGGTTAGGGTTAGGGTTAGGGTTTTCCTCTCCACTGATTGCTTGCACCGCGACACCCTCTCCAACCGGACGGGGGCGTGACGGTGCACTGGTTAGGGTTAGGGTTAGGGTTAGGGTTAGGGTTAGGGTTAGGGTTTTCCTCTCCACTGATTGCTTGCACCGCGACACCCTCTCCAACCGGACGGGGGCGTGACGGTGCACTGGTTAGGGTTAGGGTTAGGGTTAGGGTTAGGGTTAGGGTTAGGGTTTTCCTCTCCACTGATTGCTTGCACCGCGACACCCTCTCCAACCGGACGGGGGCGTGACGGTGCACTGGTTAGGGTTAGGGTTAGGGTTAGGGAGGTTAGGGTTAGGGTTAGGGTTAGGGTTAGGGTTAGGGTTTTCCTCTCCACTGATTGCTTGCACCGCGACACCCTCTCCAACCGGACGGGGGCGTGACGGTGCACTGGTTAGGGTTAGGGTTAGGGTTAGGGTTAGGGTTAGGGTTAGGGGTTTTCCTCTCCACTGATTGCTTGCACCGCGACACCCTCTCCAACCGGACGGGGGCGTGACGGTGCACTGGTTAGGGTTAGGGTTAGGGTTAGGGTTAGGGTTAGGGTTTTCCTCTCCACTGATTGCTTGCACCGCGACACCCTCTCCAACCGGACGGGGGCGTGACGGTGCACTGGTTAGGGTTAGGGTTAGGGTTAGGGTTAGGGTTAGGGTTAGGGTTAGGGTTAGGGTTAGGTTTTCCTCTCCACTGATTGCTTGCACCGCGACACCCTCTCCAACCGGACGGGGGCGTGACGGTGCACTGGTTAGGGTTAGGGTTAGGGTTAGGGTTAGGGTTAGGGTTAGGGTTTTCCTCTCCACTGATTGCTTGCACCGCGACACCCTCTCCAACCGGACGGGGGCGTGACGGTGCACTGGGTTAGGGTTAGGGTTAGGGTTAGGGTTAGGGTTAGGGTTAGGGTTTTCCTCTCCACTGATTGCTTGCACCGCGACACCCTCTCCAACCGGACGGGGGCGTGACGGTGCACTGGTTAGGGTTAGGGTTAGGGTTAGGGTTAGGGTTAGGGTTAGGGTTAGGGTTAGGGTTTTCCTCTCCACTGATTGCTTGCACCGCGACACCCTCTCCAACCGGACGGGGGCGTGACGGTGCACTGGTTAGGGTTAGGGTTAGGGTTAGGGTTAGGGTTAGGGTTAGGGTTTTCCTCTCCACTGATTGCTTGCACCGCGACACCCTCTCCAACCGGACGGGGGCGTGACGGTGCACTGGTTAGGGTTAGGGTTAGGGTTAGGGTTAGGTTAGGGTTAGGGTTTTCCTCTCCACTGATTGCTTGCACCGCGACACCCTCTCCAACCGGACGGGGGCGTGACGGTGCACTGGTTAGGGTTAGGGTTAGGGTTAGGGTTAGGGTTAGGGTTAGGGTTTTCCTCTCCACTGATTGCTTGCACCGCGACACCCTCTCCAACCGGACGGGGGCGTGACGGTGCACTGGTTAGGGTTAGGGTTAGGGTTAGGGTTAGGGTTAGGGTTAGGGTTAGGGTTAGGGTTAGGGTTAGGGTTAGGGTTAGGGTTAGGGTTTTCCTCTCCACTGATTGCTTGCACCGCGACACCCTCTCCAACCGGACGGGGGCGTGACGGTGCACTGGTTAGGGTTAGGGTTAGGGTTTTCCTCTCCACTGATTGCTTGCACCGCGACACCCTCTCCAACCGGACGGGGGCGTGACGGTGCACTGGTTAGGGTTAGGGTTAGGGTTAGGGTTAGGGTTAGGGTTAGGGTTTTTCTCTCCACTGATTGCTTGCACCGCGACACCCTCTCCAACCGGACGGGGGCGTGACGGTGCACTGGTTAGGGTTAGGGTTAGGGTTAGGGTTAGGGTTAGGGTTAGGGTTTTCCTCTCCACTGATTGCTTGCACCGCGACACCCTCTCCAACCGGACGGGGGCGTGACGGTGCACTGGTTAGGGTTAGGGTTAGGGTTAGGGTTAGG